>CM070602.1:45882669-47082669 GCA_036346395.1 Hsuehochloa calcarea
TAGATTTTCAAAAATGTTGGAATGATGGTTGGGATGCAATTTGGTCGTGGTCGGTTCGAATGGGTTGTGGATGCAATGTGGTGTTCACTAGTTGTTTCAAAGAACTTATTTACTTATATACTTAATCTTTTAAATATGCTCTCAAATCTATTGATTGTATTTATCATCAATATCGCTTCGCAAAATAACCATAAAGCTATTCTTGTCAAGCTTTGCATGAATACTATTTGCCTACATTTCTCACACGATTTCATCGAGTACTTTATGTACTCACCGCTATACGTCATTTGTTGACCACCATCACAGATGAAACAGAGAACACCGAGTTCTATGAAGATGAGTACTTCAAGACTATGCGAACTAGGTCATCCTTTACTCGATTGCATGTGGATATGCTCATGGCTACCACAAGTTATTTATTTCACGCAAGTTTACTATGTTATCTTTAGCCCTGAGTGGCAAACTTTGTAAGGCTTGACTATACAGTCCTTTTGCTACTAAGTAATATTAATTTGTGTGCTTATTAGATACCTTCTTGTATGGATATGATTTCATCGATTTGCAAACTGTGCGAACTAGCTACTGATCATAGAACTAGTTAAGAATGCACAGAGGGTCTCGGAGTCGCATACCCGGAGTGCCGACACAAAGGTGATGCATGCTAAGACAAGATACTTTAGTAGCTTGAGAATACTAAGTAGTTAGTACATATCACATCTAATAACAGCTTGGAACAAAAAGCAACTCTTAGAATAAGCGGTTTGAAATCAACGAGCAAACCTGAAGAAGTGCGTGAACGAGGAATTCTTGATGGAGCTTCTCAGGAGGGTCTCCCCGTCCTGATACTAATCCATTCAAGGCCTTCTCGCATTTTGGAGTTCTTTGGGATCCAATGCTTCACACATCCATATCTAAACAAGAAGTCTGCGAAAATGAGTATAATTCAGTGAATCAAACCACCGTACACCATACAACGATACAAAAAAAGAGCCAAATGGCAACTGTTACATATCAACATAATTCACTATCAAATGGGATTTTTTTTTGTGTGTTCTTGCATGACATATCCACTGGACAACAAAACAGATAACGATCAGTTGTGCCAAAGAACATCATGAGCTCATCATTTCAGTCAAGGAACACATAACTAAAATTCAACGCACATATATGCTCAGCAACACAAGCATAGTTATCTTTTCTGTCCACAAGCTAAAACTATTTGGTCAACTGTTTGATCGTAAGACCATCAAGTGGTGATAGCACTACATATACTCAAATGGCCCTGCAGCGTCAACTATGAAATATGACTAATAAAAAAAAACATGCAATTCATTTGACAAAGGTGGTGAATGCTACGACAGGATCCTTTAGTAGCTTGAAAATACTAATACCATATCACATGTAACGATAACAGCAGGAACAAACAGCATGCAGTTTGCAACAGAAGAGAAAACCTGAAGAAGGGCGTGAAGGAGGCATTATTGATGGAGCTTCTCAGGAGGGTCTCCCCATCCTGATACTGGTCCATTCAAGGCCTTCTTGCATTTTGGAGTTCTTTGGGATCCAATGCTTCACACATCCATATCTCAACAAATAGCCTGCAAAAACCATCACAATTCAGCAAACCGAACCACCTTACACTATAGCAATTCAACCAAAAACAGTCAAATGGCAGCTCTTGATCATCCACAGATTTCACTGTTAAAACAGGGTTGTAGTCACCACCCTAAAGAGCACTTGGTGCTTGTTTTGGCTCTTGCACAAAATATTCACTGAACAACAAAACGGATATATAAAAGTATAACTTGCACCAACAATCTGACGTTCTAATCATTTTAGTTAACACATGACTAAAAGTAACTCAGCATTATTCGGATACCTCAAGTGAATGGCTCTGCATATGTTGCTTCAGATGGGCTGGTTTAAACGTCGCGCCGCACTCCATGCAATCATGGCTGATCTCTTGGGCGGCGCACCACCACCACCACCTTCGCGGTAATCATCCAAATCACCCACTTCATCCTGCAGCACACAGTAGTGCTAGTATATGTCACCAACAATTGCACCAGAAATCACTACCACACGCGTTTTTATAAGAACAAAGAAGACACATCTACAGCAAGAGACGCCATGAGTGCACACCTTGTGATGTTCGAGGACATGAGCTCGGATCAAGCGCTTCTTGGAGCGAACAACATCGCATAACTCGCACTTGTACCGCCTGATATCCCTCAAAGGCGCCGCCGCCGCCTTCCTCTCTCCGACACCACTGATAGCCTCCTCTCCTTCCCCCATCTGACTAAACCCCAAATTCGCATCACAAAATCCAGTAAACGAGAACAATTACAACGGGAGCAACGAGAAACCAGCCGAGTTTTCCGAAATAGGAGCTTCACCCGCATGCAATTAGCGGAAATTTACCTCGAATTGCAACAAAAATCGCTGAGTTAGCAGTATCGCGAGGGGTCGAGAGGGAAGCGACGGCGCAGGGGAGGGGAGAAGCCCTGGGCTCTGGAAGAAGATACAGAAGTAGAGAGACTTATCGGGTTCGGGTTGGTTAAGCAGTTGTGGATTTCGGGCCCGCGGTGCCACGTCACACCTGGCTGGTGCGGCGTTTGCTCTTGCTCCCAGCCTCCCACCCCACCACTCCCCAGTCCCCACCGACTGTGGCTGAGCGCTCCGACTCCGACGAACCACTCGCCCCCGCCTCTCCCCGACCTCGTCGCCGGGGATGGCCTCCGTGGTCGCCACCGCCGCCGCCACGCGGCTCCTTCCGCAGCCCTCCGCCCCGTGGCTACGCCGCGGCCACGTGGCGCTTCCACCGTCGCCGGGGCGACCTCTCGCGGTCACGGTGGCCGCCGCGTCGCGTCGCCCCGAGGACGGTGGGCGGAAGGGGAGGAGGAGTCGGCGCGCCAGGGGGCCCGACCAGGAGGATGGCCTCTCCCTCAGCTCCGGTGAGCCGCGTCTCATACTCTCCTAGCTCCAAGTATCCGCGCTTAGTTCCATTAACATTCTCCTTGGATATGTGTGCAGAAATGGAGACAGCAAATTCCACTCCGCGCGCGCGCGCTGACAAGGGCGCGAAGCCTGCACCGGAGGCCAGCATGACCAGGAAAGGCTCGGCCATTAGAAGAGTTACACTGGTGGTGAGTTGCTGTCCATGAATTTGCCGAGGCTATCTGGTCTGGTGATAGTTGTTCATTGTTGGTTTATGTCCATTGAGTTTAAAAATTGGCTTGTTACAGGTCCTCGCTGCGACGTTCTTCGGCGTTAGCATCGCCTTGAGGGATGGGGTTGGGAAGGCGTCGGAATATTTCGCTGGGTGTGTGTTCTGCATCTTGACTAATCTTTAACATTGAGACTGTTCTTCAAATGGTGGAAGTGTGGCTCCTTTTTCATTAGAATTTTCTTGATAACAACCCATTGAGAAGCATGCATCACTGCATACTGGCTTTATCTCGATGTTGCTTTCGAGGAATAATAATCTGCGAACACAAAGATTAGCACAACCCATATGTTAATGTTAGCAAACATTGTGATGCAGCTTGACTAACACCATTTGCTTCAGAGACCAAGGTCAACAGTGTTCCTTCTAGTCAAGGAACAAGGAAAAGGGGTGAACGATGGAAGGGAAATAGGAACATTTACTCATTCATGTGGAGCAATAGTGTAATTCCCATATACATTTTTATGTTATAGGCACGAGCTGATAGGAAAAGGGTTGGTTTAAAAATGTATGAGCTCCTCCATTGGTTTATGCAAGTTAGTTTGCTTAGTTGCAAGTTTGAATATCTTTACTTGCTTCCTTAGAAATGCTTTACTTCTGAATTTCATCACGCATCCTCTCTATTTCTCCTGTATTTTAAATTTGGGATATGACAATGTAATCGGGTTCTGTTATGTAACAGATATTTGTTGGAACAGAGTTTGTCAGTGGACAATCTCTTTGTTTTTGTACTGGTCTTCAAGTATTTTAAAGTGCCACAGGAGTACCAGGTATGATTCAATAGCTAATGTGATAGTGAAAGTCCAAGTCTACTTTGTGCTTGTATTCACATTTTCTGTGAATTTGAAAACTAGAATCGGTGCTTTCTTATGGTATTGCTGGAGCAGTGATCTTTCGGCAGTGATGATCATCTTAGGAGCAGCTACCATTCAGGTTGATTGTTCTCTCATATTACCATTGGTTATTTTCTTCGTTTTATCCTATTGTAGTAATTGTTGTAAACTTTTCATTTTCTGTAGAGGTTTGAAGCGGTGAACTTATTATTGGCTTTGATCCTGCTATTCTCTTCTTACAAGGTAAATTGTTTCCTTTCATGGTAAAAGATGAGTCGTTCTTTTCTTTTATTCCCTTTTTGGTAAACGTAGTTACTTTGCCATGTTCAGAATGAACATATATGAGGCTATCGTACATCGGAAACTTCCTTTATGAGAATGATAGTTTCTTACTGGCACTTAAAAAATATATATTTGTTTGTTTCCTGTGAAGTTTCCCTTTGGCAAAAGCACAGTCTGATCCCTGTCTTTTGACAATTTATTCAACCAATCAAGGTGCCTGTCTGTACTATATCATTATTAACTAATTTGGCATATTCCTTCCATCTGTCAGCAGCTAATGGCGTGATGGATTGCTTCTTTTTGGATCTTTTTTGTTCCAGCTATATTGTTACAATTCAATGTTAGAAATCGACATACAAATAACAAAGTAGATCAAGAACAGGGAGACACCGATTTTTACGTAGAAAACCTTTTCGGGAAAAAACCATAGGCACACGACGGCGATCTTCACTATATCAGAAAAAATGTTTACAAAACGTAGGGATTTTCATGAGTCGTCAGCTCTTCCTGTGCGGCATACAAGGGGTATATATGGTGGTATAAAACTGACTCGAGTCGAAGATGGAAACACATCCGAAAAAGTAGAAGAATCCGTCTGTGAGGGCTCCGCCTCGCACCCCCTGCCATGCATCGCGGCCTCCTTATGGGCTGATCTGTTGACGCGATGCTCGTCTCCAAACCTTGGACTCTTTAGAATTCGGATCACATATCTGTTAGAGTAGGAATATCTGTTAGAATAGGAGTTAGAAGGGGGCTTTTGTATTTTCTTATCTGCCTTTTGTATTGCGTTATCTGTATATAGCATACACCTCTTGTACTCCTATATATATTGCCCATTGGGCCTCTTCAATATACACACAATATTCATAACAATATCAACATTCAATCTAGTCCTTCCATCAGTTAGAAAGTTGTCACACATCCAATGTATTTTTTGTTATTTAATTGGAATGGCACTTCAATATGTTATACAAAGCTTCTTTTTAGAAATTTCAAGTGCATTCAATCTAAGCAGTACTTACAGATGCTAATACTCATATTCTTAAAATTACAACAGCTATTTGCTGACGAAGATGGTGAATCTGATCTGTCTGATAACTTCATTGTGAAAACATGCCAAAAGTTCATTCCTGTCGCTGGTATTACCTTTATTCAATAACTTTCAGTTTTCCATACCTTGTTCCCCTGTCCACTCGTGGTCATAGTCATAATGACCAAATTCTCACTGAAATTTTGAATCACTTCTTTAGAACTGAACTGCTTATTTATAGGAGTTAATATTCACCTTCTTGCATGTGTGAGTGACCTCATTCTTCTGTTTCTTTGTCAGATTATTATGACGGTGACCGGTTTTTCACAAATCAAGATGGTTTATGGAAAGTAAGCGTTGTCCAATTTAACCTGGCCCATTTATCACAACAGCTATTGCATGAGCTTGTTAGTACTTAGTAGACAGGATTACTTATCAGTTATCTGAAGTTGATCTGTCTATGTCCTGAAACATGGAAATTTAATCCATTTGCCAATACATAAATGTGTTAGTACTTCTGCATGCACGAAAAAGCTTCTCACAATAACACCGATGCATATTTGAGTGGGCCATTTCAAGACATTACTCTAACCTCATAAAGAACTATCTGTTCCTGAGGATGTCTTTTTTGGATGATGTCTGCAGGCCACACCATTGCTATTGACTGTGGCAGTGATCGAGCTAAGCGATATTGCTTTTGCTGTAGGTTCCTTTGCAAGCTATTTCCTGTGCAATGTTTCCTTTTTCTATTTTATGACCACAAGCTTGGGGATTAACATTTTCTGATCTATAGGTTGACTCAATACCAGCAGTTTTTGGTGTCACAAGGGATCCACTTATAATACTCTCATCAAATATTTTTGCTATTTCTGGTAACCCTTCTTTCTGTGTTTATGAACACACTCTACATCAGTTTTTTTTTTCATTGAATCAAATTATCAGTGTTTGCAAATGTAAGAATTTTACAAGAAAACTCTCCATTAGTTCACTAGTGATGGATTTCCTGTTAGCTTGATATGATTCGTCTTTGTTCCTTAACCAACCTTTGTAGTGAGGCTTTTTGCGACCTGCACTTTTTCTTCAACACCTGCAATCTCCACTTTGTTCTTTCAGTCCATGCTCACAGCTCTTCTTGTTCACATATTTAAAGCTACCTGTTCCATCAAATCCTTCTTTGCCATTAGAGATATTTTGTTTCAGTCTATATAAAGTGTATATATATATATATAACTCCCATTTTTGTTAGTTTCCTAAATGAAACACACGGCCACGTCTTTGACTCTTGGTAACACCAATTCTAGCTTTGTAGCAGTCTTTGCTGTTCATATTCGCTGTTTGTAGTTACAATTAACTGTATGGTACAATTGAGTAACTTGTTATTATTAGGCAATCTGCAATCACACACATTATACACCGAAAGATAAGTTACGCATGAAACAGAACCTTAGATATCATTAAGTGTTGATGCATTATATGGCGCACATATTGTGCATTCCTAATGCATTGTAAAGTGTTAACATGACAGAACAATTACCCTGTAGGTTTGAGGTCACTCTACGTACTCATTTCTGAAAGCATGTCTGAGTTGGAGTATTTACAGGTAAATATCACTTGCTCTTTTAAAGTTTTGTGAGTTATTACTTATTATTAAATACATAGAGAGGGTAGCTATGCATTCTTTTGTAACAACCTGTTCAATTGATATTTGGTCCATAGCAGGAAGGGAATCCTGCACGGACTACTTCCCACAGGCGGCCGAACGGTAACCACGATTACCGTTCAAACCGAATAAAAACCGGATAAAAATCGTTTGAATTTCATTAAAAACCAGCCGAATTTCAAAAATTGAAATTTGAACTTGTAAAACTCGAGAAAACCGGCCGGTAATTTTTTCATGTCACCCGGCCGGTAACCGGCGGTTATCGGCCGTGAATTTTTTCCCTGGTCCATAGTAGTGGTAACTGGCTGATCATTGGCTTATTTCTACCAGTTTTTTTAACCTCCTTCACATCTACATGATATTGTGAAATGGACAAACAGATCCATATGCTGCTCTATTATCTATCTTGTGCCACTAATTGCTGTTGGCATTTTGCTTTGCAGCCTGCTATCGGTATCGTTCTGGGCTTCGTGGGGACAAAGATGATCTTTGAATTTTTTGGTGAGCAATTAGAAAGCACATTATCCAATTCTTATATTCATTGCATTTTCACGTTATGTTTTTATGTCTCAATTAGTAGCAAACACTGACATTGTTGATTTGTGGCAGGCTATCATATACCAACCGAAGCTTCCCTTGCTATTGTTACCACATGTCTCAGTGGAGGAGTAATATTGAGTCTTAGGAAAGCATCAACCGAGGAACAGGACAAGTAGGAGTAGCCATCTTGCTGCAGAGGAGGTAAAAGGAATAAATCAACTTGCTGCAATCTTTCATGGATAGTCATACTCGGGAAAAATCCGGCGGTTACACGATTTCCTAAAGGCCGACGGGTGAACAAGAATCACGCTGAAAATTTCAATTTCAATTTCAAATTTGAATTTTTAACTTCTCTCATCACTTCCTAGGTTGGTTTAGACCTATTTTGTGCTAGATTACGGATTGTATGAGCTAAATATGCTTGAATTATTATTTTTGGTCGGCACTTCATATGAACTAAATATGAGCTAAATATGCTTGAATTACGTATTGTATGAGCTAAATATGCTAGATTATGTATTGTATGAGCTAAATATGCACTTCATTAAACACTTTCTAATTCAAAATTCGTCAATTCAAAATTCCGACCGGTTTTTTCGGTTTTTCTGACCGGTTTTTCCGGTAACCGGCCGGTTACCGGTTTTCAAAATCGGCAATTCAAATTTCAGTTTTTGAAATTCGTTCGGTTTTTTCTCGATTTCCCGTAAAAATCGCATCTTCACGAGCGGGATTTCAACCGGTTCTGGTTTTTTGATCCTGGTCATACTACAACAAAAGAATGCCAGCAAACATTTAAGAAGCTACAAAAGCATGTCCTTTTTTACTAAAAAGTGTTTACCTATGTTAAAGAACTTAGCTTAACTAATGATTTGTTGATTTGAAATAAGCTTAAATAGCCTTATTTCTCTTACGAATTGGAGCTAAATTTAGAATTAGAAAAAGAATGTGCAAAACCGCAAGCTGCAAATGCCAAGCATCACGCTAAGATGCTCTGACTAAAACCCCTGTATTACCTCACATAGAAAACCCTGGATTCGTCAACGCCTATCAGTGATGGGTGGCCATCAGACATGTTTTGGTCTTAGCTGAAGCCTTGATTGTTATGGCAAATTCCAGATCTTACTTTAAACAGCCTCTGATTGCGTAAGCAAGAATCACAGCAGCAATTCTGTTTGAGCTATAATGTGTGAGGACTTTACTTAAAGTGAACTACCAACGTTTAGTTTAGAAGTTTACTGATTTTTCTTTTACTGTCTTTCTTTCCCAGTATTTAATTCAAGTGCTGTATCGCGAGTTTTGAGCATATTGAACAAAATACTTATGATGGCTACGCACAGGGAAACATGCTTTATATGTCTTGCCTTTTCCCGGGTGGAAACCTTGATTCCTTTGTTACATATCAGTATATCACAGCACTGACATCCAAACTGTTCCCTTTCTCTAGGTGCAGTATTTATCATTCACCATTCAATGACCAAGGCAGAAGAAGCCCTTAGGATACTTGCATTTTGTGTGACACCACTAGGTCGCAGAGTAACAGCCTCCCATCAGATCGCAGATTTGAAGGCGATTCAGCTGATTGTGACCTTAGTGTAGAATTATAGATTGATGGTCAACAGGTCACGGCATAGCATTGGCGCCTGATCCAAATCTTACAACCTCCATGTGCTTCGTAGTTTGTTGTGAAGCCGAGACGGCTTTGGGGCCAGGTGATGGTAAATTGGTGAGTGGCCAATGGGAGACCGCAAAGCACATAAAACTAGGAAGTACACCCCTTGTAATCTTTTTTGTTTAAAACCCCTTCATATGGTTCTTGCTTGCTAAACAAGAACATAAGAGCTTATTCTAAACATGATGGATCATGGCCATCATTTATTCATTTTACAGCGTATTACAGTGCACATCATGTATGTAGCTTAACAATACTATGCTCCTATGTTAATGGTTTGTCCGTGTATGTAGCCAACATTTGATTCTTTTATCCACTGATTTTCTTACCGATCAAACCTGAGGCGCAGAAACAGCATGTCAAATGTTACTATTTTCTACGTGACAGGTACAGTGTAATCCAGCAGCTTCCAAATCGCACCATTTAAATTCAGAAACTCTGCTATCTGGAGACAACCTTCTACAATTAGGGTCACAGAATATAATAGAGCAATAACATGGTACGGTACTTTACGATGGGAAGTAGCAAACAAACCGTACTGTGAATGCTGTTTATTGTTCACACAGAAATCTGAAATGTGGAATGAGCAATAACCTTATATACGACTTTGCAACTGGCATGGAATATATCTAGAATTTTTAGAGAGCTAAACCGACTTTGTCAAAGACATCATATATCTAAGTGAGCTAATTATAAAATCCTGCAGACCACGGACTCAGACCTTTGAGCCATCAACATCAGCAGCATAAACCTGGCCATATTCACCCTTATCGTCATCCTCATCCAGATAGTCTGCCCTTGCATTGAGGGCAAGCATCTGGCAAACGAGCCAGAAGAGAGCAGCGTCAAGGGCCAGGAAAGCGGCACCTCCAAAGAGGCCAGTCTTTGCAGTAGGGCACTGGGTATCCAGGTCGTGGTGGATGTTCCGGCCGCGGTGAAGACCTCGTGACCGTTGCCCAGAGCAACATTGCAAGAGCTAGAGCCGAGACAAGCCTGATTACACAAGAACAGCAAACAAAATCAATAATGTGCAATTAGATTACCATGATGGAAGAGAATAAGTGCAGGAGACAACATTGCGCGTAGTGTAGTGATTCAAGAAGTCGTAACAGTGGTGCTAACGGGGGACTGAAGTAGTAATAATGGCAAAATTAAGCACTACAGCATCGAGTCACAATAAATTCTCTAGATGGACAATTCAGTTAACCGAAGAACTAAATTGATGGCACTGCTCAGCATTAATCTATGGAACAGTACACAATCAAAAGAATTCAAGGGAAATAAATGGTAAGACAATTCCACAGTAAAAACAGTCAAAACTTAGATGGGTCAATCTGTAGCTAAATACCATCAAATGGCAGGACTAAACAGGGTGAGCCGCATCGAAATGTTAGATACTGTTGCTTCTAGTCCACATGGTAATCTTAGCCACTTACTCAGCAATAACGAAGAATACAGACAAGCTGGTGCTTTGAAATAATGCTCTGCCAGGAACCGACTTGCCCTTGTACGGATAAAAGATAGCAACATGCCCTACAATAGCAGCTAATACAAGCGCCACGAGGGACAGGCTTCCCATTGCAACAGTTGGGTCACTTGGGAACTTGCAGATGACAACATCCTTTCCCTTGATAGGAGTTCCAAAAGGAGGCTGCATCAACAGGAAAACAAAATTCGTACTAAGTAACAATGTTTGACAAAATTCATAATAGGTTACAGCGGTTGAAAGATAGAGGACAGTGAGCAGCACTTTGAGCTTTGCAATAATGAACCTCATGATGCTCTCCTATAGCTCAAGTAAACTAAATGATGTGGAACCAGAAAATCACAGAAACGGTTGTGTTTGTGTCTGTAGGTAAAATTGCAAAGAGGGCTCCGAAGTGAACTGTTCACTGTGAGAATCTGTCAAAATGTGCACGCATCCTTGACAAGAAAAAGGCATAACAATCAGCGCTCATAACTAGAGAAAAGAAACAACCTTTTTATTTTCTGCGATGACACCAAGTACGAATGCCAGGAGACCAAAGAAAGAGACAGTGAGCGCGATCCGTTGAGCTGAAGTCAAGGCCATAGCTCCTGCAAACCAAGCAGATGGGCCATGGAGATTAGACAAAATCAGTAACTAAAAAAATATTTTTTTGGACGTAAGAAGGTAGAGAATTCTCTACCTTATGACCATTCTATTAAATGGTTTTCAAACTGGAGTTACAAAGAAGAGGAAAAATAAAAGAAGCGAGAGTAAAAAGAGACTAGAGTTACAGAGGAAAACTAAGGACATTGAGAGGGGAACGAAAAGAAAAAAGAAAGAAAGAAAGATAAAATACTAGCACATTGAGCTATAACAAGAGCTAACTCAACTGCCGAAGACCATCTTGATACTTGGGTTTCAATCGGTGAATCCAAAGATTGATTAAGCTCTGAATTTGATGAATGATGTAGTATTGTCGTATTGTCAACAGAATGTTGAAATATTCGGTTATTTCTTGTGATCTGCAATGTATGAGCGCAGGCCGCAAAGCAAATTGGCCACATTTTACGGAAATCTTTGCCCCCTATCATTGTCTTGTCCAAAAATTGGAGCATGTTCTGAGATGAATTTGCTTTCCTTGTGAGCCCTAGTTTTCTCCAAAGATTGTCCATGAGGCTTGCAACGCAAAATAATGTGAACAATCGCTTTCTATTGCAGGGCATATATCGCAATGTGGGTCGTGTGTCCAATGCTTTGCTGTCATGTTATCTCTGGTGTTTAATCGTCCTCTGAATGCTAGCCATAGAAAGATTCTGTAGCTGTGTGGTATTGATCGATTCCAAGTGTGGTCCATCGCTGGCCTTTTTAGTTCATGAAACGACTAATTAAAACATAAACAAGAGTACAACAGCAACACGTTCCCTTCCGCGCAGTTGAGTGAGTCACAAATAAACTAGTAACACTCCTATGTATCGACTAATTTAATTTCCTAATTAAGACGATGGCACATCTACTCGCTTCTTCTACGGACGCACATAAGTAAACGGAGAGGGAATCCCCATATCAGAAATTAGATTGGGGGAAAATGAGGTTAACTTATCGATTCCATCACATCAGCCGATCAATCCCAAATTCCCAATCAAGGCTTACCCACCCCGCTAGGCCACTACCAACCACCAAGAAGTGCAGTTCAGCAGCGAAATTTTCCTCCGGGTGGATCGTCAACCGGTCGAGGTGTCTCATCCCCCCATCCGGAATAACAAACTGAACAAGGAAGAAATCGGAGGAAAGGGAAAGGGGGGGGGGAGACTAGGTACCGCGGCAACGGGAGGCCTCGACGGCGGCCGGTCGGAGGGGAGGTTGAGGCCTCGACGGGGGAGGAGGAAGCCCGAAACCCTAGGCCACTGCGCCTGGCGCCTGCGCGTGGGTGGATAGACGGACGATGTATCGGTATATACATATGGGTGGCGTTCGAGTTCGATAATTGGGCAAGGCACTGGGCCTAGCGGGCCGAAAGAAGCAGTTTGGGCCTGCACAAAACTGGGCTTTGTGGTAGATCTTCATTCCTTTCTTGAAGGGGGTCTTGGTTGGATCTGCGATGTCCATTGGTCTGTGATTTTGCAGACAAAAGTATTCAGATTCAGCAGGTAGGTGGTAGGTCACTTGGTGCGCACACCTGCAGGCAGATTCGATCGATCGCATTGGCATTTGGCAACCAGTGGCACACATGACATGACAATGACATGACAATGCATGTATCGATCTATCCGGCCTCTGGGACTGGGAGTTGGAGTATCTGCCAAGCGAGCTAAGCCAGAGCCACCTACTGATCTAGCAGCAGCTTCTTTCTTTGTTCGCCCTTTGACCAATTTTCTCTTGCATGTGCTCTCTCAGTCACTGTCCTTTCAGCGAATTAAAGGGACAAGCATGGGCAGTAGAGGTTACTAATCCACATGTAGATTCCTATTCCTCTCATTATGTTCCAAATTTATAATTGTAGAGGTTAAACTGAGAGAGTGTCGGGGTGAAATTTAATGAAATGGAATGGAAACACAAGGTTGGGGAAGCAAGAAAGCAAGGATGCATGTGATGTGAGTCTGTTGGTCTTGATCAGCAGCGCTCCGATCTCACCTCCCTTTTGGGGCCACCACGATTTTTGGCCGTTCCGTTGGTACGGTGTGTACTTTTGTGGAAGAGATGCAAATTGAAGGTACTGTCTTCTTCTTCTTCTTAAGTCTTCTTCTTTTGAGTCTAGAAGAAGTATCTTTTTAAGCATTCAGGCCATTTTTTGAAGACTCTACAGACTACATGCTCTCTCTCTCTCTCTCTCTCTCTCTCTCTCTCTCTCTCTTTGGAGATTCTACATGCTTAATTGCAAACATTTATTTCAACTGATTAATGATCCAGTTTAAAAGAGATGCTACCTGGAGTAAGAAATTTCAAGCAAGATTGGCGGGCAATCGATCATGTAAATGTTGTCGGCTCTCCAGTAAACTCGTGACACCTGTACCTGTGGTGGCATCTAGTACATACTGTTACTCTAATCCAATACCCATTAGCAGGAAATCGGTGAATTAATTAAGTAGGTCCTGTTCTTGCGTGCGTATCATTGCATGGTTGGTAAAGCTATATATTCATTCTTGACAGTTCAGCTGCACTGTTACTTCATTTCAGAAGGCTTTCAAGTCGATCGATGTGTACATTTCAGTACAATAAGAGTAAATATGGCACCAGATTTTATTTTTAACCTGCCAAGTCTTCGGATTCAACTCAACTTAGACGCACTATAATTACATCGATCTTAAACTTGTTCAAAATATGTATCTACACTTGTCATCAGCTTACTGAACTGAAAGGTTCAGACAAAAAAGCTACCGAAAATTGGCAAATGTATCACGAGAAGAGACCCACAGCTTTTGGTGCCATGACCTGCCAAACTCTCACGAATGAATGCTACTGCTATATTTCATTTTTTTTCCCAACCGGTTTATATACTGAAGACAAACATAGTAGATAGATAAAGAAGCAGAAAATTAATTAAAGCTGGTGAGAGAGAGAGAAATAAAATGGAGACCGTTGGAGTTGGTGAGCTGCTGGTACGGAGCACAGCTCCAATTTGGCAAACTCCTTCTCCTGTGTCTTCCGTCTCAAGCAAAGCAAAGCAAAGCCCAGTTTGTTAGGGCCAGCAGCTGTGATGCTGGTGCACACACGTCACATCTGTATTTGGTGCCTATGGATGCATGTATAGGAAGGCAAATTCCTTGGGTGCCATTGACTCCTTATATGTCTTGTTGACATATGAGTCCAAGTCTAGTATACATAGGTCTTACAATGAAGTATTTCACATTTACTGTATTCAATGGTATATAAATGCTTCTCTCTATATGTACACTGACAACATGTAGTATCAGTACTTTACAATGTATGGACTAAATTAAAACCACTAGATTCTCCAACACTGACAAAAGGTTTCCAAAGAAAACAAACTGTGTAGTAGCTTTTTGCAGCCCAAGACAAGAGCTTAATTCAGAAGCCCAAGTGTAATTAACATTTCCACCGACCAATATCTGGGGGACAAAGTAACAGTGAACATGAGGAGGTAAAAGTTAACTTAAAGTGTATGAGAGTACTGTATATATATGAGGAGAATGCGATAGCATCACATGGTGGAGGGGCCAAATTAGCATCATGACATGAGTGTACAGTTAGGACTAGGGATAACAAGACAGGAAGATTGCAGAGAATGCAAGACTCACATGGCTGCCACTTAGTAGGTTTGTCATGCCATGACCCATGTGTCCCTCTAAATCACAAAAATAAATTCTGATCTGGCTGGAATTTTTAGAGACTGTACATATTATATAAAAATAGGTGCAATTAGTGCTTAAACGTACGGTCCAAGCACCAGCACCGTATACTCCTCTCCGACACAATCGCGATATTTTTCCACTTGTGGCAACATATCAAAAATTCATATACAGCATTATCTTCTCAAAAATCTCAGAATCAAAACAAACATCTGGAAAAGGACGTCAACATATATATATAGGGAACGTATCTAGTGCTAATGGGTAATTCAGTGCTAAGGTGCAAATATCAATCTTGCATGCTCCCACCTTTAATGCACCTTCATTAATGCGTCTTCATTAAACACCATGCATGCTCCCACCTCTAACGGTCAAGATCCAGATCCAACGGTCAAGATTGGTATTAGCACCTTAGCACTGAATTACCCATTAGCACTAGATACATTATTTCGAAGACCGGTCCTTAATTGACTTGGGCGACTTTCCATAAAACACATGGGCCTTGGTCATAGAAATGACCGATCCCGTGCATCAACGTGCACCATCCAAACACCCATTTCACCCAAGTCCAAACCAATTTTTGTTTATTTACAAGTTAACACATTTCATAAATTTCTATGGTATAGACCGTACCATAGTAACATTTTAAATCATAGTTGAAATTTGGCTAACTTTCCTAAATTAAATAGTTTTGAGCTAAGCTTTGACTAAGCAGAGAGTTTTACAACATGTTGTAGTTCATACTAATGCATCAACTAGTTTTCAACTATGGTATCAAGGGGGTGGCTAAATCAATAATCAAGTTTGGGTGTATAAAGGAATTAGGAATAACTATAAAGTTAAAAGAGGGATTTAAATTACTTGAATTTAAATACTCATGCAATAATAATTTAAAACAAAATTTAAATAATTTGAAATATTGGGATTCAATATGGTCAAAGATGTAACTTGCCTTGCTCAAATGCTTTAGGATCTACTTCTTCTAAGTATTCGGATTCCCCGGAGTCGTCGAAATCTACACACGAAGATGAAGCAAATTCAAATGAACTCCAAATTAAATAGTTTTAGTGTATATAGCTAGATCTTTAATTTAAATGAATTTAAAAATTTGAATCGCTTGAATCGGAGTTCGAACGGACGAGAACAGCTTCCGGAAGTTTGAAAATACATGAAATGATGAAATTGGGATTTTTGGAATTTTTTCTAAAGAAAAATTGATTTATTGCGTCAGCATGACGTCAGTGACCAGATTTAATATTTCGGTCGAATTATTTTCCTAAAGAAAATGGATGTGTGGCTGGCATGTGGGCCCCACGGCCGTGGACCAAGTCCAGGAATGCGCATGGGTCCACTGTGGACTCGGCTCGCGGCGCAGTGGCTACGCCACGCCAGCGGAGGTGGTGAGGTGGCGAGGATGTGGCGGTGAGGTGGAGGCCACATCGGCGCTCGAGTGTGAGGGCTCGCTGGTGTTCTACGCCACAGCGAGTTGGGTGAGTGCACGCGAAAGGAAGGAGGGCCGACACTGGTCTGCATTGCGTGGAGTTAGCGGCCGGCGGGCGGCGGCCACGGTGAGCGAAGAAGCGGCGCGCGAGACGGCTCGGAGATGGCGATGAGGTTCCAGAGGCAGTTCGGGATGGCGAGGCGCGCACGGTAGCCCATGCACTGCTGAAGCCAACGGTGGAAGCGGCGAGGCGGAGGGCTTCCATGGTGGCACAACCTCCAAGTGGTGCAAGCTTGGGCCGGAGTTCTTGAAGCTCAAAATCCAGCGATTGAGGGAGAAAGAGAGGGAGTGGGTTGGGGAAAGGGAGAGGAGGAGAAGGGGCATCGGTGCTCGCTTTTATTATCACCGAGGATGGCGGAGGGCGAGGCGGCATGGAGTGCGGCATGGCGGAGCTCGTCGGCGCGACGCGGCGGTGAGGAGGATGGGAGCAAGTGGAGGGGAAATGGGGAGAGCGGTGGCGGCGAAAAATGCAACATTCAATGCCCTGATGAGGCGGTGAGGCCGAAAAGGCTTTGGCGGGATTACGCGGCGCGAAGAAAAACGGGGTGGCATGTGCGCGTGGAGGAAGAAGTACAGGGGAGGGCGACGTCGACAGGTGGGACTACCTTGACAACGAGGGTGAGCGGGAAGGGGTGGGGCGATGAGACGCTGGCGGGTGGGCCCGAAGCGTCGAGAGAGAGGAGGGAGGCGCGGAGATGGGACGGCCGCTGGGCCTCTGCGTCGTCGAGAAGAAGAGAGCGAGCGCTGACTGGAATGGGCCGGGATTGGGTCGGGATGAGGAAAAGCGAGAACAGGCCGAGATTTTGGCCCAGAACAGTAACTCGGATTTTTAAAACTTTTTGAATTTCAGAAATTGAGTTAAATGAAATAGGTTTCTAGAAAATAGCAAATAGAGTTCAAAAATTCTAGAAAAATACACAAAAATTCCTTGAATTATTTGGAACTTAATAAAATTATTTTCAACTTAAATTTAGCTTGTAATTTTGCAAATAAATTATTTTTGTCTTTCGGGCAAATAGAAAAACCCTTTTTAAAATCCAAAAAATTCAAGAAATACTTAAAATACTCCTTTTGACTTTTGAAACCAATAAAACCCAAGAAATCAAAATAAACCAAATTTTGATTTAATTAGAGTTTGATTAACTCATATCAAATTATTTTTATTTTCTAAAATTTCATGTTTAAGCTTTATTAAACCAATAAAATCGAATGGTTAACTTAATTTGAAAATTTTGAAAAAGCCAAAAAACTGGGATGTTACATAAGTGTTACAAGCAGATACCAAGCTGATCCTAGTGAATGTCACTGGACAGCTGTGAAAAATATTCTTAAGTACTTGAGAAGGACTAAGGATGTGTTCCTAGTTTATGACAGTGATGAAAAGCTCGTTGTAAATAGTTACACCGACGCAAGCTTCCAAACCGACAAAGATGATTATCGTTCGTAGTCTGGTTTTGTATTCATTTTGAATGGAGGAGTAGTACGCTACAAAAGTTCCAAGCAATCGACGGTTGCTGATTCTACGACGGAGGCCGAGTGCGTTGCGGCTTCTAAAGCTGCGAAGGAAGGTGTTTGGATAAAGAATTTCATTGCTGAGTTGGGTATGGTTCCGAGTGCCTCGAGCCCAATGGATCTCTATTGTGAAAATAATGGAGCGATTGCACAGACTAAGGAGCCTAGATCCCATTAGAAGTCCAAGCATATACTCAGGCGTTATCGTGTGGTTTTCCTTACTACTTTAGCTTCCGTTGTATTTTGCTTGCTGGCTTTATGCCTCATTTGTAGAAAACTTTAATTACTATCAATGAATAACATATTATGGTTATGCTACCCACTTTTGTTTGACTATATACACTAGTTATTCCTGGACTAGTGTATGAAACACAGAGAATCTGGAATCCTTCGCTCTCGGGTTCGACAAGCCCACATGCCATGGACACCTTGGCGGCAACATCTCAGATCCAGCCAATTATGGGAGAAGGCACGTGAAGGACTGGGGATAAGGCGTAGGAGTAGGAGACTAAGATGGAGGCGGTGGCGCTTGATGGCGTAGATGGGAGATGAGAAAGGACAAGACGGGTGGTGCCGGTGAGTGTGGACAGGGAGGGGAGACAAGGAAGAACTCGATGGTCAATGCCGTTGAGTGTGGGCATGGCGGCTGACGACGGTAGGGTGGATGGGTACATGAGGACTTAGGAGTGAGAGCGTGGGAGGAGGGAGAGAATGAGAGACCATGTGGAGGATGATATTTGTTGTTTGGGCCCACTAATAGACACTATGCATTATTAGGATTATTTTTAGCCTTGTGTCTACGTGAGGTGACAAGCTGTGGACATCGATATGCAGTGTCTACACTAGGAGTGTCCTAAGAGTTTCAAGGAGAAAGCAACCATCCTCCTAAATCAATAGACTTAAAAAGGTTATTTAGTGGGGATCAATTCAGAGCGGCGAATCCACTTCTCTCTTTCAAAAGCACATCTTCTGATTGGTAAAAAAACATTAATATTGTCGAATGTTACATTTCCAGCCTTGAATGTGACTAGGTACCATAATCCCTCTTACTTTACCATCCTTATTGATATCAAAAGAGATTTGAGATAGGCTCTTTTCACTCGCCACCATGGACACCTCAACCATATAGTTCTAACTTTTAAATATTTGAGGATTAAGTACATTGTTCGTGTTGGAAATATGCCATAGAGGCAATCATAGAGATGATTATAGTTCATTATGTTTATAATATTGGATAATATGTTATCTTGTTCCTAGAATAATATTGTTAATATTTATTATCAAGTATGTGACTTGATTGTGAAACTCTGTATTTCTGCGATGATTATTTTTAAACGTTCCCTAGTCGGAAACATATAAGAACACATATGTATAGACTAACATATGTATTGGTTGATGACTATGTTTCACGGGTCATAGATATAGAGATATCAAGCCAATAATACGAACACATGTTAGAGAACATGGTGTTGGTTTGACCCACCTTGAGACATTGTTGAGGTTGTTATGATTTCATGTGTCATCAATTGGTCTCAAGCAATGATGATGTATAATCCTTAGACTTGAGATCAGCATGATTTTCTACATGTGTAATAGCACTCTTAGGGGTTGCCAAACGTTACTCGTAACTGGATAGTTATAAAGGTAGCTTTCGGGTATGCTATGAAATTGTTGGACCGAAAAGGCGACTAGAGGGGGGTGAATAGGAGCACGCTCACTTTTTCATAAATAATGGATTCAATAAAATTTTACTCCAGTAGCTATAGAAGCTATGAAGATCAGTATATCAGTACAGCGGAAGACTAATATTGAATCTAATTTAAACCCCTAAGCAATAAGACGAAATCAACAAAGATTGAAACAAATCAATTTGCTGGCCGGTATGACCGCTTGGTATATGGCGATCGGATCACTGCCAGAATCGGCCAGGTGGGGCACAGCGATCGGCCGCCGGGCTCGAAACAGATCAAAACGCCAGATGACGAAGATGCAAATAGATGAAACTTTTGATCTACTAATCCAAACTTGATGAAGCTTGAAGCACACCTTCTCTATGGTATCAGGAACCTATTCCAATCGAAGATTATGATAATTCTTAGAAGAATAGCGATCCTTTTCGATTTGATTGAAGAGAGGTTCAAAACCGGGTCAAAACAAAAACTTGATCCAAGATCTTGCTCGTGGGTGAATGATGATCAAGATGATCTTAGATGTGTTCCCACACGTCACAACAAGCTACATCATATGAAGAATTCAATCAAAAACTCGCGGATCAAAGAAAGACCCAAAATCATCGAATAGAGAGAAAGAACGCAATAAGACAAAACATTGATCAAACTTTCCTTTGATTGATTGATATGATCTGGGCTTACAGCCACTCCATCAATGGAGGACAATACTCAAGCCAAGAGCACGAAAATCACATCAAAACATCAGGAACCCTAGCCTCCACAAAAGCTCTCCCTAAGAAAATTAGGGTTTACAAAAATAGCAAAAGAGACCAAACGGAGGTGCAGCCACCTCCCTCCCCTATTTATAGTGGAGACTTAGACCTTCTAGAAGTTTGACTCTATTGGGCTCCCGTTAAGGCCCAAAATAAACAGGACACATACGCACGTATTTTAATGCGCTGTCTTTAACACCTCTCGACCTAACTAGCTACACCTAGCGCCATCTTGCGCCTCGGATTAGCTAATAGGTCACCCTTGTGCATCTTGCACCACGCTTGAGTACATTGACATCACTCGGCATCGTCGATCGTTCTAGACCTCAGCTCTCCAAGCCTAGTCCCGATCATCCTCGCCGTTGACCATCGTTGACCACCAAGTAACCTGCACAACAATAGACAAGTAAACCGAATTTAGGAACAAGTTCTTCACAACTTGACCCATATTAGTCAAAATATGCATCATGCAACATATATACCCTGAAACTCATGACTTTGACCTAATAACCGAATATCGCCGCGACGACGGGCGACGAACCAAGTGGAAGCCGTCGATCGCCCCAGGTAGTCGACCACCCACTGGCCGGTCGATGCTTGACTCTTGGCGGTCGACGACTAGTAATGACTTAGCCAATTTTCAACCTCTGAAAATCGAAACCTACTAGGAATTTCAAACCAATAGAACTTTTAACTGGAGACTCCAAAAATTATGGAACCAAGTGCAATAGAATCCCATCTCTTGCCTACACCCTCTATTTTTGGCCCAGCTCAATCCAACACTTTCTAACAATGGCCGATGCGACCTCCCCTTATAAACCGGTCGGACCGATTTGGGACCGATCACGCCGACGCTTTGGCCGGTCGGGCTCGCACTGGACAGAAGGCGAACATTTGCCGAAAACACGTGAAACGACAAACCGTAAACGCCATTGCCAATTGTCACATAATCCTAAGATCTGGAGCATATCCCCATGATATCCACAATCTCCCCCTTGATGAACACATTGGCAATAATCCAGAAAAAGTAATTTGGAGGTTTGAAAAGTAAAATACTTTCGTTTTCACACAAAGGCACAACTTGGTCCATAAGCAAGAGAAAGTAATGGAAATGACTAAGCTGACATCAGAATAGCATATGCATGTGAGATAAGGCAAAAGAAAGCATAAAAACTTTAATTTCCAGAAAAGAGTCAAAAATCTCACTTAAGGTCCATATGAAAGAACAATTATTCAATTGACCTATGATCATTGTGAGTATAAAATAAATGCAATTCAAGTTCAGAAAAGTCAATAAGACAATAAGAATGCAATTCAAAAACTCCCCCTCACTATGATCCTCAGATTTCAGAAAATTTTAAATTCTCCAATTTCTCCCCCTTCTTATCATTTTTATATATCTTCTCCCTCTTTGTACAATAATGATATATCTTCTCCCCAACATTGAAATATCTTCTCCCCCTTTGACAATGGAGTCATCAAGGAATCACGCCTTCCTCTCATCCAGATATAATGAATGCAGAATGAAGAAAGAAACATAAAAAAAGAGTATGCATGAAGTGCAATGGAGTGGCTTCATTTTTGTATTTTTCATTTTTTATTACAAGAAGCTTTGGAGATTACCCAAAAGAACAAGTTAGCATCTCTAATATTGCACAAGCAAAACTTCAAAATCAGCAAGTTCATCAACAGGGATCCAAAAGTGAAACTGGCCATGTCAAAATGTCAAATTGAGATCAAAAATCTAACAAAGACCACATTAAGAGTCAATCATGTCATGTATTGAATCATTTTGCTCAAATTTCTCAAAATCCCATTTGTCAACAGTTTTATCATTTGCACTGAATATTGAAGTTAACTAATGATCTAACTTAGTGACAAGATCCTGGACTAGGAGCCATCCACAAACTCATCCTAAGCTTCGACCATAAGTTTATTAAAGGTATATCTTAGTGAAGAAGATCCTGGACTAGGAGCCATCCACAAACTCTTCCTAAGCTTCTACCAGGGCGACAAATCTTGAGGTTCATGTCATTTCTGACAAGCAGTCCCCATGAGATCATCTGGATCATCAAACTATCTTCAAGTTCATGTCTTCGATAAGCAGTCTCGTAAGAGTAGTTTGGCACAATTTAAGCATAAGATAATCTCGATTTTTCATGTTTCACAAGAGCAATTTTAGAATCTCAAGAACACAAAAAGCTCAAGTAATGGTCAATTTTAGATTCAAGAGCTAACAAAGCAATTCTGACAGGGCCAATGTCACAAAAGGAGCACTAATTGCGCAACTAGCTAAAACATCCACAAATTGTAATTTTTAGTTCGAGTTGTTTTAGAGTTCTAACTCATACAGCAAAAACTTATATGTATATGTGAAAGCATGATAATTCTAGAAAGTCAAAGAACTAGATATGGCATTTAGCAAGAACTGAAATACTAAAGCTCCAAAGGGTAATAGACAAAGCTTCATCAATTATAAAAGATAAGCAGAAAGACTTATATTAAAATTCATCTTTTTGGATTTTTCATACCACTTGTTGTATTTTTCATATGAATGCAATATGACACACTGAGATGCAATAAAAAGCCTAAAAACCTAAAAAGTTCAAAAAGATCAATAAGTTCAGAAAAAGAACAAGAAAAGATCAAAAGAGTAAGGTAAGATCAGAAAAGATCGAACTACCCCTCAAACCAACCCATAGGGATAAATTACCCCTAACTCGCTTCTCAAGGTGGCAAACCTAGTTGGGTCTAAAGGCTTGGTGAGGATATCAGCCAGTTGAGCCTCAGACTTCACAAAGTGTAGCACAATATCACCTTTCTCGACATGGTCTCTAAGGAAGTGATAGCGAATATCTATGTGCTTGGTCCTAGAGTGTTGCACAGGGTTCTTAGCAATATTAATGGCAGAAGTGTTATCACAGAAAAGAGCAACACTAGCAAAATTTAACCCATAATCCTTAAGAGTGGTTACCATCCACAAAATCTGACTACAACAACTAGCAACAGCTACATATTCACTTTTCAAAGATGGATTGTGCAATGTAAGACCGCCTTCTAGAAGACCAAGAAACAAGAGAAGTGCCTAAGAAGTGACAAGTATCTGAGGTACTCTTCCTATCTAGCCGACAGCCCGTAAAATCAGAATCAGAAAACCCCCGAATGGACAAAGATGAAGAACATGAATACCAAATGCCATACAGAAGGGTAGAGTGTAAGTACTTGAATATGCGCTTAACGGCTTGGCGATGGGAAGTCCTCGGAGACGCCTGAAACCTCGCACAGAGGTAGACCGTGAAGTGGATGTCGGTCCGAGACCGTCGGTCTGAAGGAACCGATCATCTTTGCGGTACTCACGTTGATCCACGGCTTCCCCTTCCTCATCTGGATCCAAAACAGTCGAAGTTGCCATGGGAGTGGAGATTGGCTTGCAGTCACCCGTGTCGAAACGTCTAAGCAAGTCCTTAGTGTACTTCGTCTGACGGATGAAGATCCCTTCCTTGCATTGCTTAATTTTAAGCCCTAAAAAGTATTTAAGCTCTCCCATCATACTCATCTCAAATTCCCTAGACATAGTCTCAGAAAAGCTGGAAACAAGAGCATTAAAAGAACCAGCAAAGATAATATCATCAACGTAAATTTGAGCAAGCAGGAAGTCATTACCACGCCTAAGAATGAACAAAGTGTTGTCTACCTTACCCATCTCAAAATCATTCTTAAGCAAAAAGGTCTTAAGTCTATCATACCAGGCTCTAGGGGCTTGTTTAAGATCATAATTTCCAAAAGTGATGAAATCATCACCCGTCGACCGCGTGAAGGAGGTGAACCATCTTGAGTCTCCGGTCATGTGACGTGAATCACGAGTCGATTTAACCACGTGTCCTTCCTCTTTATTGTAATCACGAAAATCAAGGCACAGAAGAACGATGTGTCTCGATACTGGGGTTAGTTAAACATGACTTAGAAACCCAGTACTGAGACACACGTCTACGTGTAGTATGCAAAGCAGAAATACTATTCTTGATTCTATTTGAAGTTCTGTTATGAGCAATGGTTAAATTAACATGAGAGTTATTCTGTCTAGGAATATGATGATGAGCATGTGACACAAATCCTAAACCAGATTTCTTCTTTTCTATATTACCATGTCTCATAAAAGCTCTAGGTTGATTAGGTGAAATTCTAGCATAATTTTTCTTATCATTTTTCAACCTATGCCAACAGAACTTAACCAAATGCCCATCCTTTTTGCAATAGGTGCAATGATACTTAATACCACTAGAAGAAGCACCCTTAGACTTAACAGATGGTTGAGCAACACCTGCAGATTTAAAGACAGTTTTTGCAGGTTGAGTTTTGAATTCAACTAACCCATTTTCCAAGACTTGAGTAACTTTTAGGCTAGAATTATTTTGAAGATGATTGTATCATAATCCTTGCTTCTTATAAGCAGTTTTAGACTTATCCAGAATCATGTTTAATTGTTTCTTATCTTTAGAGAATTTTTCTAAGGTATCCTTAAGATAAGTATTTTCTTCTTTAAGATTAACACATGATTCACATGTTTTACCCTTAATGGCTCTAGCATATTTTTCCTTATATAAAGCAGTTTCAAATTTAAGAGCTGGGCATGAAGCACATGCAGAAGACTCAATACTGTCCTTAAGCTTGGCATATTTATCTCTAACCGCTTCTAAGATATCTTTGACTTCATGTTCGTGTTCTAAGCAGAAAGTGCGAAAGCTAGGATCAACCACACAAGAAGCAACTAACTTGCTAGACTCTAAGCATTTTTCACATGGAGCATATTTAACTTCAACAAGCTCAGTCCTAGAATTTTTAAGTTGTTGCAAAGCAATATCATGAGCAGATTGCAGTTTAGCAAATTCAGAGTGCAAAGCATAGCAGGATGAACATTCATCAGATTCAAGAGTCTTAGCATTTTCAAGTTCTAAAGTCAAATTATCTACTTGTGACTCTAAGTGCTTATTCTTGGCCATGACAAGCTCTAAAGCCTTATCCTGACTCATGAGTTGCTCAAACGTAGATTCACATCTATCAGAAAGAACATCATAGGAAGGAGGTACCTCATCGTTGTCGTCGTCAACGGAGTCGACCATGAAGCAGAAGCCAGTGAAATCCTTGGTATCCTTGTCCTCCTCACTCCCGGAGTCAACATTGCTTAAGGATTGATCCTCAAAAGCGGCAAGCATCCGGTGAGCGGCCTTTGTCAGTTGGGCAACATCATACCTTGAGTTGTTCCATTGAGACTTCTTCCAAGCTGACTTTCCCTCCTTATGGTTGCTCTTAATTACCTTTCAGCTTGGGGCAATTTGCCCGGATATGATTTAGCTCACCACACTCATAGCAAGTCACGAGACCTCCTCGATTTCTGTTTCTCATATTGTTGTAGGCCCGTGTGACCTTTTTGACTATGAGGGCCAACTCAGCCTCAGGAAGACTCTCAAACTCTTCTTCATGAATTTCAGATAAATCGACAAGCGAAAATCCAGAAGAAGACTCAAAAGACCCATCAGAAACTCTCTTGAGCGGGTCTGCTACTAAATCTATGTTTTCCTTCTTGGGAGGATCAATCCTCTTAATCTCATGAGTCTTGAGCTTGCTATAGAGCAGCTCCAAAGTTAGATCAGAGAGATTGACATTCTCCTCAATGGTTGTGGCCTTTATCTCCCACTCCTTGGTGTTGATTGCAGGCAAGAGGTGGGTGACATTTTCAGACTGAGAATATTCAATACCAACAGCTTTCATATGATTAATCACTTTTTTAAAGTGACTAAAAATATCATCGTTGCTCTCTCCAGGACGCATCTCGAATTTGTTATACTCACGCTTATAGACTGTTTGGCGCACTTTCTTGACTTGGGACGAACCCTCATGATATGTTTCGAGAGTGTTTCAAATCTCATGCGCAGTCTCAAGATTGCAAATCCGATCATACTCCTGTCTCCCAAGCCCACCATACAAGAGGTTTTTAGCCTTATTGTTATTAGCCAAAAGGGGTTCTGAAGCCGGCGGTAGCAACTTCGGGCACAACGAGCGGGACTCGAACAACCTCCGATATAGCGTGTCCTTCGCTCTCAAGGAAGATTCGCATGCGATTCTTCCAATAGGCATAGTCGTGCCCATCGAAGATATACGGCTTTCTGGAGTATCTATCCATCGCCAAGTTCAGTGACCGGTTAAGATCAAGATTGAACTAACCGGGCTCTAATACCACTTGTTGGACCGAAAAGGCGACTAGAGGGGGGTGAATAGGAGCACGCTCACTTTTTCACAAATAATGGATTCAATAAAACTTTACTCCAGTAGCTATAGAATCTATGAAGATCAGTATATCAGTACAGCGGAAGACTAATATTGAATCTAATTTAAACCCCTAAGCAATAAGACGAAATCAACAAAGATTGAAATAAATCAATTTGTTGGCCGGTCTGACCGCTTGGTATATGCGGTCTAACCGCTGGTACCTTCGGTCTGATCGGTGGGGCACGGCGGTCTGACCGTCGGGCTCCAGAACAGATCAAAACGCCCGATGACGAAGATGCAAATAGATGAAACTTTTGATCTACTAATCCAAACTTGATGAAACTTGGAGCACACCTTCTCTATGGTATCAGGTACCTATTCCAATCAAAGATTATGATAATTCTTAGTAAAATAGCGATTCTTTTCGATTTGATTGAAGAGAGGTTCAAAACCGGGTCAAAATAAAAACTTGATCCAAGATCTTGCTCGTGGATGAATGATGATCAAGATGATCCTAGATAGGTTTCCACATGTCACAACAAGCTAGATTACGTGAAGAATTCAATCAAAAACTCGCGGATCAAAGAAAGACCCAAAATCATCAAATAGAGAGAAAGAACGCAATGAGACAAAACATTGATCAAACTTTCCTTTGATTGATTGATATGATATGGGCTTACAGCCACTCCATCAGTGGAGGATAATGCTCAATCCAAGAGCATGAAAATCACATCAAAACATCAAGAACCCTAGCCTCCACAAAAGCTCTCCCTAAGAAAATTAGGGTTTACAAAAATAGCAAAAGAGACCAAACGGAGGTGCAGCCATCTCCCTCCCCTATTTATAGTAGAGGCTTAGATCTTCTAGAAGTTTGACTCTATTGGGCTCCCGTTAAGGCCCAAAACAAACGGGACACATACGCACATATTTTAATACGCCGTCTTTAAGACCTCTTGACCTAATTAGCTACGCCTAGCGCCATCTTGCGCCTCGGATTAGCTAATAGGTCACCCTTGTCTATTTTGCACCACGCTTGAGTACATTGACCTCACCCGGCATCGTCGATCATTCTGGACCTCAGCTCTCCAAGCCTAGTCCCGATCATCCTCGCCGTTGACCGCCAAGCAACCTGCAACCTGCACAACAATAGACAAGTAAACCAAATTTGGGAATAAGTTCTTCACAACTTGACCCATGTTAGTCAAAACATGCATCATGCAACATATATGCCCTGAATCTCATGACTTTGACATAACAACCGAATATCGCCACCACGACGGGCGACGAACCAAGTGGAAACTGGTCAGACCGCCCCTAGGGCCGGTCTGACCACCCACCCGCCAGTCTGACCACCAGCTACTGGTCGGTCAGACTCCCAGTAATGACTTATCCGATTTTCAACCTCTGAAAACTGAAACCTACTAAAAATTTCAAACCAATAGAACTTTTGACTGGAGACTCAAAAAATTATGGGACCAAGTGCAATAGAATCCCCTTTCTTGCCTACACCCTCTATTTTTGTCCCAGCTCAATCCAACACTTTCTAACAATGGCCGGTCTGACCTCCCCTTATAAACCGATCGGACCGATTTGGGACCGGTCTGACCGCCGCACCTGGCCGGTCAAACCTGACAGAACTGAACATTTGCCGAAAACACGTGAAACAACAAACCGTAAACAACATTGCCAATTGTCACATTATCCTAAGATCTGGAGCATATCCCCATGATATCCACAGAAATATGTGGAGGAATGTGACTGGTCGGATATGTGATTTTCCCCTCCTAACATAACAAGAGAGGTGTCTCCGGGCCCCTCATTGTGGTTGGATAAAGAAAGTGTATGGCCATGGCACTGGTGGTCGAAGTGTTGACCACATGAAGTTATTCAACACTTGATCGAGAAAGTATTGAACATTCCATGGATGACAAATTATCTCACCTGGAGTTCAACCAGATGTCGTGTGCCAAAGGGAGAATACACAAGCATGCCGTTCAGTTCGACCAGATATGAGCTGGTCATAGACTGGTCGTATGGAGATACGGGCTGGTCGTAGACTGATCAAACATAATCACTAACTGGTCGTAAGGAGTTACGAACTGGTCGTAACTAAATTTTGACTACTCATAACTAGATACGAGCTGGTCATAAGTGACAAGGACCTGGTCGTAGTTCATATTGCATTAAAGTTTGTCCAATATATTCTGTGTGTTCGGGAATCGTTATGTGCTGCTAGGTACTACTAGCGACCCATGGTTAGAAAAGAGTTTTCGAGTTACAACCGATTACACATGAACCTATAGGATCACACACTTAAAGGGCCGATATTTGATTTGGATGGTGATATGAATTCTTGTAGACCACATGTTCCTAATGGGCCTCAGGTTCGAGACCCATCATGGATGCCTATATATAGAGGGGTGGTGGCATGGGGTTTCATATACTATTTTGAAGAATTCTTAAAACCCTAACAGCCACGCCTTTCTCATCCAATGCCACGCTGCTGGTGCTAGCACTCCAACGCGTGGTGTCCCTGCCCCGTATGTGTGGATACCTTGGAGGTGTTGTTGCGAAGCATCAACACTAGGACGATCTGTAACTCGTGACAACCTCAGGAGCAGGACGAGAAGACGTGTGACGAGTACGACTACAACTGCATCAATTCGCTACATCGACTCTACTTTCGCTACGTGTCAGCATGTCTAGTGGTAATCTCGTGATCTATTACTAGCGGAGGTTCCTTAGTTGTGTGGTAATTTTTTTGTTTTGTGCTATCGTAGCCTATCTGTAATCCTTCAGTTCGTACCTGAACTCTTCACCTAGTATTAATGTTCATCCCTCAATTGCAATACTAGATGAAACACATACTCCAAGTGTCAATACCGTGCAAAAAAAACATCATTTATTCCTTTTGAGGGTTGTTTCGTGCCACGTGAAAAAAAGAAACCTTTCCACCGTGCCACCTTTCCACCATGGCCACTGACTCGGATTCGGTCCCAACTTACCCTTTGCAGAACGCAATGTCGCCGCACTCTTTCTGTCTCTCTCTCGCTCTCTCCCGGAGCCGATTGAAGGGGATTATGGTTTGGAGAGTGGTGCCCGATGACTAGAGGCGACGCCATGGTGAGCTCTGGGAGCTCAAGGTCAATGATGACAGGAGGAAACATGAGGTCGGCGGCATCGAGTCTACCCTCCATTGATGCAGTTCATGGTCCCTCCACATCGCCTATCCCGTACAGAGAGTAGCCATTGGAGTACGCTCCAACTATCCATTTCCACTGCAGGGAGAAGGCTGGTCGGTGGATATCATGGAGCGACTCTAACCCGGCACGAAGGTACATGACATGCATGCGAGCTTGGGTAAGTCTTCTTCGCTAATTGGCCAATTTGTTTTTTTAGGCTATTCTTATTTGTGATTAGTATTTGAAGGCTAGAGGTTGCATGTTTTGGGCATGGTGCGACGATGAGACAACCCCGTTCTTGAGGCAGCTTCTACTAGACTTGTGCGATGTTGTTAGGGCTTTGAGGAAGGAGAACGGTGAGCTTAGTGGAGGCATTACCGATGCAAGACAAGAGTTGAGTGAGGTTTAGTCGAGGCATGGAGAATATGTTGTAGCACCAACCACCAATTTGAGGGAAAAGGAAGCTTCATTAGTTGGACTCACTGGTAGGGTAGCACAGCTGGAGAAACAACGGAGAATGCTATTGTTCTTGTTTGGTGCTTTTGCTATGATGTTAGTTAGTACTAGGATCCTTAGTACTATGAGTATGGCATGAAACTGAAATTGCCCAGTCCTGTAATCTCCTGCATAATGTAAGAATGTTGGTTATGAATCTGGGGAATCCTATTGTTTGTGATGAATGTTATCCAGTTGTGCATTTTCTGGTATGTGTATGGCACAAGTTTGGCAATACTTGAAGGTTTCCCTATTTTCCATTTTCTGTCATGTTGGATATTATTCAACTTATAAATGTGAGGTATTTTCCATTTTCCAGCATGTTTCAGCATGCAGTCAAACAAGATTAGGAGAATGCTATTGTACTTGTTTCTGGTACGTGCATTTTTTATTTTTCTGTCATGTGGTATGTGTATGTCACAAATTTGGCCTCTATGGCAAGACAAGATTATGTACATGTAAACATACAACCTGTTTCAGCAATCAGTCAAACATTTAATAGTTAGTACTCACGATGGAGGTCAAAACCAAATGTTGAAACATACATATCTTCATCCACAACCACCACTGTCCAAGCAAAATTGGCAATACTTGACAAGCAGAACACAAAGTAGTTAACAACAAATTGGATAGCATAAGTTTGGGAATGACATAACATGATCCGGAAGTTTGGCAATACTTGAACATTACAAAGGCACAAGTTTAGGAATTACATAACACCGTACAAGCCACAAGTCAGGCAATTACATGACAGCACATAAAAACGCCACAAGTCTGACAATGACATAGCTTGAGATAACATCACTAATTAGTTGGCATACCTAGAATCTTTGCAAGCTTTGAACTACAACTTTGCTTCCTCTTGCTGGGAGTTAGCTTCTTCTTTTGGCAGGGAGGTGCCTGGGCTTTGGCTTGACCAGAAGCAGAACAAAAGGTCATTTGGATGTTCACACATGACTTTACCCTTACAGATGCCACAGTTGCCTCCAAGTTCATAGCATCATAACCACCATGAATTGTACTGACTTTGGCAGTAGCATATGTTCTGGTGATCCTTTGATTTGGCATGCCAGGCTGTAGGTACAGATGTTTTCAACTAGAGGTTAGTAGTTTGCCAAATGCAAGTAATTAAAAATCAAGTTATGGAATTTGCAGATGAACCCACATTTTGAATAGTTGTCCCTATCCTATCCGAGGAAAAGATTCCTACCCCAGTGCAACTCTTTTTGGTTTGAGTTGGTGGGTAGTTAGCATTTGACCTAGCCTTTCTCTTGGCTATATTCGTACAACTCTGTTGTGAACCAGGAATTACATCCTACAATGTCAGATGTGCATAAACTATGTAATAAACAATATATTAATTGCAGTGCATATTACCAGGGGAACAGGGGTAGCTGATGCAGAGTTGCCAACACTTGTGAAATGAGCTTGTTGACCTTGGCTAGCCCTTGAGGTTTGCTGTGCTTGGCCATTTCTCCTCTCACAGCTATACCTATTGTGTCCAATCCCCTTACAGAGCCTACACCTAATGATTGTGCCAACCTTAGATATTCTAGTTCCTTTAGGCTTCTCATTTTGCTCTCTCTCTTCCTATCTTTCTTTGGCCTACCAGGCATTTTCTCATACTTTGGTGGCCTTGGTCTTGGCCTTTCAGACGTGGGCCAACAACTGCCAATATCTACATGAACAAGTCATGCTCTCCAAGTTAACTGAGAACCTATGATCTCTGTGTGATTTCAAAATCATCCTTGCCATTGTACACTGCATGACAGAAAACTAATTCATTGATGTAGTCCTTCAGCTTCTTGAAAATATTGGGGCATATTACACCTGTCCACCTGTCTACCTTGCTTTTGTTGGTCTAGATTCTAACCATCACTTCCCTCCTGATCCACTCAAGCATGTTGATGATTGGGAGGAACCTTGACTCAACTATGGCATGATTGAATAATTCACACATGTTGTTGTCCACAGAATCACACCATGATCCCAACTTGAACCATGCTCTGCTCCAATGTTGTGGATCTATCCTCATGATTGCATTAGCACCTTCAGGGGTATCCTTTGCAAGATTTGCCATATGGTAGTTGAAAATATTTACACATAGAGCTTTGGCACACATCCATAATTTCTTCTGCCAAGCTTTGTCCTTGTAGGTCTCCCTGAAGTTGGCATAGATGTGTCTTGCACACATCCTATGCTCAGATTTGGGTACCCAATACTGCACACTATTTAGTAGACCTTGCAACAAACAAATTGTTAAGTATTGGTCATGTGATCTAAGAAAAATGGTTAAGTACTGGTTAAGTAATGCCACTTAGTTTCTGTTGATCTGAGATGATAACCCATCCAACATCATCTCCAATTTCTATATCTCTGAAGAAAATCCCACAGAACCAGTCCCATGATTCATTGGTTTCCTTCTCAACTACAGCCCATGCTATGGGGTATATCTGATTGTTTGCATCCCTGCCCATTGCACAAATTAGCTAATCATTGGTTGGACCTTTGAAGAAACAACCATCCAAACCTATCACTTTCCTACACCCAGCTAGGAAACCTCTTCTGCAAGCATCCAAACATATTTACATCCTTCGAAATATTGCTTCTGTTGCATCTGGATGAAGCTTAACCACAATTGTGTTGCCTGGATTGCTCATAAGAAGCTCCATTTGGTAGTCAAAGACCCTACCATACTCTCTTCTTGGAGTCTAACATCTTCTGCAAGAAAAGAGACTTAGCTCTTTTGCACTTAGCAATACTCACATCAACATGCATTTGTTCCCGAACTATTTGTTTCAAGTGCCAAGCTTTCAGGTTGGGTTTGCCATGATAGTACTCTCAAATTTTTCAGATATTCTCCTGGAAGTGACAAGCTTGTTGTCCCTTCTTGGGGGCATGTGTGCTCATCCTTGAAACTACTAACTTGCCAGCCATCTGTCTTGTTGTTATTTGACAACATATTGCCTAACTGTTTGAATGAAAATGTCCTTGCAGCTAAAGGTCATGCCCAAGCTAAATGTAGGGAGACTTGCTTTTGGATCATACTTAGAGTACTTTGGTTTCTTCCTCAGGAGCTCACCAGCACTGCCTCCTTCCTCATAGCTGTCCTCTTCCTCACTCTCAGAAAAATAAGAAGTGTCACTGCCCTCTTGTCTACTTTAGATTCATCAATTGACACTAATTGCCCAGCCTCGACGTCTCCTAACTTCAACTTGTTGTTGAATTCTTTATATCTCTTCTTGTTCACATCTGCTTCCTCATCATCCTCTGAGGTCTCAGCATCTCCAAGGAGATATTCACTACCTGAACTGGAGTGATCCTCATTTCCTCCATCTTTAGGGGCTGCTTCAGCTATGCCAACCTTTCACTTCCCCTTCCCCTTCCTATCAGGCAGTGCACTATAGAACTTCTTCTTGTAGGCAATGTCCTTTTCAGTCTCAACTGGTGACATTGGTATCACCTCCACCTCTTTGCTAACATTATCTGACACGGCCTCATCATCATTTGTCTGTAGCCAAGCTTCAACCTCGTATTCCCAATCACTGCATTCATCTTGTTTGTCACTCACACCATCTGAGGCAACATCAACTCCCACTGTCTCAATAAAGATATCCACAACACCCCTATCAGTGATACAGTCAACCATGGTCTGGCAGGCCTTGTCATCTATTAGCACCCTCAATCCATTCTTCAAAACTTTGCCAGAAAAAAGCTAGTGCATGAGTATCAACTCAACTTCCTCACAATGGTCCTTCAAATATCCTTTCGCCTCGGGTAATGACAACTTATCACGATCTATGTAAGACATGCCCTTTCTTCCTCCGTAATAATGCAATCTCTTCCCATCATCAAAGAAATTACCACTGTAATAGAACCTAACCGCTAGCTTGTCCAAATTATCCATTGCTAAATCAAATGATACCTACATAAAAATTAACAACAAACAATTAATACACTACCCTATCTGAAACACTAAACGAACTTGGCGGTCACAAAACACCCTAACTAATCACGCAAGACAAGCCACAAATCATGCCAGATATAAGAATGAAGAACTCACCAGGGTTCATTGCCAATCCTCGTATACATCGATGTTCTTTGGCGCAATCGTCCGCTGGCTCGAGGTCTATCCTCTCCGGCGAAGGGGGATCTACGCGTAGGGAGCTCAAGTCGGGGGAGGACTTTGGGGATTTCTTCTTGTTGGGAGAGAGAGTGAGGGAGAGAGTGAGGTGCTCACAGGAGCGCGGCCTCTTTTAGTCGAGCGACTGAGTCAACGGTTCGCCAGTGTGGATGCTCTAGTGGCACGGGAAAGGTTTCTTGTTTCCATGTGGCACGCAATAACCCTCAAAAGGAATAAATGACGGTTTTTGCACGGTATTGATACTTGGAGTATGCATTTCATCCAGTATTGCAATTAAGGGACAGACATTAAATTAGATCAAGAGTTCAGGGACGAACAATGTACTTAATCCAATATTTGATCACATCAAATGGTTGAGATATCTGCAAAATAGCTATAAATATTTGCGAGTATTTTAGTATGTTTACATTTCAAACCGGTTAACCGCCTACCAAACTAAGATAGACTTGCCAAAATTCGAAGTCTTTTTAACTTCAAAAAATGACATAGGGCCCTTTTTAAGCTTTCATAGCTAAATTGCACTCATGATTTTCTGTAGGAATGAACCACTGTTAGCGCCGATGGAAGAAAAGTGAACTGCAATATATTAGTACTTAGAGAACATATAATACTTTTCAAAAGTACAATGTGTGTCAATGTACATACTTACAAAAACGTTATTAGTTCACCTACCAATCAAGCTTAATATTTTTGACCAATTGAGCTCAGTTACCAGAGCGGTTAGTAATTGCATTTCCTTGGTTGCTCAAATGCATCAAATCGGTCAAAAGTGAGATTGTGATCAATAACAAGTCTACAACCCATTGGAGTGGTACACTAATCTACTGAATAGAAAATTACAAAAAAAGTATGTATATTTGGGTAGATCTCCTTGGTGTACTAAACACACTAATCAATCAACACCTACTGAAAGGAACAATAATAAAATACTTATGGAATCAAACTTTGCAGATAATAAGGTGAACTATCACCCTGTTTTAAAGAGATGCCACCAAAATTTTAATCCAAATTTGAGAGAACCACAAATTGCAACAGTTCGAAGTAGTCAGTTTAAATTTCAATTCTATTCTTGAAAAAATGGAGGGAAGTGGCTTATTTTAAGTGAATGGAAGAAAGGAAACGCAGGAAAAAACAAAAAAAAAATCTTTTAATGAGCCCTTTAACAGTGAGGCAAAAGTTTGGTTAAAAAAACAGTGAGGCACAAGTAATTGAAAATTAGAAAGTTGCAACGGTAGTAAAACTCGTATTACCATCTCCGAATTAACGCAAACCTTTTCTCCTGGCTACTTAAGCATGACAAAAAGCACGAGTGTGTCAGTATTATGTGATGCATTGTCTCCAAACAAAGGCAAAGAGAAAAGGAAAAGAGAGAGAGAGAGAGAGAGAGGGAGCTGACCATTGATAGAGACCACGAGCTAATCTCGAAGTCACCGCTCTGCAGCCTCTGCTCCTCAGGGGGGCCTGCTGCTCCTTGGCTGCTCCCTGGATCTTGCCATTGCCATTGCCACTGCCACTGCCCCCTACCTACTGCTCTTGCTCCTAGTCCTGAGCGTGTTTGGATCGCACTGCCTTGCTTCTAGGATTCGTGTTCCATCTGTGTGTGTGAGTGTGAGTGCCCCTGTTCTTGATTCGTGTCCGTGCTTGTGTTTCTTGATCTGTTGTTGCTGGATGGTGTGTTGGGTGCTGCTTGCTGCAAGAAAGATCTCATTTTGATAGTTGGACAGGGGACTGCAATTTCTTGGGTTCTGCTGCTTGTTGATTTTATTTTATTTTTTGCTGTCAGTTCATGGTTCCTGCGAGGTTTTTGTGCAAGAAAGATCTCGTTCTGACAGCTAATTGAGTAGCTGCAGGATATAATCCTTAATGTGATTGCGTGATATTTCTCCGATCTTATTTTGATTGGTCAAGTACTTGCAGATTATGTGCTTCTCTTACTTTCTCCTTTCGCGTGATTATTTGTTTACCATTTGCTTTGTTTCCTTTCATGGCATGGAGAAAGATCCCGTTATGATTTGGTAAACATCTGCCGATCCTATCTCAATTTGTTTCAGTCTCCAATGAAGATCTCGTTGCGATGCCTACGAGATTTTCATATGCTTCGCCTTTGTCCCGATTCTGTTGTCTCTTTCTGCATTTGCTCCTAGTGGCCGGCATTTTGGCTCTTCTTGCTACTCTGATCTGGGCAAATTTGACACCTACTGTCACATCCAGTTATCTTTTATTATGATACTTAAGCTGTCAGTAGCTTGATTTTTCCAGTTCAATTATTGGAGCAATTTGCATCTTCATTTCAAGAATTGGTGCTTCAATGCAGAATTGGATACTGACCAGGGTACTAGAGATTGGATTGTTCAGAGGAATTGGGGATGGAGAAGAGGAGTTGCCCTCCATCGCCGTCACCAAAGTCGACAGAAAAGTCCGGGAAAGACTTGAGGTGCGGGGATGCTAACGGTGGCGCAAACACTAACAATAACGCCATCCCGAAAGGCGATAAGGAGAAGGGAGTCAATGTGCAAGTCATCCTTAGATGCAGGTGAAGAGCGCTCGGTAGTTCTAGTTCAGAAGTTCAGGCCCCTAAAAAAAATCAGAAGTTCACTGTGCTGCTTTTTTTGTGCTCACAATGTGTAATTTGATAAAGTCAGGCCCTTGAGTGATGAAGAGACAAAGTCGAATACTCCGGTAGTCATCTCGTGCAATGAGCGCCGTCGGGAGGTTGCTGCCACTCAAATTATCGCCAACAAGCATATTGATCGGACCTTTGCCTTCGACAAGGTACTAGATTATCTTCCACAACCACTTTGTTAGGCCGCTTCCTCAGTGGTGATCTCCTTTGAATTCAATCAACTGCTTTGCATTTTGCATTTGCCTATTGTTGTTGTTGACTTGTTGTATGCAAATTTTGACTCAAATTTAGTGAACTGGTTGATTCTGAGTAGGTATTTGGCCCATCATCCAAGCAGAAGGATTTGTTTGAACAATCCATCTCACCAATAGTAAATGAGGTCCTTGAGGGCTATAATTGCACAATTTTTGCTTATGGCCAAACTGGTACCGGGAAAACCTACACAATGGAGGGAGGTGGAACTAGAAAGACCAAGGTAAATATATAGTACTTCAGATCATTTCAAGGCGTACCTTTTGTCCTCATGTTCTTTGCTATTGACTAGTTCTTGTAACATCTAGAATGGTGATCTCCCAACTGATGCTGGAGTTATCCCGAGGGCTGTCAGGCAAATCTTTGACATTCTTGAGGCCCAGTGCGCGGAGTACAGCATGAAAGTCACCTTTCTTGAGCTCTACAATGAAGAAATCACTGACTTGCTGGCTCCTGAAGAACCAAAGTTCCCTGTTCCCGAGGATAAGTCAAAAAAGCCTATTGCCCTTATGGAAGATGGCAAGGGGGGTGTTTTTGTGAGAGGGCTTGAAGAAGAAGTTGTGTACTCCGCTGGCGAAATCTACAAGATCCTTGACAAGGGTTCTGCAAAGAGGCGCACTGCGGAGACATTGCTGAACAAGCAAAGCAGTAGGTCACACTCCATATTCTCAATCACAATTCACATTAAGGAATTGACTCGTGAGGGCGAGGAGATGATCAAAATTGGGAAGCTTAATCTTGTCGATCTAGCCGGTTCAGAAAATATATCACGCTCAGGTGCTAGAGATGTGAGTAAATTGCAAATGCTCTATTCGTAGATTTTAAAAAAATACATCTATCTGATTTTTCAAATGCCAAGAAGTATTTTTTATATTGAATTAGCATTGCAGGGCAGAGCGAGAGAGGCTGGGGAGATCAACAAGAGTTTACTCACACTTGGTCGTGTTATCAATGCTCTAGTTGAGCACTCTGGACACGTCCCCTACAGGTAATTCTAAGGACATTCTCCTGACAACATTGATTTTAGCAACACATTGCTTGCTAAAGAGGAGTTATATTTTGCTCTATCTATTTCCTTTAGAGATAGCAAACTGACAAGATTGTTGAGAGATTCATTGGGAGGGAATACAAAGACTTGCATTATTGCTACAGTATCACCTTCAGTATATTGCTTGGAAGAGACATTGAGCACACTGGATTATGCACACCGTGCAAAAAATATCAAGAACAAACCTGAGGTTACTATCTTCTTTTGTTTGTATAAGCCAGTCATATTGATGTTTCACTATTTCATACAGTAAAAAGTTAACAGTGTGTGATGTAGCCTAACTTGTTTTTCTTACCGTCAAATTCAGGTGAACCAAAGGATGATGAAATCTGCTATGATCAAGGACCTGTACTCCGAAATTGACCGCCTTAAACAAGGTTCTTATGCATGCAATTTTTAGTGTATCGAAATGCTAAGTATCATACATCTTCTATTCACTTCGTCTCCAATACGTCTTCAGAGGTGTTCGCTGCAAGAGAGAAGAATGGTATATACATCCCAAGAGAGCGCTACCTCCAAGAGGAAGCTGAGAAAAAGGTGTATGTTAATTTTCCAATTAAACCCGTATTTAGATTTGTTCAGATAAACTAAGCAAAGCTTTATTTTTTATATCAGTATCTCATTTTTCCAAATCTTACTTTGTCACTCAGGCCATGACAGAGAAAATTGAACGACTCGGAGCTGATTTAGAGGCTAGGGATAAGGTTAATTTGTCTATAAGCATTGCACAACAAACTGTTATCTTATTAATAACTTGAGTGTAAATTTTCTACCAAATCTATGAGCAGCAATCGGTTGAACTAAAAGAGCTTTATGATGCTGAACAACTTTTGAGTGCAGAGTTGGGTGAAAAACTTGAAAAGACTCAGGTACCGTTACATTCTCCATCTTATGGTTTTGCAGTATCTTAGCAAATATATTACATATTATCATTTCCTCTCTGTCTCTTGATTGCAGAAAGACCTGGAGGACACTAAGAATGCTCTGCATGATCTAGAAGAAAAATACAATGAAGCAAAGTCTACCATTAAAGAAAAGGAATATGTAATATTTAATCTTTTGAAATCAGGTTTGTTGAAATAACTCATTGCTGCAAGCCTTTTGGCTTAGCATGTTCTGCTCATTTTGGCTTGTTAACATTATTTGTAAATGAAACTATTAAATGTTGTAAATTTACTTGATGTTGAAGTTGTTATGAACAGCGCTAGTATTATCAGGGGCCCAAAGGGCCAGTATATATAGACAAGTACAATATGCAAATAACCCCTCATAACAATGTGGAATAACACAGTGATACATATATCTCTAACACCCCCCTCAAACTCATGGTGGATCAACAACACTGAGTTTGGAGAGATAGAATCCGTGTTGTGCTCGAGTCTGGGCCTTTGTGAAGAAATCCGCTATCTGAAGCTTGGAAGGCGCATACTGAAGAGCAATCACCTGATCATGCACACAAGATCTCATGAAGGAAGCATCAACACCAATATGCTTGGTGAGCTCATGCTTCACAGGGTCACGGGCAATACTGACAGCACATGTACTGTCTGACAAGAGAGGAGTTGGTGTAGTGACAGACACACCAAAATCCTCAAGTAACCACCATAGCCAAGTAATCTCTGCTGTCAAGAGAGCCATAGCTCGTAACTCAGCCTCTGCACTCAAACGGGATACTGCAGTCTATTTCTTCGTCTTCCAAGCAATGAGAGAACCACCAAGAAAAACACAGTAAGCAAAGATAGACCGGCGATTAGATGGATCGCTGGCCCAAGTAGCATCCGAATATGCCTGAAGCTGTAACGAGCTGAAGTGTGGGAAGAAGAGACGGCGAGAGATAGTCCCACGAAGGTATCGCAGAACTCGAAGAAGGTGGTTGTAGTGGACCTGAGTGGGAGCAGAAACGAACTGACTCAGAATGTGGACTGGATGTGTGATATCCGGGAGAGTAACAGCAAGGTAGACAAGACTCCCAACAAGATGACGATAGCGAGCCGGATCGTAAAGAGGCTCACCATCGAGGGTCGAGATGAACGTTGAGCTCCATGGGAGTCTCAACAGTACGCTGATCAGTGAGAGAAGCGCGATCAAGAAGATCATGAATATACTTTTCTTGGGACATAAAGAAACCATCTGGAGTGGAAGTAACCTCAATCCCAAGGAAGTAACGAAGAGGACCAAGATCTGAAATAAGGAGCTGCTCACTCAGACGAGCCTTGACAAAGGCAATGTACTCAGAATCATCTCCGGTGATGATCATATCATCAACATATAGAAGAAGAAGAGTCCGACCACGAGATGAAGTATGGACAGAAAGAGCAGGATCATGATCACTAGGTGAGAAGCCAACGGCAGTGACCACAGAGGAGAAGCGCTCAAACCAAGCACTAGGGGTTTGTTTGAGGCCATAGAGGCATCGACGAAGACGACAGACCATGCCCTCAGGAACAGAATATCCAGGTGGCGGATGCATGTAGACCTCCTCACGCAACTCGCCATTAAGAAAGTCATTCTTGACATCAAGCCGAAACGAACCAAATGCGAGCAGACGCCATCGAAAGAGCGCGGCGGTGGTCATGTGGGCCACAGAGCAAAAGTCTCGTCAGAGTCACGACAATGCTCTCGCCGGAAGCCACGAGCAACATGACGCGCCTTATAGCGCCAAGAGAGCCATCGAGCGAGTCTTAATCTTATAGACCCACTTACACGTGATGGGACGAGATGAGATGGAAAAGGAACAAGATCCCAAGTACCAAGACTCGAGAGCAAGAATCTCCTCGGCCATGGCATGTCGCCACTCGGGGTGAGTAACAAGATCCCTGAGGAGACAGCTCATGGGTAGTCGCACCAAGAAGACCAAAAGCGGCGGGAGGCCGAATCGACCGACGATCGCGGAGACCGTAGCGAGGAGATGATGGTCTATCAGGAGAAGATGGAGCATCGGGAGAAGATGAAACATCAGGGGAAGATGGCTCATCTGGAAGAGCCTCAATACGAGGTCGACGAGTGTAAAAGAGAGTGGGAGGAGCCTAAGGAGCCGCAGGGACAAAGCAAAGCGGTGACAACGGCGAGAGGACTCGGGAGGTATATGTGGAGACTCGGTGGGGCGGGTGGGCGAGGTAAGACAGAGATGGGTGTATCCGAAAAGTAAAAAGACAGGGACTCTACAGAGGAGACTGAAGGAGAGGCAGGACATGGGTAGAAGAGACGAGACTCGTCAAAAGTCACATCCCGAGAAATCCGCATCCGTCGACCAACAGGGTCCCAGCATCGGTAGCCCTTGTGCTCGAGCATCGTATCCCGTAAAAACACACTCAACAGATCGAAAGCGATCGGTTTGGTGCGTTCTCGAGGTGCAAGGAGAACGTAGCAAACGCAGCCAAACAGACGAAGGACAGAATAGTTTGGAGAAAGATCACAGAGACGCTCAACCGGGATCTCACCCTGAAGAGCAGAAGAGCGCTGAATGTTAACGAGATAGGTGGTAGTGGAAAAGGCCTCGCCCAAAAAATGAGGTGGAATAGAGACGGCAATCATCAGGGTACGAGCCGTCTCAAGGAGGTGACGATACTTGCGCTCAGCGACACCATTCTGAGCATGAGCACCAGGACAAGAGAATCGAGCGAGGTGCCTCGCCAAAGAAGAAATCGCGTAGGCAGCGAGAGAGGTACTCGCCAGCAGAGTCAGCACGAAGGACACGAATGGGAGTGGAAAACTGTGTGCGAACCATAATATCAAATTGTTTATAGATAGACAAGGCCTCGCTACGAGAAGACATAAAATATATCCAAGTGTGGCGAGAGAAGTCATCTATAAAAATTATATAATATCGATGTCCCCCTTTCGAAAAGAAGGGAGCCGGATCCCAAACATCTGAATGAACAAGATCAAAAGGACGCTGAGATACTGACTCACTATGAGAATAGGGAAGCTGAATATGTTTCCCTAACTTACAGCCCTGACAATCTAAAGATACGTCTCCTGAGACAGACCCCAGAAGACCACGACGAACTAAGGATGACATACGAGATCCACACAGATGACCAAGACGGTGGTGTCACTGCTGGAAAGAGCTGGTAGACGGAGTGGCAGAAGCGGAGAGACTGGCGGCGACGGTGGCAGCGGAAGGAAGGTGAAGCCAATCAAGCTCCCAGAGACGCTGAGAGTTAAGGCGCCGAGGGCCAGAACCAACCAGAGCCCCCGTGTGGCGGTCCTGAACACAACAAGAGTCAGAGTCAAGAATGACCCGACAACCAAGGTCAGTAATCTGCCCAGCAGAAAGAAGCTGCATGGTTAGGCAAGGAACATGTGCAACAAAAGGAACATAAAATGATGAGTTGCTAAGAGGTCCTCGACCAGAGACAGAAAGAGAGGTACCATCAGCAGTAAGCACACTGACAGGGTGATCAAGAGGTGTAACAAAAGACAAAGTGGAAGAATCAGAAGTCATGTGAAACGATGCTCCGGAATCAAGGATCCACGGGGAGGTACCTGACTGTGTAGGAGGTGGCTTCTCATTACCCGAAGAGTCGATCGCAGAACTCGCAGAACTCGCCGAGGAGAACTCAAGCGGCAAGCAAAGCGTCGTGGTCTGCCATCTCTCGCTCGGAGAGAAACTGCTGAAGTAGTCGATGCAGACGTCGATGTAGAAGTACCGGTGCCAGCGCTAGGAGAAGAACGGCATGAAAGATGCCGCTGCTTCTTATAGCACTGGGACTCAATGTGGCCGATCTTGTCACAGTAGGAGCAGCGAGGACTGCCACCGCCAGATGGAGGGCGGCCACCACCACTGTGGCGGCCACGGAGGAGGCGATGTCTTCAAGCGTGGAGCGATCGGTGTAGCAGGTGGACGGGCGGCGAGCACAGAGGGGAGTGGTATCAGACCAGCACCACTCAAACGAGTCTCCTCTGCACGTATCTTGGTAAGGGCCTCCAGAAGAGTGACATGAGGGTGACGTGCAAGAAGCTGGGCACGCCTCTGCTCGAACTCAGGACGAAGGCGAGTAAGGAACTCGTAGACACGCTGAAACTCCAGTCAAGACGCATACCAGCAAAGACGAGCAGAGCGATAACCAAGAAGGCGAAGAGAGTCCACCGACGCCGCATGCAGAACTCGAGCGTAGAAAGCGTCAACAGTAGCATCACCCTGCTGAAGAGAGTGCTCGTGGCGAACCACTGACAGGTAGAGGGCATCTCCAGAGGATTCGTAGCGCTGACGAAGATGAGTCCACATCTGGACAGCCGAAGAAAATCCCACAACCTCAGAAGAGAATTGAGGTTGACATCGGCGATGAAGACAAAGCGGCACTGAAGGCCGCGTCCGCACCACTGAGTGTAGGCGGTCAATCGATCCATGTAGAAATCCAGAGCCTCTTGGTAAGCAGAGGCAGCCTTCTTATCAGCAAGGCCAGCAGCCTCAACAACAACCTTGTCGGCTGTCGAGGATAGCGCAACAGACGTAGGCTCCGTCGGAGGAGTAGGGCACGGCGGGCAGGTGACATCGCCAGAGAGGACGCCCCAGAGACAAAGACTGCGCATGTGAGACACGAAGTCGGTGTAATTAACACCGTCGAAGATCACCGGGCAGCGAGGGAGGGAAACGGTGTCCATTGGTAACGTAGTCTAATAGGCGGTGCTGGACGGCGCGGCGATCAGGCCGACGTTTTCTTTTCGCGCGCTTGTGCTTGGGCCGGCTTAAAGGCCGGGCCTGCTCACGGCCTTCTTACGCAGAGGCACGACCGAGCGAGTCGATCGGGGGAACTAGGGTTCCCCCGAGTCTTCGGCGGCGGCGGCGATCCTCCGGGCGCCGGCGACCCTCCGGTATATGGTGACACGGAGGCGGCGACGTCCAGCGGTTCGGGTGCAGATCGATGGAGGCCGAGTTTTCGGCGGCGGCGACCCCTTGGCGGCAGCTGACCCTCGGCGGCGGCGGCCTCGAAGCGCTTAGTGCGAGTAGGCTACGGTGAGAGCGGAGCGGCGGCGTTCCGAGGCCGAGGTGGGCGGCGGCGTCCGACGCGAAGACGCTCGCCCAACCGGCGCAACGTCGGCTCGGCCGAGGAGGCGGCGCGGTCGCCCCGATTGCCGGCGAGCAAGCGACGACGGCGCGGCGGCTGGACGAGGCCCTGCATCGAGCGGTGGAGCGTTTGGAGACCGGAGGCGGCGTGACAGCCGAAGATCCGATCGGAAGTAGTCGAAGATGACAAGAAGCAATGCCGTCAGATTTGAGCGGCGGCGGACGCGTCTGGAGACCGGAGGCAGCGCAACAGCCGAGGATCCGATCGGGAGTCGTCGAAGATGACGACAGGAGGCGATGCCGTCTAAGCGGCGGTGGCAGGGCGACAAGCGAAGCGAAACCCTAGGTACGCTCTGATACCATGTTGTGAACAACGCTTGTATTATCAGGGGCCCAAAGGGCCAGTATATATAGACAAGTACAATATGCAAAATAACCCCTCATAACAATGGGGAATAACACAGTGATACATATATCTCTAACAGAAATTACATCCTGTCAAGAGTTTCTTGGTTCCTCCATACTTGATTTCAATTAATCAATTGAGTGTCTGTTTACCCAGTTTATAGTCATTCGGTGAGACCTACTGTTGTTTTTGCCACAGAAAAATCACTAGTAGATTGCGCATATAACCTTCGTGCGGAATTAGAAGATGCAGCAGCAGATGTTTATGGGCTATTCTCCAAAATAGGTTAGGCATCTCAACTTGATTACCCCTACTTTGTGACTGTTATGGATTTGGTGTCACTTCAATGGTCATTGTTCTTAACTATTGGCAGAGCGTAAAGGCAAGATAGAAGATGGAAACAGGTCACTCGTGCAGAGATTTAGGTCTCAACTGACCCATCAGCTGGACGCCTTGCATAAAACCCTATCCACTTCCGTCACGCAGCAGGAGGATCACCTTAAAGAAATGGAAGACGATATGCAATCCTTCGTATCTTCCAAAGATGAGGCAATTCAGTCTCTCAACACTTTTTACTTCCTAGTCTATTTTGTATGAAATGCAATGTAAGGGTGTATATTGATATGCGTCAGTTACCCATTTTTTAGGCTGCACAAGGGCTAAAGGAGAGCGTACAAAAACTGAAAGTCCTGCATGGTTCAGGTATTACAGCTTTGGATAATTTAGCAGGTGAAATTGACATGAATTCTCAGACAACATTTGAGAAACTGAACTCACAAGTACAATCACACACGTCAGCTCTTGAGAAAGTAAGTCCATTTATTTTGGCCTGCCCTTGATTGCAGTGGATATTGCAATATTTCTGATTGCTCTTCCTACATATAGTGTTTTGGAGGAATTGCTTTGGAAGCAGACAGCTTGCTAAATGAACTTCAGTGTAGCCTTTCAAAACAGGAAGAGAGACTAGCCCACTTTGCAAGGAAGCAGCGGGAGGTCCGTATCTTGTTGAAGTACTAAACCATTTGCTGTTTTCTTAAGCCACTCCGTTCTGTTGTAACTTTTTGTTCTTGTGCACAGGGACACCTAAGAGCCGTGCAAGCGTCACGGTCCATCTCAAAGATCACTGCTGGTTTCTTCCACTCACTGGACGTTCATGCATCTAAGCTCACCAGTATTTTGGAAGAAACACAAAGTGTGCAAGATCAACAACTTCTTGACCTTGAGAAGAAATTTGAGGTAATTCCTGTGATCATTATTGAATTGACTATTATCGGTCCACAAGATAATATAATTTCGCAACATCATATAATTTTATCATTTTTAACAGGAGTGTGCAGCTAATGAAGAAAAGCAACTTCTAGAGAAGGTCGCAGAGATGCTTGCAAGTTCCAATGCAAGGAAGAAGAAGCTGGTAAGTATTATCCATTGCTTCCGTAATTTATAGTTTGGTTTGCGGCCATCTGAGTACAAGTAATCTAGTATATGATGTGAAGTTCTGTGCCGACTGGTAGATGAATTGAGCTATTACACATCTGCTACACATTGTTAATCATGAGCATGTATTGCAGGTCCAAACAGCTGTAGGTAGTCTTCGAGAGAGCACTGTAAACCGGACAAGTCACCTGCAGAAAGAAATTTCGACGGCCCAGGACCTCACCTCATCCGTGCGGGAAAAGTGGGGCTTTTACATGGAAGAAACCGAGAAGAATTACATTGAAGATACCACTGCAGTCGACAGTGGACGGTCTTGCTTGTCAGAAGTGCTTGTAGAATGGTCAGTATGGCATCATGGTGTGATATCTTCAGCTATGAAATATGGATGTTCCAGTGTTTGACGTTAGCTATCAAAATTTTCAGCAAGGCAAAGACGAACATGGGTGCGCAACAGTGGAAGAACGCCGAGGACTCTCTTTTCAGCCTTGGCAAAGGAAATGTGGAATCAGTAGATTGTATAGTCAGGTATCAGAATAGAAACTGATAAGGAAAAAAATTAAAATCCTCTCCTATCTTATGCTGTGAAAAATAATCAGTAAGTTATAATGGTGTGTATGTTAACAGGACTGGGACAGAGGCCAACCAATTTCTGCGTTGCAAATTGTCGTCTGCAGTAAAGACAACTCTTGAAGATATAGATATAGCAAACGAGGCCCTTCTTTCTTCCATTGACAGTAAGATCTTACAGTGAAATTTTGAGTCGCTGAAGCACTGTGCATACTATCAGATTTTATCTTGTTGATGACAACTTCTGTTACTTCAGGTTCGCTGAAGCTTGACCATGATGCATGCGCAAACATCGGTTCCATTATCACCCCGTGCCACGGGGAAATAAGGGAGTTGAAGGGCGAACACTACCACAAGGTTGTGGAGATAACTGAAAATGCAGGGAAATGCCTAGAGGAAGAATATCTGGTAAGCAGTCATGAAATGTGATTGGTAGGAAAATGTGCTCTTCATCTCTGACTGACCAAATTGCCTTTGCATCTTCTCCTTGAACATCACAGGTGGATGAACCGTCGTGTTCGACACCGAGGAGAAGGCAAATCGACCTGCCAAGCATCGAATCGATAGAGGAGCTGCGAACCCTGGACTACGATGAGCTTCTCAAGTCATTCCGGGAGTCAAGGGCTAGTTGGAAGCAGGCAAATGGAGACATGAAACATTTCCCGGAGGCGCAAGAACCAACATCACCATCTACCAGAGACTCAAGAGCTCCTCTTATAGCAAGAAATTAGATTTTATCGAATGCATGTACAAAAAGAGCAATTTGTTTAGTTTTTTTGGTGTTGATCTGTTGTTGATAGTGTCATTTGGTTAATTGCTGTTGTTGGTCGAGGGTTGTTTGTTCTTAAGGCTGGTCTTCTTGCAGAGACCGGTAAAGTATATATATACTTACTATTGCATCATTGAGCCTAATGTAATATATATTCACATAGGTAACAGTGATACATGGTAGTAAGTTTCAGCTTAGATATTTTTCCTTGGCTTGCTGCCAACTTAAACAAGTGATGTCCGCATACGACATATCGATATGTATGAGTTGTGCGCCAGGTTATTTTCCTTTAAGAAGACAAGAAGGAAAAAATCTTCAATAACCAGCTATATATCTATAACTTTAATCTCATTACTTTATTAACAATCAGCACATACCTCACATTATATTGACATTCTCCAATATATTTTCTTCCAAAAACAAACATTGTCCAATATGCAGCCTGTCTGCTATCTAGTACAAAATAGTTCATTACAGATGTTACAAACGATATACAAACTCTCGTATAGATGTCATCGGGGCTTCGAGTTGCATCTTTTTCATTATGGACGGGCCCTCAAGTGGTAGTTCGATGATATCATGGCTATTAATTTTATTCTTTATCATTCCTGCATATGTTAGTGTACACAAAAGTATTTTGACTATATTTATCACTACCCCCTCGGATAGGGGTGGAAACGAGTCGAGCCGAGCCAAGTCAGGGTTTAGGCTCGGGTGAACAGTACGCTCGGCTCGGCTCGTTTTGGAAACGAGCCACAAGGAAGGCTTGGCTTGGCTCGTGCTAAAGCTCGATCGGACTCACGAGCCAAGCGCATCACGGTAGAAAAAATAGATCAACGACACAGGACTGGAGCGCAATGATGTTCAGATTCACTGTGAAACGAGTGTTACAGGCCTCAGATGCGGATCTGCCACAAAGTAATGGAGATCCTGAATGTTTTGCAACAAAGAGGGAAGTGGAAAATCAAAACATCTGCTCCTGAATCCTGATCACCAAAGCAACCGCCAGATCGGGGAGCGCCGCGGCGGAGATGGAGGGAATGGACCAACCCAGCAGCGGCGCCCACCACTTTCCCTCCCTCAGTGGCCCCGGTGTGATCCCGCCCGGCGCCCGCAAGGCGACGCGCGGTTGGACCACCGCCGACGGGCGGGCGGAGAAGGAGACGGCGGACGTGGACGCGGGTGGTGCCATCGCCATTTGCTTCGCAGCTCGGGACTCAGGTTGCTTGGTTGCTTCTCCCCTAAGCTTTCCTGGGCTCGAGCAGGCAGTGTGGAGGAGGGACCTGCTGATGCGGCGCGGCGAGAGACACGGGGAGGGACCTCCTGCGATCCTGCCGATGCAGCGCGGCGGGGAGGATGGCAGCGCGGAGGTGAAAGGATTTAGGGGGAGAAGGTGAAAGGATATGGGGTCGGGGGGGAGAAGCCAAGAAGGACTCGGGAGGCTCGGCTTGAAAAAAAATGCGAGCCAGGAGCTAGGCTTGGCTTGGCTTGAACATTCGCGAGTTAGCTGAGCTTGATTCGAACCGAGTTGGCTCGCGAGCCTTGAGCTATTTTTCCAACCCTATCGTCGGATCGCATACTATCCTTTGGGCAGTCCTCATGGAAAAGGTTAATAGGGAAATACTGTGTAACATCCCAAAAATTGGTCTATTTAAAAAGAACATTTTATCACATTTTCAAAGCCTTGCATGTCTTTTATTTAATTTTTTAATGATTTATTGAATTTTCCTGAGATTTAAATAAATTATGACAAGTAAAAAAAATCTGTTATAAACTAGACCAAATTTTGAATTTCAAACCAAATGCAAAAGGTTTGATATGAAAAAGGTTGATTTTTTTCCTAGGTTCAACACACTTCAAAATAATTTTTTTCAAGAAATTTTCAAAGTCGCTTGAACCCTTTTGAAATTCAAATGACTTTGCGGAGTTAAATTAAATTAGAAACCAATTATAAATCATGTCGCAAGTTGTTGGCAAAAACCCTAGGCCTTGGTCCATTCTCTCTCTCTCTTCCCTCAGCTGGTTGTGGTCGAAACAAGATACTCGCTCAATTCTTTTTAGATGTTGTTTTAGAATGTGTGCCTTCAACATTTTAAAACTTTGACCATTAACATACACAAAAGTATTTGGATTTGTTATGTATGAATGTTATCACTAGATTAGTCATAAAAATACTTTCATATCATTGTGTTTTTATAATTTTTACTAACATGCGGTTAGAAAAGGTAATGGTCAAATATGTGTATCAGAGACTACATCGATATCCAAAATAACAAGTAAAAAAAGAACGGAGACAACACTTTATTAGTGCTAGCTGTTTTGAGTTTCGACCATTCCCGGTGCAAAAGGGCATCGGGAGCGACTGGTGAGATCGCGAGAGCAAGTGCGAGAGGGGAAAGTACAAATATCTCGATTGACCAAAGGAAGAAAGGATGTTGTTAATGTGTGATATCTTTACTAGGAATCCAAACACTAGGTGTTTTTTGCTCGTCGGCGTCGGGGGGAGAGGCAATCGATGTAGCAAGGGAGAGATCGCAGAAGCGGCTCTGCTCCGATCGCCTCTGCTCTGCTCACCTTCGGTCGGAAAGGAAATTAAATGGGCCGTGGCTAACGGGCTTAATGGTAGTTTGGTGGGCTCACGGGCCTCGCCATGTTATTCTCACTTCCAAATTTCTGACGGTGTATGATTTTTTAAAATATAATTATAAAAATAAATAGTCACCCCAAAGATTACAAAACTAGCCTCCTATCGCTGTTTGAACTTTCGACAGACCAGACCCTTTTTAATCCTTGTCTCTGGTCCAACTCGTTGTCGCTAGTTCAACTGGCGACAGAAAGTGAACAGTATTTCTGTTGCCAGTTCAACTGGTGACAGGAGCACACTCTCCCCTATTAATGAGGGAAGGGAGAGGAGTAGAGAGGAGGGGAAAAGCTAGCGAAGCGCTGCCCGTCTGGTCGCTCACCTGTCAGGTAATTTTTTTAACTTGATGAATTACATAGTTTTAGATGCAGGGTTACGTGGTGCAATATGTTGTACATAATACTTTTTGGTGGGTACTTTGGTTTGAGATATGTGGTTAATTATGGAATTTTTTTAAGGTGCACTGGGTGAAATATGTCCAACGTTACCAATTTTAAAATTTACATTGGTCAGGGGACTAATCTTGAGGGTCCTGAGGGGATTGATTGCGTTATTTACAATCGGCGACCGTGCCCCTATCGAGAACAAAGGGGCGTACATGGGGCACTGTGATGCAGTGGTTGTTTCACTCGTTCCAAGTGGACCATGATATATATGATCTGAGATTGAGTTGCCTTGCCTCCCGAGCAGCACAACGCACATATTAGGAGTTAGTGCAGCTCAAGAGAATAAGGTCATGGTAGTCATATGTATGCATGGAGAGGGAGGGAGGTGAAGGATCTAGACCCGTCATTATGAGTTAATGGAATATTTTGGTGATTAATGACAAATCTAAATATGAGACTAACTCTCTTGTTTAGTATTATTTTGTGTAGTCTCATTTGGATATAAAGGTGAAATTCAATGAGGTATGCAATCGACATCTTAATCTTATATATTGTTGCATTCTTCGGATCCAAAATATAGGTTGAACTCAACCATAAGTTTAACTTGAATATGTGCATATGATTCTTATTACACATTTGTATATGCACACATTTAGGGAGAGTTCACTCTATATTTTGTAGTTTCATAAGTATTGATCCATATTCCATTCTCCACGTATACTGAGGATCTTTACTTTGAAATAAATCCTTTGAGTATATAAAACTTGTGTAGTTCATATATACTCATGATTGTGTTACATTCTGGTATTAAAGTCAAATCAAATTTTCAGTGCGCAATCGGTAGTTCCGGCGTTATAACTGCGGAACTACCGCTGGGAGGAACTTCCGAAAAATTCGCGGAATATTTTTTCCAAAGAGTACCCTTTTCTGGACTTAGCCGATTTTTTAAAAGTGCGGTAGTACCGCCATGATGGGAGCGGAACTACCGCACCGCGCAAGTTTGGATTTTTGCACGGAACGTTTTTTCCAGAGAGGTACCTTTCGGGCTTCATCGAAGAGCGGTAGTTCCGCACACGCAAGTAGTGTGCGGAACTACCGATCATCGGAACTACTGCATGATAGTTGGCGGTAGTACCACACCTTTCTACAATAGCTTGTTTAGAAGTATTTGTTGCATGTATATCTTGATAATTATTGTTAATCATTGTGGGACTAACATTTTTCATGACTTTGATGAATATGTTATGTTACAGGGTAATGAAGACTTTGAATGGCATCATGAGTTGATCGTCATCAAGTCAAGGTTCAAGAAGAGGATGTATCATGTGTTGATGCATAACAAGATCTCGAAGAAGGAGAGATCATGAGTTGATCGTCAAGTCAAGAGAAGACCCATCATGTGTTGATGGAGGTCAAGTAAAGGATGCATCATGGGTTGGTGCATGTCAAGACGATGACCTGGACTTGAAGTGAAGATGTGCGTCATCAAGCTTCAAGAAGATGCTCATGGCAAAGGTATGACTAGCTAGGGCTAAGAATGTGTTCCTAGTCTTTTACCGGTCTTGGTGTTTGGTTGGAAGACCGGATTGCTAGTATATGTTGACGTACTATTAAGAGGGGTCTTGTCTAGTAGCTTAAGTCTCATCATGTGTTGATATCTCAATCTTACTTGCTCTAGCTCTACATGGTATGATGCTATTATTTGCGAATGTGTTTTGCAAATAGTTGAGGCTTATGCATTTAATCCCTGTAGCATGCGACTATACTTTTGCGAATGTGTTTTACAAATAGTTGAAGTCTATGTACCTACACCTTGTGGCATGATCTAAGTTTGCAAATGTATTTTACAAATTATTGGGATTCATGCATTTTCCCTTGGCATGGTCTAAGATTGCTTATTGTTATTTCTTTGGACTTACACTATGGTAGTGACTTTTTGGAGTTGTATTTTTTTATTTGATTAAATATGTTTGAGATCAATCAAAAAGGTGTGTTGTGTAGCCCTCTGAATAAGCTTTCCACAGAGTCCAAGATCATTCAATTCCGACATCGGAGTCAAAAGTTATGACCTTTTTACCGAGTGTCGTCTGTGCTGAAATTGGGCTGCGGGACTTCCGCCCGAGAACAGAGGAACTACCGCAGAACGGTAGTTCCGCCATTTGTACTGCGGAACTACCGCACCAAAAATTTTAACGGCTAGTTTTTGAGTCGTTATGCACCCGTACGACCCATGAACAGTAGAAAACGGTAGTTCCGGAGTTTGTACGACGAAACTACCGCAAATCCTGATTTTTGGGGATTTCTGCTCGCAACGGCTAGTTTTTGTGTGTGGGCTATAAATACCCACCTTGGCCGGTTGAGAGACAATCTTTGACATCCTATTTCACTCACTTGATCTAGTGTGAGCTTCTCCTCAGAATTGTGCATGTGTTGCACCTTGTGAGCAAGGAGAGAGGTCTCTAGTTGCGTGTGTTGCATCTAGAGGTGGATTTCGTATCCACTTGAGCTTGTGCATTCATTGCAAGTGGTGAGAGTCAAGCAAGGGGCTTGGCTTATTACTCTTGGTGTTTGCCGACACCTAGACGTTGTGGAGGCGTCGTGGACCGGTGATCTTCTCAAGAAGCTTGTGAGAAGATCCGGCGTGTTGTGAAGGTTGGAGCTCACCTACCCGGAGCGAGAAAGAGCTGCCACTAGTGGAATTGAGGTGTTTGGCTTAATTTGTGGAGCCGATCCAATTTATTTAGGCTTACCTTAAAGTGGATTAGGGGAGACCGGCAAGTCTCCGAACACCACGGTAAAAACATCATCGTGTCATCTTGGGTTGCATTCTTGTTCTTTACTATTGCAATTTTTATTCCTTGTATTAAATTGCTTATATATCATTGTATGATTGCTAGTTTTTTATTGTCATATATTGTTGGTGCACTTACTGGAAACCAGTTGCTTTAGGTTTTAATTGTGAAAAACCAATTTGTTATTAGCTTTCGTATTAGATATTGGTTTTAACCAAAAGAATTTTAAAACCGCCTATTCATCCCCCCTCTAGTCGGCCTCCTCGATCTTACAGGGGGGTGGGTGGGATTTGATCCTTCTAAATACGTTCGATGTGCTCTTCGTTGCGGCGCTAGAATCAAGCGGTTTCCTGTCGTTAGTTGAACTAGCGACAAGGAGTTGGACTGACAACAAGGACTAAACAGGGTCCCTATTGCTAGTTGAATTGGCGACAGGAGCCTATCGCTAGTTCAAACGACGACATGAGCCTAGTTTTGTAATTTTTTGGGGCAACTATTTTTTTTTTGTAATTATCTATTAAAATAATATTATTTTAAAAACTTCGACGGTGTATTATTATCGTTTGTACAACCGCTTTCAAGATACCATGTTTTTTTTGCTTACATGTTTTTCTTATAAACCAAGTTGTAAACGGAGATTTAATTGCATTCCATACAACAAAACAGAGATGAAGATATATGAGAAAAAGCAACCATTGGTCATTGCCTCATTGGATAACAAAATCTGATTCCCTAAATGTGGTACTAGCTTCTCATAGTTGCTTGTTCCACTTTTGAAAAAAGATCGCCCCCCTCGCGTCCCCCATGCTGCCAAATGAAAAGAATTGCTACAAAATTATCGAATTTCTAACCTTACAATTTTATTGGAGATTCGTGCTCCAATTGATGAGTTCTTCCTCTCAAGCAGAGGCGAGTTAGGGCAGTGGTTCGCCAGATTAGGGCTAGTGTTCACGATGCGAGGGGTTTTGGTTCAACGAGACCCGGATTTAGAGGGGGTCAGGGTTGGTGGAGGCACGGTTATGAGCGGTAGCGGCGGTAGGCTGTGCTGTCTATTGATGTTGTTTCTACATGTGTTTTATATTCTCCCACAATGTTTTTTTTGTATTTTGCATCGCTAACGCTACATATTGTGCTACTAATAATTTATATTCAAGATATACGTGCAAAAGTGTTGCAGGAAAACATAACTTTTCAGGTACTTTTCATGCCAAATCACTCATTTGAAGAAGTCCACTCCATAACAGGCAAATCGACGGATTTTGAGGATCATTTCCATGATCTTTCAATTGTCAAAACATTTTCAAATCTCAATTTGGAGGACCTCAAGATGATGCCCTTCGTCGAGATGATAAAAATGCATATACCATTTGTCCAATTCGGATTTCGGACGGAAAGTTATGATGAAACACCAAGTCTTCGACGGGTCGGTGACATGTAGACGTGAAGGATTGCTATGTGAATAATCTAGACCCGCCATTATGAGTTAATAGAGTATTTTAGTGATTAATGACAAATCTATATGTGAGACTAACACTACTATTGATATACCTATTGTGTAGTCTTATTTGGATGAAAAGGTGAAAATCATGAAGGTATGCACTCGACATCATATTCTTATATCTTGTTGCATTCCTCGGATCTAAAATATAGGTTGAATTCCACTAAAAGTCTAACTTGAATATGTGCATATATTTTTATTACACATTCGTGTATGCACACATTTAGGGGGAGTTCACTCTGTGTTTTCTGGTTTCATTAGTATTGATCCATATTTCTTGATCCATATATATTGGAGATCTCTACTTTGAAACATATCCTTTGAGTATATAAAACTTGTGTAGTTCATATATACTCATATCGCTTTATATTCGATTATTTGCAATTGTGTTTATGGGACTAATGTATGTGCCAAGTTGTTTTAAAAGCTTAGTTCCAGATTATGAAAGACAACATGGAAATAGTAATGCAAAGACAATACAGGGATCATTGCTAGTGGCCTGAAGTTTATTTTGTGTCATTTTTTTATATGCATTGCATTTGTTTTGCTTCTAGAAAAGTCTTCAATGAAAATCGGTAGTACCGACGTTGTCTTGGGGGTACTACCGCACAGCGGTATGACCGGGAAAAGTGGTGCGGTACTACTGCAACCCGGTCGAACCGAAGATTAGTTGGCGCTACATTTTTTACAAAACGACACATTTTTATCTCGGTTGCTCACCTGGTGAACAGTAGTTCTGGAGTTTTCTTGGCGGAACTACCGCATCGCGGTACGACCACATCTTGAGTGGAACTACCGCAGTCCGGATATTCTGAAATATAGATAGCGGTACGTTATCTCCAGAGAGGACCAGTTTCAGACCTTTAAGGGAAGCGGTAGTACTGCCCTATATAAACGGAACTACCGCATGATCAACGGCGGTAGTACCGCACCTGTCAGTAATGGCTTGTTCAGAAGCATTTATTATAGGTATATCTTAGTAATTAATGTTAATCATTGTGGGACTAACATTTTTATGAGTTGAATGAATAGGTTATGTTCCAGGGTGATGAAGACTTTGGATTGCATCATGAGTTGATCGTCATCAAGTCAAGGTTCAAGAAGAGGATGCACCCTGTGTTGATGCATATCAAGATCTCGAAGAGGAGATGATCATGGGTTGAAGGTTGGAGCTCACCTACTCGGAGCGGGAAAGAGCTACCACTAGTGAAATTGAGGTGTTTGGCTTAATTCGTGGAGCCATCTAATTAGTTTGGGATTACCTCAACGTGGATTAGGGAAGACCGGCAAGTCTCCGAACACCACGGTAAAATATCATTGTGTTCATTGTGGTTTATTTATCTTGTGTTTTACTTTGTGTAATTTACATTCCTAGAATTAAATTGCTTATAGTCTTTGTATGTTTGCTATCATTATCAATAGACTTATATTGTTGGTGCACTTAGTCAAGACTAGTTGATTTAGGTTTTAATTGAGCAAAACTGAATTGATTTATAATTCTGCATAAAACTCGATTTTAGCCAAAAATATTTTTAAAACTGCATATTCACCCCTCTCTAGTCGGCTCCTCGATTTTACACTATGCGCACACCAATTTATGAGGATAAATCAATTATGGGACCCACAATTGAGTAGGAAAACCTTTTCTGTTGCTTCCAGATGCTTCCACATAATTCTTGAAGAAAGGAAGGCCAAAGAGATAATGAATTTGGGAGATTCCATAGTTGTTACGCCTAGGGGTGAAAACGGATCGGATACGAACGGATAATGGCTCTGCCATATTTGTTTTCATATTTTTTCTGGATCCAGATACGAGTACGAATACGCATAGTATCGAATACAAATACAGAGCGAATACGAATTGAAACGAATACGGTCGCAGATATTTTTGGAACATGAAAACCCCTTAAATTGTATACCAAAAATTAACAAAAATATATAACTAGTTTATTTGATGCAAACATTCATGAATTGTTCATATTTTCAGCAACAACACATAACATTGGCACTGGCAAGTTGCATTAACTAGTTCATCACAAATATAACACTTAGTTTACCATATTTAGCTAACAAGTCATAACTCATAAAGTCACAAGTCATCACATATTCACACTTAATTCATCACATACATAAAACTTAGTTCACACTAACATTGATCAGACTAGATGATTAATCTATACACAAATGACTGTAACAACCCAAAGTATGTTACCAAAAATAAAATTAATAATTTATTATTTTATTGGATTTTCTGAGATTTAAAAGAGTTTTCTTGGTTAAAAATAAAAAATTAAATAAAGTCAATTATTTAATTTCCTAGTTTTCAATGTCAAAAATAAAATTTATTAAGATTTCTGGTATTTTATTGGATTTAAAGTGAAAATGAAAAAAAAAATAATTTCTTGAATTTGTTGGATTTTAAATAGGTTTTTCCTAATTTTTAGGAATTAAAAATAATTCATGTGCAAAAATAAAAACCAACTTTAACTTGGAATTAATTTTATTAAGTTCAAAATAATTCAAGGAATTTTAATGATATTTCTAGAATTTTGTTTTAACTCTATTTGCTATTTTCTATATGGCTATTTGATTTGTTGCATTTTCTGAAATTCAGAAATCAATTAAAATCTCATTTTTCTCTTTTGGGCCGAAATCCTCTTCTTTTGGGCCAAAATCTGGATATCTAGACTTGGTCTTATCCGGATTATCCGTATCTGTATCCGTATCTGCCGGATAGCATGGCTACCATATTCGTTTCTGTTTCCGACAAAAAAAATCCGAATCTGTTTCCGATCCGAAAATTATCCGAGAAAAATCTGATCCGAGACAATCCGAATCCATTTCCATCTGGATCGGTCGGAAACTATCCGATCTATTTTCATCCCTAGTTACGCCAACAAACGGGACAAAATCTGTCCGTCATCTTGAAACACGATTTGGGCGACCAAGACGACTTCATTTTTTTTTAAAAAAAATCACAACTACAAAGTTGTATATATCTTCGAGTAGTCCAATTTAGAGTCCACGTTGACCTAAATTGGAGTCTTCACATGGGAGATATCGTTTGTGCAAGGCGAGCTGCATAGAGAATGGGAGTTTGTAGCAGAGTCAACTTGAACTTCTAAGGAAGTTTTGGCAACGAAGATGATGTTTTGAGAAAGTATCCACAAGTAGAAAGTTTATTATATCTTTGTTAGCTAAACGTACAAAAAAAATGAATCACCTGATTTGGAGTTTGGATGACCGAGATATGGCCACAGAAAGTTGCTGCACAGAAGGAATGTACAAACCGACTCGAATACGAAGGAGGTTCCAAATTCAAACTCTCCAAACTGATTATTTCCAACTCTACCACGTCTAAGCCACGACCCTGCAGCCCCTTGGACATTAAATCGGACCTTAGGGGCACCCTCCAAAGCATGCCATCAACGCCCAATCGCCGAGTTCTCAACTCACGGCTCCAGCTTCTAGTAGTAGGATGTCTAGGGATTAGAGAAGGTTCTAATTAGCGTATCTAATCAGATTAGAGGGCTCTAATTGACCTCTCTAATTTTGGTTCTAATTAACCTCTCAAATTAGAGGGGATTCTAATTAGGCTCCAATTAGGGATGGTTCTAATTAGTAGCCGAGGTTCCGAAGTTGAGACATTGTCGAGATCGGATTTCTGAATCTGAGCCCTCTGTGTATTTCTGCACCAATCCCATGATCAGTAGCTAGTGCACATAGTGGAAACATCGCTGATAACAAATTCTAATCACAAAATAACAATAATAAATAACTGAGTACCAACCTTATAGCCAATTATTACGAAAGAGATCAAAAGACCTTGAGTCTTACAGCAGCGGAAACAACAAATGATAAACTCTGAGTGGTGACCCATCAAATTTTACACCGGCATTCGATTAGGGAGCGCAACCTAGTACTCTGAATATCCTTCGTCATAGCCACAGGCGAAGTAGTCATAGTCGTCCTCGGTATCATTGAAGGCTTCTGAGATTTATTATGAGTGCAGCATGTGAGTTCATAAATTACTCCGTGAGTCTTGGAAAAATGCATATGCCTAACTTTAACAAGTGGAGCTTATATGGTTCTTTTTCATAAAGTAATATTTTAGTTTCAAAAGTTTTCATAAAGCACAATTGATGAAAGTAGTTTCAATAAATAAATTATTTGTATCACTAGTGGAGGTTCTAGCTACCAACCACTAGCATCAAGGCTCTAGCCGCCAAGGTTTAAAGGATAGGGCTCTAGCTGCCAGAAAACTACCCGAGAGTCCCAACTGATCCCGGGTTCCCAAAGTTTACTCTTTTGAAAATAAAACCAAAATCTACCATGTGAAAACACACCTTGCTCGCCCTTGACCATCGGCACGGCTATTCGAATAGTTTTACACTCTGCAGAGATTGTACAACTTGACCTATACGAGATAATCAACTTATACTATCCGCTTCACACATTCTCGAAGGTGTGCGACTAAGCGATTATCATAAGGCTTATACAATACTTTATCCTCGCATTAGCCAGCCCGACGAGCTTAACCCCAAGTCATGATGTCATTTACCATCGACCCGGAGCTCACCGTTGTGGGGGATAACCTGCCCGAACATGGACGTCATTTACCATCGCCCGACACAAGCCACGACAGGCATGGACGTTAATTACCATCGTCTGCACTGCCCAGGTAACTCTTACCATCTACAACCCGCGATCAAAATATCTGGACTTAGTAAATTATTCAACCAGGTCCTTCCCATTTCGGACATGTGGTTGTACGGTATTGCTCAGTTTGGATGGTTACAATTGCGTTGGTCCTTAATATGACTTGGGTGGAACTTTACACAATACAAGTTCTCGTGCTCTATCTGCACCCGCCTGAACTTACCACCTGCCCGAGTCTAAACATATTTTCACCATTTTATTTTATTTTGAAAACCAACGGCAATACCTATTGCCGTACATTTCTCAAACTGATTTGCATAAATGGAAATAATAATTCCCACCCATAGGATAAACATGACTGATAAAGCTTGTCTAAGAAGTTCTACCGTTTTATACTAATCCATCGATAATGCATTTTATAATCCAACAATAAAGTATCTCCATAATCTCATAATAATATATTCATGTAATCCAACAATGATATAATCCTATAATCCAAGAAAGATATATTGCCATAATCTAACAATAATATATTCTAATCCAATCATGATATAATCCTATGATTCAACAATGATGTAATCTGATAATGATGTATTCCAGTAATCCAACAATGATATATTTTTAACAATCCGATCATGATATAATCATATGATCCAACAATGATGTAATCCGATAACGATGTATTCCAATAATCCAATAATGATATATTGCATAATCCAACAATGATATATTATAATCCAATCATGGTATAATCCTATGATCCAACAATGATGTAATCCGATAATGATGTATTCCAATAATACAACAATGATATATTTCTAATAATCTGATCATGATATAATCATATGATCCAACAATGATGTAATCCGATAATGATGTATTCCAATAATCCAACACTGATATATTTATAATATTCTGATCATGGTATAATCCTATGACCCAACAATAATGGATTCCAATAATACAACAATTGCATATTTCTAATAATCCGATCATGATATAATCCAGTGATGCACAAAGATGTTCTTCTTCACTGTATTCATCTAATTCCGCAAAATTGTATTTCCATTTTCCAACAATGATATATTTCTAATATTCCGATCATGGTATAATCCTATGATCCAACAATGATGTATTCCAATAATCCAACAATGACATATTTCTAATAATCCGATCATGATATAATCCAATGATGCACAAAGATGTTCTTCTTCACTTTATTCATCTAATTTCACAAAATTGTATTTCCATTATCCTATAATAATTTATTCATTACTGAGGATTTTATGTTCTAGGGAGACAAAGCATCATAGATAATCAACTTCAAATGATGACAATATCAAGTTAGGATTAACTAACAACCTAGGATTTGAACTTATCATTTATGTAAATAGCAATGCATATTTATTTTAAAACTAAAACAGATTTAGGAAAATATAGGTGCAATATGGTCAAAGGAGACTCACCTTCATTGACAGTTGAGGTTGTCACATCCGGTTGGTCCAAACTAGTATCGACGACGTAAAATTCTACATGCATATCGAACCAAAATAACTAACAGAAAGAAAATAAAATCTAAAAATTATAAAATAAATACTGGAAGGTATATAATGAATTTATATGAATTTAAGAGAAATAATTGACAAATTTGGAGTTCGTATGAAGGAGAACGGACATCTGGAAGATTGATTATCACATGAAATGATGAAAAATCTGAAAATGGACTATTCTGGAATTACTGTTTTGACATGCAGGACAAAAGTGATGAGAGTATGACTACAAGGGTCCACCTTCTAGTGAGATAATAGAGGAGCAAGAGAGCAAAAAAGAGCTAACGACATGTGGGACCATCCTGTCATAGACTCAAGAGAAGACAATACAGAGACATGCACACAACAGAGCTATTATGGGTAGCTTGGGAAGGCGCTCGCGCTGGTGAGGTAGGCGATGGGTTGGCTGGAGAACGGGCAAAATGAAACCCCGGCGAGGTCCTCTACCCAATGTTGGTGGCGGCGGCGCCAGAGACAGAGCGACGGTGATGAGTATTCTCTGGCGATGAATTTCCGACATTGAGGTGGGGAATGGGAAGAGGATTACCGGGAACACGACGTGACGTGGTTGGTTTGGTCAGAGGATCACTGGAGAGAGAGAGAGAGATCAATTCGATTATGTCGTCGCCGAACTTTAGGAAGGAGGTGGATGGTGTCGGGCGTTCCGGGCAAAGGGTGAGGAGTTAGAGGGTGGGGATTTGGGGCGAAACGAAGAGGAGAGATGGGAACACACGGTGCTCTATTTATATTGCGGAGGAGACGCTTGAGTTGACGGGGAACGCCTACGGATTAAATGGGTAGTTTCGGGTTGCAATTGAAGAACGACGGGAAACGGTAAAATTAATTACGGTTGATGGAGGAAACGTGCAATTGATGGATGCATAAAGAGGGTGATGAAGATGAGGTCGTAATGGCTCAAACGAGAATGAAAAGATGCTTCGTGCGTGAGGAAATACGAAAGGGAGCAATGGTCGGCCATGGCGGCAGCCGGGCGCGGGCTACGCTCGGGTGGCACGGCACCGGCAGAGAGGGGCAGGAGGTGGCGGCAGTGGTGGTCGGGTCGGGCCGGGCCGGGCGCGCGAGGGTCTGTCGATGGTCGTGGCGTGGCGGTGGGTGGTGGCATCTCGGCCATGGAGCAAGGCTACTGGTTTCAGAAAGAATAGAAGGAACAAAGCAGCGTGAGGAATAAGATGAAGGAGGAGAGAGAAAAGGAAAGATAGAGGACAAAAGAAAAGAAAATATAAAAAAATCCAATAAAATAAAATAAAATTCCAGAAAATTCAAGAAAATTCCACAAAAAAACCTTGGAACCTAAATAGATCGAATAAAATAATTTTAAATTTAATTTAAATTATTTAAAATGTTTTTTATTTTCTAAAATTTCAAATTAAGCTTTAAATTAATTCAATAAAATGTAAATGATTCATTTTATTTTTAAAACTTCAAAAAAGTTCTAAAAATTAGGATGTTACAAACTTCGACTTGTAAGTCAATTATGTAACTTTTTGTCGTTGTCTAATTACTCTCTAATTATCTTTCATGGTCTATTGTTCTACTTCTAGTTACTTCTTCTATTTCTATCTTGCAATTGTCTGGTTCACGCAATATGCTTTCTTTCGATCTATTTCGATTTCGTAGATCGTGTTAGCTAGTCGTTTTTATCGTGGTGATTAGGTTGATCTAGTAGAACCTTGCACTCTAGTCTATGAGCACAAATATAGTTATTACATGAGTCAAAAAGATCCGTGCATTCGGGGGTTGACATCGTGGCTAGTTGGTGACATCACTAGGGCACAGAGAGATTGACGTACCGGCGACAACTAGCTTATGTTTGACGTCTTGTTCGTTGCTCATTTATGTGTTAGATAGAAAAGCGTGTACTGAGCGATTTAATCACTACTGAGCGATACCGCACAACAATTAGTGGATAGTTATAGTTAAGATTAAATTAGCTTCTGGGTAGCAGTATCAACTCTTGCTCGAACCCTCTAATCCTAGATTATCTTAACCTAGGCTCGTGACAGAATTCCATTTTTCATTTTCCTCTCGCACTTTGATTCTCTGGGTAGTTAGACGATTGTTGGTTAGAAAGCGCTAAGGTGATCGATAGCCCATTATATGTTGATTTGATACCCTTGAATACTTAGGTGACAGGCTACGATTGACACGTGCGTTGCGGTTATAATTGATTGCACATAGTTCGCGTCAATACCGGCGTTAAGGCAGCGGGGAGGCGTCAAAATGGGCGGCGGCGGGTGTGTGTAGAGGTGGACATTGGATCGGCTTGTGTTGGCACGGTTCGCACTACAGTGCTTCGAATCGCATTCGTCTTTGCGCGCTTCGGTCCGGCCATCCCATCAGTTGTCAGCCGTGTCGGCCGCTTCGCCTCTGTACCTGTGCACGGTCCAAAGTCTGTCGTGCCGGGATCGTGCCGTGCCGGTCCAAGCCAAGCCCTAAGTAACTATAGACACGTGAGAAGACGACAACCGCCGCCTCCACCATCCAGGAAGACAAAGACACCCGTATGCCAGGCCGGGTGGCAGAAGGGAATTATTGGTTGGGCTAGGCCGGTGTGGGGGAGTGATCGGGCTAGACTGAGGGAGGGATTGGGCAAGAACGGGAAGATTGGGCTTATTTCGTGCCGTGCCGGCCCAAGCACGACCCAACTGATCGTGCCGCCCAACGGGCCGCATTCTCAGGCCCGGCTCGGCCCGCTATGCGTGCCGTGCTAGCCCGGCCCATCACGTGCCGTGTCGTGTTTAGATCGTACCGTGCCGACCGGGCTTCGGACTGGTCCAAAAAAGTACAGTCCAAGTCCCAGCTCTAGGTGTGTGTGAAGTGGCTGAGGCGTTAGGGCTGTAGCATTGGGATGTAATAGGGATAGCGTGTTGGATCTGGGCCATTGGATTTCTATCCAACGATTAAAAATCGGCTTATCCGTGGGCTGAGACCGGTCGGAAAAAATTTACTGATGTATAGTCATTCCCAAAAAAAAATACCCCGACCCTAATCCAGCCATCTTAGGCTCAGTTTGCAAATGTTGTTCTGTGCTTTTTTTTTTTAAGCTGTTGTGAAAAATAAGTTATGAAAAGTTTATTAATCTATTTAGTAAATCAGATTAAAGTTAGATACTTTTTTTATTAAATGGTTATCCACTCATGTTTCATCTCATATGTTTTGGAGTGCAATAATATATCCACTTGTAATTTGATTATAAAAATAATAATTAGCCAAACACCTAAATATCAAAAAAAAAAAAATTGGTTCAACCAAACGAGATTACCATAATCCACTGTAATGCCAAATGAAGCCTTATTATTTTTTAAAAAAATCTTATCAAGCTACAACCATTAATGGAAGCATCAACACAAGTGTTAGTACTATCGAAACAATAAATTGAAATGTGTTTTCCTAATGAAAACCAGCATGAACCATCTCAGAGGCAGTCAGGCAGAGCTGACCGACGGCGGTAGTGAACCAAGCAAAATTCACTAGCAAGATGAACAAGCAAGCATGACATCAGAATCTAACTTATCCGGTAACCTGTGAGGGTGACACTTTCAAATTCCCTCAGGAAATTCCCAAGATTAATGATTTTTCATCATATTATACACTATTCCTTCGGTTATGATGACCATATCAAGCTAGCGCTCATCTAACAGCGGGGCTAGGGATACAACACCAAAAAGATTTTCTCAACATATCTCGTCGCCAAACATTATACATTTACACCCAGCTCAAACACTAGCCTTCCCTACATCCATATTACCCACACAGCACACAAATTTCTATCGCCAGTATTCATCTTCATCTTCTTCTTCCACCATGTCCTTCTCGTACTGGGAATCAGAACCATCTATGTCCGCAAAAGGATTCTCACCATTGGTATCATCCTCCTCATCATCTGATGGCTCTTCAGGATAATCAAATAGTGGATTATCTTCGGCTGAATATTTAACACATAGAAGTTAAGAAAATTTAAAATAACAAAGGATCTTACAGATTAATTATGGAAGTAGAACGAGTGTGCAATTACAATTTGAATCATCTGTATCATACAGAAAGTCATCCTCATTGTAACATTCATCGTCATCATCATCCACTTGTAACCTAGTGTAAGAAGACCATTTAGAAAGCATTCCCACAAAAGAATGGAACAGAGTAGCACATGTGAGTCAGAATTACAGTCGATATGGAGCTGCTGTTCTGTACTCCATGTTTGTATCATCCACCTCCTTGACAGTAAATATGTCATAATCATCTGAATTTTCTCATCAGGGAAAACAAGTCTCATCATATAGTGCTGGAGCAAAAATGCTCACAATTACTATACCATGAATTATTAGAGTCTGCTATCACACCAAGGATCTTAACTCTTTCATATAGCTTGTTCAAAATTTCAACCTACATGGACCTAAAAGGGAGATAGATGATTACAATGGACTTAGTTTTGCACAAATTGCAGCACTAAAGCTGTTTAAGCTATATGCCTAGAAGTGATTGGTGAGTAAAAGAACTCCATATTCCATAATGAGAATTGTGCAAGCATTGGAAGAATATCTTTCACACTAGCCCAATTCTACTTTCTTCCTTCTCATTAGAAAACTGAATTAAAGAAAAACAAGAATTAACAGGCTAAACTTTGGCAGGTTTAGAAATGAATCAATAGACAGATGAACATCTACGGTTTCTATAAAAATTCTAAATCGAAATTCCAGATTTTGAACAGCTTCCTAAGGCAAGAAGCTTACAGACCTTCCGACTGTGCCAGCGAAATAATATCTGGCTCATTTTCTTTAGCAGACGATGGCAAGTGTTCCCGTAGAAGTGGAAGAAAGTTGCATAAAATTGCACCCTCTTCAAAAGAGGTAATCCTGCAGAGAACATCATAAGAAACCATGCAACAGTACAACATTTTGTTTTTAGAAGAACTGATAAATGATCACAAAGCCAAACTTGCCGTGGTTCTGCTGGATGCTTCAGAATATACTTGGACAGCATCATAAAGACGACATAATTCTCTCAGCAATGCATCAGCTTCATTCTTGTCTCATTTCCGACTCCTCCATATTTGTGCAAAGCGAGCATTTCTTCCCAGATCCTATAAAGGGTCAATGAACAAAACCATGGATAACAATGTGAGAACAGAAAACCAAGGCATTACCCCATATCTTTACTGGAAGTGAAGAAAATAAAATACTAGACAAAAAAATTGTGTTCTCAAGAAAGTTGAGTAACAATACTGCCGTTACAAAGTCCTGAACTCCTAACAAACATAAAAAGCCACAGAAGAATGGAGAAGTAGCAATAGCATAACAAACAATTAAATACATACTAGAGGATCATTTTGGGATGTATCTCCTGTGCTAGTCAAATACTCATCCATTAGAGTATGGCAACCGAACTTAACAACAGAGTATGCAAAAGATACAAAGTACAGAGAAGTATTGCAAAAGAAAACACAATTTGACCCTCAATCAATAGAAAAGGGAAGTGTTTCACATATTAACAATCATGTATTAAATGCATATAAAATTACTGCCCAGATTAGAGCCTGTTGTCTAAAAAATATTACCCAAACCCTTGGTTTTCTCCTATAATTAATTCTAACCTCGAGTTACAACACATTTCCTTGATCTACGCCATCCATCAAATCTAGTGCATAGTTAGTACCAAATAAACTTTAACATAAGATGACTACAGTCAGAATAATAGGATAGGCATACCTCATGCCTCTGTCTGGCTGCCGAACGTTGCTGGTCTTGTTTCTGTTGGCACACAAGGGGACCATTTTAGCATCTGAACAAGTAAATTCATGTCAAAATTTCAATAGAAAGATATGTAAAGTTCTACTTGTCTCATCATAATTGCTATTATCAGCAGAGGATCTTCCAAATACTCAAGGAGAAAATAAAAGGAAGGTTCAATTATTAACATGATCCCCAGCCCCAAGGGAGACCAGCGAATAGTAAAAATACAGCAATTAATTAGGTAAATACTTGCAAAAATTTCACTTACTTTGTCTTTCTTGATTCTGTCATTCCACTCCTTTGTCTTGCTCTTTTATCTCTTTGGCATTCAAGACTTCAAGTCAGTATGCTAAGAAAAGAACAAATGGAATTATTTTCTAAAAAGAAAACTTATGCAGTTATCTAGAACAACTACTGTCGATCCATTGTGCAATGGTATATGGATGCATAGCAGGAACTAATTCCTGTTCCATCCAGGTTGAGTACAACTGGCAGCATTTTTTTCTAGCAATTTCAAAGAAGGTGTTCAGCTGCAGTATGTCAACCACCAAAAGGCAATAAAAAATATATCGTGATCATGATCAATATTGGGGTCTGTAGAGTTTCCGGAAAAGTAAAATAACAAGAGGCCCTGTGCAGCGGGAGATATCTTTGAATACTAATCTCACGCGAGGACGCCAAAAGTTGGATGCTAAACCAGTTTAACAAGAAAGAAATAAGAAAAGTGGTAATGAAAAGAAAATGAATATTACCAAAAGGGACTGCAAAACATCTTCAACAGCTTCTGAATGAGGTACTGTCTCAATGTGTTGGACAAGAAGCTTCTTAACTCGTGGTTTCTCTGAAGCTGTAGGCTAAGAAATGAAGTGAAACTTTTTGCAGGTGATATTTGTGGTCTATCTATTTTTTGAGGAAGGCGTATGTGATATCAGGTTCTGTGCAGACTACAGTATCATACCCATACTATGTTTCGGCATGATTTTGCATAGATAAGTTATTGATGGTGTCTTAAGGTTACTAGTGTACAACCAACTGTGCCAGGTTACATACAAGCTGTTTTGTTTGCTCCATACCTTTAGCAGTGGTGGAGGATGAGGGTGGTTCCGAGATGGAAAGGCTCGAGAAATCGAGCATGGCCTTCTTCACGGGCCTCTAATTAATCTCTAGCCCTAAAAAAAATTCATCCTTTTTCACTAAAAGATGATCTGAAGGAAAAGGAGGGGGGGTGGCAATGAGAAAGAAAAGGAGGGTAGGAGTGCACACAAAAAGCGTCAGGCCGGGTCTGGTGGGAGGGTTTGCGCTTGACGCGGGCGACGATAGGTTTCTCCCGCGCCTCAGGCGCCGAGGCGGAGGCATCTCCGGCGGCCTCCGCCGCAGACGGCGTCGCCGGCGAGGTAGGTGTACAGTTTCGGCTGGAGAAACAGACCTGCGGCTGCGATTTAGGATTGAGATTCGTGCGGCGATAGAGCTGGAGTCACTACTTACTAGAGAGACGAGTGGGGTTTTGCTGCCTTCGAGGAGAACTTTAGGTTTCGTGCGACGACATCGTGAGGCCGAGAGCTGCTCAGGAGGAGTCTTGAGCGGTTGAGCCGGACAGCGGCAAGGCAAGCAGCATCAATGGCGACCACCGCTCCGCTCCCGCTCGCTACCTCCTCCTTTCCCTATCCGTTTCCCTCTCCTCCACTCTCCAAGACCCTAAACCCCTCCTCCAAACGTAAGCCCCCTCTCCTCTCCATCTCCATCTCCCTCTCCCTCTCCCTCCTCACCAGCCCAGTGCCCCTCCTCCTCCCTCGGCGCCGCCGCGGCGTCTCCGCGGCGTACGGCGACGACGACATGGACGACGGCTTCGACGTAGACGACGGGGACGGCGTAGGCGACGACGACGACCTCGACAACGAACAGGACTACGACGTCGACTACGACTACGACCGCCTCCTCGCGCCCGTCAAGCCGCCGCCGCGGCTCTCCAGGGAGGGCAGCGAAGAGGAGGGGGACATCAACATGGTCGCGGCCGAGAGCTTCGTTTCCACGCAGGAGTCCGCCTCCGACACCGTGGTCGACTACGCCGTGGATGAGGACGAGTTCCACAAGATTCGCCTGCTCCACTGCGACTTCCTTATCCGCAAGGTGCCCGACCCCGACGACGACGTCTTCGACTTCCGGGAGGTATCCTAATTCCTGTGCCTAGTACACTCTCTAGCTAGTAATTGCCTGTTCTATTTCATCAAACATGTCTCATTTTGGTCACTGTGACAATTCATCAAACATGTGCTTGCTAGTGCTATCCGAATTGACACAAATCTGCATCTTTTTGGTTGTCTCAACTAAATTGTGTGGTGTTCATTCTGCTGAATATGGAATTCTGTGCAACAGATGTATGTCACGCCGCCTGACACTGACATCTACTCCATTCCGAGGGTTCTTGCCCCAATGCCACAGAAGGTGCCCATGTCTTTGCTATTTCTTATTTCAGGCGAATGTAAATCGGCCTTGTGGTGTAATTGTTGCTTTCATTGCTGAAATTAGTACGTGAGGTGCACAAAGAAAAACTTTGGCCTCGACCATGTAAGTGAGCCACCAGTTGAGCATTTGCGTGATCCCCTATACAAGACAGAGAGGGAGATTATGAAGGTATGTGTTAGTGAGAATGTTGTCTGCTCTGCTAATTTGTTCAGTCACTCTATTATATTTCTTTCTGTCATATACCAAGATGAACTGGGTGAATGTGGGTTGAAATTTACCAACTATAAAGGTCTTCCCTAGATTTTTTTTTCACTTACAATTCACAGTGGGAATATGCTGTAGTTTTTGGTGAGTAAATGCCCTTGCTGATGGTAGTTGTGAGGTCAAATCAATATCTTAACAAGTAAACAATGAAGCCCGTGTGCAATTCATGAGGTGACGTGGCAATTTCTTAGGCTAGAATTTGTTCTCAGTTTTAGAAGAAGATAAAGATATCCTTATGTAAGTTGCTATTCATCTGAAGTTGCATAGTGAAATTTCTTTTAATTGCTTCATGCAACTGTTAATTGAATTTGTATCTCTTTGTTGTCCTTGCAGTACAAATATTTGTACTTGTTTAAATAGGAAATAAGTGAAGAAGTAAAATTACTTATATTTCTGTACTACCGTAGCTTTACTTAACTTTAATCAGTGGGCTTCTATTAGTCCGGTTTTAACTTGATCTCCACCCTGGCAATTTGACACTTAACTGTTATTATTGCATAACATTTGTTTCTGCTTCATGCTTGTTTTGCATGAACACTATAGGTCAACAGTTCTTCTAACCAGGCATGCGAACTTTATTTATAATCAATCATGCTAGATTGCTTCTCCATGATATGATAGATTAAACACATTTTCTGCTGGCTTCATGATTTTCTTCATCAAATTATATGTTTCATATTTGTTTATGTTGTAGGTTTTCTTAACCAAACACTACAGAAACAGGAGGTTTAATGACCCAGATTTTTTCCTTGATTTTGAGGAGATTTATGTCATTGACTCAAAAACAAGGTCAATCACAAGAGCGAAAGTTGTGGTAAGATACTTGAAAATCCTTTTATATATTTAGGTTCCATGGAATCTTTCATCAGTCATCCCTAATTGTAGACTAATTAGTCCAGTTCCTCTGTTCATTTAAATGCTCAACCATGTCTTCGCGACCCTGAAAGATTAATTTCTACTAGAAAGTGCACATTTGCTTTGCCTATTACTATTGACTGTACATTTGCTTTATGAGTTTACTAGTGACGATCTTTGTTGGCTTCGGATTAAATGCATCAATGTCAAATATTACAAAAACTTCTAGATCTTATCTGTTTGTTTGTCAAAGCACAATAACATTCATATTATTTTTGTATTTTGGGTTTCTAATGTAAACCCCAGAATTGTCTGAATATATTGCCTTGATGTATCTGACAATCAAACTTTGTGGTCCACCATTGAGATTGTCAATCCTTTTGCTGATCATTTGAGTAAGTTCTGTATGCCATCAAATATCAAACTAGAAAGCGGACACACACAAAAAAAACTAATAGCAGTCTGCTGATGTCAAGAAACTAAGTTTGTGAATTTTGAACTTTTGTAATATAAAACAATTATATTTTGACATGATTTTACATCGCTAAGTTAGTTATTTTGGTGTAGTGTGTGAGATTACTGATCTCCAGCCATCCGATACAGGTTAGTGTCCCTGAAGGAAAGAAGAGGGATAGGAGAAATGACCTGCTACTCATACGCAATGGAGGGGAGTCTTTTAGAATAATTGACAAGGTAGTATGCTTGCTTCATAAATTTCTCTTGTAGTAGGAGGTTCTGAAAGTTAATCCGGGCTATTTGTATCAGACTAAAAGGGACGACGCAACCACTGTCATCCAAAGAGAAGAGTGGGCAAAGTCAAGACAAGATGTGGAGAAGCATTTCCGGAAGCTCCGGGACTTTGACTACTCGAATTGGTTCTGAAGAAATGGTTCTGGAAGTTCATTGATGCAGAGAATAACAATATGCAGCGATTTTGTTGATTTATGTTAGAGCAAGTGACCGTGGTGATCAAGTCAGAGCTGCCATATTTGAAGTAGATAGACATGATGTGAGTACCATTGCAGCAAGTAGAATGTATGTCATTTGGAGAGTATGTATGTAAACTAAAATGGTTCTGGTGAATGCACTACCTGTGTACCTTGTTGAGGAGCTATTGAACATGTGCTTTGGGTAACGACGGAGTCGTCAATTTCAACAAACTTATATGCAGACATGCAAATCCAGCTCCAGATTGGAATGAATTGTTGTGAGCCATGCACGGATAGAACCAGCTCACGATGATCGAGCTTCTTATATAAATAGTATACGACTCTGATTGAATTGCCCTGATTGATTACTAATTGTCATCTGTACAACTTGACATCGATCTCATCTCGGCCCATTGGGAGAAATGCCAAATTAACCTTCAAAAGAGGAATCGTATGATACCAGGCCTCATCATGTTGAAGATATTTTTTGTTGGCTTACTCTTGTTTATATATGCACTGTAACTGCTGTAGATGGATCAATGACAATAATATAAAACATGTTTCTATTTCTATTTTTTTTAGTGAAATCTCCAAGTGGTCGTATATTTGACGTATGTGTTCTCAAGTGAAAGAACAGTTGACAAAGCCAATGGATTCCAATATATATATATATATATATATATATATATATATATATATATATATATATATATATATATTCAAGATACTTAAATACCAATTATAAGATACTCCAATGCGACTTGATTGAAAAAATTTCATTTGAGTCCTTTATTTTTGCTATATACCCTTTTTCATATATAAAAAGGTATCATCAGACTTTTTCATTTGAGTCCTTTATTATTGGAGTATACTCAAATAGATAAAAAGGTATCATCATACTTAAGTAGTATATGAGAAGCGGGAGTACGTACTCCCAGGAGTATATATATATATATATATATATATATATATATATATATATAACTCAAAATGTTGTAGAGTGATGAACTTTTCAGGGGCGGGGGGGGGGGGACCCAAACACCCAGTTTGACATACGTGACATACGTTTATATCATTCGTATATCTAACCAAGAGCATGCACAAGACGCAGGTAAATGGTCTTGTGCCTGCACACAGCTAGGACACAGTTTTTCCCTTGTAGCAGCTAGCTAGCCTAGCCGACAAGGCCCAACAGTTGTCGGGGCGGCGTGGCGATCTTGATTCTCCAGAGAGAGGGTATCGTTGAGATACGTGATTCGAATTTTTAGTACAGTCGAATTTAAACTTAGAGATACTTGGACTCTAAGTCCTTTTACCCCTTTATATACCTCTTATAAGCCGCATAAGGAGAGTTGACGCCTCATTGTAATTCTCATGTGATTTGTAAACACTCCTTATATAGTTATCATCGCCAGTTAGCGCCCGTGATTTTTTTCCCGTAAGGTTTTTCCACGTAAAAATCTGTGTCGCTTTTTGTCCCTATTTTAACAAGTGGTATCAGAGCGCAGGAGATTAGGATTTAAAGAGAGATACAAGAGAGAGAAATGGCAGATCGATCTGTGCCATCTTTTCGATCCGCAAGCTTCGTTTAGCACGCTTCTTCCGAAGACATCGTCCTTGCACGACGCGTCATCCATCGGTTTTCTCGGCACTAGTCGCCTCGGTCAAAGCGTACTAGCTTCGCCAGCTCCTCGGTCCATGCGCGTCTGCGTCCACCAGTCCATGGGCAAAGGAGGCGGGCGTCCAGTGCAGTCGTTTCCTCGGTCCGTGCTCAGAATTTTCCTTCTACTAATTTCTGAAAAACTTTATAGAATAAATTGACTTTTTGACCACCTTGGAAGAATAAAATCCATATATCATAACTTTAAGGTGGTCAAAAAGTCAAATTTGTTCTATAAAGTTTGTATTTTTCATGATCTCTGCTACCATGGTGCATCATCTACTCGAACTGAAGTAGTTTGAAGGTGAGAATTCAAAGATAAAGTGGAGATAGAAAAGGTAGAAAGCTTCTGAGAGAATTTTTCTTAATTTCTGCCCCTCCTGGTGGTTATTTATACACCAACAACTTATGGCGAAATTGAAGATGAAAGTCCAAAGGATAATATTTTATTAGAATATATTCCTAATAAATCATTGAAAGACGAAGTATAACCGTCTCTTCGAGATTTGTTTTCACAAATGAAGACGGTTGACGGCCCCCTTTCTATCTTCTCGGGAAAAGTAGTTGTAATTTTTACAACTCAAGTGAAATTACCTTATTGACTAAGTCTATTTCTGGTTAAATAGAGTGTCAGTTGGAAAGGCTTTACTTTCGATTATGATTTTATAACCTCCTTTTCAAGTAAGTCATTTTTCAATTGAAGTTGAGGGGCTAGTTGACGAAGATTGTTGACTAGTCGAAAATAACATGGATCCTCTACTGGGCCCGAATTAGCTTACTGGGCACAGGATTAATTACGCAATCAGAAGGTGGCCCCCAGAATCTTCCCTTCATACCACTCCAGGACCTCTCCCCTGTAGGTCTCTTTGGACCACTCTAGAACCTCCCCCCAACAGAAGAGGTCTTCAAAGGCGGTTGACACGTGTGGAAGGTATTGGCTGTTATATCCGGAGAAACAACGGTCGTCATAAAAGGACGCGATGATTGGTTTAAAGGGACGAGACCATCGACGTGAAGAGGCGCTACTGCAATCAACTGCCGACGCTTGTAGAATTATAAAAGCCTGGCCTATGTGCCATTGTAAAGACAGATCTCGATCGAAACCCTAATCCACGTGTATTCACAATCATTTTCTCTGTAATCAGAGCATACCCTTTGCAATATACATCACCGTTGTGAGTTCTTTGGCGAATAGATAGCGATCTCCATTTCTTTTTTATAATTTTGTTTGTCCGTTCTGTGACGAGTGTTTCAGACATTGATACCTTCGATCATACTGATATATGGATGTGCATTCTTTGAAATTTTAGAAATGAACGAGCCTTTACACGTATGGGCCAATTCCAACATCCCTTTCTCTCTTGGGCTCTCAAACTGCTCCCATTTTATGCACAAGCAGGCTGTCCTGTCGGGCACGATTGACGATTCTTGAAGTGTCAAGGCGCTGAAGATTTCTTGAAAAGAGCCGCCATTGTCTCATGTTGGCCCCGTTTTCTTCTTGGACTGATCCCACTCTACATATCCACAGTCCACAAGCATAGATGCATCATGCATGGCTTGAATCGTTAACTGTGTTATCCCTACCTCTAAGCATTACATTACATTACATTGCATGTAATGTAATACTTAGAGGTGAATTTCTAAACCAGAAGGTCTAACTAATAACACTCCTAGGTAGGGGATTCAATGGCTAGTTTATCTGTTGCTGCTTTTTTTTTTAATCCTGCATCCCATCCTTGCTTGCGTGCCTAAGCATAGTGGGGAATTTCTAACAAGACAACTTGCATATCGGTTGAAATAGACATTCATGACCAGTTAATAACAACATTAAATTATTGCATAATTTTACTAATTATTAAATTTAATTTGAAAAGGGTAAGTAGATAGAAATGTAATTTCAGAAGTTTGCTGGTTATTAACTTTCATTTGAAAAGGATAAGTAGATTGAAATTTCAAATTGAACAGTAAAGTCCGCGTGCATTTCTTTTTTGCAAGGAACCAGAGCAAGAAAGATAATATGATTAAGCCTATACCTTGAATAGTCTAACTGTGAGGTTTTGTCTATTGCCCTTGATGCTAGAAACTGGATTGATGACATCACCATGTCTCTCGTGCATCGACAGCAGGGGCTGCTCATTACCACATCGACAAGATATTAATAAAGAGAGAAAGGATGGAACTATATCTTATGTTTTTTTTTCTACCCTTATATTCTTGTTCGTCGCCAATGCGATCAAAAACTAAAACACGTTATTAGCATGATAACACTCTTGCGTAGGCCTTCGGGTACGTTGCCAATAAAAGAGCTATATCAATTATCTACGGTGTTTTATTTTTGGCACTCGTTATCCCCGCACCGCACCATCAGATCGCTTGCCAACAAATAACCCCAAAAGTACCTACCGCAGCCACTAATGACAGCTGTAGGCCACGCCTACCGCGTCACCTCACCCATGTGCACATCGTCGCCTCGGCTGCACGGTGACCTCGTCGGCCGCACCTACTGTACCACCACCATTGTCCCGTGACCTCGTCGATTGTGCCTACCGAACCACAGTTGTCATCGCCGATCCTAACCACCACACCTACTGCGCCGCCCTCGCCAGTCGTGACGTCATCATAGATGTCGATCGCTCCGGCAGTGCCTACCGCACCGTCTTTGCCTATAAAAGTGGGATAGTGAGCACATAGTTCACCTTTCCTCCCCCCTTCCACCTCCCATGTCCACTTTGGCCCGCCGTCGTTTGTCTTCAAAATCGGTAAGTCACCGACGCACTGTGTTTTCGCCACCACAAATCTCCAAAATGCAAGCTCCCTATAAATGCCTCCACACAAGCCATTGTGTCCCATAGCATCCTCACCCCGGGGAGACCCTAGTCCCTGTCAGATTGTCACTGGAGCCTCACCGACGCTGTAGAAGGCCGTCGCATCCCCTGATTCCGTCCCGTGCTCGATGATGTGCCACCACAAGCCTCTGGTCCTCTTCATCCGGCTTGCACTCACCGCATCCTCCGCCGACCACTCGTCGCCTCGCGCGAGCCGCGCTCCCTCCTCCCCTGGCCACGAGCCCACGCCGCCACCAACTCACCGCGAGCTCCTTTCCCGCCAACCTAGACCACCAAAATGGAACCCCCCAAATCCAATAACACGCCATATGTGCATTACTTCTATCAATTTTCACCGGATTTCGTCGCCGGCCATGAGTGGATCGTCAGAGAAGGAACCGGGAGAAAGAAAAGGAGAATAAGGGCATGAAGGTCATTTATAACTATTTCTCTCTCCAAAACAACAAATAATAATATTATTATTATATTGGTCTCAGTGTCCTAGAGCAAAGAACCATAAATTTTTAATGTCTTTTGGCAAAGACACGAAATTTGGGTGTGTACAAGCCAATGATACAAAAGTTGGGTGTCATGTAGCCAATTTTACCTAAATTAAACTGTTCCGGAGGTTAAATTGAATTGTTCCGAGCATGGAATTAGATTGATCCGATGGTTAAGTCGAATTGTTTCGAGTGTGGAATCGAATTGTTCCAAGCATAGAATCGTATTGTTCTAAGGGCCTGTTTGGGGAGCTTAAAGCCAGCTTCGACTTCTGAAAAAACGATAAGCTCCCCAAATGGGAGCTTGCAAGCAACTAATGTCATGGGTCAAAAGCTACATATAACTAGCAAAAAATTCAAAAGCTGTGTGAGAAATGCTTTCCTAACTTATCGCAGATCCAATTTATAAATTTGCCCTTGTAAGTTGGAGAAAAGGTACAACTGTTTTTCAGTCTTGAAAGTCAAAAGGTAGTTTTTCATAAAAGAAAGTACAAAAGTACATTTTTTAAGAAAAATTGCTGCTGCCCAGACCTGAGCCTGAGCGTGGAATCGAATTGTTCAGACGCTTCCGAAGGCTAATTCAAATTGTTCCCAGAGTTTTGTTCGAGTTTGAGCCCACGGCCCGTGGGAGGAGCAGCCCGAGACATGTTTTTTTTTGTTGCAAGATGCGTGTGGTCTGGATGCAGTTGCAAGACACAGCGCGCTGCTTGCGATGGTTTCGAGAAGATGCCCACGTCGGATTGAGGATTTACTGTGCATACTATTTGGAGTGATTTTAACTGAATCTACAGTGCATAGTATTCGAAGTCATCTCCGATTAAAAAAATCAAAAGACGGGACTAGTAGCTACATTGTTATCTGCTACAGTAAATTCGGTAAAAGTTCCGCCTAGAGCATCTGCGCATGTGCTGAAGTCCACTGCACTCAAACACAACTTAATTTAATATTATTTTATTTATAGTTTAAAAATATTTTTAGAACTGAGTTAACGAGCCAAGCCGAGTCAGTGCAAAATCCAATTTCATTCGAAGCCGACTCATTTCAAAGTTTAATTAATTAATGAATACAATTAAAGTAATTTTGAACTGAAGCAACAAGCTTTTTTTTTTTCCCAACCAACAGGACCCTCTACTCTTCTCCACTCCAGGCAGAGGCAGCCGGCCACCGTCGGGGTCTGGCCTCCCTCGCTGGACGACAATTTAGAAGGCAGCAATTGGTTGGCCTCTGTTCCACTTCATGTTCGTACCATTTGCCTTGCTTCTTATCAAGATCAATTTGAACTTCAAAAATTGGAGCAACTAACCATTGACAGACCAACTAGTAATGACCAGTCTAAATCTCACAAAAAGCATTTTAAGGGCTGTCATCGGTTATATTTCTAGTTATGGCAGTTTGTCATGTTCTTTGACCAACTCTCCTTGTGCTGAAAGGGTCCAAAATTATGGAGCTAGAAAACATAAATAAAATTTGTGTAAGAAAAAGGGTCACAGGTGTGTGTGAAGGATTCAGAACGAGGAAGTATTATAATATTTGTATTGTACAACTTAATCTAGAAGTGACATGATTTCTACCTGCTTTCAGCTCATTTGTACATGATTTCTGACATGAAGGGTAAACAGTTTCATTTCTTACATACACATCGTTCTATAGCAAAACACATTATAGTTCCTATTCAAACATTGCTTAAACGGTTTCCGATCATTGCATAAAAGCAACAGAAATTGACATCAAAATATTCCAAAGCCAACAATTCCAGTTGCACAGCCAACATAGTTGAAGCATTGCTTAAGCCTTAGAGACTAGTACGTTTATCCCTTGGTTCACCCGAGCTAGCAACATTTGCTTCCATGGTAACCATCTCCTCTTCTTTGCACTTGTTCAAATTGGGCTTGTTGAGCACCTACACCATCGAAAACTCCCAAATCCATCATGTATGCTTTATAAACATCTTCCGATAAATTACCCTAAAAAACCCTAAAAAATCCTTTAAAGTGAGCAAAATGAAATCTTGAGTGATTATTGAAGGGAGCAGTTCTGGCAAAAAGAGAGGGGTAACGAGAAAGTTTGGTGGCAAAAAATCTTACAGAGAGAAAATTTTGCCGTATTAAAGTGAACAAAATCTTCAGTTATATTGCTAAAGTGGTGATCTTTCAGTGGTATATAACCAAAATTTCCTTTATTAGTACTGCAGGACAAAGAGGAGAATAACTCTAAACAATGAAACTATGTACAGTGAAATTCAGATATCATGTAGCATTAAGAATGGATAAATTCAGATGGCACTTATTTTTTGCAGCTATTACCTGTGGTGATGGCTCCAACAACATATGGCCAGCTGGTCGCAAACCATGATGCACTGTTCATAACAAGGCTGCATTCATGAATCCTTTTGATCCCTCCCTGTCTAAGACTTCACGGAATTCCTCGCTGGTGGAGTTCTCAGGGGGAGCAATACTATTATTCTGTTCAGGGAATCCCTGCCAGGTTGCTGAATTTCCATCAGCCCCGCTGCCTGCTGTTGTGTCTTCTGAAGCTCTGGAGCTACAAACATCTGGTCTTGCATCAGTATAAACAAGTCCACCTGTTTCTTCGTCATTTATCGATGATGGAGCAACATTAAGATCAGGGTCATCGTCAAGCCCACCAGCGGATGGATCCTGAATGGCATGATCCCCACCATCCTTGCCTTCTCCCGATGCTGTAGAATCTACATGAACTTTCTTTTGTTTTTTCACATTGCTTGTAGAAGGGGTGCCTTCATCCTCTAAATCATCATTCGTCGCACCAGGCTCTGCAGGATCGGACGGCTCTTTCCTCGGTCTCTTCCATTTTTTTGTAGATGATGTGCCATCATCCTCAAAATCTTCCTCCTCTCTACCCCTGTGCAGATAAGTCCACAATTTTTTGTCATTATCGTACAGTACACAAGGATCACGCTCATAATGCAACCGATCAAGAGCACCGCTAACAACTTGATTAATAGCAGCATCTTTATTGGATTCTTCATGGTTTAGGTACTGCGAATCTTTGAGAAGTGTGCAGACATCAGCTCTTGTTCCAGTTCTTGCAGGCAACCTAGCAGCAGCATCTCTTACAAGACAGAGAATAGTAACATGTGGCGGACGATCAGGTAAGAGCATGGGATGTCCCCTAGCTTTTGCTGTAGGCTTTCCACCTCCCCTTCTCAAGGGGGCAACTATAGATTTCTCCCCATCAGCAGCAGTATAGCAAAATGCTCTATCGGGAATTGAGTATCTCAAAAATTCCTCACGCTGGAAATACGCTCTTGCTTCTTCCGAGCTTGGGCTTATTGTATTTAGACTTTTCTGGGCTCTAAGGTCCTTGAATCTTTCCTTCAAATCCAGGTTTGCAGGATTTGGTGGTGGAGGTGGTGGAAGGGATCCTATCTGCTTAAGGGTTTCCTGACCACTTTTCAGCCAATTAGCAAATGCGTCGACCAACTTCACAAGCATCTTGTGGGGTATACCCCATGCATCAGCAGAAGTTTCTTCGTTAGGATCACCATCTGAAGAACCAGAAGGTAGTGGAGCAACCCAGAACCAGCTTTTGCTTGACTTGTCATAGGAAACGAGTGCTTTCCAGCCCTTTGCACCTAGAGGAGCTGTTCTAGATGACAGTATCTTCAATACTCCTCGAACTAAATCCTGAAGGGGCTCCTGCGTTTCAAGTATGTTAGGATCTCCAGGATTTGATCTAATCCGATTGACAAGCTCCTGAACAGTTAGTGCTGGCAAATTGCTCGACACAGTCTGCTCTGCAGCACTGGCATCTGCAACCTCATGAACCTGTTGGGCTTGCTCTGTGGCACTTGGCTCTTGAGGCATTTTGCTATGCTCTTCATTGTTGAACCATTTTCTGCTCTCCTCCCCATCAGGTTGCTTTGCTGCAGCTGGAGTATCCTCCGTAGGAGTGACCATAGCCTTCCTTACAGCAGTTAGAAGATGTACAATGGAAAAAGAAAAGCCAGTATGGATAGTCGGTGTAATTGGTACATACTTCTTCTGAGGTTTCTCAGGTTCTACTACTACCACATTATTTTCAGGTTCAACAGGAGCTGGTTCTGCTACAGTAACTGCATCTGTAATGATCACTGGCTTCTTTTTACCTTTCTTCTTCGAGCTACTGCTGTTCTCCACCACCTTTGGACCAGATGGTGCGCACTCTCCATGGTCATCCATGCTTGTAACTTCAACTTTTCCTTTATGCCTTCTGGATCCAGAGGTGCAACTTGATAGCGGCACCTTCACTCTTTCAAATCCACCAAAATCACCATTAGAATCTTGGACTGCATAACCTGATCTACTGGCCAGCCTCTCACTCTCTGGTGACCTGAATGAATCATTGGCATTATCGTTGCTATCATGCAATTCAGAACCGTGCATGTCCAAGTTCGCCATTCCTTTCCTGAGTTTTCGCTTTCTTTCACCCCTTGCTGCTGGAGGTCTCATCATTTCATTAATTTGTTCCGTCTTCGCCACATGCACATCACATAGATAATCAGGCTCTGTAACCTTTCCTCTGTGCACCCCTTTGCTCTGATAGGGTTCCAAATCTGCGGTAGCAGCAGGATAATTCATTTTGACCCCTTTGGAAAGCATGTTTGACTTTTTGGCACCATATGCTGGTCTATGAAACCCTGAATGGTGAGGCTCTGGCTGCTGTTCGACGAGATTCATGTCCCCACCACCTTCAAACTGTTCTGATGAATCAGATTCCGTCTCCTCACTTTGAGCATAGACAGCATTTCTCCTGGAGTACTTCTGGCCAATCCTATCATACTGACTACTGGATTTACCTTTAATCTTCCCCTGTGATATCTTGCCTCTAGGATCAGACCCAAAACGTGCATCATTAATCTGTTGCTCAATACTTTTATAGGACTTAACCTTCAGACCATGACCAGCTTGAGCTTTCCTGCTCCTGTAATCACCTGCAGACTGCCCTCTCTGCCAATCATTTAAGTTATCAACATGGCTACCAGCTGGCCAATCCATCCCATCCTCTTTCAGAGCTTTACTCTGCACACCTTTTCCACCATATATCCAATCTCTCTCCGAGTACTTTGCATTCCTTCCTGTCTCAAAATATGGAGGATCAAATGCTGCTGCTAAGGTAACTCCCTGATTAGCACCGGCATTCCTGCCGTAGTAGTAAGAAGAACCAGTCTGGTTATCGTCGTAGTTGTTTCCATAAAGATTGCCATCATAGCTCGTAGTCAGTTCCTTCTTCCCTGGCTTCAACAGTGGCCTCTGAGGCCGAATCCTTTGCAAATCCCTGTCATATCCCAGCTCCTCCGAATCCCTGTCATATTCTATGTTCCTGCGAAGCTTCCCTCTATGCATCACTCCCAAATCATAGCCGTGAGTATTATCTTGACGAGAAAGCTCGGAGAGTGCCACTGCAGCATCGCGGCCATCCCCTCCAATATACTCCTCGCCCAAACCTTTTGGCACACCCACCCGCAGCAGCCCCTTGGATCTCTCCTTCCCCAACTTCCCAGCCTTCTTCAGCCCTGTCTTATCTGGCTTCAGGCGCGTCAAGAACTGCTCCCCACACTCCCTGCTCTCTGAGTCAGTCTCTGACCCAGCCCGGCCATCGAAACCCAGAGCTTGCTGCTGCCGCTGCGCCTTCATCGCATCCAACGCCCTCAGCCTCTCATCAAGGCTGTATTCCTCGCAGCCCTTCCAGCAGTCCTTGATCTCCCACAGCCCCCGCGCCATCGAATTATGGTAGCTCTGCAGGCAGTAGTAATGCTTCCGCCACTCCGCAAAGCGGGCACCACGGCGGTACAGGACGATCCTCGGATCGCAGAGGCCGCCTTTCAGCCTGTCGAATAAGGCGGTGAGGGGACTCCCAAAGTGGAAGTTCTCTCCCCTGAGGAGCTCGACAAGCGTACGGGCAAAGGTCTCCTGGTCCATGTCGGGCAGCAATGCGGCGAGGCGGAGCCGCTCCTCAGAGAGCAAGCTGTTCCACCCGTCGAGCGAGAGCACGCCGCCCAGGCCACCAAGGTCGTACAGCTCCAGCGGCACGGCGACGCTCTGGTCCCCAACCTGGCACAGCTCCGCCCCCGCCTCTCCGAGCTCCGTGATCTCCAGCTCATCGGATCCCATCCCGGAGTCCTCCTCCTCAACCTCCTCCTCTACCTCCTCCGGACCCTCGCCACCACCGTTCTCCTCATCGCCCGAGAAGCCGGCGGCCTCCGACTCCTGCGACAGCGTCGCAGGCGACTCCTCCTCGTCCTCCGTGGCCTCCGGCGAGCCCTCTCCGCCGCCGTCAAGCCTCGGGACCCTGACACCGCTGCTCCTCACGATCGCCATGGCCTCACACCTACACCACCACAGAAAACGCCGCAAGAAACCCAAAGAAATCCACACCAGTTAAAACCCTAGCCCCCAATCCACTCCATTACCGACTAAAGGAACAGGACGAATTGAACGGAAAGCAGAGACGAGCAAGAAATCTCACCAGAATCACGACGCGGCGGCGAGTTCGAAGCGAACACGAAACCCTAACCCTAGAGCAGCGGGCGATGGGAAGGGGAGCGGAGGGGGGTTGGGAAACGGGAGCGGATAAATAGTGGGTGGGGGAGGAAGACGACGGCGACGTGGAGACCTCCGAGCCGTCAGATTGGAGGCGCGGGGCGGGGCAAGGTAGGAGAGGAGAGGACCAGGAGGAGGAGAGGGGAAAAGTTGGGAGGGGTCGCGGGTGGGAATAGAAAGGAGGCGAGGGGGCGGGGCGCAAACGTGCATGCCTAGTCCGAGTGGGGAGGAGACGGGAGGGGGAGGAAGCCGAGGAGGAAGGGGGAGAGTCGACGGGTCACCGGGGCGTCTGGCTGGTGGGTCCGGGCCCAGGGGCAGCGGGTTGGTCGTTTTGCGCGGGAACTTGACTTGCGCTGGACAAGACGACTTGTTTTTGTTAGTGTTGCCATCGAATGCGCGACGAATTTCATCGCATGGGCTCGCTGGTTTTTTTCTTTTAAATAAATTATTTTTTAATCGTTTTGCAAAGATAAACCATATCTTTTTACAAAAAATAACTCTTAGTCGCTGGCTCAGGCCCAATCTTGAGGTGGGTCAGCGATCTAAGGTATGTTGACACTCAGTCGTGCAGCGAGCAGACGATGTTGAGCCACGTCGCACAAGGGAACCACGACTAGAATGTGTCTGACGACTGGCAAGCATGCGACGCTAGTTGCACTTCCCTCACGCGACTAGCAGACACGTAGCCTCAGTTGCGCCACGCTGTCACGAATGGGGGCCAATATGTGTCCGATTGTTTTCAACTCGCGCGACAGACACACAGAGGGGATGAGAGGAAGCGTTAGTAGTAGAGAAGAAGAGGGGGAGAAGGGAGAGGAGAAGAAGGGAGAGGGGAGGGGAGCAGAAGAAGGGAAAGGAGAGGAGAAGAAGGGAGAGGGAAGGATACCCTATAGGATAGTTATGTATTTATTATAGCGTAAAAATATATGGTATCTCTATTAGTAGATCGATTATTGGAAGATATAGGATGCTTAGGTTTAGATCCGCAATATAAGTTTATGGTTTAGGCAATATGACCAGTTTTAGGTCTTTTTTTAATTTAATAGTGTTTATGGTTTAGGCATGGTGGGTCAGGGTGGTCGCACCGCTTGGTCATACGACCTTTTGGACCGTGGGCTAGGCGATTTGCATCGCAACTGACTACGTACTTCACTTTCGCTAGAGGGACATGTTCCCGGTGAGCTGGGAGTGTTGTTGACTCGCACTCCGTCGAAGCATTGGTGACTGGACCGGCGTTGGTTATCTAGGTACAACACTTGTTAATTGTTTCATCCAACATTTACTAATATTCACGTACTTACATCATTCTCTTCAATGCTACACTGCAGGTTGCGAGCCACTGGACTCCTTCCTCTCGCTCGGATGCTGTAGGCCACTCAAGAGGATGATGTCGGACAGAAGTTGTCCCAGCGGCGTACATTGAGCGGTCCCGACACTTCCGTTTTGACCGCTCACTCCTCATCGTTCTCATGGACCGTTGGCAGCCAGAGATGCACACTTTCCACCTGTCGTGTGGTGAGATGGCACCCACTCTACAGGATATGTGCACGCTCACCGGACTACCAATCCACGGTCTCCCAATCATGCTAGAGGTGCCTGGGGACGACTGGCGGGCCAACTGCTGCAGAGGTTCTACAGAGTTCTTCCACCACCGCACTAGGGGGAGGTGCCCTGCTAGTTCTTCGTGCAGAGTAAGAAGTACAGGCCAACGCAGAGGTGGCTGCACTAGTTCAAGGTTAGTGCTTTTACAATTGTGTAACTCTTTTGTCCATGTTTGTATCGATCTAATGCATTATTCTTCTTGCAGGTTAAGGGGATGGCACCCGACGCGAACAACTACTAGGGGCATGTCACCTAGAGGCTTACCTGTTGCCGCTGTTTGGTTAGGTTATATTCACGAGTACCCACGGCAACAACATCGATGCCCAATTCATCCATTTTGCTTGTGCGATCGCCGATGCGGACGTCAAGGTGGTACCACAGTTCAGTTGGGGTTCCGCTGTATTGTGCAGTATATATCGTGCCCTCTATGATGCTTACCTGAGGAGTTGCCCTCTACTACTCCAGCTATAGTCGTTCGAGTGTTTCCAAATTAGACGACCGTGGGTAGAGGACAGGGTCTACAGCAGGGACATGTATGGCGGGGATGACGTCGAATGGCCGACCGTGGGATCCCTCTGGTGCTTTCAGGTGGTAAGTGGTTCTTAATAATGGCAATGCAAGCTTCGATGCATCCACCTTCTTCGTTGTGTTTTCACACCATGCTTTCTCCTTTGCAACCTCAGTGGGCGGGTATCCATGTGTGTAGCGTGTACATGTACTTCACATAGGCCTTTGGCCAGAACACGAATGCCCAGGTGCGGTGGGAGCTGTACACGCAGGAGGAGCTGAACACCTGTGCACTAGGTGGGTGGTCCAGACTTTGCATGAGGGACCAAGCGTACTAGTTCACGCGGTGGAGTCCGGCGTTCAACGCCTTCATCGAGGATTATGCCATGCTCGCGTGGTGAGGCGATTCGGATGACAAGAGCAGCCCCAGCCCGTTGGGACAGTTGGTCCCACCCATGACGCACTCGTAAGTGTTTTGTGTGTTGTTCGTATGTGTTGTGTGATATTTCTGTGACTTGCTAACTAACTTGAACTCTTCATAGGCACTCTAGGAATGGTGCACAGGGCAACCGTACCAACTAGGGGAAACGCAAGGCTTCTTGGATTGCATAGTGGGAGAGGGGCCTTGGAGGACATAGTCAAGAAGGATACTCCCTACGACCCAACATCGTACCAAGAATACCTACAGTGGACAACCAGTGTACCTGCATGTGCTAACGTTCCTCTACACTTGGTGGTATGTCGGGACCCAAATATGCAAATCTGGACCCTCTGTGTATTCTGCACTAGTCCAGGATCACGCTAGTGCACACAGTGTCAACATCGATGAAATATCACATCCATACAACGAATATAAGGATAAACGAGTACTTTGAATAACAAATAATTGTTGGGACCTTACGATCGAGTTTTACATTTATTAAGCCATGAAGGGCTGACAATAAAGAAATAATCGCAATGAAACAAAATAAACTCCAGCTTGGCTCCCATCGCTTTACCACGCATAACCGATCGATCAAGACCCTAACGATCAACCTTCGTAGAACTCTTCTTCAAAAGTGGGCGACGACTCCTCCACTTATGTTGATTTATTTAGCAAGAGTGAGTACACACCGTACTCGCAAGTCATACCACAGAATGCAATTTATAGATGATGGCTTATTCCAAAGGAATGACTTCTGTGGTTATTTTGCAGAAATACAACATTTGCAATTGAATACAAATAATATATTGAAAGCATAATTCAAAACAAATAGACAATAATAAATTAACAATTAATTTCACAAAGGACACACAGTCTAATCAAGTTATTCACACTACCACACAAGTTATCTCACACAGTTGACCCTTCCCAATTGTTTTATGAAAATCTACCCTCGTGTGAAATTCGAGCATGTCCATAACCGAGGACGCGCTATTCGAATAGATTGGTTTAAACACTCTGCAGAGGTTGTACACTTTACCCACACGATACAATCGGTGTAGCTAGCAATCGACCATAACAAAACCTTTCGAGACTTCATCTCAAGCAATTGCACTCCCGATGTGCTTTCCTGTAAACCAACCGATACACACACAGTGTGGTTACGATACACATCGTTGGACGTGGATGTAGCGAATCGTCCCGCGATGTGACATATCACACCTTCACCCATCACACAACTTAAAATACAACTCGAGTTGTCAATGTCAAGACTCCATAACTTACTAAGTTAGGCCCACCCATACTAGGCATGTGGTCGTGCAAGAAGGCCCAGTTCAATGGCGCACAAAGTTAAGTCCTTAATTGACCAAGGCAAGACTTTCGCTTTTAACCCAAATCACAAAGTTTATATCACACAGCTCCACCATTCACACAGATCCACCACTTGCCTCACTCCAAATCTTTTCCCACCCTGTTGATTAAGTGCAACACATGCCATCACGAGTAACAAAGACACATCACACACAGCTTCATCACACAGCCCATAATCACTTAGTCAAGTTTATAATTGCAACTCACATGAAATGATGACTCGTGGCATGGCTAAGCAACCTACTCGTATCTAACCAACCCACGCTGGTGATACGATAATACCAACTAATAATGAACCAACCTAGGGTGACAAAAGATCATGGCATACAATAGACAAGGTGGTATAACAAATTGGATTAATAGCTATCCCAAAAAGCATTTAAATAAATACTTAAAATAGAATGCAATACATTGAAACAAAGTATTTTGAAAATTGGGTTCAATATGATCAAAGGTATAACTTGCCATAGAATAGATCTAGATATTGGTCTTGGTCTTGAGTAGGTGCTCCTTCTTCAGCAAAATTTCCCGAAGTATCGACGTCTACTCGCAAACGATACAAAATAAACAAAAATAAATAAATAACAGAGGCAAAACAAACTCCAAAAATCAAATAAAATTCACCATTAAATAGATCTTGATTTTATATGAATTTACAAATTTGAATGGGCTCAATCGGAGTTCGGATGCAAAAGACATGGGCTTTGGAAGTTTGAAAATAAATAAAACCCTAATTTATATTTTATTGAATTTACCGAATTATTTTTATAAAGAAAAATCGGATTATTGCGCAATGCTTGCGTCAGCCGGGAAAAGAAAATAAATAAAAACAGATCGACAGTGGGCCCCACTGTCGCTGGCTCAACCACGTGAACTATGTCCACCGAGCCAATGAGCCGAGGGGCGTGGTCGGCACACACACGGCAGCGTCTTGGCACCGACGCGGCGACACCGGGTGACACGCAAGCGCGGTAGGTCGACGCGGCCGCACACGCAGCGCCGACGTGGCACGGCCAAAGGGCGCTGCGCTGGGATCGAGGGCTCCCGATCGACGGCGCGGAGGACAAAATGGATCGTCAAGAGACGGCGAGCTACCGGAGGTGGCGGCGGGGTTTGAGAGGCAAGAGCTCACCGGCAGCGCGAAGGAGGCGCGCGGCGACGAACTCGTGTTATCGGACGGCGCGCAACAGCGATGGAGGCGCCCCGCGAAGACGGCGGCACCGTAGCTACGGCTATTGCGCACCCGTGCAGCGATGGCGGCGTGACCGGTGAGGCTCGGATGCGCGGCGCGCGGCGCGGCGAGCTTCGGCCGACGGCGACTTTCGCAATTGAGGCGCCAGAAAACAAAGCAGGGCGACGCTTTAGGGTTTTGATGGAGGAGATCGGACAAATAGATTGGAGGGTCGGGGCATTTTATAGTCGGGAAGGCGGATCCGTGGAGAAAACGGGCGGCGGGCGCGAAGTTCCGGTCGCGCGGGGAGAGTCCCTGAGGGAGACGACGATGACGTGGCGAGGCGGGGCCACTGGTCAGCGGGCGAACGCGGGCGTGGTGCGATGGCGATCCAACGGCGCGGAGCGAGCGCGGGCGGGGGTGGGCTGAGGGAGAAACTGGGCTGCGGCGGAATAGTGAGGGATTTTCTTTTGGTTTTTCTTTTAAATAAATCCAGGAAATACAAATAGCCAATAGAAAATAGCAAATGACTTTGGAAAAATTCCAGAAAAATCTAGAAAATATATCCAAGCACATAGAATCTAAATAAAATAAGTTTGGCAATTGTTGATGTTGGGATTAAGCATATTAAATCAGTTTATCTTTAAAGTCCATATTAAGCTTTTAAATTAATATTCAAATAAATCCAAATGGTGAATTTTCTCACTACCACTATTTAAAGGATTTTTAAAGCTCTGAAAATTTGGATGTTACAAACCTCCCCCCTTAAGGAATCTCGACCCCGAGATTCAGGCTAGCTAGAGAAAAGGCTGGGAAACTCGGCTTTCAACTCTTCTTCACGTTCCCACGTTGCTTCTCCTTCCGAGTGGTTACTCCACCGACCTTGCGTAAACGAACGGTCTTGCTTCAGTGCGGCGCTCGCGACATCCAAAATCCCGACAGTCGTTCTTTGTACGTGAGATCTTCCTTCATTCAATTGACTCCAACGGTGCGCTCTTCCGCACACGAAGACACTTCTTCAGCTGAGAGACATGAAAGACATCATGCACTCCTGCTAACGACTGTGGTAGCTCCAACTGGTACGTAACTTCTCCTCGGCGTTCTAAAATCTTGAACGGACCCACAAACCTTGGAGCAAGCTTCCCTTTGGTGTGGAATCTCTTAACACCTCTGAGCGGAGTAACTCGAAGATACACAAAATCCTCTGGTTCAAAACTGAGATCACGGCGACGATTATCGCATAACTCTTCATGTCTCGATGGGCTATCTTTAACCTCTCTCGATCATAGCAACTTGTTCTTCGGCTTCTGAATAATATCCGCCCGAACACTACACGCTCAAATTGTCTCGACCAATTTAATGGAGTTCTGCGCAGTACGACCATACAAAGCTTCAAATGGTGACATCGCAAACCGGCTTGATAATCGTTGTTGTACGAGAATTCGTGCATACGGCAAACTCTTATCCTAACGGTAGCATTTGCTAAGGCACAGTGCTCTCAACATATCTTCTAATATCTGGTTGACTCTTTCACCTGTCCATCATGCGTGGATGATAAGCGATCAAATTGAGATGAGTTCCTGTGGCTTCATGTAGACTTTGCGAAACGAGAGGTGAACTGAGATCCTTTATCTGACACTATCCTCTTAGGCACACCATGCAGACTGACGATCTTTGACATATACAACTCTGCAAGGCGATCCCCTGAGTAAGTGGTTTTGACCGGCAAGAAATGGGCAACCTTGGTCAAACGATCCACTATTACCCAAATTGAATCATAACCGATTGAGTCTTGGGTAAACCGCAATAAAATCCATACCGATCTCTTCCCACTTCCATTCGGTATCTTCACGGTTGTAGCAAACTCTTTGGTCTCTCGATGCTCTGCCTTTACTTTCTGACACACATCGCATAAGGCAACGAACCCTGCGACGTCTCGCTTTAAGTTTGGCCACCAAAACTTATTCTTAACATCATGATACTTCTTAGTACTTCTAGGGTGAATCGAATACTTGGAGTCATGAGCTTCCTTTAGAATCAGCTGTCTTAATCCATCAATATCCGGTACACAGATACGTCCATTGATCCATAGTATATCCTGATCATCCACGGTAAAGTCTTTAAATTTTTCTTCTGCCATCTTCTTCTTGAGGTCGGCAAACTCAGAATCCTTGGGTTGAGCTTCACGAATCTGTTTCTACAGAGTAGACTGCACTTTCAGACTGGCCACAAATCCTTCAGAAACAAGTTCTAGCTTTAGCTTCTGGAATTCCTCTTGAAGTTCTGAACACAACTCTTTTGCTTCCAGAGCATTGCAGTAGCTCTTACGACTCAGTGCATCTGCAACTACATTGGCCTTACCAGGATGGTAATGGATTCCAAGATTATAATCCTTTATTAATTCCAGCTATCTTCTCTGTCTCATGTTCAAATCAGACTGAGTGAATATGTACTTCAGACTCTTATGATCGGTGTAGACTTCACAGCGATTACCGATGAGATAATGATGCCAAATCTTCAAAGCATGCACTACGGCAGCTAATTCCAAATCATGGGTAGGATAATTCTACTCGTGAGGCCTTAATTGCCTTGACGCATAAGCGACAACTCTTCCTTCTTGAATAAGGACACATCCTAATCCTTGACGCGAAGCGTCACAATAGATATCAAAATCCTTCGATATCCAAAAACTAGCATCGGGTCAAGTCAAACATTTCTTCAATTCTTGAAAACTTTTTTCACAAGCGGGGGTTCAAATGAACTTCTTCTCTTTCTTCAACAATTGCGTAAGAGGCTTAGCAATCGTTGAGAATCCTTCAATGAAACGACGATAGTATCCTGCCATTCCCAAGAAACTATGAATTTGAGTAACCGTCTTGGGCTGCTCCCAATTCATTACAGCTTTAAATTTTCCGGGGTCAACTGCTACTCCTTCTGCTGTCATCACATGACCGAGGAAATCAACTTTCTTCTTCCAAAAGTCACACTTGCTAAACTTGGCATACAACTGATGTTCTCTGAGCTTCTCTAGGATTTGTCTTAGGTGTTCATCATGCTCTTCTTCTGACTTGGAGTATACCATAATATCGTCAATGAATACTACCACAAACTTATCCAAGTATTCCATGAATACCTTGTTCATCATGTTCATGAAATCAGCGGGGGCATTAGTCAGTCCAAAAGACATGACTAAAAACTCATAATGTCCATACCGAGTTGAGAAAGCGCTCTTAGGTACATCCTTAGGACAAATCTTCAACTGATGGTAACCTGATCGCAGATCGATCTTGGAGAATACTCCGTCTCCTTTCATCTGGTCGAACAAATCATCAATTCTGGGCAATGGGTACTTGTTCTTGATGGTGACTTCGTTGAGAGAACGATAATCGATACACATCCTCATGCTTCCATCTTTCTTCTTGACAAACAAAACTGGCGCTCCCCATGGCGACGAACTAGATCTTACAAAACCTTTCTCTAGTAGTTCTTCTATCTGCTTCTTCATTTCCACAAGTTCATCGGCTGGCATCCGATAGGGTCTCTTGGAAATTGGTGCTGTTCCTGGCACTAGATCGATGACAAACTCAATGTCACGGTCCGGTGGCATTCCTGGTAATTCTTCCAGAAATACATCTGGGTAATCCCTGACTACAGGTACATCTTCCAAGGAAACTGTCTTCAGACTGTGGACTACCAATTGTCCATCACGTACTGAGGTGGCTAGAAATTCCACTTTCTTTCCAGTGGTATCTTCTATTGTTACGGCTCTTCGGCCACAATCTAGCACTGCTTTGTGTTTGGATAACCAATCCATACCAAGGATGACATCTATGGTTTGAGTGTCTAGAACTATTAGGTTGGCTAGAAACTCAATTCCAGCTATGAGTAACCTAGCTCCTAAACATCCAACTTTAGAACTTAGCTCTGCTCCAGGCGACTGGACTAACAAAGTATGCTTAAGATGCATAACTTCTAATTTGTTCTTAGTTGCAAAAATTTCAGAAACAAACGAATCACGAAGCTCCGTAATCAAACAGGCGATGCAGTCTCGAATTTACGAAACTTACCCAGTACAACGTCGGGTGCTTCCTGAGCTCCTTCCAGAGTGACGTGGTTGACACGGCCTCTGACCACTGATTGCGGTGCTCCTCCGAATTGACCGGCAGCATGAGAAGTTCCTTGAGGGTTGCCTTGTACTGGCGTCTTGGCTGGTGTGTTCCCAAGGTTGAAGCGTACTGGAGTGATAGTCCCATTCTGCGGACATCGGTTGGCGAAATGCCCTGGCTGACGACAGGTAAAGCAAACTCTGGGTATACTCTGTGGGTTGCTTACTGGATTGGGGTTGACTGGTGCGGGGGTTGCGGAAGTTCTGAGCAACTGGACGAGGTGCTGAAGTTGGTGCAGTGGTCCGCGAGATCGTGGTGGAAAACGGCTAAACTGCGGTGGAATCATTCTTGACTTCAGCTGGGGTTGGTGACTTCCTTGCTGAGCCATTCTGCGCTTAAGGTGATCTTCCAATTCCTTGCGCTTATCCTCAAGAATCAAAGCCTTGTTGATCATCTCTTGAAAATCAGGAAAGGTGTGGGCGATCAAGTTGACTTGAAGTCCAGTGTTTAATCCTTTCAGAAAACGACTCTGGCGAGCCTTGTCAGTGGCGACATCTTCTGCAGCATATCGAGCAAGTTGAGAGAATTTGTTGAGGTAGTCAGTCACTGACATTCCTCCTTGCTTGAGAGTACGGAATTCATCCTTCTTCAGATCCATGATTCCTTCCGGCACATGATACTGGCGAAAAGCAGTTGTGAACTCTTCCCAAGTATTGTCTTGCGGCGTTCCATGCACTGCACAAAAGTTTTCCTACCATTCGGAAGTAATGTCTTCCATCTGGTGAGTGGCGTACATAACTTTCTCATGATCACTGCATTGAGTGATCAGCAGTTTCCTCTCAATGACACGAAGCCAATCATCAGCTTCTACTGGTGAGACATGTCCAGAGAAAGTTGGTGGACGGGTTCTCATAAACTCGGCCAACTTGGATGATCCGTTGTGACCATGAGCAACTGGGGTTCCATTGTGATGCTGATTGTTGTGGTTCTGGTTATTCATAGCTTGCATCTGATTCATCATGGTATACATCAGCTGTGTCTGAGCTGCCATGAATACTCCAAAATTCTGCATATCAATTGAAGGTGTTTGTGGTGAAACTGCTACTGCGGGGGTCTGCTCCTGTCCTTCTGATACTGAAGTATCGGAACCACTTGCAGCAGCTTGACGAGTCTGAACCATCTGGTGAATCTCCATAGGTTAGATAAGGTAGCAAGCACAAGATGAGTTGTAGAACTAAGTGGGGTAGGTAAAAACCCAACAACATATTTTAAGAAAACTCAACTGAAACTCTTATATTAATTAAGATAATAGTATGGCTTGCAACAAATGCCTAAGGGCCTCTGCAGCTCATACTTGCACACAAGAAATTAAGGACGAACCTAAGCACACAAACTACCGCCTAAAGGGCGACTCAAGACTTAATACTGGCTAAGCCTGAAACAAACTCGAACAAACTACTCGATTAAATAGCCTCCATAGCCTTGACGGTGTTCACGCTCGCAGAGACACAAAGTGAGTGGCATCCTCAGAACCGATCTTGATGTCCCGGGGATGATGCAACAGGAGCAGGTGTCTCAGGTGCAGGTACTGCTGGTTCCTCTGGCTCTGCTGCCTCTGCTGGCTCTTCTGGTCCACCCGGTTCATCAGCTTCTTCTAGGTCTTCTTCTTCAGTGTCTTCTTCATGATCGTGCTGTCCATAGAGGGTTTCTTCCAGCATGGCGATCCTTTCCTCAGCTCTCTGAAGGGTCTCATAGGAGCACTCCAGCAACGGCCAGTTGACCCAATGTAACGTCCCGTTTTTCGGAGTTTTTGAAAATTTTAAAGGAGAACCATTTGTTTCTATTCGTCAAAAGCTTAATTTGGAAATTTCATAAATCCATTTGCAGTTTAATATGAGTTAATCAAACTTCAATTAAATTAAAGTTGGTTTGATTGAGATTTCCTAGAATTTAAAAATCAAAATTTTCATCTTAAGATTTTCTTGGATTTATTGGATTTTAGAAAAAATTCATTTTCCTTTCTCCCGAAATTAAAAATTAATTTATTTGCAAAAGAAAAAGAAAATTTAAAGTTAAAAGTATTTTTATTAAGTCTAGAATAATTCAAGGAATTTCTGTGAATTTTTCCAGAATTTTTGGAGTCTATTTGCTATTTTCTAAATTGCCTTTTGATTTATTTGAATTTCTGAATTGAAAAAGGTATTTAAAATCTATTTTTACGTGCGTGGTAAAACCCTAGCCGCCCAAAGACTATTCCCGCCCGCCCACTCCGCTGCTCGCTCGCGCGCCTCGCCCTCAGCCGTTGGATCCTCATCGTGTGGCCCTCGCTTCGCCCGCCGCTTGCTCTTGGCCGTTGGATTAAGATCCGCCGCATCCGCCGCCGCGCTTCTTTTCTTCGCGACCGTCTGACGCCATCGCACGACGGCCAGACGCTCGCGCTTCTTCCGCTTCCCACTGTCCGATCGGAATCGGACGGCGCCCGTCATCTCCTCCCGCGCTTGTTGGACTTCCCAACCGTCCGACGAATCGGACGGCCGTTCTTCACCGCGCTTCTTCGCTCCCGACCGTCTGATCGCAATCGGACGGCGTTCGTCGTCGTCTCGTCGCGTCGCCGTTTCTCTCTCACGCCGCCGCGAATCGCGCTGCCGCGAATCCGCGCCGTCTGCCGCCACGCCGCGCCTCATGCGCGCCCGCACGCCAAGCTGCCCGTCGCCAGCGCCGCCCTGTCGCCGCGCTCCCTCTCGCTTATAAATCCGCGCCGCGCCTCTCCTCTCTCTCTTCTTCTTCTCTCTCTCTCGGTCGCGTTAACGCCGCTCCTCCGTCGTCTTCCGGCTCGGCCGCCTCTGCGTCGCTTCTCCGCCATCGCTTTCTCCGCGCCAACGCCGCCGTCTTCCCAGCTCGCCGCCATCGCGCTCCCCGCTCTCTCTCTCTCTCTCTCTCTCGACCCACCAGGGCCCGAGCCCACGTGGCCACCCACGCCGGCCCACACAATCAGTGTTTGCTGCGCGGCGTGCACGTGTGCTTATGCAGCTACGACGCCAAAACCGGGTTTTCAGTTGGAAAATAAATCAAAATCCGAAAACCCTAATTTCATCATTTTATGTGATTTTGAAATTTCTTTTGGCTATAACTTTCACATCCGAACTCCGATTTGGGTGATCCAAATTTATAAATTCATATAAATTCACCCTCTTTCATTTGGTACTGGTTTTGTAATTTTTGGAGTTCATTTGGTGCTGTTTTATTTATTTGTTGCTTTTCTCGCACGTGTAGATTCCGCGCTTGGAAGATTTCTTCGACCCGACGCGATCAAGACCTCTCCTCGTCAACGAAGGCAAGTCGTAGGCCTTTGACCATGTTGAACCCATTTTACAAATGTATATTGTATTAAAATATCATGCATGGCTAGTTTTATTAAAAATGGTTTTGGGAGTAGATAATTACCAAATTGCCATTATGCCTCCTTGATAAATTGGAAATGAAATGTCTCCTTGAATGACATATATCCTTGGACACCTTAGATGGTTAATACTAGTTGGACATAATTGTATTACCAACTTGGGAGCGTATTATTGCTTAGACATGCTCTAGTTACCCGCGAGACTTTCGATCACATGTTCAATGATGAATGAAATTTGACTAATGGAACTATGGAACAGTGGTGTGAGGCCACTTTTATTAAAAGATGTTGTGCCATGGCAGGGATTGCCATTTGGTCGGGTATGAACAAAAATGTTTTATGCTCGGGCTTGAGGTAGGGAGCTAGAGTGGGTGCGTAATGCACATTGGGTTGTGGTAGACTTGTCTGAGCAGACAACTAAGGACTTAACTTTGCAAGTCATTGATCTGGGTCACCTCGTGCAACCATAAGTCCGGTATGGGACGGACCTGGCCAATTAATTAGAAAAGTTTTGAGTCGGTTCTGTTGTGGCTGTTTATTGGCGCAAGAGGGGGCTGTGATGGCGAAACCTTAGCGGGCAGAACCGAGGCAAAATGGAACTTTGTAAAAGCCTTGTCACGTGCTCTAGACTACTCACCTAAGGAAGTGAGCGGTGGTATCGACGGATGCCAAACAAACTAGAGAATTCGTGTCTTGTGGGTAAAGCTGTACAACCTCTGCAGAGTGTCAAAAATCTATTCGAATAGCCATGTCCCGATTCACGGACATGCACAGTGATTTCGCGCAAGGGGTAGTATTTTCAAAAATGTGGTTTGGTTCGATGGAAACGTTCGGTTGGAATGGTTGGGAAGTGAACGGGATGTTCACTGCTTGATTCAAAAGAACTTGATTATCTATGTATTATTCTTTTAAAATCACCTTTGCAATCTAATTATTGTATTTATCTTTGTTAAACTTGCTTTCGCAAATTAACCATAAAGCCATCCTTGCTTAAGCGACATGAATACTATGTGCATACATTTCTCTACGACTTGTTTGAGTACTTTATGTACTCACGGCTTTATGCCCTTTGTTGATCGGTCAATGAAGAATCAGAAATGTTGAGTTCTATGAGGAAGGCTACTTTGAAGACTTCGCGATCTAGGTCACGTCCTCCACTCGATTGCCTGTGGGCATGTCGATTGGGCTCCACGTATTTTTTGAGATTTCCACGGATACTCTACTGTTGCTAAGCCCCGTGAGGCGACTTTTGTAAGAACCTTGACCATAAGGTCTTTCTTTGTTTTAATTAATATTACTTTGTCTGCTTCATTAGTTCGTTGTTGAATGGTTATGATTACATCATTGTTGTAACTGTGCAAGCTAGCTACTGATCATGGGACTAGCTTGGTATGCACAGAGGGTCTCGGGGTTGTGTGACACCCGGGGCGCCGACACCCAAGCAGGGCCAACAATAGGGACAGGGACAGGGTCAGGGTCGTGGACAAGGAGAAGGGGAGGGAGATGGATAGGTAAATCATTAGTACCATGTGTGGTATGTTTTATTTCGCACCTTAGTATCGATGTAGATAATGTGATTGTTGTACTACTACATGCTCTGAATTTCAGCATGGTAAGTTGTTTCTTATGGTGCTTGGGTCTCAGTCCTACCTCCTCCAGTTAGCATCGCGATAGAGGGGTATACTACTAATTTCCCGTTCCTCCCCCCTAGTCAGCATCACGACATAAGGGGCATGCTACTCAATTCCAGCTCCTTCTCCCTAGTCCGCACTGTGACATAAGGGGCTTGCTACCATGAATCTAGCTAATACTAGTAGACATCCTTCCCTACTCAGTGAGAATTCACACTGAATAGACAACACTCCCACCCGAGCTTTTTCAGACTGAAGTGACAACACTCCGCCATCTGCTTTTCAGGTCGAAATGACCATACCCTGATTCAAGCTTTTCAGTCTCAGTTGACAACACTTGCCACCTTTCCCTTGTGAATTGACCATTCTCTCAGCTATGCTGCACCCAAAGAATCCTTCTGGCGAATGCGAGCTATTTCGATTCACCACAATTTACTCCCTCAATGCTACACCCTAACCGAGTATAAAACTGGGGCATACTCTACCACTACAGGCAGGACTCCACTCGAGCTTGTTTGGAAAATAGGGAGATGGGAGGGATAAGAAACATACAGGAAGAGAGAGGTACAAGAAGTCATGCCACCAGATTTGGGGATGGAGGACTACGGGTCGATGCTCCGGAAGCGAAAATGTGCTGCCAAAAAGGCATATATATGTACCATGATTGTTCTTGTAAGGACGCTCCTTTAACACCAAAGTTTCCACGCCCGCTGTGCGACTACGGTAACTCCGCATGGATCATTCAATCTACACATCCTAGTACCACCACAAGGGCTTACTACATGTACGAGGATTGCCGTGTGAGTCAATGTCATACAACAATATTTCACATTTCGTGTTGCATTTTAAAAATCGTTGACTTTATCTATGCATGACAATCGTCGGAGCGTTGCTACTTCTTCAAATGGATCGACTGTTCGGAGAAGTACGACAAGACATTCATTCAGCATAAATACATGCTGAACTACGTAGTTAACCCCGAGGTGTTTTCCCGTTGGAAACCTTCCTCAACTGGGAGAGGGGAAGACAAGGGAAAGACACTGATGGCCTTTGATGTCCCTGATGCCTATGCATCACCGAAGATTATTCTGGAGGAGGATAGGCCCGAAAAAGACCTTATAGGAGAGTACAGGGAGGCCCGCGTGAATGCTCGTGTCCGCAAGGGGTAGTAGGGCGTATGTCCGCAAGCCTAAGTTGATTTTGTCAAGTAATTTCCTTTACAAAAGGTGTGTTTGTATCGTAGTTGTAGTTTGAGTCGAAGGTTCGTGCATGTAGCCATTTGTACCATAGGAATAGCCGAGCAAACATATACACCTAACTAGACCCTATATGTCATGTAATTCAGACCTTCAAGGTTAAGTGTTATGTCGGGCTTGCAATATCATATTCGTTGCTCCATGATTGTTTCGCTCAAATCGAAGCTTACAATTTTTTCTCTCCAAAATATGGGTTAGTGTAAAAACTTAAAAGGGTGAACATCCATGTAAAACGATTAAAACATGATTTATTTACAAACAAATGCAGTCAGCAAATTCTAGATTTTTTACCACTAACAATTATTCATAAACAACTCTCCTAACAATTAAAATTAAAATTTATTTAATTTATTTTCTTTTAAAAAATTAGTCTTCTGTCGGCGGTTGGGAACACGACTATGCTAAATTGCCGGCTTGACCGACGACTAGCCTCAGTCGCGTTCTGAACCAGTGATTGTGCCTGGCACGGACCTCAATCGCGCCACCAACTCGTGAACGAGATGCACGACAGACCAATGCCTTAGTCGCGGGTCTATCGTGCAATTGGGCCTCCCATGTCAGTGCTAGCCCACCGGTCGATTGAGCCTAGTCGTATGGTGGGCCGGTAACTGAGGGTTATTATTGTAAAATGCTTAAAAAGGTTTATTTAGAGAGAGAGAAAAAAAATATCGTTTGCTACGAACTTCCCGGTATGAAAGGGCAATAAATGAAACTTTACTTTGCTGTAAAAGGTATTGAAAATGTTTCGATTTATTTTTTTAAAAAAAACTAAGATGTTTCAATTTAGGTGATGCCCAATTATTTCTATCTAGTTTGTCACAAAATACCCTCAACTGTTACATTGATAGCGAGAGGACTTTCGCTGGCAGCCGTGGTGGTTCTGTAGATGTTTTTAAGCACGTTATATTTCGAAAATATTCTAGCATGCTTTGCCGTGGATTTACTGGTAACACATTTCGCTGTGCGTGAGGTGATGCCTAGGATGGCTATTATGCACGGGATACACATCCATCCCATCCCTATTTAGCTAGTGGGGTCTAGGAGTAAATTTGAACAACGCCGAGGTAATTTCATAAGTTTATTACATGGTTTTGCGAAAAGAAATAGAATTGTTGACACACGGCATGATTATATACTCTAGATTACACAATGATATATAATTATATATGACTAAATACTAAAATTACATATGTTTTAGACCTGTAAATGTGCTAACTAAGCAAGTCTTTGTACAACTTAATAGGGATTAAATCTTTGCATACCTAGTCACTGATAGACTGATTTTCACGATACTTACAACATTTAGAGTACTTTCATAGGATACACACCTTAGTTAAACTCTCCGCGTGTTGTAGGAGGAATGGGGTCATTGTCATTAATGCCCTCGCAACAATCATACTATCTATATTAAACTTTGTGGAATAATAAAATTTAGAACAGATATACTCGTATAGATATGAAAAGCATGAAATGTTGTTTCAAAATTTTAAACTTCAATCGTTCTATTAAAAAAAATTAAATTACAGGTTGGTAATATGAGATGATCGAATAACCCCCACGTGACCCAACAAAGTCACGTGCGGTTTGAATTGAAGAACCACCCAGCCCCAGGGTTCCTCTCCCGTAAACACTGACTAACCCCTTCGCGCCAAATCTGGACCGTTCAACTTTTCTATCGGACGGCTCCCACCACCTTCTTCTCAAGCGTGCTTCCAATCCCCAATCTCACCATCCCAACCCATGGCCGCCCCCGCCGCTGGCGACTGGACCGTCGTCCGCCGCCGCGGCCGCCGCCGAGACGAAGCCCCGTATACCGCCTCCCACCCCGACGCCCCACCGCCACTCCCCGTGATCCCGATCCCCTGGTCCCCCTCCGACACCGCCCTCGACCCCGCCCGCGTCTCCCGCCTCGTCGACCGCGCCCGCGCTGCCATCTCCCGCGTCGCCGCCTCTCGCCTCTACCGCAGCCTCCTCCTCCCCGACTCATCTCTCCGCCGCCGCCTCGGCATCCTCGGCCCCACCCGCCTCTCCCTCCTCGGCGTCGGCAGCTTCGAGTCCTCCCCCGCAGCCCGCCTCCAGCTCGCGCTCGCCGCCCTCCTCCTCCGCGACCTTCTCCCGGACGCCTCCGCCCCCGCCGACCTCTTTGACCCCGTCCTTTCCGCCGCCGAGTGCGCCGCCGCCGCCGCCCTCGGCTTCTCCGTCCCAACCCTCAACGACGGGTGCCGCCGCCGCGCCGGGGAGCCCACCCTCTTCTACATGCCCCACTGCGAGGCGTCGCTCTACGACGCGCTCCTCGCTGCCAACTGGGAGTCCCCCGCTCAGCTCCGCCAACTCTGCGTGCTCGGCAACAGCTTCCGGCGGTACGCGCTCCAGGCCGAGGAGAACGGTTCGGGCCCCGCCGCCAAGGCCAAGCATGTCCTTGCGGCGGAGCGGTTTGCGTGGGAGGAGCGCATCGACGAGGCAGGGAACATGCAGGAGGATGACGTGTTCGCCCGCGCGTTCAACGAGACGAGCTGGCATTTCTTCGAGGTGGACGACGACATCGACTTGGCGGCCGCCGTCTCCCCGCCTCCGCCGGAGGAAGGAGATAAGTTCAAAAGTTTTGTTCTTTGAGCAATTATCATTGTAATAGTATGAATTCTGTTGTTTGATTGGGTGCATCAGTGAATGAAGATCAAAGTTTTTAATATCTCTTCTTTGTTCTTGCATCACAATAAGTAGGAGAAGGAATCGTGTGCCAGCGTCCTGCGTCCAAACTGTAGCATGTCAGCAGCTAGTTATCTTCACCTTCTAGTTTGTACATTGATCCTTCAAGGACTAGGAAGAAGAGTATGAAAGCTGTGTGCAGCGTCAAGTCGAAAGCACCCCGGTAATAGAAATTCTTGATTGTAAGACATATTTATGGGTCTCACATGGAACCCTTTTTCTAAGCCCTGCTGCTAGAGAAACTGATCTTGTGATCTCAGCTAGCACACATGTAAACACTTTCAAATGATATACCTTGCTTGTGATTACAAGGAGTTTGATTTAACTTGTGAGGTTAGGAAGGCTGCAAACGCTGACAATGTCTAAGTCTAACTACACACACCAAACTGATATGTAAACACAGATCTTCAGAATGGAACCGCCATGACAGTACATCATGCTATTGTCTGATAGATCTAGTAGCTAGCAACTTTAGCTTTCATTTTGCTCATTGCGATAAAATGAGCACCAATGTGTCCTTATAAATATCTGATATTCAACATGCACGTTAGGGAAAGCAAACCATTTTCTAAGAATCATGATCGTGCAGTCATTTGTGTGTAAGAGGACCGATAGGCCTCCGACTGCTGAATTTCAGATGAGTTAGAAGATGATGTTAAAGTTAAACACACAATCCCTACTTGTAGTCACAGCTGATTTGAGGCCATGAGCTCATGAAGGAAATAAACTCTCAATATATAGAATGCTGCAATTGTGGTTTTCAGGAAGCTCTTAGTCCAAGTTCTAAAAAAAAGGAAGCTCTTGGAGTCTTGGTCTCTCAAGAGGATAATTGATTGATATTTCTGCCCTGGGCAATGCGTGCTCTACTCTAGCTTGAATGTCCATATATATATATTTCCCAGAACATTACAGTGTAAGACTGCACCACCAATCTTCCTTAGAATCACTTGGTAAAATGGAATAATGCGCTACCAATCTTCCTTAGAACATTGCTGCTGTCAAAGTATGCAACCCCTTGATTAGCTTGTACTAGTTCCCAAGAATGCTGCCCTGATCTTGGTGCATAGGTCTCAACTGAGAGACCACTGATCTGTGAAGTTGGCCCAGAAATAGAACTGGGTGGGAGTCATGCAAAGGCCCAGCTGTTTTATCATGCCCTGCATACATGTCTCCTAGTTATAACCCAAGGTACAGTTTAGGCGAAATGAAACTGCAACTTACTGCCTTCATCATCCACTGATCCGCATTTAAGCTCAGGCCAGGCCTTTTTGAGCAATGCTTGTGTGATCCATGAAAGGAAATTGCACCTGTAATTATCGATCCTTAATGTTTTTGAAGAATAGAAAGAGTTAGACAACACTTAACGCATACACAATCAACTAGTAAGGAATCATGTAGATGACTCAGCCATGACTTGACTAGTTATTATGTAAGAGGTTGTAGAGATTTGATTCCATCAACAAGCACAGGGTCGATAAATTTCCTGTAGGGAGCTTGCAGTTTCTGCTTGACTCTCTTCGTTAACCCTTCTGCGTAATTGAATTCTTCCCTCGAGAAGTCGCAGGTTTGAAATCGTTTGAGGAAGATGAATCCACACCAGCGCATTGGTTACACCATCATCAATCGCATTAGGATCTATGCTATTTATCTCACTCTTCTGAATCGTATTTGCACAGCCAAATATTATCCCTTTTCAAAGTTGCCAGACTAATTTATATCGTAATCGTAGTTACACTCTGTTGTACTGTTTGCACCCTGCTTCTTCTATATATGTGCAGAAAGGCCCACTGGTTGAGAGGGATTAAATTAATTAATTAATCAAGTGGGAAGCAAATCCTTGCAGGTAAAAGCAGGTAGAAAGGGGGTGGATCAGGCGTTCCGTTCGGACACACTGGCACCGCTGACCACACGTAGAGAGAAAAGGGGAAAGGGGATCGGGTCGTCTTCCTCCTGCTTACTTCAGTCCTCCCTTCATCCGGTGTCGCTATTCCTTTGTCCTCCTCCCCGGTGGACCAGGCGTTCCGTTCGAACACGCTGGCACCGCTGACCACGTGTAGAGAGAAAAGGGGATTGGGTCGTCTTTGTTGGAAACAAACCGAATAAACTTCAGCCGATCGGTAGATGAACACACGCACACGTTGCTAGAGCCTCACATACCGGAACCTCTTCTTCTATTACTTGTTGCTTGAACTCACATTGTATTACTTTACAATGCTTTGCTTCTTCTGTTGTGAAAATTACAGGCCATAGGTGCCCTTTATATAGGCTGATCACTTGGATCCTCTGATCCAACTCAGTTTCTGAGTAGGAAACCTACTCGGATTCATAGTAGGAAAACAAAACAGAAACAGACTCAACTTTCTAAACAAAGATTACCTAACAATCACTCCATAATCTTTGTTTCTTCACTTTGATCACGCTGATCTTCTCTCTCATCTGAACTTCCAAGTCTTCCTCTTTTACCTGCACTCCCTGCGTCATTCCTTCCCGGGCTGATACCGCCCTACCGTCTGCGTTTGCTCCATCCTGAGCTATACACAAACCAACGCTTGTCGCGCCTCGTACTTGGACTGAACTCGTCATTCCTTGCACTCCCGTCTGGGCTGGAGCACCTGCTCCCACGACCGCCTGGGTTTCGCCGTTACCTGAGCCTCTCGCCCCTCTCTCTTGGACCAAGTCTGCCCACTTTCCCGCGTTCATTTTAGCTGAGGCTACACCGCCTCTCCCTCCTGCTGCGCCTGCATGCCGATGGGGTCCATGGGCTTGACCCAAGCCGCTGGTTCCTCCAGCAGCAACTGCATGCGCGTGGGACTCATCGTCCCCTTGAGTGCCCTACGCGCCTTCCTGCGTGCCGTCTGCACCCCCTGAGGCTCTGCCTGCTGCGCCTGCTGCGCCAACGCGTGTCGTCTCTGGGTCCCACCATGTCCTTGGCCGTTGAGATCAATAACGCCTGAAACCTCCTGTCCTGGCTCTATTCCCCAGTTCCACTCTGGCTCCTCCAGACTGTTCTTCACAGAAACCGGTTTACAAGCTTTCAGGGAATTTTTATATAACCGGTTCGGGGATCTTTTCACCTTCATCACACAGATCTTTGTTCTTGTCATAAACACGTACGAACTCATCCTGCAGCACCACCCTGCACCCCCGTTCCGCCAACTACCCAAGACTGAGTATGTTGTTACACATTCTTGGTATATAATAGATTTCAGTCAGCATCCTCTGATCACCGTTCTTGCATTGCAATAGCATTGATCATTTGGCTCTTATTTGCACCGTGGAGCCGTCGCCAAACTTAACTTTGCCCAAAATCTTCTCGTTAAGCTTATGGAACATGGAGCGATCTCCCGTCATGTGATTGCTTGCTCTATTGTCCAAGTACCAATCATCAGTATGGTCATGGTTGCCTCCCACTGTGCGTAGTTTAGGAACTACGTTCTCCTCATTCAACATCACCATGACCGGCGTCTGGTTGACACATAAGGAGAGAAGCAGGGTCGGCTCGTCGTCTTCAATAGCTGACATGTGGGACCACACACTTTTCCCAGTTTTAAAAGCCGAGAGACTAACAGGTGGACCCCAACTGTCAATTAATTAAAATCAGAAATAGGTTTAATCATTCGTTAATAAATAATGAGTCTATGACATGCGGGACCACATCTATTTTATAAATAAAATCAATAAAATAAAAGAATGAGTCACTGACAAGTAGGCCCCACATGTAAGTTAATACAAAATAGAAAAATGGGAAAAGCCGCATTTAATTCCAAGGAAAATATGTTTTCCTAACCGGAAAGCATAAATCTCAGTAGAACTCAAAGAAGAATACACTTTCTCTATTGGAAAGCGTAAACTTCAAAAAATACAATTTTCGAAGTCACCCTTTTCTAATTTCTGTAATTTTCAAACCGACACAAATTGAAACATTAATAACTTTTGCATACAATTTCTAAATGAGATGATTCTTTTTTATAAATTCATCTAAAATCATGATCTACCTGAATATACAAAAATATTGGGATTTTGTTCCTGTTAGAATTATCTTTCTATATTTAATTTGCTTTCGGCTCTTTTTAGATGTCGATTGTTCGAACGATTTTCACGACGATAATTGACTCTCAAATTCAGAGCAACCAGAGCAAGGCAAGCACCTCCTTTGATCATGTTGATCATACTATTTTAATTATTGTACTTCTTTTTGTAAAATCTATTATGCATACATGTATATTTGATATTTGGGATAATGGTAGTCGTAATCCTATTCAATGCATGAACCTCCTTGAAATATTGACGTCCTTGCTATTATAGCCATTAGGTTATGGTCTAGACAATAGATGATGTCTTGAGAATTTTGAGTGCGAGTATCACACAATTGCTTAGTCGGGCTATAGTCTTTAATAAAATTTGTAAAAAAGATGACACAGTAAATATGAATTTGGGAGTTTTTGAAAAGAAAGTCCAGAGGCGTGTACCTATGTTATTTTATATATAAAAAATTAAATAAAAAACTTAGTTTGTGACACGGGCGAGTTATATTATATTCTGAGAAGTGTGAGAGGTGTATCTCACAAGTAAATAAGGGGAGATTCTCGTTCCGATCAATTAAGGATCGAACGCCAACAAGTTCTATCTAAGCCTAAGCGTATAACCACATGTGTTTGTATCGGACGACATTAGCTAATTAAGTCATTGAAAACTAGAATTGCACGTTAGAAGGCCGTAGTAGTGCTGACATGACCGATGTAGGTATGTTCGAAGGGGTTCCTTTCACCACGGTGTCGGTACAAAGCTTGCTAACACAACGACGAATGTCTCACTGAGACAGGGGTGTACCGGAGTGAAGTGAGGGTTTTCATTCACCGGGCTAGTGCAAGGTTAGGACTAGGTGATGTAAAGGTTTTGATACGTGCTCTAGACTACTTATCAAAGGTAATGAGCGGTGGTATCAATGGATGCTGAACAAACTAAAGAATTCGTGTGCTGTGGGTAAAGTTGTACACCTCTGCATAGTGTAAATTTATTTAAATAGCCACGCTTGCGGTCATGAGCGTGCTTAGTGTACTCTTAATAGGTATAGTATTGGTTTTCATGAAAATGTTTCATCTTTGAAAAAGAAAATGAGAGAATGATGTTATTATTGTTATTTGAGTTGAGTGCCATGCTTATAGCTGAAAAAAAATGAGATGTTGCTCGCAGCCGAGGAGGGTTGCGAGTTGTTATTTATTCAATTACTTAATGGTTGTCCTTTATCTATTTAATTGCTCTTAAAATTTTCGTTGTAAAATACTACATATCGATATTGCAAATAAAACTTGCTTGATGTTGAAAATAACTTGTAGCATAGAGCCTCACCCTTTGTTAGTATGCTTGTATATAAACTTTACGATATATACAAGTCTTACTGAGTACGTAATGTACTAAATCTTTCTTAATTTGTTGTTCAGACTTAGAAAATGAGCCTAGGCTGGACGATGCTTTCTTCGTGCTTGGAACCGGTGGGTTCGGTGATAGGTCTTTTCAGGATTTGTCGCTAGTCGGTTGCATGAGGGTTTGGATGGGCATCCCGCTGGAATTTTTGGACTTCTTACATAATTTGCTTACGTTGTTACTCTGCTACTCCTTACGTTGTTACTCTGCTACTCCTGACACTTAAGCTTTTATTTAGTTGGTCGTCCCATGTATTGTAAATAATGTAATCACTTAAGTTATGTACCCCACTTTACTTTATTTTGTATGTATGAATGTATGTATGTGATTGCCAATGTTGTCGGTATGTATACTAGCCATTGATCATGGGACTAGTATGGTACACACATGAAAGCTTCGGGTATTCAAAGCCCAGGGTCCAACACCAAAATTACAGTCACTGCTGCAATAATGCCTTATCCAGCAAAGGATGAGCCTGCCACTACGTGATTATTGATATTAAAGTATGATTTGTTGTCGATTGTTGTTTTTTGTTCTTTGATTTTGTTTAATTTGTGGTCCAGTCGCTTCATTAGTGTTTACTATCTTATGTAGTAACTTTGTATCCTACCATGCATCCCTATTTTCTCTTTGGTGCTATTGTACAAGTATAGTCATATAATTCAAAATGCATCAATTCTGAAAATGTAAAGCTAATTAGGAGCCGAACAAGTAAAGAGCTAATTGTTATGCATGGATAATTGTAACTGAATAATTGTTGTTTACCAATGTAACTGCTAAATATCCCTTGATGCTAAATTTCAAGAATTGGTCATTGCCTTTCTATTTTAAACTTCCATTGATCTGTAGCTGAACTGTTTTGTTTCGGGGAATAGAAATTGGTATCTGATATAGCTAACTGTCGTGAACAAGTCATGGGCTTCGCTGAGTTGGTAAGTAGGTGTGTTCTTTTCTTTGATATGTTTTACCGTAACACAAAGTGGTACTAACATTTTGTCAAAACAATGAAACTGTGAATGACGAAGCTTTCGATTTAGTGTATGCCACAGTTCACATGTTGATCAAATAAATGAAAAAGTCTAGCGGATTGTTTTCCTCTATTTGGACATGTTACCCAACCATAGGCATGCGTTCTCCTGGAACATACATATCCATGTTCAGACATATTTTAAAATATTAACTAAAAAAATGTGATAAAGGTAGTCTAATACATATGCAAATATGCTTCCCATTACTATTCTGTTTTATGGTACAAGCAATTGTCTTGTCAGGTTGTACCATGAAAATCGGTTGATTTTAACCTGCTCTGGTTTCATGCCCACCTCATTAAAATTGAAATATATAAATACAGTGTTACAGTCAACTATTTCGCTTGCCCCGCGCGCAAGGTGTAAGCAGGCCCCGAGTGGATCAATATATCCAGCAGCAGCAGCAGCAGCAGAGGCAGAGGCAGGCGTGTGTCAATGGGTGACAAGAAAGATGGATGGAAGATGCAGGCCGGAGTCGCAATGCTGCAGGGTACGTGGTGTGGGAGTGGAGTGGAGTGGGGCTAGGTTGCTGCACTGTGCCCCCTCCCCTGTGCGCGCGTAAGGGGGAGATCAGATGACAACACTTGGAATGTTGTGGGTAAAGCCAGAATATTAAGATTGCATCGCAGTCGCAATGCTGCAGGGTACGTGGTCCTCCTCCCTCTCCCTCTCCTCCTCCCTCCCTCCCTGAGTGCTTGCAGCAGCCATGCATGCAGCATACAGGCAGTAGGTTGGGCATTGAACTACTCGGCGTGCGTACTACAGTCAGAGCCCAGAGCCACTCTCTCCTCTCCTCTCCTCTTTCTGCTGCCTCTCTTCTGAGAGAGAGAGAGAGAGAGAGAGAGAGAGGCAGGCGGTAATGTGCGAAGATGCTAGGTTCTCCACTTCAATTCAACGCCACAGAAATGCTTATTTAGTATCTGTGCTAGCTTCTAAATGGATCCGTAATCAGATAAAAATACTCGCGTTGCCGAACAGCTGCACTTCCTTCGCACGCAAGTGACCTAAACCAAACCGGCGTCCAAATACAATTTTCTGTTGCCTAGCACCGGAGCAGGCAGGGACTTGCACCGGTTTCACACTTTGGGTTAGGGCACCGGCATAGCCCAATAGGCAGCACTGGTGGTTTGTTTCTAGCACTATTTATTATTCTCTTACATTGTACATGGACTAAGGCTATACGCAATGTACAGTTTTTCCGCTCTAGCACGGGTACTAGCACATTCAAGCGAGAGAAGGTGAGAGGTGCTAGGAAAAATATTGTCGGGACCTAAATATGCAAATTTGGACCCTCTGTGTATTCTGCACTAGTCCAGGATCACACTAGTGCACACAGTGTCAACATCGATGAAATATCACATCCATACAACGAATATAAGAATAAACGAGTACCTTCAAATAACAAATAACTGTTGGGACCTTACGGTCGAGTTTTACATTTATTAAGCCATGCAAGGCTGACAATAAAGAAATAAACTACAGCGGAAACGAAATAAACTCCAGTGGGCTCCCATCAATTTACCACAGTAACCGATCGATCAAGACCCTAACGATCAACCTTCGTAGAACTCTTCTTCAAAAGCAGGCGACGACTCCTCCACTTCTGTTGATTTGTTTAGCAAGAGTGAGTACACACCGTACTCGCAAGTCATACCACATAATGCAATTTATAGATGCTGGCTTATTCCAAAAGAATGGCTTCTGTGGTTATTTTGCGGAAATGCAACATTTACAATTGAATACAAATAATAGATTGAAAGCATAATTCAAAATAAATAGACAATAATAATAAGTTAACAATTGATTTCACAAAGGACACACAGTCTAATCAAGTTATTCACACAGCTGTACAAGTTACCTTCACACAGCTGACTCTTCCCATTTGTTTTTTTATGAAAATCTACCCCTCGTGTGAAATTCCCGAGCATGTCCATAACCGAGGACGCGGCTATTCGAATAGATTGGTTTAAACACTCTGCAGAGGTTGTACACTTTACCCACACGATACAATCAGTGTAGCTAGCATCGACCATAACAAAACCTTTGAGACTTCATCTCAAACAATGACACTCCGATGTGCTTTTCTCGCAGTCAATTTGTACACACACCCTTGGAGCGACACACACCGTTGGGATGTGGATGCAATGAACCGTCTCGCGATGTGACATATCACACCTCCACCTATCACACGCTTTAAATATAACCTGAGTTGTCAATGTCAAGACTCCATAACTTACTAAGTCGAGCCCACCATACTAGGCATGTGGTCGTCAGAAGGCCCGCTTTAATGGCGCACAAAGCTAAGTCCTTAATTGACCAAGGCAAGACTTCCAGTTTTAACCCAAATCACAAAGTTTATATCACACAGTTCCACCATTCACACAGATCCACCACTTGCCTCAGTCTAAATATTTTCCCACCCTGTTGATTAAGTGTAACACATGCCATCAACGAGTAACAAAGACACAAAGACACACGGTTTCATCACACGCTTCTATAATTTCTTAGTCAAGTTTATAATTGCAACTCTCACATGAAATGATGACTCGCGGCATGGCTAAGCAGTCTAATCGTATCTAACCAACCCACGTTGGTGCTACAATAATACCAACTAATAATTAACCAACCTAGGGTGACAAAAGATCATGGCATACAATAGACAAGGTGGTATAACAAATTGGATTAATAACTATCCCAAAAGCATTAAGTAAATACTTAAAATAAAATGCAATACATTGAAACAAAGTATTTTGAAAACTGGGTTCAATATGATCAAAGGTATAACTTGCCTTGGAATAGATCTAGATATTGGTCTTGGTCTTGAGGTGCTCCTTCTTCTGCAAAATTCCCCGAAGTATCGACGTCTACTCGCAAACGAGACAAAAGAAACAAAAACAATAAATAACAGAGGCAAAACAACTCTAAAAATTCAAATAAAATTCACCATTAAATAGATCTTAATTTTATATAAATTTACAAATTTGAATGGGCTCAATCGGAGTTCGGATGCAAAAGATATGAGCTTTGGAAGTTTGAAAATAAATAAAACCCTAATTTGGATTTTATTGAATTTCCCGAATTATTTTTATAAATGAAAATCGAATTATTGCGCAATGCTTGCGTCAGTCGAGAATTTCCGGAAAAAAAATAGATTTAAAAAGAAATCTGACATGTGGGCCCCACATGTCAGTCTCGGGGTTTACGGTGGACCGAGTGCACCGAACCGGGGGAGATCTGGCGCGGTGGACCGAGCCACGCATGCGTGTCTGGCGCTGACTGGCGCCACGCGGCCGCCACACCAAAGACGAGCCGACGCTGGCGCCGAGCCGGGCGACAACGGCGGCGGTGGCGCTCGGGATCCGATGGTCACCGGCGAACGGCGGCGACTCGCCGGCAGTGAGTGGTACCAGAGTGTAGAGGGAATTATTGCGCATAAGTGGGCACTGGTTTGGGCACCTGGGGTTGTCGGAGATGGCCGGCGGCGAGCTTGAGGCGGCGAGGCAGTCTCGGGTTTGTCGGACGGGAGCTCCGGTGATGCTCCGGCGATGAGGAGGTGCGCATGAGGTAGCCTGGAACTTGCTGGTCACGGTGGTGCAGTCGGCGAGGCAAGGGCGGCGACGACGGCGGCACAATTCACCGGAGAAGAAGCTCGGCCGAAAACCCTAAAACTCGAAATGCGGCGTCTCCAGAGCGATCGGGGTGACGAGGGTGGCGGCTTTGGGTTGCGGAGGTCCAGGCGGTGCTGGGGGGGTATTTATAGGCCCGGAGACGCCGAGATTTGGAAACCCCCAAATCGGGTCCGAAACGGTCGCGATTTGAATTTCCGAGATTCGGGGAGATTGAAACCGATTCGGGGTTTGATTCGGTTTGGAACGGATAAGAAATCAACCGAGGTACGACTTGGTGGGGTCGACGCGAAGAATCAGCAACTGAATCGGTTTTGTCGGACGAACCTCGAAGCTCCTGCAATGGCGGGCGAAGCGCGGCGCGAGGAAGAAGAAGGCTTCGCGGAGACGACGACCCTATGGCGGTCCCACCTGGCAGCGGCAGCGAGGCGCGAGCGAGCGAGATCAGCGGGCGAAGCCACGCGGCGAACATCCAACGGAGGAAGGCGGGGTTGAGCGCGTGCGTCCGATCGGAAACGAGGGCACGCGTCAAGCATCCAACGGACGAGCGCGGCCGGCGAGATGGTCGGGCGCCATCGAATAGTGTTGGGCTTGGGCAAGATCGCTCCAAAGGATTTTCTATTGATTTTTCTTTTAAATAAATCCAGAAAATACAAATAGCCAATAGAAAATAGCAAATGACTTTGGAAAAATTTCAGAAAATTGTATAAAATATATCCGAGCATATAGAATCTAAATAAAATAGTTTTGACAATTGTTGATGTTGGGATTAAGCACATTAAATCAGTTTGTCCTTTAAGTCCATATTAAGCTTTTTAATTTAATATTCAAATAAATCCAAATGGTGAATTTTCTCTCTACCACTATTTAAAAGATTTTTAAAGCTCTGAAAATTGGGATGTTACAAATATTCTTGCACCAGGTGCTAAATCAAAAAAATAATATATGTATACATGTCCACTATTCAGTAAAATGAGAGGGAGATAAGAGTGTGTGGTGGGAGAAAAATAAATAATATTTTATTTAGTTATGGGTCATACGTCGAAGAGAAAAAAAAACACTAAACAGTTTAAGTGAAAATAAATCTAACACCAGTACAATGTGACAGTGAAAAGATGGCTACTTTAACATTGTAATTGGCCTAAGTAGTAAACCACACACACACCTACACATGGTGACTAGCTAGCTAGTCTGCCAGTGTAGTGTACTACCCTGACCTGCTCGTAGCGTGGTCCATGTGGCCCGTGAGGAGTTGTGTGGTGGGATTAGTCCCACATTGCTTGTCTCAAGTGAGTTGTAGTAGTATATAATATCTGTTGGATCTAAACGTAGCACCTCCGGGTTAGCTCTTTTACATGAAGCGATGACGAAAGTGTAAGTGAGGTGCTATGTGTGCGCGGATCCGCCCCACGGTGGGCTGGTCATTGAGCCGATTTTGGGTCAAGGTCTTACAAATGGTATCAGAGCATCAACCTTCGCTGCACGAGCGCGTGTGGGACATGAGTGCGGGCATATGACACATGGCATATGTGGGCCCGGAGTGGACACATGGCATGGCATATATGCCGGCACTGGACGCACGGACGTGTACCGAGGGGTGGTTCTAGGCATTTGCACAGATGCGTATGTCGCCGAGGGCGTCAACCCTTAAGGGGGGGGTGAATGTAATACCCCGGCCTGCTCGTAGCATGGCCCATGTGGCTCATGAGGAGTTGTGTGGTGGGATTAGTCCCACATTGCTTGTCTCAAGTGAGTTGTAGTAGTATATAATACCTGTTGGATCCAGTAATACCCCGGCCTGCTCGTAGCATGGCCCATGTGGCTCATGAGGAGTTGTGTGGTGGGATTAGGCCCACATTGCTTGTCTCAAGTGAGTTGTAGTAGTATATAATGCCTGTTGGATCCAAACGTAGCACCTCTGGGTTAGCCCTTTTACATGAAGCGAGGACGAAAGTGTAAGTGAGGTGCTATGTGTGCGCGGGTCCGCCCCACGGTGGGCTGGGCATTGAGCCGATTTTGGGTTAGGGTCTTACAAATGGTATCAGAGCATCAAACATGGTTAGATTTTTATATGTAAAATGCTCAACATGATTTTTCCAATACATTTCTATTATGTATTCCCAAAATGTGAATTTTGGGATGTTATATGTGAGATCTGATCTAAAGTCATCTTAACCATCTTCAACCCCCGAGCAAACTTTTGTCTCAAGTTTTGGTTTTCCCCAGTTTTTGTGTCTTCTTAACCTCAATCAAGAAGTTTGTGGAACCTTGGCTTCAATCATCTCGATCATCGATTTGAATAGGTCCATGACCTTCTTGATGAGTTATGTCTGAAATCTGAGAGGATTTGGATAGTGTGATCAAAAGTTAGATTATTTTGTGGATCTTTTGGGCCGCTGTCTTGCAGCCGGTGGTCAGACTAGCCTCCCAACGGTCAGACTGGAGTGGTCAAACCGACGTCGATGGTCTGACTGGCCAGCTTGGCAGTCAGACCGGCTGAGAAGGGTTTGAGCTCAAGGTTTTTTGGTTTCAACGCAAATCTTCCTCTATGATTTTATTGATTTCATATTCACAGCTATTGGAGTGAAAAAAAATACCATTGAAAAAAAAATAGGTGACCGTCTAGCCGCCAATTCGGTCCAACACTCTCGGGAAGTCCAAGTCTTTAGCCCGTGTGTGCATTGGTGCGCCTGCCTTGCTAGCACTTGCGTTAATTCCAGCATGCGCCCTAGTAATTGTTGAGACGTACGTGCTAATTCTTTTGCATGCATGCATTAGCAATTACACCCATATGGAGAACTGTCCAATCACAAGCCAAGATGCACTCAGCAATATTGTTTGAGCTTAGTTTATTATTCGGATGGTAATTAGTAACCAGCACATATATGGTCCTACATATGTATAGCCCGGCCGGAAGGGTAAGCCTAGGTACAACGGTGTGTATATGTATGTCTATTAATTTGGCAAGAAAGGTAACATGCAGTTCATCTAGAAATGGAAGAGACTGACAACCCTAAAAAATTTGGAGAGAGAGAGAGATGCATGTGTATGAATGTAGCTGGCCCTGGCCGGCTAAGCTATCCATGGTAGAGAGTATCTCATGTAATTTAGCATGCATTTGCTGTTTTCTTTTAGAAACTCCGGTGCAATATCTCAGCCCCACAGCAGGAGGGAGTAGCTAGAGAACCCTTATGAAAAGAGCAACACAAAATGATGCGGACATCCTTAACTACGTTGTTTCATATAATATTTTCAATTCATTAAATACCTCAGAACAACATGAGCTTGCTAAGAGAGTTGAAAAACAAGAGAAGCTTATCCAACAGGTGAATCTGTTCACTGAATTTACTTTTAAATTAGTTGAGAATTTCATACTACCTAAAACTAGTGTTTTGCTTGTGCTCAGATTGGAAGATTCAATAATGAACGGAGATGAAGGATATGAGATTGTTCTTGAAGAAAGGCCATCACAATGGAGGAGAAGCTCGTGGGAGACAAGCAAGGGAAGAGAAGCCCAAGAATCCAAGTCAAATTCGAAAATTCCACAAGCCCAACCAAATTCAAATTTGGAATCAACTCAGAATTCAATTCGGATTCGGAATCAGCCTCAAATTCGGATTCGGAATCAGCAGGACAGTCCAGAGTAAAAAGGTCATAACTTTCTCATACGAAGTCGGATTTGAGTGTTTTTGGGTTTGTTGGAAAGCTAACTTCAAGCCCGATCCAACGGATCCTCCCTCACTCCAAAATTCATCGTGTATCAAAAGATATGACCAAAACAATATGACGATTGTAAAATTAGAGTTTCCTTTTTTGTTTTGGAATGTATCGGAATTGGAGTAGGACTCCAAATCCGAATTAGAATAGGAGTAGGGCCTCTTGGCCAGCCATGAGGAGGAGAAGGGCACTATATATTGAGGGTAGACCCCATTGTAACTCGACACCACGCTTAATATATTTTAAAGCTTTTGCTTGATTCTCCCACAGCTTATAGCCAAGACAGAGGAATTGGGCGTTGAGAACAAGGGTCGTTCTTGCTTTTTCACGAGAATTGAGGGTTCGACGATCTTCGCCAGGTCACGAGGATCCAATCAAGTGTGTGTTTGGGCGAATTTTTCATAGAGTTGCAAGTCCGTGCATTGGCGCGGGGGATCAGCTGGTGGTTCGTCAGGATACCCAAGTTATCGAGAGGTTCTACGTCGAGAAGATCGGGCACCCCGCATCACAAAATAAATAAAAGGGCTATCTTCCTCAATTTATATCTAGCTACACGTGCATACACTAGCTTTAGACATGTACGCACGGTGGCGAAGCTAGAAAATTTATCTTGGAGGTGCACCGTTGATGTTTAAAGATGAGGAAAAAGGATGGTTGTTAAGTGAATATCAGCTGATCAAATATTAGTGCAGCGTAAATCATGCATTATGAATATTGTATTAATATAGTACTTAATGCTCCTATATAATTAGTCGAGCTTTCTTTCCTATTAATTGGGTTGTTTATAAATTAGTTGTGAAAACTACTTATTTTATAGAGTGATAACGGTAACAAATACTAACACTGATAAATAAAATTTAAATATATGTGAAAATATTTATTAAAATGTGTATCAATTCCATAAATTTTTATTAGTACGCTACATGGCCTGCATAGTTGCAATGGAATAAACAGATAGAGAATCAGACACTCGTTTTTTGAGCTAAATAAAATAAAGTACTTTTTGTAGAGGACGTGGAATATAATTTACATATAATTCTTTTAAGTATTATCAAATTGCAACCAAGTCCAAACTCAATTAAAACATATAGCTTGCAAGGTTATATACATAATTTTTTTTAAAAAGAAAAAATGGGTGTGTTCGTGCGTACCGGACACCTGGCTGGCTCGCCCCTGTGCATGCATGTACAGATTACTAATTGCGCCAGCACAAACAGAGAAATGGACCGTAGGCTTTGCAGCTTCTGCCAAGGCATGCAAAGCTAGCTACTCACATTTGCATGTATGTATGTACATGCATAGTGTTAGCATTGCGCAGAGACACTATGAATGGATGAGAGAGAGAGAGAGAGAGAGAGGGAACAGGAGAGACAAGATGTTTATTTCACATGCAGATGCAGATGACTTCAATATGCACATGCACTGATGCACAGCTCACAGACCATAAAAGGGGTTGGAATCTGTTTTGAATTGGAGATGATCAGGTGTGGTCAGTGAGTGAATACTACTCCAGCAGTAAGCTACTGATCAGTACTGCTGAATTGTTGAAGAGACTTGTATATGGCAATCAATGCCTACTTATTAGGAGTGCAGGAGCAAGAGTAGGATACTACCGGTACTAGTCTATGTTTTGTTTGTGTCAAAGTTATTGCACTAGCCAGTAGTATGCAATGTTTGTTTAGGAGAGGTTGGAGTTGTTGAAAATAGGCCCATTCGAGTGAGGTTATTTTCTATAAATTCAGAGTATGTATAGTTTAGTACCATATTGTTAAGGTAAAGTGCAGGAGCACAACATATAAGGTGGAGTCCTTGCCACTCTTTGAAACATGTGACACATGAATGATGGTGGCACGAGGAGGGTTTTGGCTAAACACGCTACGATTCGCAAGATTTTCTCATGAAAAACGCGTGACTCGTGTCGTGACGTGGCACGTCACTTGGCAGACCAAGTCCACTTTGTTTTTGTTGAACCATGCAACTCTCTCTCTCTGTTTGAATGAGATTCAAACGTTTGAATTTGAGGTTTTATTGGGTGATGATGACAGCGCTACGGTGGGTAAATGGTCGTTAAGCGCGCCATTACCGTGGGTAAATGGCTACTTAATCGATCGCCACGATCATCTCTATATATATGCCCGAGACGCCCGTGAGCATTGCGCATAGACTCTGCCTCATTCCTTCTCTTCTTCCTCTGAAATTCTGTGCTGTTGTACCACGCAGTTTTGAACCTCGTCGACTTTTTCTTCTGCGTGCACCGTGAAGAAGGGAAGCGAGATCTCGAACCGTTGTCGCTGTGAAGACCGCACGGGGCGCAATAAGGTTTCTGGGCAGCGCACAACTGCGCGACCGCTCGTGTGGTAATTCGCCTACGTCTCGCTGCTTCCTTTTCTTCATCGAACACGATAGTAAGTCTTTCGTGGGTCTGACTGTCTTGCTACATTCTGGTTTTTGAATATATTGTGAAGTACAATGGTTTGTCTGTTGTTAGTACTGGTTTATGCATCATTAGTCTTTTGCAATATCTGTTGTCTATTAAAATATGGAATTAAAATATTGCCCTCGTTTTCAACATCCCAGAAACCTTATTGGAAACTTTGTTGCAACACAACTATGGCTGGAGCTTCTGATGCTATGAAACCTGAGAGGTTTTCTGGTCATAATTTTTGTAGATGGCAGACTAGAGCTAAGTTCTGGCTCATGTCTTTGGGACTGTGGTGGGTAATCCACCCGCAGTATCCATTTACGATGGATCAGTATATGCAGTTCGATAATGCGAACAATACTGCTCTAGGCTGCATTATGACCATTCTGGCAGATCAGCTCTACGATGTGTATATGGACTATAAGTCCGCCACAAAGTTGTGGGATGCACTAGAGCACAAATATGCAGAGGCAGAGGCAGGTCGCTGGCTCTACATCTGTGAGCAATTCTTCGACTTTAGCATGGATGAGGCCAAGTCCATAGTTGGACAAGCTCATGATCTCCAGCTATTGGTTGGTGAGATTGCGCACTGGCCGTGTTTGCCTCCTAAGTTTGTGGTCATGTATTGTCGCAAAACTTCCTGTTTCTTGGCGGGATTTTGCCACTAGCTTGAAACACAAGAGGGAAGATATTTTCGTTGAAGATCTCATTACTGCCCTCGATGTGGAAGAAAAGGTAAGAGCAAAAGATGCACCCAACACTTCTGGTAAGAACAATGCAAATTTCATAGAGAAAAAGATTGTTGCAAAGAAGTACAAATCCAACAAAACGAACAAGACAACTAGCTTTAAGAAGAAAACTGAGAAAAATGATATGAAGAACATCACCTGCTTTGTGTGTGGGAAAAACGGTCATATGGAGAAAGACTGTTATTTCCACAAGAGCAGAGATGGTGAACAGCCGAAGAAGAAGGCTGTCAACGTGATCATAGGCGAGGCCTCGACTTCAGGAGGGTATGGTAATTCTCCTGTTGTTTTTTAGCATATCAATCCACTGATTGGTGGGTTGTTACTGGTGCTAATGTTCACGTTTGTTCTGATATTTTCTTGTTTTCTTCTTATCAGGCAGCAGGGGCTTCCTCCGTCCTAATGGAAAACGGATCACATGCTTCTGTTCTTGGTGTTGGCACGGTGGATCTGAAGCTTACTTCAGGGAAGATTATCCACTTGAAGAACATGCAACATGCTCCAACAATAAACAAGAACCTCGTTAGTGGTTCTGTACTATGTAGGAACGGTTATAAGCTAATCTTTGAGTCAAATAAAATTATAATGTCTAAGTTCGGAAATTTTGTTGGTAAAGGCTATGAGAGCGGAGGCTTGTTCCGCCTAAGTATTTTAGAGTCTTGTTATAATCTGAATGTTGCAACTGGTTTAAATAAATGTGAGGCAAATATTTGGCATTCTCGTTTCTGTCATATTGGTTTTGATAGTATTGCAAGAATGTCCAGATTAGATTTAAATCAAAAATGTGAAATTGTCAAAGGATCAAAGTTTCAGTCATGTGTGCAAGCAAAGTAACCTCGCAAACCCTTTAAGGGATTAGAGGACGAAAATAACTTGGCACCATTAGATCTTGTTCATTCAGATTTGTGTGAAATGAATGGACTGTTGACAAAAGGAGGTAAAAGATATTTTTTAACTTTTATTGATTATGCAACACGTTATTGTTACGTGTTTTTGCTAAAAACTAAGGATGAAGCTTTAAACTACTTTAAGATTTATAAGGCCGAGGTTGAGAACCAACTAGAGAAGAAAAATAAAAAGACTAAGGTCTGATCGTGGAGGAGAGTACATCTCTCATGAATTTTCTCAATTATGTTCTGGGCATGGAATAGTCCATGAATTTACACCACCATATTCACCCCAATCAAATGGTGTAGCTGAGAGGAAAAACCGGACACTAACAGACTTGGTTAATGCCATGTTAGAGAGTGCTGGTATGCCTAAGTTATGGTGGGGGAAGCCATATTGACAGTAACTTTCGTCCTAAACAGAGTAATCACTAAAAAGAGTGAGATTACTCCATATGAGGGATGGAAGGGGAGAAAACCGAATGTCAATTTTCTGCGAACTTGGGGGTGTTTGGCAAAGGTCAATATACCATTGCAGAAAAAGAGAAAGCTTGGACCTAAAACAATCGATTGTATTTTTCTAGGATATGCTCATAATAGCACAGTCTATAGATTTTTAGTAGTTAAATCAGAAACTCCAGAGATTATTGCTAACACAATAATGGAGTTGAGAGATGCTTCATTCTTTGAGGATTATTTTCCTATGAGAACTGTAGGCAGTACTTCATGAACAAAGAATGTTCAAACTGAAAATTTTAAAAGTGAGAATAATCTAACTTCTGAACTTCCCACCATTTCTGAACCAATATGTGATATCCCTGAGGAGGATAACAATCTAGTCACAGAAGCTCCTCGCAGGAGCAAGAGACAAAGGGTTGAGAAAACCTTTGGTGATGACTTTATTGTATATCTCGTGGATGATGTGCCAAAGACTCTTTCAGAGGCTTATGCATCTTCTGATGCTGAGTATTGGAAAGAAGCAGTCCGTAGTGAGATGGACTCTATCATGGCTAATGGGACTTGTGAGATCACTGATCGTCCTATCGATGTAAACTCAGAGGATGTAAGTGGATCTTCAAAAAGAAACTAAGACCTGATGGTACTATTGAGAAGTGCAAGGCAAAACTTTTGGCCAAGGGTTACTCTCAGAAAGAGGGAGAAGATTTCTTTGATACCTATTCTCCTATCGCCAGACTAACCACCATCAGAGTGCTCCTTGCGTTAGCATCTTTCTATGGTCTACATGTCCATAAAATGAATATAAAGACAGCTTTTCTTAATAGAGAGTTGGAGGAAGAAATCTATATGGATCAACCGGATGGTTTTGTGATTTCTGGACAGGAAAATAAGGTATGTAGATTATTAAAATCCTTATATGGTCTAAAGCAAGCACCTAAACAATGGCACTAGAAGTTTGATAAAACTTTGACATCTGCTGGCTTTGTTGTGAATGAAGCTGATAAATGTGTATATTATCGTTATGGTGGGGGTCAAGGAGTGATCTTGTGTTTGTATGTCGATGACATACTTATATTTGGAACAAACACTGCCGTAATTGACGAGGTCAAATCTTTCTTTACTCGATGCTTTGATATGAAAGACTTAGGAGAGGCAGATGTCATTCTGAATATTAAATTGATCAAGAACGAGGATGGGATCACCTTAAGCCAATCCCATTATGCTAAGAAAATATTAAGCCGTTTTGGCTACGAGAATTTTAAAATTTCTCCAACGCCCTATGATGCGAGCATTAAACTTCGAAAGAACCAAGGGCCAGGAAAAGATCAATTAAGATATTCACAAATTATTGGGCCACTCATGTATTTAGTTGGTGCCACTAGACTTGACATTTCATTTGCTGCAAGCAAATTAAGTCGGTTTACATTCAACCCAGGAGATGATCACTGGGAGGCACTTGAAAGAGTGTTGCGTTACTTGAAAGGCACAACATCTCTTGGAATTACTTATATTGGATATCCTTCTGTATTAGAAGGATACAGTGATTCCAATTGGATCTCTAATGCGGATGAGATCAAAGCTACAAGTGGCTATGTGTTCACTTTAGTGGTGCTGCAGAGTCATGGAGGTCTTGCAAACGCACCATATTGACGAGGTCAACTATGGAAGCGAACTTGTAGCACTTGACACACCACTGTTGAGGCTAAATGGCTAAGAGAGCTTTTGTTGGACTTGCTGCTGGTTGAGAAACCAATACCGGCAATCCTGATGTATTGTTATAATCAAACAGTGTTGGCTAAAATCACAAGTACAAATGATAATATGAAGTCCTCCAGACATGTCAAGCGCAGGCTTAAATCTGTCAGAAAACTGAGAAACTCCGGAGTGATTACTGTGAATTATATACGCACTGAGAAAAATCTGGCAGACCCTTTCACAAAGGGCTAGCACTAAGGCGATTTCCGCTATGCTTATGGACATGGGAATGAGGCCCATTGGAGTTACAACTCAACAGTAACCCATACCTACTTGATCGGAGATCCCGTGACTTAGGTAATGGAAAAAACAAGTTGATGTTTGAACAAGAGAGTACATTTTAAAATATATGTACCCGTGTCCTAATAGACAGAGTACTCTCAACTGTATGGAAGGGTGGCTTCAATCCTTAATGTATTCCAGTGTCCAATGAGGGAAAAGGTATTAGCCTACAGGATACCTAAAATGAATACACCTACTTGAGCTTAACTGTAAGGTCGCAGTTCACGAGAATATGGCATTCTCTAGAAAGCTCATGAGCAGATAAGGGAGCATAACCAAATAATACTCCGTTTAGGCGAGGTTCTTTGACAACCTAGTATCAGTTGAGATTTCAAGAGAAATCTAATCACAAAAAGCTGTGAATTCAAGGCATAGTCCATTCATCAACTGTGAGGAGATGAATCTTGTCATTCTAGGTGCAAGTTCAACCCAGATGTGACTTACACTAAAAGACTGGTATATTAACAAGATTTCAAAGACAATATCTTTGATATCCTTTTGTTCCTGCTTTGGAATTGGTGGGGGATTGTTGGAAATAGGCCCATATGAGTGAGGCTCATTTTCTATAAATCCAAAGCATGTATGGTTTAATACCATATTGCTAAGGCAAGGTGGGGGAGCACAACATATATGGTGGAGTCCTTGCCACTCTTTGAAATATGTGACACATGGATGAGGGTGGTACGAGGAGGACTTTGGCTAAACACACACTCGCGCGCACGCACGCGCGAGCGCATTCGTGCATTTTCGCGTGAAAAAACGCGTGACTCCGTGCCATGACGTGGCGCACCACTTGGCAGACCAAGTCCACTTTGTTTTTGTTGAACCATGCAACTCTCTCTCTTTGTTTGAATGAGATTCAAACATTTGAATTTGAGGCTTTATTGGGTGATGATGACAGCGCTACGGTGGGTAAATGGTTGGTTAAGCGCGCTTACGGTGGGTAAATGGCTACTTAATCGATCGCCACAATCATCTCTATATATATGCCTGGAGACGTCCAGAGCATTGCGCGTAGACTCTGCCTCATTCCTTCTCTTCTTCCTCTGAAATTCTGTCCTGTTGTACCGCGCCGTTTTGAACCTCGTCAACTCTTCTTCTCGGCGTGCACCGTGAAGACGAGGCGATTCTCGAACCGCTGTCGCTGTGAAGACCGCACGGGCGCAATAAGGTTTCGGCAACGCACATCTCGCGCGACCGCCGGTGGTTATTCGCCTACGCCTCGCTTCCTTTTCTTCATCGAATACGATATTAAGTCTTTCGTGGGTCTGACTGTCTTGCTACATTCTGATTTTTGAATATATTGTGAAGTACAATGGTTTGCCTGTTGTTAGTACTGATTTATGCATCATTAGTCTTTTACAATATTTGTTGTCTATTAAAATATAGAATTAAAATATTACCCTTATTTTCAACGGGAGTTATTGCATGCGATATATATGCAGCCAACCAAGAGTGACTTGCGACCTTTGATCGATCGATAGATACTGATAGATAGGTAAAGTTGGTTGCCTTTGGTGTAGCACTGTAGTATTAACATTTCAACCTTTTAGCAACAATACTGGAGTACTGTGTAGAGTGTCCTCTTCTAAATTCACTTCTTTCTGGGCAGGCATTGATGCGATGCTGCGTGCTTTCTGTGTAGTAAGGTGAGTATACTATAATACTCTTCGAAATGGAATCATCAGCTCAGAGAAATGAAATGTTCGGAGGGTTAAATGCTGTGTGCAGCAATATCTGATTCGTTTTTCAGTACAGAAACTGAGAAACATAATATGATAGCTAGGCACACCTCTGGTTATCGGTTAGGGGCTCACGTGAAGGCCTCTGCATGCCTTCATACTTGCAGTGTCGGATCCTGATACTTATTTACTTCTCAACCTTCCCGATTGCTGAACTTTCTGAAATTATTATAGGTTTGTCTCTGTTCTCGCTTAATGTCTCTAGCTATATAGCTACTTGGACCCCTTGTATCTACGCGGAATACGATGATATATAACTAATCCATGCTGATCAGACGGCTCGCATCGCTGGTATATATCTCAAATGAAATGAGGTCTTTCATGTTGAGCTTAACTAGGTGATCACAAACATATACAGGAACTGGCTAGCAAAGAGGAAGAGATGCCGAGAGAGAGAGAGAGAGAGAGAGAGAGAGAGAGAGAGAGAGCTAGTCCGGCCGGAGTGAACACTTTCTGAAAAGGATGAACAGAATTATCGGCTCCGTGGAAAAGATCGCATGACGTTTGTGGTGTCGCAGTGAAGAAGAAAGAAAGAGAGACGACCGAGGATTTATACTGCTGTACATGGATCGTATTCCCGAGACCCACTACCTAGTAACATCCCATTTTCGGGTGTCGTTTATTATTTTTCTCATTTATCTTCTTGGTTTCCAAAACATATTTTAAGTTACAGTGTATTTACAAAAATTCTCTGGTTTCTTTCTCATTTCAAAATTTTGGATTTCGAGTTTCAGATTGAATCTCGGTTTCCTTTCGAATCCTCTCTGTTGAGCCCGGCCCATCTCCTCCCTCTGCCCTTTTTTTTCCTTCTTTTCGATCAGTCTTTCGACCATGTGGCCATTCTACCGCGCCCATGTGCACCTTATCCTCACCCGGTCCCGAAGCTTTCAACCATGTGCCCGCTCTGCCTCGCCCACGTGCACCTTGTCCCCGTCTCGTCCCGGCCATACCACCTCCCGTACTCAACCAACTCCTCGTTGTCAACTAGCCCTACGGTTTAGGCCAGCCTTTTCTCTTTTTCCGCAGCGCCGTGCGCATTAAATGTCCTTGTCGCTGCCATCTCGTCTGCACATTAAATGCCGTTGTCGCGCAATCATCTCGCGCTAATTGTCATTGTCTCCGCCACACGACGCAAATCTCGTCGCCCATCTTGACGCCCAACACCCCCCTTCCTTCCTCTATAAATGGAGCACCAGAGAGCCATTTTGCCTCCTCTTGTTTCTCCTTCAACTCTTCCTTTCTTCCTCCATCTCTCACTTTTCTTGTTGTAGTTGCCCAAAGCACTCGAGCCCAAAATTAAGCCACAAGACCTTCTCTCGGTCCCCGCCGCACCGGTGCCGCCTCCTCTACCTCGTGTCGCTTCATGCCCTAGACCTCCTTGAAGCAATCCCCTCACTCACTTCGGTTTTGTTTCACAGGAGCTGTCGCCTTCCTCTCCTCCTTCGCCTTCGACTGTGAGCTTCCTCGTAGCTGTTCATTGTTTGCCGACCCCCTCCCTCCGGCCTCTCTCTCGGTCTTGGTGAGTTTTCCGTGCCCTGTGCTCTATTGTGTTCTTTTCTTTCGACAGCTTCGAGCAGTCGAATCCTTCTTTTCTTTCGACCGCATTGAGCAGCCGTGTCCTTCCTTTCTTTCGACCACGTTGAGCATTCGAGCCCTCCTTTCAAGTCTTTCTTTTCTTTCGACCGGGCCGAGCAGTCGAATCTTTCCTTCTTTCAACCACGTTGAGCAGTCGAATCTTTCCTACCATGTGGTGTAGTCGAACCCCCTTCCTCCGACCTCGTGGAATCGGATGATCAGTACTCGAAAGCAAAGCTTCGAGGACTCCGTTCCCCTCCGTTATAACTCCAATTATAATGTTCTTTGTTTCTAAATTCATCTAAATTCAAGATCTTGCTCTTGGCACTAGTCTTCTTTAATTTAGAGTTCATTTATTATTTTTTGTGTATTTATTTGTCCTCTTTGCTTGTTGATCTTTTCCAGTACGTTTGTCCGAGTAGAGTTCGGGGAAGCAGGAGATCTCCAGTTTGATCAGGCTCAAGACCACTAGGACTCTCTTGCCCATAGCTCAGGCGAGTCAATACTTTGATCATTCTGAGCATGAAGATTTGTATTGGTGGCCGCGAATGAAGAGAAACATCGCCGAGTTTGTAGCTTGTTGCGATTTGTGTCAGCGAATCAAAGCCGAGCATCAATGACCAGCAGGATCGTTTCAACCGTTGCAGATCCCTGAGTGGAAGTGGGAATAAATTGGGATGGATTTCATTACCGGCCTGTCTCGAACCAAGTCAGGATGTTATTCGATATGGGTTATAGTCAACAGATTGACAAAAGTCGCCCACTTTATCCCAGTGAAGACCACCTACAAGGGAGACAGATTAGCCGAGCTATATATGGCTCGTATTGTGTGCTTACATGGAGTACCCAAAAGGATAGTCTCGAATCGAGGTTCCTAGTTCACCTCACATTTCTGGGCTAGTTTGCATGACGCACTCGGAACCTACCTGGATTTCAGCACAGCGTATCATCCCCAGACTGATCCTTAGACTGTAGTCGAAGCTTACCCCGAAGTCTTCCCAGAGGAATTGCATGGTATGCCACCAGACATGGATGTTGAGTTTGTGATCCACTTGAAGCCAGGGATAGGCCCAATGGCCAACAGACCATATCGCATGGCGATGATGAACTCGAAAGCTTAAGACATGATTGAAGACTTGCAAGACAAAGGATTCATCTGACCTAGCTCATTTCTCTGGGGTTCACTAGTGCTTTTTGTAAGGAAGAAGGATGGCACAGCCAGACTGTGTGTAGACTATCGAGCACTCAATGAAGTGACCATCAGGAACAAGTATCCATTGCCCCACATCGATGACCTGTTCGACCAGTTGTCGAGAGCAACAGTCTTCTCCAAATTAGACCTAAGGTCAAGATACCAGCAACTCAAGATCAGAAAGGATGAGATTTCTAAAATGACTTTTACCACTTAGCATGGCCTGTTTGAATTCACGGTCATGTCATTTGGCTTGACCAATGCACCAGACTACTTCATGAACCTCATGAACAAAGTATTTATGGAATACTTGGATAAGTTTTGTGGTTGTATTCATAGACGACATCTTGATCTACTTGAAAACTCATGAAGAGCATGTTGGACATTTGCATTTAGTCCTAGAAAAGCTTAGAGAGCACCAGCTTTATGCCAAGTACAGCGAATGTGAATTTTGGCTCCAAGAGATTAGTTTCTGCACGCTTGTGTCTGTGAAGGAGTAGCAGTTGATCCATCTAAAGTAGAAGCTGTCGTGGAATGGAAGCAGCCTACCTCAGTAACCGAAGTGCGTAGTTTCCTTGGTTTGGCAGGGTACTACAAACACTTCATCAAAGGGTTCTCAAAGCTCTCCAAACCGATGACTCATCTGCTTAAAAAGGAAAAGAAGTATGAATGGATGCTGCACTGTGAAAAGAGTTTTCAATAATTGAAGAAAAGGTTAACCTCTCGCACTGTTGATCCCGCTGCACATACACAGGGACTTTGAAGTTTATTGTGATGCTTCACGCTAAGGTCTTGGTTGCGTGCTCTTGCAAGGTGGACAAGTTGTAGCTTATGCATCCCGACAGTTCCGTCCTCACGAAGGCAGCTACCTACTCATGATCTGGATTTAGCAGTAGTGGTGCATGCCTTAAATATATGACAAGATTACTCGATCGGAAATTATTGTGATATCTATACAGATCACAAAAGTCTCAAGTATATTTTCACCTAGTCAGACCTCAACCTTCAACAAAGAAGATGGTTAGAGTTGATTAAGGATTATAATTTGGATGTCCATTATTAGCCTAGTTAGGCTAATGTTGTCACAGATGCTTTAAGTCGTAAGTCCTACTATAGCAATGTCATAATTCGAGAACACCAACCTGAGCTCTACGAAGAGTTCGAAGCACTCAACCTTGAGTTAGTAGAGCAAGGAACCCTAGCCGCCATGGAAGTGCGCCCAACTCTTGAAGAGCAGATCAAGACCCTTCAAGAAGTACACCCTAGAGTCCAGAGATTTAAGCATCTTATGGCTAAACGAAAGACCCCTGAGATGAACCAAGATCAGCGAGGAGTCATATGGTATGGGAAACGTCTCTTTTTTCCCCACCAGAAGGAACTCAAGGAATTGATACTGAAAGAAGCGTGCAGCTCAGCCTACACACTATGAATGAAGAGAGACATCACTGAGTTTGTAGCTTGTTGTGATGTGTGTCAGCGAATCAAAATCGAGCATCAACGATCCAAGCAGGATCATTTCAACCGTTGTAGATCCTCGATGGAAGTGGTAATAAATTGGGATGAATTTCATTACCGGCCTACCTCGAACCAAGTCCGGATGTTATTCGGTATGGGTCATAGTCAATGATTGACAAAATCACCCACTTTATCCCAATGAAGACTACCTACAAGGGAGACAGATTAGCCAAGCTATGTATGGCTCGTGATTGTGTGCTTACATAGAGTAACCAAAAGGATAGTCTCGGATCGAGGTTCCTAGTTCACCTCGCATTGTCGGGCTAGTCTGCATGGCGAACTCTGAACCTACATGGATTTTAGCACAGCGCATCATCCTCGTAATGATGGCCGACGTATAGAACAAATCGATTCTAGAAGACATGCTTAGAGCTTGCGCTTTGGAGTTTAGTAGACTTGGAGAAATGCCTACCGTATGCCAAGTTCGCATACAACAAATTTTCATTCAAGTCCGAAAATATCCCCATTTGAAGCACTCTATGGGAGGAAATGCGAACTCTCTACGTTGGTTAGAATCAGGAGAAGGTTATGTGTTTGGATCAGATACCCTCAAGCAAGCTGAAGATAAAGTTCGACTAATCAGAGATCGACTTCAAGCAACTCACTCCAAACAGAAGAGTTATGTCGACAACCATCGAAGGGGATTAACCTTTGAAGTTGGAGATAATGTGTATCTCAAAGTATCACCGCTTCGTGGAACTCAAAGATTCAAAGTGAGAGGCAAGCTTCAACCAAGATACATCAGCCCGTTCTCAATCACCGCCAAGTGTGGGGAAGTCGCTATCAACTCGAAAGTTACCAAGATTTGCCAACGCCCACAACGTGTTCCACATCTCTCACCAAGAAGTGTCTCCGAGTACCTGAAGCGCATACTCCAGTCGAAGCCATCGCCTTGTATAAATACCTGACTTATCCAGAGCACCCAATCAATATCCTCGACGTCATGGAGAAGCAAACCCGACACCAGATCATCCGCTCGTGAAGTTCGAGGAGCAACCACTCGGAAAGATAAGCCACTTGGGAGCACGGGTCCAATGAAGTCGGAGTTTCATCCCTCGTTCGGAGTTGCTCGAATCTCGTGGTTGAGATTCCATTTAAGGTGGGTAGGTTTGTAACATCCCGCTTTCGATGTCATTTAGTATCTTCTCATTTGTCTTCTTGGTTTCCAAAACCTATTTCAAGTTATCGTGTATTTGAAAAAATTCTCTGTTTTCGCCATTTAAAAAATTGGATTTTGAGTTTTAGCTTGAATCTCGCCATTACTTCGAATCCTCTCTTGAGCACGGCCCATTTGGCCCCTCTCCTCCCCGCCCCTTTTTCCTTCTTTTCGACCATGTGCCCACTGCGCCGCCCGTGCACCTTGTCCCCGCCCTGGTCCCGGGCCATACCACCTCCTCGTAGTCGACCACGCCCTCGTTATCGACCGCCTTTTGGTCTCAACCACCCTTCTGGTTTAGGCCACCTCTTCTATTTTTCTGCAGCTGCGGTGCATTAAATGTCATGTCGTCACAAGATTAAATATCGTTGTCACCGCTGTGTGCCGTCGCGATTAAGTGCCATCTACGCGCTAATTGTCGTTGTCTTCGCCGCTACCGACGTAAATCTTCGCTTTGTTTCACAGAGCCGCCTTCCACTTCTCCTTCGCCTCAGCTAACCCCTTCACTGTTGTCCTCCTTCGCTTTGATCTGCGCTTCTCGTAGATGTTCGCCGTCTGCCGACCCTCCTCCTCCCTCTCTCTCCATCTTGGTGAGTTTTCCGTGTCCTATGCTCTATCGCGTTCTTTTCTTTCGGCACCGAGTAGTCAAATCATTCTTTTCTTTCGACCGCATTGGGCGCTTGTGTCTTTCCTTTCTTTCGACCACGTTGAGCGATCGAGCTCTCCGCTCGAGTCTTTCTTTTCTTTCGACCGCCGAGCAAGAGAATTCTTACTTCGTTCGAGCACGCTGAGTAGTCAAATCCTTCCATCTTTTGACCATGTTGAGTAGTCGAATCCTTTCTTCTTTCGAACACGCTGAGTAGTCGAATCTTTCCTACCACGTGGTGTAGTCGAATCCCCTCCTCTGACCTCGTGGAATCAGATGATCAGTACTCGAAAGCAAAGCTTCGAGGACTCTGTTCTCCTCCGTTATAACTCCGATTACAATGTTCTTTGTTTCTAAATTCAAGATCTTGCTTTTGGCACTAGTCTTCTTTCATTTGGAGTTCATTTATTATTTCTTATGTATTTATTTGTCCTCTCCGCTTGTTGATCTTTTCCGATGACGTTCATTAGAGTAGAGTTCTAGAAGCGTGAGATCTCCGCTTGATCAAGCTCAAGACCACCAGGACTCTCTTGACCATAGCTCAGGCGAGTCAATACTTTGATCATCCTGAGCCTAGTTTTTTATGCAAATTATATTGCTTTAAATTACCAAAACTACATGCTTTAGTTTTTTTAAGCAAACGTATGCTAACTCTTAAGGTAGTTAAATGCCCACTTGTTGGTTAATTAATTACTACCTCATCCTTTGGCAATTGAATTCATTATTCCGTGTCCTCTAGTAACTATGTGGTAATTTACTAGCTATAGGTTGTACTTAAGCGACATGCTAATCTTGCTTAAGTACCGGGGCATTAAAATGTCCCAACCATCATCTCTTAAATCATATAATGGTTTTGGGCAGTTATGGGAGGTACATGGCTGAAGTATTTGAGATAAATTGGTTTTTCCTCCTCAAAACCCCAAACTGCTATCCTACGTCTGGGCGGATGGTATGATGGTGGGTGTGGATGTAGCACGAGAATATGTGGAATGTGGTATGAACCACCTAGATGACTTTAAGGACTTAATCCGGTGATGAAACATGTGCAACCACAAGTCTGCAAAGTGCAACTTGGCTTAGTAAAGTTATCGAACCCTGAAAGCCATCTCGCTGGAGAGGATCAGGGCAGTACAAGCGGCGGATGCATTCCGGATTAAAAGGGACATCGTGGTAAGGTGAAGTTGCCAGCTACGCTAGTCGTTGTGGTTAACATCACGCACAACGCGCGTATGGGCGTAACCCCATATGGGTGAGATGACGGAAGGGGCGAGGTGATTTGAAAAGTTACTGTGGTGGTCTCTCGACCACATGACTGAGGAATCGTGTGGGGCTACGGGTTGATTATCTCTTGTGGGTACAGTGTACAATCCTCTTTGTACACTACAGTGTAAAATGCTTAAACAATATGCCTACGATCAAAGGCGGACGTGAGAACTTACTAGAGTTAGCTCTATTTCAAAAACCTTTGTGAATGGGTTGAAAAACTGGTTGGGTGGATGTAACCTTGACCTCGTGTTGTTCCTGGGTGGTCTTACCCAGTGTTGGTAAGTGGTGGAAGTAGCCACGATTAAAAATAAGCATGGGTGGAGGTAGCCTCTATTGTATTCTATTACTGCACAATTACTCTCTTTACAAAATGCATTTTTGGTTAAAATGCTAAGTGATAGGACTTTACTAATATTGATATTTGAAAATATTACTTTAGCAAATAAAAGAACCCGAGCCGCTCTTGTTAAGCTTTGCATGTATATTATTGCATCTTGTGTGTTGGCTCGCGAGCACGGAAGTTGTGCTCCTCCTCGCTCTTTTCCCCAACCTTCAAACCCTGCAGATCTTGGAGACTACGACTACGTCTACGAGGACCCTGAAGTAGATGGCCAAGGCGGCAATGAAGAGTACTCTCGCTTTCGAGTAGTCTAAGTCTCGCTCCAGTCTAGTTGGCTCGTCGGTATTTGTGTACGGCCAGTATTTTTCAAGTTCTTGGTTAATACTAGTGGTACACGAGTATCTCAGTCGCTTGCCTGTGGGGAGATGTGATCTGCCTCCCCCTGTTGCTTCCGCAGTAGTCCCTCCTTTTGACCAGGTGATTGAAACCTCCTTTCGACCCGGTGGTCGAAACTGGCTTCTTTCCGTTGTTTTGTGATGTAATCTTTTGGCTTACTCGGCTCTTATTGTAAACTCGACTCGATGTGGTCTATGTAAACTCTGATGTGTTAAATTAATGAATAGTTTGGTCTTACGAGTTGTATAAAATTATTCAATAATGTGTCTATGGGGGCTATCTATTAATCTAGGAAATAGCATAGTACTTTTATTGCATACTGCTTGCTGCTGCTACAACCAACACTAAATACTTTTGGTAGTAGTATATTATATGCATGGCATACAACGAACACTAAATACTTTTGGTAGTAGTATATTATATGCATGGCATCTTGATAAACCCCCCGCCCGATCTATCAAATCAGATGCATATATCTAGCTTCATATTTGTATGGATCAAATCACAAGAAAATTAGAGGCAGCCGTACGTGTATATATGTATACATGCAAGCATACAACTCAATAGTAATATTAATATATATGTGCTGTGCTACAGAGACACATCATCCTTGGAACTTTTTATTATTTAATCTATTTTCTAAAAATATTTTTGTCAGTATTTTAGAACCGAACTTACATAATAATTGTCTGACTTGGAGGGGTTTCTAATACTCAAATCAAGTTTAGAAAACGACACAAGATTTTTATACAGGTTCGGACTTTCTCCGGAGAGAATAACAACCATACTCCTGTGTTGCTATATTGAGTATGTTGGTTACAGATCAAGAGAAACACTGAAAATACAATGTCTTGTGCTCCTTATCCTCCTCTCTCTGTCGTCTGGTGATTCCTCATTTTATAGCGTGCTTAGGCGACGATCTCTCCAGCCCAAAGGATGCATCAATAGGCGACAATCTCTCCAGCCCAAAGGGTGCATCAATGCTTCAGATGATATCGCAGTTATTGGAGATTACTGTTGGAGAAGTAACATTCTCACGTCGCCAGACGGTTATCACCAGAACGTATAGACTAATCGCGCGCTATTCCGAGAATAATAGTGTATACTGACTGTTTACATGCCTTAATCAATTGGGCCTACTTATCTGTAAGCTCGATTGATTATAGCGTGGTCGTAATTGATATGATCGTAGAAGTACTTACGACCATGAGGTGGTCGTAGAAGAACTTACGATCATGTGCTAGTCATAGAATGACTTACGACTATGGGGTAGTCGTGAATGATCCGGTCGTAGAAAGACTTACGATCATGAGGTAGTCGTAGAATATCTTACTACTCTAGTTTCTCCCTTATGAACATTAAGGGGTATACTCAAGAACCATGTAATGGCGTCATTATCCATAATAAGAATTGCTGATAAATAATTAAATGGGGATTTCTATATCCTCATCAATTTTAAAGATAGAATTTCTCTAACTTTATTTCTAATTCTGACTCTTTTGGCCAAACCCCAACGCATTGCGTGGCAAAAGCATGTTGAACCGCCACGGATCTCGGCGTGGCAACGAAAGCACCGCCGCCACTCCTCTTGGCGTGATAGGATTTAGCTCAAAAACGGACGTGTGTTCGCTTGAATGGCTGTCGTGGCAGGTTTGGTCATACTGCGGTCGGTGACGTGACAGTACATTTTGGTCACACCACGGGTCATGTCGTGACTAAAGGGGTCAGAATTGAAAATAAAATTATGAAGATATTATCTTAAAATATATTTTAAAAATAGATTAAAAAAAAGTTCACATCTTTGATATTTTGGCATAGTACCAAAATAAACCTTGCGACTACGGATGCAGCACCGTTACGCTGCTGTTGAGCGTGTGAATCGACCATGCATGAGTCCTGAGTTTACTGTTCCAGGTACATGCACGCACTATTTAATTAATGTGTCTGAATCCATGCAAATATATGCGATTTATGCTACAAGACGGTACATGTTTATGAGATGAGTAATTAACATCACTTTGAATGTTCTTAATTTTCTTGTGTATTAATCATTAATATGGATGTGGTACGTACCATATTTTGAAATTTATAGGCATAAGAATGAACCGATCGAAAAATATAGAATTCTTAATTTACATAGGATTCTTCATATGTACCATATTGTAATATAAAGTCTAAGTAAACAAACATCGACCTTAAGTTCATATATATATATATATGTACCGTATAGTAATATATACTCTAAAACAGCATCTCTAGTGATCAGTTAGTGCGAGGTACACATGCATGTTCTATGACTCGATCATGAACAATTGATTAAACTAGAAAGAAACTAGCTAGCTTATATATATATATATATATATATATATATATATATATAGGACTCCAAATTAATGTGCTTCAATATGATGTTCCTTCTCTAGTAATTTAATTACCTGATAAATTAGTAGGATATATAATACGAACATATGTTTGAAATAAATACAAGCCATCAAGGTTTGTTAACAACTCATTACATCACTATCTACAAATTAACCGGTATCTTCACGCATGAAAAATCAGATTCTTTTATAGGATCAACTTACTCTGCCAAAAAAAAAAGTGAGCCAAGCCAAGAGGAACAGCACAATGATGCACCAATAATGAGAAGCTGGAAGGAGACAAGGGGGAGGCAAAGAATGCACAATGAAAGAAGCAAAAAGAAATGCATTTGCATTTGCATTTTGCATCTTATTGCACTGCACTGCGCTGCAGTAGAGCCAGTTTGTAGACGCTTGCATATGCATGCATGGCCCTCCTGCTGGTTCTCATCAGTTCAGTTCAGTTCAGTTCAGTTCTGCTCAGCTCAGCTCAGTTACTTCAGAATTCGATCAGACATACATCACATCTCGATCGATACATACATACATAGATGTATGCATGCACATATGCGTATGCCTGGAGGGTATGTACCAATCGAAGAAAGCAAGAACTGCATAGTGACCTACCCTGCACAATGCCTAATAAAGGTGGATGCAAGTAAAGCTTGAGAGATGCTCATGACACCGAGTTTAATATCGTTTTACTCTATCAAAATACATATACATATATATGTGCAACACAGTAATTTATACCCATTCATTCTATACATATACAGTAACACTCAGGGACTACTACTTGTGCTATTAGCATGTAATTTACCTCGATCTCGTGTAACCATGAATGCATTTTCATTGATTCCGTGTCTGACATTTCTTGCAGGCCGGACGGACGGACGGTCGATCGATTCCCAAATAATAGTCTGGTGATCCGGTCCTAGCAAGCTGCCTAGGCCGGTTTCTAGTCGTCCTCTCAAATGTAAACTCAGATATATAGATGCTGTTTGAAAAGGCTTTAGCTTCAACTCAAAATTGCCAAAAATGAACAAGGTTTTCTAGCTAGGGTTGTCAGTATCTCAAACCTCAAATCCTTGCTTAGTTTAGCATAAACATTAATTGCAGGGCGATGATATTTTTATAAGACGTATTTTAGCTAGACACCGAGATTACGGAGGTTGCAAAACCAAAAGGAAGACAAGAGGGAAATGGTAGTGCTATTAATTCATGCTATAAACAGCTTTGAAATGTGATAGATGGGATAGTTAATTAGGTTGTTACTTATAAATGCGAGAGAGAAGACGTGATAAAATAAAGGCGTATAAAGGAAAACATCAATTAATAGATTTGTATGCACACCTTATATTTTAAAGCAAAATTGTAAAACTACATGCCCTATAATATTTTTAAGATGCTAGTTTTTATTAAAACTCAAGATTTTGAGGCTTTCCTTTCTGAAAAATTCACCACCACCTACATGTCGACCTGTACCATAAACCCATTTTCGAGTGCTATCTCAACAGCTGAATAACAACTCAATCTCGCAAATGGTCGCATCAACTAATTAGTGTCGTCTATAGATATATATTGGTGCAAGCGCAAGTTGTTCCTAGCTAGCTAGCTAGCTGCAGGAGTTTGATTAATTTAACTCGCAACTTTGGATGTTCCTGTCTTAGAGCAGTAATTAATATAAGTCGCTTCCTCTGACTGTGGCATGTGTAGGAGATCAACTAGCAGGGGAAAACAATTAAAACACTTTGCGTATCTCGTCCCAAGTACGAATTGAATCGCACCCTTGACGCGGGTGTGGTAAAATTGTTGCCGGGGTGGTCCATTTTTAGTACTAACTCGGCGTACGACGTAAGTTTTGATTATTTAATTAGTTGGCATTTACGGTATACTGCTATACTGCAGTCTTGTGTACCCTTTGTCTGCCTAAGCATATCTGAGGTTCAAGTAAGCCTAGCTTAACACAAACTGATGCGCCCTCTGCTCCAAAATAGGTGTCGTTTTAAGGAAGTAAATTGATCGGATCGGATCGGATCCCTTGGTTTTTTTAACTGCAACTCATCTGTCTAACTAAGGTAACCTCCCACGCCTCCTCCCTCGCGCCACCTCCCGCGTCTCCACGCCTCCCTCCCGCTCCTCCTCCCCTGCCTGCCTAATCCCTCGGCCTCTCGTGGGTGATTCGCCCCAGGCGCCTCCACGCCACGACGTCTCGAAGCATATTCTGAGGTACGTGGCTGACTCCATTGATCATGGTTTAGTTTATGCCGAAGCAACAGAACCACCACTAGTTGGATACAACGACAGTAATTTGGTGGAGACTCTCGATAGAAAGAGCACCACATGAACTATATTTTATCTATATGGAAATATAGTGACTTGGTGTTTATAGAAATAGAAGAGTGTAGCGTTATCCAGCCATTGTGAATTATTAAATGGCGGCAACCTCGACTGTCAAGGAATCGCCTAAAGAGATTGTTGCAAGAACGCAAGGGAAGATCTGAACCGTTTGAGTTGTATGTCGACAACAAGGCGAACTAGCATTGATGAAGAATCTAGTATTTCATGGGAGGATTAAACATATTAGTGACCTACCCTGCACAATGCCTAATAAAGGTGGATGCAAGTAAAGCTTGAGAGATGCTCATGACACCGAGTTTAATATCGTTTTACTCTATCAAAATACATATACATATATATGTGCAACACAGTAATTTATACCCATTCATTCTATACATATACAGTAACACTCAGGGACTACTACTTGTGCTATTAGCATGTAATTTACCTCGATCTCGTGTAACCATGAATGCATTTTCATTGGATTCCGTGTCTGACATTTCTTGCAGGCCGGACGGACGGACGGTCGATCGATTCCCAAATAATAGTCTGGTGATCCGGTCCTAGCAAGCTGCCTAGGCCGGTTTCTAGTCGTCCTCTCAAATGTAAACTCAGATATATAGATGCTGTTTGAAAAGGCTTTAGCTTCAACTCAAAATTGCCAAAAAAATGAACAAGGTTTTCTAGCTAGGGTTGTCAGTATCTCAAACCTCAAATCCTTGCTTAGTTTAGCATAAACATTAATTGCAGGGCGATGATATTTTTATAAGACGTATTTTAGCTAGACACCGAGATTACGGAGGTTGCAAAACCAAAAGGAAGACAAGAGGGAAATGGTAGTGCTATTAATTCATGCTATAAACAGCTTTGAAATGTGATAGATGGGATAGTTAATTAGGTTGTTACTTATAAATGCGAGAGAGAAGACGTGATAAAATAAAGGCGTATAAAGGAAAACATCAATTAATAGATTTGTATGCACACCTTATATTTTAAAGCAAAATTGTAAAAACTACATGCCCTATAATATTTTTAAGATGCTAGTTTTTATTAAAACTCAAGATTTTGAGGCTTTCCTTTCTGAAAAATTCACCACCACCTACATGTCGACCTGTACCATAAACCCATTTTCGAGTGCTATCTCAACAGCTGAATAACAACTCAATCTCGCAAATGGTCGCATCAACTAATTAGTGTCGTCTATAGATATATATTGGTGCAAGCGCAAGTTGTTCCTAGCTAGCTAGCTAGCTGCAGGAGTTTGATTAATTTAACTCGCAACTTTGGATGTTCCTGTCTTAGAGCAGTAATTAATATAAGTCGCTTCCTCTGACTGTGGCATGTGTAGGAGATCAACTAGCAGGGGAAAACAATTAAAACACTTTGCGTATCTCGTCCCAAGTACGAATTGAATCGCACCCTTGACGCGGGTGTGGTAAAATTGTTGCCGGGGTGGTCCATTTTTAGTACTAACTCGGCGTACGACGTAAGTTTTGATTATTTAATTAGTTGGCATTTACGGTATACTGCTATACTGCAGTCTTGTGTACCCTTTGTCTGCCTAAGCATATCTGAGGTTCAAGTAAGCCTAGCTTAACACAAACTGATGCGCCCTCTGCTCCAAAATAGGTGTCGTTTTAAGGAAGTAAATTGATCGGATCGGATCGGATCCCTTGGTTTTTTTTAACTGCAACTCATCTGTCTAACTAAGGTAGTCAGAGTTGAGATCCCGAGTCGGATCGATTTGCCTCCGGTAGGATCAAATCGTAGTATCGAATTTTAGAATCGACGATTCTACGAATTTATAAAAATACACATATTTAACATATATATTATATATTTATATGATTCTTATATGGTTTATCACTTACTTTTACCAAAAAAAAAAAGGACAAAACACTTCTTATCATACAACAGAAAAGCATAGTGATCTGACATGATGGGTGATATAATTCTGAAAGGAAGACAAGAGAAAAACCGAAAGGAAGACAAGAGGAAAATGGTAGTGCTATTAATTCATGCTATAAACAGCTTTCATGTGTGAGAGATGGAATAGTTAATTAGGTGCTAGTTAGCTAGCTGCAGAAGTTTGATTAATTTACTCGCAACTTTGGATGTTCTTGTCTTAGAGGAGTAATTAATATAAGTCGCTTCCACTGACTGTGGCAGGTGTAGGGGAAAACAATTAAAACACTTTGCGTGTCTCGTCCCAAGTACGAATTGAATCGGATCCCTTGGTTTTTTTTTTACTGCAACTCATCTGTCTAACTAAGGTTGTCAGAGTCGAGATTCCGAGTCGGATCAATTTGCCTTCGGTAGAATTGAATTGTAGAATCAGTGATTCTACGGATTTGTAAAAATACACATATTTAACATCTATATTATAAGTTTATATGATTCCTATATAGTTTACCACTTACTTATTACTAAAAAAAAAAGACAAAACAAATCTTATAACACAACAGAAAGGCATAATGGTCTGAAATGATGGGTGATAGTTCTGAACGACAGGAGAACAACATTACCACACTGATATAATATTTTGTATGCTCCTTGTTTATTTATAGTTTCATTCTAAAAAAATTAATATCAACAAAATTTGCTCTAAAATAAAATATTAGCAAAGTCTGGCCTCTAAAAAATTGTAAATTTTTTTTTGTCATAAGTCTTTACGAGTAGGATCGACAGTACGATTTGGATCGACAGACTGTCGTGGGTTCGTAGAGTCGTAAGGCTCTAAGAGTGGGATCACGATTCTAACTACCTTGTGTCTGACACCACTAACAATAAACAATTAATAGGCACGTTTAGTATAAAATGTTGCCTAGAAATCCAAAACGATGAGTATTTGCAAACCAAAACCATCCGTACTATACGGCATTTAACTTGGTCTGGAAGGAGCTCTACGTGGTACGGTGACGAGCTACGTATGGACGATCTTCCAACTCTGGGTTAAGCAGGGTTAATAGAAATCTTCTTTCGATCGGTTGAGAAAAACACATGGCTAAACCAGCATTTGATCATACATATGTGAATATGTTTAGGAGAGTGATTGTTTTTAGAGAATTTACCCACTGAGATCTACGCCCCAGTCCCCTACATGGTTATGGACACGGCAGAGCGTACAGACGTAGAGACCAAAGTAAAAGCACCAATTAGTCAGGCCTTGCAAGGACGCACAGCTAGCTAGGAAGTAGGAGCTGGAGAGAGATCTAGATCGAGAGGGAGACAGATGCGATGGGATTTTAGTGTTGGTGCAGAGGCCATCATCACCTCGTAGTTCAGTACTGTTTCGCACCTGCTTCTGTCTCAGTCTCAGTCTCAGTCTCGTCTCCTTAGCGAAATCCTAGAGAGATTTTCCAGAATCCTACGTGTAATTCTCTATCCTTAGATGCAATGCAACATATATTCACAGCATCTGCACTACTGGAAAAGGTAATCCTAAAATGTAATCGATCTACATGGGCTACAATTTTATGAATGCATGGAATAACTGAACTTTGCCCGCATTTGAACGCTGGGATTAATTGATCTCCAGCGAATAAAATTCCTGCGAAATAGATCGAGGTAGAATTAATCAATCAATGTGCTCCAAACGGGGCACGTTTGTATTTTTTTGAATGTTGTAACGAAAAGCTAATTAACTAAACCTCACAAGCACATGTGTCCAATTAAGAAATCAAGAGCAAATTAAACGTGTAGATTCAAGTGCGTAGGACTGCCTAGCTAGGTACGTAATACGCAGTAGCTACGTAGAGGAGTACCACGAGTGACCAAATAATACTGTGCGTGTGCAACAGTGCAAGTACCACGCGTCCAAGAAATCAAGAACAAAACGTGTGTGTGTGTATCTATATATATGTGTGTGTGTGGTGTGGACTGTGTACTAGCCAGAGCAAGCAGTAAATACACAAAACTTAAAGCTAATTAAGCTGTTCCATATATGTAATATGTGCATATGACACCCATCTTTGATGGCGCGATCGATCTATCGATCAGGAAATCCATCATACAACAGTACACACATTAATACTACTGATCACTCTCTCTCTCTCTCTCTCAAGATCTCTCTCTCTCTCTAGATGTGAGTTGCTGCTGCATGCTATAAACCCGGGCCGGCTGGGCATGTATGCAAATATTGCACACAGCTGCAGCAACTCAGCGAGCAATTAAGCAAATCTCCCAAACAAAGACAATACTCGTTGCAGTAGGCTAGTACCCGTTTTGTCTCTCTCCAGTCTCCATGCCCAACCACAACGAGACAAATAGCTGACCAGAAGAAGATAGACAGATAGGTAGCCATTCTCTCACTGATCAAAAGCTCAAAGCAGCATAGCCACAAACAGCAAGAAAAGCCTAGCTATCTATAGCACACGCAAGATCGAAGGAGATCAATCGCTCTCAAGATCGTATCTTTCGTTTGCAGATAGCAATAAGCACCAGATCATCTTGTCTCCTAGGAAGATAGATATATATATATATATAGATAGGAGGATCATGCCGTCTCAGGGCGGTTCGACGCGGTGGTGCCCGACGCCGGAGCAGCTGATGATCCTGGAGGAGATGTACCGCGGTGGGCTGCGGACGCCGAACTCGTCTCAGATCCAGCAGATCGCGGCGCACCTCGCCTTCTACGGCCGCATCGAGGGCAAGAACGTCTTCTACTGGTTCCAGAACCACAAGGCCAGGGACAGGCAGAAGCTGCGCCGCCGCCTCTGCATGAGCCACCACTTCCTCTCCTGCGCTCACTACTACGCCGCCGCCGCGCGGCACCACCACCAGCAGCTCCACGGCACCGCCGCCATCGCTGGTGCCCCCCCTCCTCCTTGCACTCCTCCTCCGGCGCCGCACTACTCCTTCCTCGACCAGCAGGCCGCCGCCGCCGCCCACCTCACGACCGCCCCCGCGGCCGCTTATACTAGTTACTACTACCCCTTCGGCGCTGCACCGGCGAGCAGGTGCACCGCCGGCGCCACCCCCTCGCCGCCCAACCCACTGTTCCAGTATCAGGTACGCACTGGCACTACTACTTACCAAAATCATTAACTTGATCGGTTACTACATTCATGCGTGTCTTGAGTTAATGTGCTGATCATACTGGCAATTTGACAGGGAGGGGGTGGAGGAGGGGTTTTGCCGGAGGCGATCGGGCGGCCGGAGTACTCGCTCGGGAAGCTGGACAACTTCGGGGTGGTGGAGGACACGTCGGGGTGCCCGGCGAGCACCGTCGTCGACATGCCGCCGCCGTCAGGGTACGAGGCGGCGATGGAAGCAGCAGGAGAGGCGATGAGCGCGCCGTCGACGGCGTTCTGCAGGCCGCTCAAGACGCTGGACCTCTTCCCCGCCGGGCTCAAGGAAGAGCAGCGTGACGTCGTCTGATCGATATCGCCACGCAACGTACGCATTCATGGCTGCCATGGAATATGGATGGAAGATCGAATCCGTTCATGTAGTACATTGGGATCTTTGTCTCTTGCATGATCCATCCTTTCCTTTTTTTTTCCCTGGGTTAATTTGTTTAATTTAGATGTGTATTTAGCTTGTAGGAACGTACGTACGCGCACGTGTAGCTAGTTAGCAGGAGGCCATGCAATTAAAGCGCGTTGATTAGCACTCATATCATATGGAATGTGAGCGTACGTAGCAAATTGGCTAGGATGGAGCACGTATGAAATGTGTTTCTTTCACCTTGTAGCTAGCTAGCTAGCCTGCCTTAATTTGCAGTGGCTCTCATTAACTGGCGGGGATCGAGATCAAAAGTGTCACATGCATGGAATGTTCCTCGCCTGGTCCCAACTAAACCCAACAAAAAAACTAAATCTCTCTCTCCAGATCTCTCTCTCTCTCTCTCTCTCTCTCTCTGTGCCTTAATTAGGTAGAAATGCAGCTAAAAATGTCATAAATTCAATGCTTTTAGCTAGCTGGTACCTGAGGTAGTTGTTAAGTTTTTCAGTATATATGTATATGCAATGCATACACCGTAAACAAACTAGTGCAATTTATACCGACCAGCTAGCTAGTTCCAGTACACTACCAAAAATATATACTTATAGAAGTACTGCTGGAAACTTCTAATATATACCGCAGGCCGAAACGCATAGGCAAAAAATAACAACTACTCCAATGAAGTCTCCAACAAACAACAAAGATTAATTACATATACACATATATAGGGGCAAAAAAAAGCATAAATTTATATTCCACCCTTCCAAGGTACTTTCCCATGTAGGGTGGTGATACGGTAAAAATATAAATTTAGGTGCGACTACATAATGGAATGGTTAATATATACTATATTATATAAGGTCACCAGTTCGAGCAACATCTCCTATATATATCGCATGTGCGTCGCTAAGACCCTAATCAGTGTGGTAATTAAGGGATGTATGTATTATGCATCTTTCGTGAGCAATTCTCTTGTGTTATATCACGAGATAATGTAGCCGGGAAAAAGTTGAAGTTGACTTGAACTGTTGAACATATCTATCTATCCCTATCTCCTCGGTTAATTAATTACTACTCCAACTCGGGTTAGCAAGTGTTCTTAATGATGAACACAAACCTACGTACGTAGTGATGACACTGTGACTTGTATAGCAGCATCTCAAATATTATATTGTTCTCACGCCCGCGGCTTCGGTAATTAATTACTCCCTCGGTTGGTAAATATACAACGTTCAGAAAGTGCACAGTTAAACTTTCTGAACTTTTAAGACTAATATATATATATATATATATATATATATATATATATATATATATATATATATATATACATATATATAATTGTATTGATCATGAGAAAAGTTGTCATTTAATTAGTCACAAAAACATTGCCATGATATAATAATTTTATATTATTTTATTTATATATTCAGATAAAAAATAATGGTCAAAATTACATATTAGACACTATGTCGATATAAAAACGTCATGTATTGTTGAACATACGGAGTGATTTAAGACCAAATTAATCAAAGGCGTGTACAGCAGTAGTGTGACGACATTTGCATGCATGCATGTTAATTGGTAGTCGTGTAAGTATACATCGATCACAACGTGGATACATACTACTTTCTCTGTTCAAGAATATATAACATTTTAGATATTGCACTGCTACAAAACAGGTCATAGAAGACGCCTCATCACAGACGATTCCAAGACGAACCGTCTGTGATATGGACCTATCACAGACGGTTCTCTTAAAATCGTCTGTGATATGAAGCTATCACAGACGGTTCATGGTCAGAACCGTATGTAAAGTATCATAGATGATTCTTGTTTAGAACCGTTTGTGATACTTCACGAGCGATTCGATCACGAACCGTCTGTGATGACTTAGAGTATTACGGACGGTTCGTGGTCAGAACCGTATGTGATACTTCACAGATAGTTCTTATTACAAACCGTGCATGATAGTTGCATATCACGAGACGGTTTGTACTAAACGATACGTGATATCTTGACGATATATATATATATATATATATATATATATATATATATATATATATATATATATGGTCCCGCTGGAACCCTGCCCGAATCATTTGAGCCGCCACCCTGCTGCCTCCTCCCCCATTGCTCCACTGTGCCAACTTGGAGAGGAGACGGAAGGGAAGAAAGGAGGTAGGGAGGAAAAGGAAGGGAGGAGATCTCGCAGGATATTCGTCGTGAGCTCTGCGGGTAACGATCTGTACATAACCCTTTATATTTGCTCTAGGTTAATCATTAATAAATTTTAGTATGTTTGGTTAATAGTTAGAGTACTTGCGGTTTATTAATATAATTTAATACTAATTTATTATGTGCGTTGTAGATGGACCGAAATTGGATGTACGTTGAGAACCGTGTGAGTGAAGAGTACATTAATGGCGTGTTTGCTTTTAGAAGAGCCACCAAGCAGGATATGTTGAAGAAGGGGATAAAATTTATGTATTGTCCATGCATTGATTGCGGTAATCTGGAAATGTTTGACAACCCAGCGCAGATCGAAGCTCATCTAATTCGAAGGGGTTTCAAAAAAGGGTATACATGTTGTACCAGTCACGGTGAAGAGTAGATCATACAGGAAGTTAATAATGACGACATCGCCGAGGAAGTCAACGATATGCCGGATGTGGACGCCTTAGCTAATTGCGTATCGTTTTGTAGGAGCCGACACCCTGCAAACTCCAAGTGAGGATGGTGGGGTCCATTCCTATTGAGGCTGGGTGGGGGATGGTCTATCCATACCAGGAAGGGGCAGTGCAGCACGGTGCCCAGCTGGTGTAGGGTTACGCCAGGGTTCAGGTGGACATGGTACATGATAATTTTATGGCCATCCCGTTGGAGATTCGCCCGAACGAGGACATCAAAACATTAGGGGATGCCATGCACACTTTTATCCGATGGCCCAAGAAGGACATCGCTCGACCTGCGGTCTTGCAATCTCAACACGATCATGCCTCTCCATCAGAACCCTCGATGACTCTACCTCATCCTTCGCTTCAGAAGGCCGCCTCATCAATTCCCGTGGAGAACACGCTGAAGAAACGAGAAAAGCGTGTCACCATATCGGTTCTGTGTCGTCTCATGGGAAGACGTGCCGCAGGCAACTTAAGGCCAAATCGAAATCAAAGAACATTAAGGCACCACCCAAGCCCGGGAAATACTCCATCGGAAGTCCATTAGCCCCGACAGAGTGCTAGCAAGCGCTAGAGTAGCTTGTCAGCCTTTGCATTCCTGGTACATGCAAAAGACCCAACACGAGGGGTGCGATACTGGAATAACCGTCAAATACACAAAGGAGCATTTCCTCCATGAGCCGGGCCACTTCGTCGTGGGTTTCGATGACTTATTCGACCTATTCAACCTCGCTGCCCTCGACGACTCACTTCTACGATGCTAGACACTGTAAGTGTGTACAATCAAGTTCTGCACTCACGTAATACCGATAAATATCACAACTCACTGCTTATGTATAGATACATGATGAAACATGTCCATCGACGGAATGAACCGATGGGTTTCCTCGACCCACAAGTCACCTCTGAGCATACCATCAACGAAGACGCATCCTACTTCGTCAAATACATAACGACGGAATTGCTTGCTTAGGACGACAAAGACTACATAATGGTACCGTACAACCAGAAGTAAGTGCTTCACTACTAGCTATACAAATTTTATTTGTACTTTATACGCAGCACGAACTTTGGTTTATGACTATAGCGACATACATGAGTAGGTTCCACTGGATCTTATTAGTCCTTATACCAAAGAGGAACAAGGTAATATATCTTGATTCCCTACTAAACAAAAACCACGACTTCACCCTTCTGAAAGAAATACTCGACAGGTATGCTCATTTCCTCCATACATAGCTCTATTGTAGTCTTCCTTCTTTTAAAATGGCTGATGATAACTTTTTCATTAACTATGTTGCACAAGGAGGGCTATACAAAGGATCTAGCGCCACACTACAACATTGGACGCGATTTTCGGTACGCGCTACGACACAATAATGTTATATCATACTTCGTAATAATGCATCTCGAACTGACTGTACCTACATATGTAATTCTATTTTTGAAGTGCCGCCAGCAAAAACAATATCACCTATGTGCATTCTACGTTTGCCATCATATGCGGTAATTGGTTAGTGCTAAGATGAAGGAACCCGAGGTTTGTCAATCTCGCAATAATTATTTCTTAAATGTAAATTTAAAAATATATATACTTACTACTTTACTCATGCTAGCGACATGACATAACCATAGATTTAGATGCGCTCGCTATGAAAGAGGTCGTGGAGGTTCGAGGGACGCTCTGCGCCTTCATCAAGATGGAGATCGTTAACGCCAACGGAGAGTTTCACTCCGTCGACACCGCAAAACGACCTTAAAAATATTGATTCAATTGTAATTGATCATTTTGAGTAGCTGTAATTCAAATGTAAATCTAGTGACAATATATACTTGAACATAATCTTTTGTAATTGATTTTGAGTTTTAAATGATCACATTGAGTTGTGTCAACAATTGATTCATCTGTGTGATGTATCTGATTTCTGCTAGCTTGCTAGTTTTCAGATGGCATGACTAGCAATTCCTGCGACTAGCCGAGAATAATAAAAAATAATTAGGTATAAATGAACTATCACAGATGATTTTTTGTTGGAACCGTCTGTGAAGGGGCACTATCACAAACTGTTTCAACTAACAATTGTTCGTGATACGCTTATATCACAGACGGTCATATCACAGACGGTTTGTAAATAGAATCATCTGTGATATAAGCGTATCACAGACGGTTGTTGGTTGAAACCGTCTGTAATAGTGCCCCCTCACATACGATTTCAACTAAAAACCGTATGTGATAACCATAACCAACTGCTATCACAGACATAAAAATTCAGATGGTTCAAAAACCGTTTGTGATGATGGTTCCAAACCGTATGTGATGTACTTTTCTGTAGTAGTGTTGATACAATCTCCAATCGTCAACTTTTACTGTTACTGTTACTTTTCATAGGAATATATTTATAAAACTATTATATTATGAAAATATTTTTTACGATTAATCTAATGATACCATTTTTGTATGACCAATTAAAAAGTTTTTTTTTATGCATCAGTGATTAAAGTCAAGGAATTAAGTTTGATGCGCATGTTTTCTAAAACATAGTATATTAATTTCTGAACCTAGGGAGTATTACGAAGAGATAGGTAGTATGTACGTACGTACGCACGGCTCGAAGTTTATACGCATGGGTCAGGGAAGCCAGTGAATGGATGCACGGTTCTTACGTAGTACGGGTTTTCTGCAGGCTATTAATGCCGTATTTTTCGTTTTGTGTCATACTCACGAAATATCCTACGTGTTCAACGGTCGAAGAGCGCGCGCGCGCCGCTAGGCTAATTAAATGGATCGACGTGTACGTGCATGCGCGCACATGCGTGTCAGCAAGTGCATGTACGGTCCATCTGTACCATTGCATTGCATGGCTAAGCTAACGTCACCCACGCAGGAACTATATCTTGGTTTGGTGAGAACAATATCTCGGTTTGGTCGTGGAGTCGCGAGTGTACCATCATCCGGAGTTAAAATATTAGTATCTACACTTACACACGCGTGAGTGCGTTTCGGTATAAATTTTATGTGATTTACAGATTTATCTCTCGCCCCAGTCTATTTAGATGTGTGCTAAGAAGACGCGCTAGCATGTGTATGTGTGGTGTGTGTGCGGGGTGGTGTGCGTGCGCCTATGTTTTTCTTGTAATAGATAAAAAAAACATCTCCCATGCATCTTGATCGGAATGTTGATACTAGCTATATAGCGGAAACGGATCCTCTGCATTAGCACATAAAACATTAGGGCATTGGCTCCACCGTACGATCCAATATGAACGGTCTAGATCGAGCGTTATAGTACCAACGGGCGTGGTAAAGTGCTACAATGCTGAATACTATTCATTGAGACTTGAAACACTATATGAAAAACACTGTTCAGGGCCAACTAGATGATCAGCCAAATTTGTGTAGCCCAAAGGCACGACATTTCAGCTTTTTAATAGATGACCGACCAGAGTTTCACTTTGTGTACTATAGTTATTTGCGTATTGCAAAACATAACTATCTATCCGTCTATTATCTTATTAAAGCAGAGTCAAAATAAGGCATCACGTTTGCTTGCATGAGCTAGAAATTCCCACGACAATCGATAGAAAAAGATAAAGATGTACACTGGCGATCTTGTTGTGAGTTCATATTATAACGGTCTAGATTTAAAGAAAGAGTTGATGTCAAGTACAACAAAATAGAAATTTGGAATAAAAAATTTGATTTCCAAACGAATTCCTAAGTAAAAGGGTCCATGTCAAGTACAACAAAACTGACATTCGGGATAAAAATAAAATTAAATTAACAATTTGATTTCCATACGAATTCCTAAGTAAAATCCATAAATAATTATAATTATAAATAAAAACAAAATAGACCATTAGATTTGTATACGAAATCCAATAAAAAAAACTGAAATTTGGAATAAAAATAAAATTAGCATTTTGATTTCGATAGGAATTCCAATAAATATAATTCGAAATAAAAATCAAACAAAAATTGGCATTTAGATTTGTATACAAAATCCAACAAAAAAGTAACTGAAATTCGGAATAAATAATAAAATAAAATGAGCTATTTGATTTTGATACAAATTCCAGGGTAAATTCCTTATAAAACTGTAATTATGGATAAATATTTTTTAAAAAAGATAGCAATTGGATTTGTATACAAATTCTAAGAAAAAAATACCTGGAATTCAGAATAAAATATAAATGAAATTTATCAATGTGATTTCTATACAAATTCCAGTGTAAAAAAATTAAATAAAATTAACTATTTGATTTGTATACGAACTCTAATATAAAATAACTAAAATTTTAAATAAAAATTAAATTTATAATGAGGATAACACGAATGGTGTCGGAGGAGACAGCACAAGAGTGCAATGATATCGGTGTGTCCTACAAGAGGACATTGACCCACGGGGAAATGAAGAGCCGAGGAGGCGGCGACAGAGATGAGAACAATGTTGTGCTACTAATCTTATCTGTTCAACGAGAACAATGTTGTATTGCTCATCGGAACCATTGAAGAGAAAGTCCAGAGTTGAAGGAGCCAAGGGCCGCAATAACAAGTGGTGAGCGATGGCGTTGTTGAAGAAGTTAGTGGTTGAAGAAGCCGTGTGATGGTTTTCTTCAAGCAAAATCTATGGTTTATTCTAGACGACTTGGAGAAGGATTTACGCGGTGATCCCTTCAAAGAAGATTGTGAAGTGACCCGGCAAAGAATTGTGAAGTGGTTGTGTGCTCACCACCTTCGAAGAGGAGAAAGAGCAACTCTATTGATTGAAGGAAGTACTCGTGTGGAGCCAACTTGATTCGTTCAAATTTCCTCAACGTGGACTAGTGAAGACCGACAAGTATTCGATACCACCGGAAAACATCATTTATCTCCATTGTGGTTTATCTCTTGTCTTTACTATTTTCGCATTTACATTACTAGCAATTTACGTATGAATAATTGCTTAGCTATAATTGTATTTAGTTTAGACATAAGCTTTGATATTGTCTTATATAACATAGTTTTCATTCCTTGAATTTGTGCTTGAAAACTTTGTTAAGACATATAAGATAAAATTGATTAGTTGTTCAAAGAATTTAGAAACCGCATATTCACCCATAGTCGGTCATTCTTGATCCTACAGTCGCGCTGTTTTCGCACAATAGGGGTGCTATTTTTGCCATTTATGGGGGGGGGGGTATTTTTGCTATTTCGCTTCGAAAACGTGCTAAATGAGCCAAAAACTCGCAAGTCCGCTATGTACTGGCAATAAGAGTGAAAGCAAACCAATCGACAGATGAGATCCCCAATGCCATCCCCTTATTGATCGTGTATGGTTTCAAACCCTCCCATCACTTCCGCCACAAGCAAGCCAGGGTGCTCGAGTTCTTCCTCCCCTAGGTTAACCTCCCTACACGTGTCACAGTTTCGCGGTGTTTTTTTATACTATGGTTTGCTTCTTCACCCTCTTCCATCGTCGGCGCTCTCCACCCTCCACCCCCGCTCACCGCCGGAGTATCTGTCCTCCACCCTCGCCCTAGCCCTTGCTTCCTCTTCATTGCCGTCGACCCGTGCTACTTTTGCCACTAATCTTTGCCCTTAGAGGTTGTCGGAGTCTAGATTCGGCCGGATTCGGACGACAGAGGACCAAATCCGGTCGCCCAGCGGTGTTGCATGTGGTGACGGCAGCGCTACGCATCCACCAACAGTGAAAGAAAGTGAAAGGAAGGGAGAGGAAGGGAGGTAGTTCCAGATTTGCAGGAGAACCGCAGCCCACCGCAGGGTGGGAGACCCTCACGTCTCATCTGCAGTCGTGTGCGTGAGGAGGCGTCGTGGTGTGGAGTACTGGAGGCAAGTGTTGTTGTAGTAGGCTGGTGTTGTTGGGCTGGGATGTATCAGAGAGATATCCCATAGTATTGTAGTGATTTTCTACTTTATTTAAAAAAAATAACCCGATACTCGTTTGATAAGTTCCGATGCAGTATCGGCATCAGTGCTTCCTTGGTTCTAGCAAATTGTCAGATAATGACAAGCAAAATAAGAAACGTGGTTATACTTGCCTGTTATGCTAATTTCCTCGTTTATAATTCAGAACTTGAGCGCATGTGCAATGTTTTTTAAATCACCAGTGTAGTTACACGTCGGATATACACAGCAGATGGTTGTATTCTTGTATGTGATCAGCGTTCTAACTGTGCTTCTCTACCGGCGCGTGCAGGTGCGGTGTCTGCATACGCATTGCTCAAAATTTATAGGACAAAACAACAAAAATAACCGCGGCAAAAGCGCGCGACAGAATGAACAGTGTTCACAGTGTTTGTCAAGCTGCCCAGGGTGATATCTCTTAGGAGCATCAACTTCCCCATCAGAACACATGAACACCATCAGGTGATCACAGAGAAAAATCTTCAGAAAAAATTCTATGGACAGCAGCATCAACACAGGGCATCAGAAACAACGGGTATTTAGTTACTTATTATTAGCAGCAAACCATCCTGTCATTCGACACAAACTAGAGTACCAAATTGTAGAGGAAGGATGGAAGCTCCATGGGAGCGACCACCCCACCCTGCATAAATACATCGCAAAGGCTTTTCCCCATCCACAGCAGTTCTGGAAGCCTACACAAGAGTTGCAGTATAATGAACCGTGGGAAGCGAGCACATCACTTCCACTTCTTGAACTTGCCACCGAACATGCCGTGCCCATGCTTGCCGTGTTTGAACTTGCCGTGCCCATGCTTGCCGTGCTTGAACTTGCCGTGCCCGCCATGGCCATGGCCGAAACCACCATAGCCTCCATAGCCCATATGTCCACCACCGTGTCCACCACCGTGTCCACTGTGACCATGAGAAAGCTTGTGAGCTCCATAAGCAGCAGCTGCAGCGGCTGCGCCTCCAGCTAGCATTGTTCCCATGTGTGGCCCACCGTGGCTACTCCCATGACCTGCAACATCAGAGTCCATGAGAAATTTAGAATGGAATGCTCAAGAGCAATAAAGAGTTTCACCAATTGGCTGACCGAATCAAGCAACAGTGCTATGAAGACACAAACTGGTCTATTATCGTATCAAAATTGAAGCAAAACGTTGGGCATGCAGCATCATAAATTTAAGTACTCATGGCACAGCAAAAACAAGGAACAGCAGCAATCCAACTCAATCTTGGATTACTTAGTGTTAATAAAAAATGCAGAAGTACTTGCTGGAGTTCAATAGGAATGTCTATGGTGTAGAACGTAAGCATAGAACTGAACATCAATACATACCCTGGTGCGGCGCAGATGAGCCGGGGTAACCTGCAGGGGGATAGCCACCGTGAGGTGGGTAGCCACCAGGTTGAGGGTACCCATGCTGTGGAGGGTATGCTCCGGGTGGAGGAGGGTATGCTCCGGGAGGAGGAGGGTATGATCCAGGAGGAGGCGGGTATGCCCCCGGAGGAGGCGGGTACGCTCGGCGGTGGCGGGTACCCTTGCGGAGGGTACCCTGATGCGGATACCCATGGCCACCACCAGCAGCACCATGCATTAGGTTTGAGAACAGTCCTTTGTCACTCTCATCATGCTTGTCCTTCCCTCCTCCCATTGTGGCCGCAAGCTACGCAATCTGAAGAGAACATGCAGAATATAATAAGTTTTCAGGAAAGCTGATACTGCAAGCAGAAATTTAACCGTGAAGATTGAACTACAGAAATCATGCCATCTAGTACACAAAATGCATTGCACGTGAGAAGGTGATGTAGGGGATGTACAAAAGGTTTCGGTTGGAATCCAGTGGCCTTACTAATTGGACCTGTAACCACTAATTACCATCTCCTTACAAAACATTGCCTTTGGTAAAAGAAGGCTGGAGTAGTGTTGTGTATAAAATATAATTTTTGTTGATGAGACGGCAATTATCATTGTACTAATAATTATGCTAAAACAGATTGCCATGGCAGAATTATGCACAGAGGACATGACAATGGACGATATGGCAACATGCGAGGATGGCGATACGATTTAATAACAATCTACTAACTGTGATTACTACTGCACTACAGATTAATTTACCAAGGACTTGAATCAAGAACCCTAACAACTCAAAACTGTGTATATCTCTCGTCCTTAATTGTAAGCAGATGAAATAGGATCAAGCAGAAAATTCTCAAAGCCAAAATATTTCACAAACAGTTAATCCAAGGTCTTCTGATTGCTAAACAAAACAAGAAGGCACACTTCGTTTTTCCTAGTTTGAAGTCTCTTCACTGCTCCACGACAAAGGAACAACAAATGCATTGCACATGAGCAGGCGATGTAGGGGTCTAAGGGATGAACAAAAAGTTTCAGTCCAAATCTAATGGCCTCAGTAATTGCATCTGGAACTAGTACCATCTCCTTACAAAACATTGCATTTGGTAAAACAAGGCCGGAGTAGTGTGGTGTATAAACAACTAGTTTTTTTTTTGATTTACCAAACGGCAGCTACCATGGTCTTAATAATCAGGGTATATAAGAAACAAGTAGCAAATTTCGCTTGCAAGCTGTGCAGTAAAACATCTTGCGCATAATTGCCATCGCATAGTCTTTTTTGTTTTAGGATACAACCCGACTTCATCAAGGACATCCAATCCCAAGGTATGCAGAGGAAACATGACAATGGGCGATGCGATTTTATACCAACCTGCAAACTTTGATTCCTACCGCAGAATAATTTACCACGAAATAGAATCAAGAACCCGAACAACTGAAGACTACGCAACTGTCTAGAATCTAGATCTGCCATGCATAATTGGAACCAGATGAAATAGGACCAGGAAGAAAATTGTCTAAGCCGAAATACTTGCATAAACAATTAATCGAGGATCTCCTGACTGCCAAAGCCTAGACAAACAAACCACAAAATCCCCCATGAAGAAAAGAAAAGAAGGGATCCCGAATTCGTCCGAACGCACAAGATTCTCTAGGAGGGGGGAAGAATAAGACCCACACCCACCCCATCCTGTTGGATCCACTCTACCGATCGCCGATCCAGAGCATGCAGTCGCAGGGATCAAGGTAGAGAGAGAGAGAGAGAGAGAGTCAGACTTCGATCCCAAAACTTGATAGCACCACATGCACGCAACGCACCCAGAAAAGAAAGAAATAGCAGTGATGCAACGTAACGTACAGTTGAGAAACCAAAAACATGGGATGAGATTTGGCACGGAGACGCGTACCGACGAAAGGCTGAGGCGATTCTGACGAAGCAGAAGGAGAGGCAGAAGCAGCAGCAGATCTGGTTCTGGTCTATCCGTCCGTTTCCGTGGGCTGCTCCCGGCTATATAGGAGAGGGGAAGGGGGAAGAGTTCGCGCGCATCGAAGCTCACCGGCGTGTGGGCCCCACCAGGAGTTATTCGCGGTGGATGTGATTATATATATTGGATAGAGCGCGTGGGGAGCGCGTCGCGGAGGGAGGGAGAAAGCAACGCGGCGAAGGAACCCACTCACCCACCCAACCCATTCATCCAACCCAACTACCGGTCCAGATATTTTTGCGAGGAACCCAAAATAAAAAGAAAAAGGAGAGGAGAGGAGAGGTCTGCGAGGCTTGCGTGCAAACAACGACGCGCCGACGCGTGTAGGTCGGGCCTAGGCCCACAGGTCAGTCTCTGTGTGCTCTCGGCCCATCATAGCCTGCTACGTCTCTACTACCGGGCCGGGCTGCGACGGCGCGGCGGTCTGCCAGCTAGCGCTCGGATTCGGATTTCTCTGGGGCGGTCGGCGGTCGGCGACCGGGGACGACGGACAGGGGAGGGAGCGAGTGCTCCAGAGAGTCGCTGCTTCTGGCCGCCGTGTCACGCTCCTCCCTGCATACGTTGGTGATTAGTGCTGAAAACCATCTACCGCTTCGGCGATGCCCGCAGCCTGTTCGATGGAACGCCGCGCCGACGCCGACGCCCAGCGCTGCCACAGATCGGCCTCCGGTACGTGCCTCGCAATATATATATCCAAAACCTTCCTCTCTGCGGCTCGGTCGCCGATCTGAACCCTGACTGGCACTTTGATGATCTTGCTTCTAGGGAGCCTCTTCTCGGACTTTTCTCGGCGTGCTTTGATTTCTTTGGGCCAACGTTTGCATTTTGGGCGTCGAGAAAATGTACAACACATTGCCTGCTCAAAGCTGGTAAGGATTTCGCTGCATCTTGTTTGAAATTCACTGATGCTGCGTCTTTCTTATTTTCTACCAATCGTTGATCAAGAAGCGAAAGTAATCACGTTGAAGTAACCCGGAATTTATTTTATTACTCTGATACTTGCATTTCAAAGTATAAACACAAACAAATGTTTAGCTATCCTTAGGTAGGGGTGAAAATGGATCGGATAGTTTCCGATCGATCGGGACGAAAATGAATTCGGATTATCTTGGATCGGATTTTTCTCGGATCGAAAATGAATGCGAATACGATAGCTCTGTTGTCCGTCGAATATAAATACGGATTATCCGGATAATAATAAGAGTGGATATCCTGCATTTCATTGCACTACCTAATCGGCGGACCGACCCATCAAACCATCACGTATGTGGTCCTTGAAAAATCTAGACCCGCTATTATAAGTTAATGGAGTATTTTGGTGATTAATGATAAATCTATATATGAGACTAACATTCTATTGATATACCTATTGTGTAGTCTTATTTCAATAAAAATGTGAAAATCACGGAGGGACGCACTCGACATCATATTCTTATATCTTGTTGCGTTCTTCGAATCCAAAATATAGGTTGAACTCCACTAAAAGTCTAACTTGAATATGTGCATATGTTTTTATTACACATTCATGTATGCACGTATTTAGAGGGAGTTCACTCTGTGCTTTGTAGTTTCATTAGTATTGATCTGTGTTTCTTTATCCACATATATTGGGGATCTCTACTTTGAAACATATCTTTTGAATATATAAAACTTGTGTAGTTTATATATACTCATATCGCTTTATATTCAATTATTTGCAATTGTGTTTATGTGACTAATGTGTGTGCCAAGTTGTTTAAAGGCTTGGTCCTGGATTATGGAAGACAATATGGAAATGGCAATCCAAAGACAATAGAGGGATCATGGCTAGTGGCTTGAAGTTTATTTTGTGTCATTTTTGTTATGCATTACATTTGTTTCGCTTCTGGAAAAGTCTTCAGTGAAAGTCGGTAGTATCGACGTTGTCTTGGCGGTACTACCGCACAGAGGTATAGCCGGGAAAAGTGGTGTGGTACTACCGCAACTCAGTCGAACCGAAGATTAGTTGGATGTACGTGTTTTCCAAAGTGACACCCTTTTTAGAGCTTGAGTGCTCTCATGGAAAGCAGTAGTACCGGAGTTTATTTGGCGGAACTACCGCGTCGCCGTATGACCGCAAATCCTGAGCGGAACTACCGCAACCTAGTGTAACCGAGATTTAGTAAGCGGTACGTTATTTCCAGTGAGTGCCTGTTTTGGACCTCAAAGCGAAGCGGTAGTACCGCCCTTGTGTTCAGTATGACTAGAGAGCGGAACTACCTCATGATCAACGGCGGTAGTACCGCACCTTTCCGCAATAGCTTGTTTAGAAGCATTTAATGCAGGTATATCTTGGCAATTAATGCTAATTATTATGAGACTAACATTTTCCATGAGTTGGATGAATATGTTATGTTTCAAGGTGATGAAGACTTTAAATTGCATAATGAGTTGATCGTCATCAAGTCAAGGTTTAAAAAGAGGATGCATCATGTGTTGATGCATATCAAGATCTCGAAGAGGAGATGATCATGAGTTGATTATCAAGTCAAGAGAAGACCCATCATGTGTTGATGGAGGTCAAGTAAAGGATGCATCATGGGTTGATGCATATCAAGACGATGACTCGAACTTGAAGTGAAGATGTGCATTATCAAGCTTCAAGAAGATACTCAAGGCAAAAGTATGATTATCTAGGGCTAAGAATGTGTTCCTAATCTTTTATCGGTCTTGGTGTTTGTTTGGAAGACCGTATTGCTAGTATAGGTTTGTCGTACTATCAAGAGGGGTCTTGTCTAGTAGCTTGAGTCTCATCATGTGTTGATAGCTCAATCTCGCTTGTTCAAGCTCACCGTGGCATGATGCTATTATTTGCAAATGTGTTTTGCAAATAGTCGAGACTCATGCATTTAATCCTTGTAGTATGTGACTATACTTTGCAAATGTGTTTTTCAAATGGTTGAAGTCTATATACCTACCCCTTGTGGCATGATCTAAGTTTGCAAATGTGTTTTGTAAATTGTTAGGATTCATGCATTTTCCCTTGACATGGTCTAATATTGTTTTTTGTTATTTCTTTAGACTTAGACTATGGTAGTGGCTTTTTGGAGTTATGTTTTTGATTTGATCAAATGTGTTTGAGATCAATCAAATAGGTGGGCTGTGCAGCCCTCTTATTAAGCTTTCCATAGAGCCCAAGATCACTCAATTTCGACATTAGAGTCAAAAGTTATCATATTTTTTATCGAGTGTCATCTATGCTGAAATTGGACTGCGGTAATACCGCCTGAGAAGAGAGGTACTACCGCAGAATGGTAGTACCGTTCTTTTTACCGCGGTACTACCGCACTAAAACCTTTAACATTAGTTTTTGAGCCGTTAATGCACATGCGACCATCATCAACGATGAAAGCGGTGAGTAAGGAGTTTGTGCGGTGAATGCTGCCGCAAATCTTGATTTTTTGGGATTTCTACTCCTAACGGCTAGTTTTTGTGTGTGGTCTATAAATATCCACCTTGGCCGGTTGAGATACAATCTTTGACATCATATTTCACTCACTTGAGCTAGTGTGAGTTTTTCCTCTCAATTGTGTATGTGTTGCACCTTGTGAGCAAGGAGAGAGATCTCTAGTTGCATGTGTTGCATCTAGAGGTGGATTTTGTATCCACTTGAGCTTGTGCATTCGTTGCACATGGTGAGAGTCAAGCAAGGGCTTGGCTTGTTACTCTTGGTGTTTGCGGACACCTAGACGGCGTGGAGGCGTCGTGGACTGGTGATCTTCTCAAAAATCTTGTGAGAAGGCCCGGCGTGTTGTGAAGGTTGGAGCTCACCTACCCGGAGCGGGAAAGAGCTACCATTAGTGGAATTGAGGTATTTGACTTAATTCGTGGAGCCGATCCAATTAGTTTAGGCTTACCTCAACATGGATTAGGGGAGACTGGCAAGTTTCCGAACACCACGGTAAAACGTCATTGTGTTCATTGTGGTTTATTTCTCTTGTGTTTTACTTTGTGCAATTTATATTCCTAGAACTAAATTGCTTATAGTCTTTGTATGTTTGCTATCATTATCAATAGTCTTATATTGTTGGTGCACTTAGTCAAGACTAGTTGATTTAGGTTTTAATTGAGTAAAACCGAATTGATTTACAATTCCGCATAAAACTCGGTTTTAGCCAAAAGATTTTAAAAACCACCTATTCACCCTCTCTAGCCGGCCTCCTCGATCTTACAAGTGGTATCAGAGTTTGGTCTCTCATTTTATTAGATTTAACCATACAGAGAGTAAAGGATGACGACTAGTGATATAGTGCAATTTGGTGAGACAACTCTATTCAATGGCACGAATTATGGTATTTGGAAAATCCCCATGTCGTGTTATTTTAAGGCCATGAGCCCTAAAATTTGACAGATTGTAAATGTTGGTTTTTCTCCTCCAAAGGATCCTCTTGCTCAAACTATTGAGGAAGAGAAATACTCACATCTCGTTGCTCAAGCATCTAACGCTTTTGTGGATATTATAGGGATATATTCATTATCGTGTAGGTCTTATGAATTGTTTTTGAAGCATGACAATCATGATCTTCATCCTGGGTAGCATGCGTGAAGTTTTTCTCATAGGTGAATTCCAATGGTTGTTCTTGTCCTGCATTATGAGTTGTTCCACCATTAACACCATCATCGGATGACTGAGAACTACTATCACTAGACTCTTGGTACTGGACTTCATCAGATGGCGGACTTTCTGTTTCTTCATCGCTTCCTACAATATCCTCCTCAATGACATTTTTCTTCTTCTTATCAGACACTAGTTTCCTTGTTTGTCTAAGAAGCATCCAAGACTACTTTATATTTTAATAGTACTAAATATACTAAAAACTAATGTTTTAATACGTCATCTAGCCTAACAATGCCTAAATCAATTGGGGGAGGACATTATGGAGTCAAAAATTCAAATTTGAATTTAAAAGTTTTCAGCTGGTTTTTTTTTCTACCGGAACCGGCCGGTTTTTTTCTCTGGGTGTAGTGGTGTACTACATTTCATGACTCTTTATGGCGTTCCACCACCTACATTTCAGAATGTGCATATTGTGATCCTCACTGGAAGGAGACACTGTCCTACAAACAAAATCATGTCTTTTATAGCTAATGAGAAGTAGAATGCCAAAAAAATACAGCATACATATATCTCCTTCCAACATAAAACAGCTTATTAGTAAGCGCTAATCAATCCCAGTGCATATGCTGCAGGAACCTTGAAATAAGCCGAACGAAGCAGTCTGGCATTGAGATACAACCTGGCATATCATATCTAAAGTCTTGTCTGCTGCACAGTTAATTTAGCTCCATGCATGATGAATTTGGTTCCATCCACAAGGCCTGATTATCGCAATAACGTGTTAGTCCATCAAGTCGTAAGAAGAACATTAGCTGAAAGTTTAGCCATTTATGCATATAACAGATAGACAGCAGTACCTATTCCATTTCAGTGAAGAATGTCATGTCACTCTGCTGCTTCTGTAATGCCGGATTCACACATGCAAACAGTGACGGTTTCTTTTTCTTGGCTGGAAAGAGGAATAACCGGAGTGGCACCCTTGATTTAGAGGGCGCATTCCTCCAAGTGCTGCTGCCTTTGGGCCCAGATAAGCTAGTGCTCTTGAGTATCTTTGCCAAAACCTTTTCGATCTCTGCCTGGAGCCCTTTTACATGATCCAGACCAGCCTGCAGTTCATCGGCAACCTTGTTGTTCTCCTGCTTCATGTTCAGGACCTCCCCTTGGAATTTTGCAGCCTGATATGAAGTGAATCGAGCTCCTTCCTCAGTGTCTACATCCATCTCCATTGCTCCTTTGATTTCCTCTTGTATGCTGCAGAGGGAAGCAAGCCTACACTGGAGCTCTCCTTTGAACATTGCATTCTGTTCCAACCATACTTGCAGTTCAATCTTGAATTCTCTTAGCCGCTTCTCCGTGGCATCTGATACAGCTTTTGCAGGGCTATCATTTGCACGACCATTGTTTGGCTTAAGCTTGTCCTCGTTTATTAGCTCATCAATCTCATACTGTAGCTGCTCATACTTTGTCTGAAATCCTTGGATCTGTTGGAATGATGTGCTGAACTTCATCCAGAACTCTAGGTTCTCCTCCAGAAGCGCATCGATGTCTCTTCTGAACTTCTCTTCAAGAGGCGAGGCTTTCTCCATCTTGACAACATCAATCATTTTGATGTCCTCAAGATTAAGGCTTTCTGGATCGGTAACCGCATCATGTGATGCATCACCTTCCTTAGGGGCTTCGAGGTTTAGATTATTTTTCATGCTAGAATTCTTTACGATTATCCTGGAAATGGAGGATATACTTTGTTTCCTTTTATGAACTGGCAAAAATCTTGGGGTCCTTTGGTGACCCCTGAATGTCCCACTCTTCAAACTTAAGGACATGGTTGGATTCATTTGATGGCCATTTTGTGATGCATCCTTGTCAGTAGAAGAGTTCAGGAGTTCACGTAGTGATCGAATCTCCTCGTCCTTCATTGCATTGGCACAGCGTAGTTCACTTATCATGGCTGTCATCTCATTCAAACATTCCTGCTTCTTTGTCTCGACTTCTGTAAGTCTTCTCTTTGCATTCTTATAATTTGGAGGATAGACGTATACTCAGTTAATAGTACCTTTTCCTTATCTTGGAGCCCAGTCATGAGCAATTGCTGCAGCTTAATCATGTCTTCCTCTTGATCCCCAACACCACCAGCTTTTCCATTACTAAGAGTAGAATTTTCTGTGTTATATGAGTCTTCTGCTTTGTTCATCTTTTGTTCTGAGTCGTCTTCGGAAATGCTGTGACTTGATGTTGATGAATTTTGCTTGTTGTCCTCTTGTTTCACATTGTGATCGCGTGGGCCATTAGAGGAAATATGCTGTAGTCGTGCTAATGAACCTCTCCCATGGGAATGTACAATATATGGTTGCATGCTGCTTCCAGTGTTACTAACCATTTCAGGATCATGTTCCGCTTCTCTATTGTTACGACCACCAGATGAGCCGTTCTCTGCATTTTCTGTTTCCGTGTCTCCCGGTGCATCTAGAAAGCTAGACTTGTCTTCAAGCTCACAATGCTGCAAATTCTCTGCGTCATCTACATGGGAATGCTTTTCTTCCTTTATCTCATGGTAACCGCTAGATGACTGACTGTTATCATTAAGGATAGCTGGCTCCAGCTTACCAGAACAATCAGGGAAGTCATCTATGTCAGGCTTTCTCTCAGCTTCATCCATCTGAGGATAGTCTGCTGGTTTTGTTTTTTCATGGCCTGATGGTTCGGTGTCAACCGATGGTGTTGCTTCATCAGTCAGCATGGGCGCAGAACCAGCATGGTTCTCAATGAGAGGTGACTGCAACATATCTGTAATATCGCAGAAACTACTTGCCGTTTCAGCAAAATTTGAATAGACTATACTTTCTTCTGCATGGAAGGAGCTCTCAAGGTTCTGCACTCTAATCAGCTCCTCTTCTGCCTGCTTGAGCTTGTCATTTAGTTCATCTGAGCCACTGGTTAGTACTGTCTTCTGTCCCTCCAGTTCCTGCAAGGACTTCTCCAGCTCAGTGTTTTCCAGACACAGCCTATCTGTCTGAGCAGTCTGTGATGAAACCATAAGCTCCAAATCCACAACTTTATTGACTAGTTCATCAATTTTCTCTGCAACCTCTACCACGGAAATATCAGTGTCTTTCTGAAAGTATTCCTTGATCTTATCTACTATTGCTTGCAGTTCAATTTTCTCCTGCTTCATGGAGTACACCTCATCTATCTTGACAGTGGCATCATTTCTCTCATTCTTGTCAGGAGAATTTGTGCAACCTGATAGTGATTTACCATGTCCTCTCATAATATCCTTGAGCTTCTCTCTGGAAACCTTGACTCTTTCTGACTCAACTATTGCTTGGCTGAATGATATCTTCTGCTGTTCCTGCAATTTGATAATGGTGCCTTCACAAGATTTAAGGGCAGTTGCTGTCATCAAAGCCCTGGCCTCGTCATCTTCAATTACTGCACTTTCATTGAACTCATCTTGGAAGTAGCAAACGCCTTCCTGCATGTCATTAATTTTCTTTTCAAGATCCCAGTACTTTGCAATTCCACTCTCATAAGAGCTTTTGATGAACTCTTTCTCGGTTTGTAGCACTAGTATCTCTTTCTGCAGCCTGCTGATCTCTGCTCGCGCATTCTCCTTGTTGATTGGAGCGGCAGAATTTTTGCTTGCATCCTTCAGTCCTGATTTCCCTCCTTTCTTCTTCTTCATTAGTCCCTCCACCGTTGACTTGTGGATTTTGCGAGGATCAACCGTCGTAAATGCCTTTGGAAGATTGTCATCATCCTCTTCTAGCATTGCATACTGGACCTGGTCAGGGAAGGCAGTTGCAATAGTATGGTTTGCTTTGTGCAGCTCTCCTGATATGTGGTCATAGCGTTCGGCAAGAGCTCTGTATGCTCTGTATGCTTCTTCCACAGAACTGATCACTTCTGGTCGCCTCTTGTAGTACATTTCTGCCCTCTTTGCAAAAGAATCAGCTTCCTCCCCGAGAAGTACAAGCATGCACTTGACCCTATCTTCCATATCTGCACATCCACGGCAATCTCTTAATACTCCAAATACAATATTATTAAACAGTTATAAAGCAAGCACAATTCAACCCTATTTTGGAGAATACTCGCTGGTAAAAGCAGTTGCTTAAAATCAGTATCCAAGCGCACGAGCAGAATTGCAATAGTATGTTTTAAAGGATGTTATATGCCACTCTAGATAAAAATGTGTAAACTCCAAAGCAATTTTAATTAGTATGGGGTTGATATCACAGTGGTTTCAGCTTGTCCACTTTCTTTATGCGTATGTTTTTATTGTGGAGAACTGTATATCATTAAGAACATTAGAACTGGCAGGAAAAGCACAATATTCTTTCTCTGAAGGACCAAACATAACCATACTCATTATCAAGTGACTAATGTATTCCTGCTGAGCAGACCTATACAGCTGTGACTAAGTAGTGTATATTTACAAGAAATCAGGTGCTTCTTCGTTCTTGGACAGAATGCTGATATACATAACATCTAACGTTGTACGTATATTCCATGATAGAACTCAGGTGGCAACTGATCATACCAAATACTAGTTTATTTGTTAACTTTTGCAGGATATTGCGCAAGCCAAGACCAAGAAAAGCAACAGTTCAGGAAAATTATTTCCATTACTCAATTTATTATTCCTGGTCTTGGCTTTCCATTACACAAACAAAAAAGCTGCAAAGCGATGAAGGTAAATTTGCTCATAGACCATTACATGCATTGTCTTGCTCCTTTTCTGGTTTGTTTGAGTTTGCAATGACATCCTGTTCTGAAATTGTTTCTTTTTGTCGCTGTGCAAACGCATTAGATATTAGATATCACCTAAAGCATCTTGAGCAAAGCTGATCTCTCTCTTATTTTGCAATCTAGTACAATGAGCCTTGAAGTGCAATCATATGTGCAGTTTCCAATCTTTCAAGCTAAAACCATATAATTGGAACTGCGCAATTCAAACACCTGATCTTTTCTGTCTTCTCCCTTGAATGGGGTGTTTTAAATGACATTGATGTGGAATGGGATATCTGAAATCTCCATGGCAAATCATCATTCGAGAACCCGGGAGATCCAACACTTTTTGCACCAACTAGAACCCAATTGTGCATGACTACATGACTACATCTGCATTGGGCTAAGCAAATAATCAAAGGAGACGGACCTTGGAGGTTGTTGTCGAGCCATTTGGACTGCTTGGTGCGGATGTGGCTCGCCCACCACCACGAGTAGGCGTTGCTCGCCGCCCGCTGCAGCATCCTGTCCTGTACCTGCCTGTCTCCTCCAGCGTTGCTCTCTTCACCTTCACTGGAAATGCATACAAGATTTGATCAATTTTTGCATGGGTTTCTCCAACTGATCATTACCCGTAGCTCGTTTCACACAAGGACAGGAAAGTGATGAGGATATCAGCAAGAAAGTGCAGGCCTGAAAGGTATGGTTAATGTCCATTACCTACATTTGCCGCGGACTATGTCTATATGCCATCTCTAAACCAGGAGGAGGAGGATAGGGAAGGAGAAGAGCACGAATACAACACTAGCAGTCTTCTTACACAGATGCTTGTGCTTGGTTGGCAGCACAGGCGAGTAGGTGGTAGTGGAGAAGAAGTGGCAGGGCTTTGGGGGATCGAGTGTCTGAATGGTGGGTCCCATGGATGTGTGGGGTCTGGTCGCGGCGGGTGATGCTCGGCACGTCGCCATTTGTACCTTGGGCCGAAAGTTTGTTTGTGTGATAGACCGTGGGCCTCACTGGGTCGTATTCTCTGAACGTTCTATTCTGACAAAGAAAATTAGCGTGTTTCTCTTCTCATCCTACCCTTAAGTTGGCCCACATGTCATTGATGTCCTTATCTTCTTCCTTCTCTCCTCTCTCTGTCTCCACCCCTTGACCACCCCTCTCTCTCCTCTCTCCGTATCCTATCGACTTGTCGCAGCTCTAGGGCCTCCATGCACGCCCCTACCTCCCGCACCGCCTCCGGCCTCCATCCCCACCTCCCGCGCTGTCTCTGGTTTCCGCTCCTACTTCCCACGATGGCGTTGCCCCAACTCCCATGCTGGAGTTGCCCCTCCTGCAACCACCCAAACTAGCGACCCATGGTGGCGCGCCACCGCCATCGCCGCCTTCGTGTCCCCACGTAGTGCCTTCACCTCAGGCACCACCCTCCGTGCAACCTCCTGATGTGACAAAGGGCGCCTTCGATTTTTTCGATGAGAACGATAACTCGATTTGGTGGAGACTACTCTCACGATTCGGCTACCAATCATACACGACCAATATGCCCGCAATCGTTGAACTAACTCCATGGTTGTTATCGACCTTGCTAGAACACGATCGACGACCACGAGGTCTATTCCTGCATGCAATCGAAGAACAAGCAAGAACAAGATAATAAGCAATCTGAAATTACGAATAGGAATTAAGATTGTATTGATATGTGGGGTTCTGAATAACAATGCTGTTGTTAAACTCGTCGAACAAGATGACAAAGTATAAAGTAACAAAGCTAAATTTCAATCTAACAAAACCCATCAAACCCTAAAGGTGGCGGCCACTATGTAAAGGAGGAAGAGGAGAGAGGAGGGGTGGTGGTACTATTCATGCATGAACAGTACGAGCCTAGGGTTGTCGGCCACCATATGGACCAAGTTGGTCAATATATTACATAGCCCGTGGGCCAACAATAGGTGATGCAGCATTATGGCATGTAGACGTAGTATGGCCCGGTGAAGTAGAAGTAGCTCGGATCGTAGGAATAGAAGTAGCTCGGCCGAGGTCCAATTGGGAAATATGGAACTGAATTAGCCGAAAGTCCAATTGGGGAAGACGTGGTTGAAGTAGAGGATACAGTACAGCAGGACGAAGTAGTGGTTGCATCTTTAGGATTGATGTCCTCATCACCTCCACTTTCCGCTCCACCGCGCCCCTACCGGCCACCCGCACCTTCGCCTCCGCCACAGCCATCGTATCTGAATCCACCACCGCGGCGTCAGGAGCAGTGCCCTTCGTGGGCCTACGACAAGGGAGGTGAGCTTGGTGGAGGTGCAGGATTCATGGTCGATGATGGGAAAAGACGTTGGATTTGTGGTCCTCCACCACTAAATTGATTCAAGCATCGACCGATCGAGCTCCTCTGCCGTTGAATCGAGCTCACGCGTCGGCTCAACCTCCATGCGATCGCCGAGCTTAACCTCCATGGGGCACCTCCAAGTAGCGGTCGAGCTTTGCCTCCAAGCTTACGGGCCGCCGTTGACCTCCACCTCCACTACTCTCGTCAAGGTCGCCAGATGCCACCGCTGCAGCTTCGCTTGGTGAGATCAGGGCATGACTTTTGTTTCAACCGAAGAGGAGGAAGGGGAGAGGTAGATGAAGGGCAATATGGTCTTTTTGCATCCCATTTGACAGAAGACTCACGCTGGATGGACAACATTGGCATATAAGGATCAAAATTTGAGAAGTAGTGGCATAGAAGGAAAGCAAAAAAAAATCCAATGGCAAACAAGGGAACAGGTTAACTTTCAGTGACAAATAAGGAGTTATATTTGATATATTTATATACGATTTGTTTCCTTCATAAAAACAAATTAAAAAAGAAACAAAAGGAAAAATGAGAGAACAATCATTATGTCAGTACGACAGAGATCAGTACTTCAAGCTCAACTTCAGTAATCTTAATGTTTACCGTTGCTCTATGGATTTTTTTAATAATATATTTTTATATAGAATTACAGAATTAATTGTCCGCGTGACACAAACCTATTTTTGTTATTTTATTAAATGAATATTTATTTTTGTAATTCTATTAAAAATATATTATTATTATGATTTTATTAAATGAGCATTTATTTCTGTAATTCTATTAAAAATGTATTGTTTTTTTTTTTAAAAAAAAACAAATCTTGAAGTATGTCCGTCTGCACTCGATGGATAGGCGTCTCCGTCTCCATGCCGATGTCCGAAACCAGCAGGCACGTGCACCGGCCGATGTCCGTCACGGCCTGCTGCTTCTGCGCGTCGCCGGCGCCGGTGGTGACGCAGGTGTCGGCCGTAGTATTGGTGCCGAACGTGCTGCCGATGGCGCCGAGCGCCTTAAGCTTGACGTCCTCCGACATGCGCCGACTCTCACTTTCAGATTTGGTGAACTCCAATATCTCAAAATATACTTCTTTTTTTTGTAGAAGAGAAGAATAGAAGCAAGTTATTAACACAAGTAATATAGGTAATGAGTCATGAGTCTAATTTCAAACAGCTGCTTCTTCTCCTGCAATGCCAATTGCATCCATATATATTGCTGTTATGCTCTACAATGATCATCTTATTTCCATTTCCAACATACAGCAAGTGTGAGTTTGTCAAAAACACAAATCAGCGACAAATCCCTAAGCAATCAAAACACTGACAAAAGAATTTCATGAGCATCACTTCACGGTGGCCAAACTGCAAACCACATGATTGTTGCCTTCATTTGAAACTGTACATCCAAACAGCGTTGCGTGCACACTGCACACTACATGGATGCATCTGACAAAATCCAGCCCCGCCTGACAGACCATTATAAAATTACAGCTACTTAGCTGTACTTTTTAAATTTCATGCACCTGATTTGATCCATGCCACCCTCTTAAGCAACCAAGGTTAGGAGGGTACACCAAGATAATAATAAACCAACTCAACTCAATCCATTTCGACTGTTCGAAATGCCAATATCGATCACCAACACGCCAACAAACATGATTAGAATGCCAACAAACATGATTAGGAGTTATCACTGGTACATTACATTACAATACATGATATGAATTATCATAAGGAGCTGCACAGTGTTCAGAATTGAATAACCATTCTGATTAGGAGGAACTCCAGTTACACACAAACTGCCACAATCGTGTAGATAACAACCACAACCATAGGGCACGAACAGGAGGTCCAATTTTAGTTTTTTTAAAAAAAAAAAAAAAAAAGAGAAGAAACCCACAAACTACTGCAATCACCACAAGAAGTGCAGGCATTGACAGTAAACACGTAGAAAAAGCACACTACCTCGTCAAACAAAAAACAAATCAGAGTAACTCCAATAGTACATGTGTTGTTCACCTACTTGCTGTTTTTCTTTTTCAGTAAGCTCCCAAACTTCTTCAGTAGAGGCTTGTTCCTTTTCTGTTGCTGCTGCGGTTTTGTCGGGGAAATTGCCACTTTACTAGTATCTTCTGATACTGTCCCATTTGCATTCTCAGTGCTGCTGTCCTTCTTCTTGGAGTCTAATTCATCTTTGGGGGATTCCGTTTCATGTTTTCTGTCTGTCTGTGGCTGCTTCTCGACAACTTCGTCGCTCTCCTGTACGGTGCACTCAGTTTTCACTTCCTCATGTTCAACCTTACTGTCGTCTTTCTCTTCTTTGTGATTCATGTCCTCGTTAGAGTTACCATTGACAGCATCAAGCTCCAGCTTTGGTTTTTCATCATTATCTCCTTCTGTACCTTCATTTTCTGCAGCCGAATCAGCAACATCTTCATGCTCACGTGCAGAATTGTGCGCCTCATCAACAACCACTAGCTTCTCTTCCTCCTCAGGATGCTTCTTTGTCATGGCTTCAGCAAGCAAAGCAGACAATTCATCTATCTTCTTCATGGCGTCAGTTTCTCGCAGACTGAATTCGTCATTCTCCTGGGTTACGCTCTGCAACGCATTCTCTTTATCAAGTAACCTCTCCTTCAGTTGCAAACTCTCGGATGCTGCCTCCTGCACAGCCTTGTTGGCTTCAGCGACCACTGATTCCGTGTAAACCAGTTTCTCTTGAAGACTCTCTTTCTCAGCCTTTGCCTCCTGCAGAGCATTGTTGGATTCAGCAACCACTGATTCCGTGTAAACCAGCTTCTCTTGAAGACTCTCTTTCTCAGCCTTTGCCTCCTGCAGAGCATTGTTGGCTTCAGCAAACACTGATTCTGTGTACATCAGCTTCTCTTGAAGACTCTCTTTCTCAGCCTTTGCCTCCTGAAGAGCATTGTTGGCTTCAGCAAACACTGATTCTGTGTACATCAGCTTCTCTTGAAGCCTCTCTTTCTCCTCATTGACAGCTTGGAGATTGTGCTCTGCACCTCGCAGTGATGCCACCACCTTGTCGGCTTCTACTTTAAGAGCGGCAATTTCTTCCTCCGACTGCTTGCTTGACTTGACAATGTCAAGCTCCTTAGATTCACATTCTTCTCTGTACCTGTTCACTTCAGCCTCCAATGTTTCAACAGTTCTCCTTAAGCAAGTGATGTCGTAGTTTGCCTCATCAAGCATTACCTCATGACTCTCTTTGGTACTCTTTAGGGCCATCTTGAGATCACCAATCTGCACGAGGGCATGCTCGTAATCATCTTCTTTGTTCAGAAACCTCTCATGTGCTTCCTTTGCTCTGCCAGATGCCTCACTCAATGCAGCAGTAAGATCTTCCACCGCCCTTTTCTCTTTCTCTTCTCTATCCCTAGCGTCATTCAACTCGCTTATTAACTTGATTTTCTCCTCGGTCAGGCTTTCAATCTTTGCACTAGCAGTCTTCTCATCGTTTAAAGCCTCTGAAGCTGCCTCTTCGGCGGCCTCAAGTTTGTTTCTCAGAACATCTATTGTTGTCTGCAGTCCAAACACCTCTTGCTGAGATGCATCCAAGTGCTCGTTGGATTCGTCGACATCTGCTAAAAGCCTTGCCATCTCAATTTCCAAGGCCGTTGTCTTTCCTTTCAGCACTTCGATTTCAGATTCTCTATCTTGTAGCATAGACTGGATCTTGTCCAATTCTTCTTGCGTAGAGGCAAGAGTTTCGCTTTTGAACTTGTCCGAGAGAGCGACTTCCTCCAATTCCATTTCAAGTAATCCTGCTTTGTGCTTCCATTCTTCCAACAGCTGACAGATGTCTGACTCAGCCTTATTTGCATTAGCTAACTCTGATTTAAGCTCCTTGACCAGTTTTTCCATCTCGGCCAACCTCTCCTCAACAACTCTTGCCTCCTCTAGTTTGCCCTTCAGAGCTGAAATCTCACATTCCAAATTCTTAACAAGCGCCTCAGTTTCACGGCTTTTACTCTCTTCACTCGCTGCGCTCGAATCAAGCAATCCTTTCAAGCGGACGACTTCGCTGGAGAGGATCTCCACCTTCTCTGCATTGACCTCAGCGATCTTCATGGCATCGTCTGCGTGGCCAAGCGCAGCCTTCTTGGCCTCATTCGCCATGCCAAGCTCACGCCTGAACCTCTCCAGCTCCTCCGTTGTGGTGACCAATGTCTCCAAATCCGCGGCGTGCTGCCCACGCACACACTCAAGCTCCCTCTGCCACTCCTCCTCCCGCTTCTGCGCCTCATCGATGCATGCCTGCTCGAGCTCGTCTGCCCGGAACTTCTCGATCTCCGTGCCCTCCTCGGCCCACCTCTTGGCCATGAGCGCATCCTGGAGCTTCTCGTGCGTCTCATCAGCCACTCTCTTGGCCTCGCCCAGCTCACCGACAAGACGGTCCCTCTCTCCCACGATGAAGGCCACTTGATCCTTGGCCTTCTTGAGGTCTTCCTGGACGGATTCGAGACGCGCCTGCAACTCGGCCTCCCTCCGCGGCTGCTTCTGCATTACCATGGCACAATTTGCATCAAGAACTCACACAAATGCAGGCAATGCACATCATTTTCATTGACAAGATCCCAATTCCAGCGCACTTACATCAGGAGGCGTGCCGATCTTGGGCACCCGGCGCTCGACGGCGGGCTTGGTGTCCGCGGATCTCGGGGACCGGTCGAACGAGAGGCGGGGCCGCGAATTCTGGGCCGCCGCCGACGGCGGCGAGTTGGACTCGGACTTGAAAGGGCCACCGTTGCGCGAGCGCGGCGTGGACGGCGTGCCGCCAGTGCTCCTCCTGGAGCCACCGGGGGTGGATGGGCGGTGGTTGGAGGACGGCGTGGAAGGGCGGTGGTTGGAGGACGGCGTGCTCGGCCTGCCCTTGCTAATGGGGGACTCATTAGGCCCAGATCTGTCAATGGCAGCACACCGATTGATTAAAGCCCCAACCTTTTTGTTGATACGAGTGGCAAAATGCAGCTGAAATCACGGTTCAAACAAGGCACATTTTGCGCGGCGATCAAGGGAAAATCTTGCCAAAAAAAAAATCGAAACTTTAAGATGGACAGGCAGAAATTTAGCGGATCAAGAAGCCGTTACAACTCAAGTTTACGGAATTGGTGATGCTCAAGTTGGCGCATTTGCGTGAGTTCATGGTCAAAAGCACACGCAATGAACAAGAAAAGAAACGGTACGAGGAAAGCAATAGGAAAGAGGAAATCAAAATGCTTCCCGATGCACTAACCGCTGAGATCTGCCGCGCAGTAAAGAAGAAGATAAAACCAACCCAATCAAACACACAAACCAAGAACCAGACGGAAGGGAGCGAGAGAGAGAAAGAGAAAAGCACCTTGGTTTGGAGGGCAGCATTGTGGACATGGCCGGCGAGTGGAGCGGCGGAGGAGGGGAGAAGGCAGAGAGAGAGATGGGGCGTCGGCCACACTGGGACGGACCGAGCAGGCAAAAGGAAGCAGGCGCAGATGCTCCAACTCTAGTGACTAGTGCAAAAAAAAACAAAACAATAATAATAATGGCTAGCTGATGCGTGCTAATCAACTCTTTTTCTTGAGGTCACAGTCACCACCACCACCACCCTTCACCTACTGACTGCGATGCAAGCACCAGTACCACCAAACCTATGGACTTGTGGTACCATTATTAGGGAGAGTAATATTATCTGGAATGTATTAATCCTCGTGCGTCTGATTGGTCGGAATTTGACGAGCAACTATATATGTTGTAAAAGTATTTTTTTTCCTATTTAAATTAAAAATTGATTGAAATTACTATGCTTGTTGGCGTATTAATGCATAATTGAGTATAACTCTTTTCGAGGATACTTAATCATAACTCTCGTTATACAGGCCACACCTCATCTATATGTTAGTGTGTACATCAGCGAACAGGCGAATTGATATTAGCAAAAAAGGAAAATGTTCTAATAGTTAAACAGAAAAAAGGCAAAGAATCAGAAGATGACCGGCCAATTGGAGAGATTAGTCGATTAACCATCCAAGGCCGTTAAGAGCGTCTACAATAGTACATATCACTTATTATTAAGGATGTACCTATCAGTATTTAGATCATGCGGAGAAGAGAATGTGTGCTTGTTACCAGACGAAAAAATAAGTAAGTTGTTGATACGGGAAACAACAAAATAGTTATTGGAGACTTGTTTATTACCTAAAAACTTGTTTTGTAGGTAGCAATTAAAGTCTTAGATTCAAACTCAATTAGTAATCTATTGGAAGTCTTGTCTCTTTTTATTAGATTAAATACTCTTTTTTTTAAGTAACAAACTAAGAAATAAACTATTGTAGACGCTCTAAATGTTCACAACACCGCCAATTTATTATATTCTCTTGTACGGGGTAAAGAAAGCTGGTACTAGAAGTAAAGAAAATCCTTCCTTGCATTGATTCATTTAGCATCTTGACAACGAAACAGATTGTGGTACAATCTTCAACTAGGTACGTGCCCGCATGCATAGGACGCAGCATGTTTGCAAGGCATTGCTCCGGATTTGAAGAATTAGGTGTCACCGACCGATGCCATTGTTTCGAAGCAAAGACGATACTTAAATTAGTGTAGAGCAGTGGCAGAGCCTGACTAAAGATTTAAGAGGAGGTCAATTCAATGCATTGTGTATTAATCCTTTGTGTAAAGAGTTAATCTGACCTGACAAGAATCTATTCGATGAAATATCAATACATAATCACGGGTTTTCAGTTTGGAACGGAGGGCCTAGCTGATGCTCTGCCAATGATGCTGATCTATCAACTGACAAGGAGGGTTGCAATAATAAGACAGATATAACTTACTTGTTGTAAGTTATATCTGTGATATAACTTAAATCTTTTGCCACGCTTTCTCCTTCACGCCAAGATTCTCCGATCACTGTAAGAGCCCCAAAATCTTTGCCCCGCTTTCTCCTTCACGCCAAGATTCTCCGATCATTGTAACAGCCCCAAAATCTGGGGTTGTCAATCTCTTCACAACCACCCAGGATATACAGTTACGAAGTAAGCAGTGTCTCAAGTAAGCTTTCGATTACAACAAAACCAAACTTTTATTACATAAGATTAAGGTTTAACAACCGCTTTTACCTTGAACACGGGCTTCCAAGCCCAAAGCTAATATAATACAAAATAAAAGAACTTCACACCACAGGCACACTTGAGCACGATTGAGACCTAATAACAATAGTCACTGCCTTCAGGGGGCCCACCAAAATCTTGCTCGTTGGAGTTCTCAGCATTTTCCCAATCTTCTTCTGTGGAGGGGTTGTAAATTTTGCAAGAATGAGTACTACTATCGTACTCAACAAGCCACATGGAAAAGCTAAATAATTACATACAAGGAGTTCAAGGGATGGTTAGGGTTTACCTTAACAGGCATCTGTGAATGCATTTTGCAATTTAAAGCAGTTTAACTTTAAAACAATAATAAATAATAACAACATGGGTTTATCAACAAATGCACCAACCAGATTCACATCTCAAAAAACTCTACTTATGCCTCATGTATTGGAATCACCCATGAACACAGCTTCATTAACCGGAAGTACGGCGTACTCGAATGTCATTTGATATACTCTGTAGAGTTGCACAGCTTTACCCACAAGATACCCCATGCTCGTACTGTCAGAACATAGACACGCAACATGTTAGCGTGCGACTAGCTGAGATAACAAAGCTTTTTCACTGCTTAACATTTCTAGTCTCTACTCGGTAGGTTCTTACTCCATACAGCCCTCGAGAGACTCCACCGGCCGCAGCTATGGATCTCTCACCCCGATGCTGATGGGCCCATACCGTTATGAAGACCAGCGAGTGTCCCTACAGGCCCACTCCTGTCCCACTCTAGATGTTGTAGATATTCAATTGGAAGAGCGGTATACTAGGCTAGGGAGTAATGACTACACCTGTGGTTGAGCGGTTTTCTATGTCTGCTACTTTGGCACAAGGTTTTTGTCCTTACTAGTCTCACAGTGAAGCGATAGACCAACACCACCACGTGGTTGTCTATCCTCCGAGCCTCACCCGCGACTCACTTTTTCCAACACAAGTCTATTGGGATGCCCAACTTCCTGGACACAACCCTCAACTTCACACCAAAACCATTGGCGAACCGCCAATACACTCTTTTGATTGATAAACATAATTTTAGTGACAAAGCTATTTGCGTAGATAACATTTTATGTGGACTTGTCAAGGTGAATATGGCTTACAAGAAATCTTAACCTTGTCAAGGTGAATATGGCCTACAAGTGTTAGGTGTGTTTGTATGTGGGGTAATAGGAAATATCTATTCATCATGGCATTCCAAAAATATTATTTCAATATTTGAAGTAAATGGGCACAAATATAATAATGAAAGTAATATTAAATATATGAACTGTAGGTTCAAAATGATCAAAGAATGTGGCTTGCCTTCTTGCATAAAGTCATGTAAATCCTGTTCTGGTCTAATGTCTTCTGCAATCTGGTCTTCAAGATCGTGACCTAACGAAAAGCAAAACAATAAAGCAAACCAAGTAAAATACGGCTCGACAAGGAATGAACTGGGAACAACATGCAAGTAAAAACAAATAAAAAAGAAACACAAGGAAGGTGGTGCGGGAGGGTGAAAATTTATCTGGGGTTTAATTGGACTGAACGGAGTGGAGAAATGGATTTCTGGGCTCGAAACGGACGAAATGGATATAAAATGCTGAATTAGGTTTTTGCGGATGAAAAGTGCCAGATAATGAATAGTGACATTTTACTATTCATAATTGAAAATATGGTGGTGAACAGTGATGTGCTTGCTATTCATGGTAATGAACAGTAAAAAACGGGATTTTTCGGTAGATGAACATTATTTTCAGCTATGAACAGTAAATAAATTACTGTACAGTGAACCGTAAAGACTGAAAAGAATAGTATTGGGCCCGACCTTTTTACTGTGCAGCCCGAGGCCCATTTTGGCCGGGCCGAACCGGCCTGCTTGGCCAGGCCTTTCAAGGCCAACCGGCCAGCGCTTCGCCGCTCGAGCCGCCGGGCCGAAAGGCTCGCGAGCTCGCCCGGCCGGCAGCGGCGGCACTTCTTGCGGCGGCGGTGGCGGCCGACGGTGATGGCGACCGGAGCATCACCGGCGAGCTGAACCCGTTTGGGGTTTTGTGGGGCGAGAGGGTGTGGAAATGGGGTGGCGGCCTGCAACCGTGGAGGTGGCGGCGGTGGAACTTCGGTCTTTGCGAGTTCGACGAGGAGAAAGGTGGGCGAGTGGGAAAAGATTGGCGGCGGCGGGGTTGCCGAGCGACGCCGAGAGAGGAGCGGTGGCGGCATGGGCGAGCCAGGTGGAGGCGACGAAGGGGGTGGAAGGTGCGGGCGACGCGAGGTGGCGCGGGAGGTGGCGACTGACGGCAGCAGCGCCGAAGGAGGTGACGTCGGCCGAGTAACGCTCGGGAGAAGAAAGCGGAAGAAAGAAGAAAGGAGGAGGCCGGAGGCGGAAGCGCCCGGGAGAAAAGCGCTTTCGGCTGGGAGAAGCGGATTTCCGAAAATGGAAAGCGGCTTTCGGCGGAAGTTTCAAAAAATGGAAAGATTTCAAATTTGAACAAAAGATTCAAAAAATTTCAAATATTCAAATGTCAAGGCTGTTTCAGTCACACTTCTTTCTTAAACTTAAATCTCGCGCAAATTATCACCACTATATAAACACATGTATTTATATTGAAAATATTGTTGTTAATCCTTAATCGTACAAAGCTTCAACACCTATAAGCCGTGTTTGTTATTCAACTATAGCATATCTAGTATATATTTGATCAATCATTTAATCTACACTCTACACTGTCATAGTTAGGTCTCACCAAATAGACGAGGTAGATTATTCTCCATTTCTTTCCGTGAACGAGAGAATTTGTAAAATTATTTTACTTTTCTTATTTAGGGATTATAGGCTCTATGCACAAACATTTAGAATATATGTTTAGTTTAACCAAACTACTAGTCTAATTTGGACGAGCTCTAAAAAGATTGTTAATATGGGACAAATGTTTCGTGCACTTTTGTGCCTAGGCACCCAAATGAATACCCGTTGATGTGTCTTGAGACTCGTGACGTTGGACATGGGTATCTTACCTTAAATATATCAAGGGTATAAAAACATTTCATACCCAAACTCCAAATCATATATCAACTGTACACGTGCTTCGGACGGTTCATGGTGTGGGTGCCATGTGTAATATCTACTACTTAACTATTAGAGTTTGCAGTCGCCTGTCTTCCCACCATCGTTCGCGTCCGTCCGATCGAACATCTTGATTAGTACACCGACGGCTCGATCAGCTTAGTACACCGACGGCTCGATCAACTCGCGCGACCCTATCTCACTCTCACGCTTGACGCTCTTGACTCTCACGCGCCCCCACCCACCTGCGTCTCCCGGTGCCCGCTCTCGCGCCGCACTCCCCACCCGCGACACCCTCCATCCCTCACCTCGCTGACACCGCCCCGCCTCACCGCGTGTCGGATCAACTCGCGCCGTCCACCTCTCCCTACCCGGGCAAATCTGGATGTGACGGGGACACCGAAGAGGAGGATGACGAGGAGGAGGAAACTGCTCCCCACTTTCGTCGGATCTGGTTGTGACAGGGACACCGAGGAGGACGAGGAGGGGGAGGAAACTGCTCCCCACCCGCGCAGATCTGGCTATGACGGGGATGCCGAGGAGGAGGAGGAGGAGGAGGAAGCTGCTTCCCACCCGCACCGCTCGGGTGCGCGCCCGTGTCGGATCTGGCTGTGACGGGGGCATCGAGGAGGACGACCACGAGGAGGAGGAAGTTGTTCGCGTGAGAGGGGGGTCGGAATGGAAGGGGATGAGGACGAGGACGAGGCGGCGACGCAAGGGGACGAGGACGCAGCAGTGCACCCGAGCGGCGGGCGGTGCCCACCCACCCCACGATGTTGCGTGCTAAGCAATCGCCGTCAGCTCACTCGGCAACCGCCCAGCTCTGCCAACCGCCAAGAAGATAGAGCCATGCCTCCCCATGTTGAATGCACGATGGTTGCATTGCAGTCAAAGATGCTCTGGCGGTTGCCTCCTTCCAACATAGAAAAGATTGCTACTCTTCCACATTACCACCTTCGTGCACTTCCTTTTCCACAAGTACCGAGTAAATAATTCGCTTTGCTCCCCCTCTATCTTTCTCTCTGTATGTAATCTTCATCTTCATGCTTGCATCTTTTGCTTCTTTCGGCCACTGAATCAATTAGGTAGATCAAGTCATCCTTATTGAGCTTGGGGTCAAGTCGTTAAGACACAGAAGAAATGCTACGACCCAGCACGCCAGCATCATCTTCTGGTTAGTCACCTTCTAGTTATTCAGAGATCAAAGCATTCACATATGTCTCCATTTGAGCTATATGTATGATCTAATCTTCATCTTCATGCTTGCATCTTTTGCTTCTTTCGGCAACTGAATCAATTAGGTAGATCAAGTCATCCTCATTGAGCTTGAGGTCAGGTCGTCAAGACACAGAAGAAAGGCTATGACCCAGCACGCCAGCATTACCTTCTGGTTAGTCACCTTCTGGTTATTCAGAGATCAAAGCATTCACATATGTCTCCATTTGAGCTATCTGAAGATGATAATGTACACATATAGTGCCCTGGTAAATTTTTCATAGCTTAGATGAAATTGTGTATCTTTCTTTTAGAATGAAGCATGTTTTGTGAAATCCATTTTGCTGTAGTGCTCTAACTAATACTAATGCGTAGTAGAGATCATGACTTCATCACACTCCTTGAGATTTATGGGTACAGGCTACACAATTAGCGGTATCTGGTGGAATACCTTGTGTGTATTGTTATTTTGGTCTATGTTGAGGTTCCATGAGATAGTAACAGTGCATTAGCTATATCTGTTTCAGAGCCAATGTCAACTCACTAACTTTTGTTCTTAAGAGGTTATGTCTGTGTCATGTGATGTATGTCCACTAATTCAGACCCACAACTATACACGTGACAGGAGCATATTTTATGTTTTATTCTTTTTATCTCTTCTTGTACCTTCTGGTTAGTCACCTTCCGGTTATTCAGAGATCAAAGCATTCACATGTCTCCATTTGAGCTATATGTATGATCTCTGAAGATGATAATGTACACATATAGTGCCCTGGCAAACTTTTCATAGCTTAGATGAAATTGTGTATCTTTCTTTTAGAATGAAACATGTTTTGTGAAATCCATTTTTCTGTAGTAGTCAAAATTATATCTGTTGGATCTTATGCACAAGCAAAACAAATACAAATGACAAGAATGTGTAGGCATGAGTTGAGGCTTAGCCAAATAAAAAACACATGAAAACATAAAGGAGAAAAAAATTACATTAGAGATAATCCTATGTATTTTGTTTCTTGAGGGATCTCTCTTTTCTACATGCAGGTTGATCCTGCTGCATCTGGTGCTGGTATTGGCCTTTTTGGCAGTACTTGCAGAAGGACTTGGTGTTGTTATTAAAAGCTTGCTAAATTCCACGCTTTAGTCAATGATGTTTTTATTCAGATGTTTGGTTAATAATGTATTGCTATTGTTAGATATGAATGCCCCTTGGTTCTCTTTTAATTTATTGATGTCGGTACTCTGTAGAAGATATCATTCCTTGCCTTTTGACCAACATTGTTCTCATTATATGACTGGAGGAGATGTTCCCTTTGCCCCATCATCATCTCAAGTGATCTGTTGTCTCATTGTATCTAAACTCAAGCTCCTGTAAATGCCTATTTTTTTACCTCAATTTGGTTATGTGGATATCATAGGGATATACTCACGATCTTAGGATGATGAGACAATTGGAATTTGCTTTGAAGGTTTGTCGAAATTCCAGTTTTCAGCAAGCGTCAGGATAATCGGTAGTACCGGCGTGCAAGGCGCGGTACTACCGCAAATGTCAGGAAAATCGGTAGTTCCGTTCTCTACTTGGCGGTATTTTCGCATGGCGGTACGTTTTTCCAAAGAAGGAGTTTTGTGAGATTTTTGTTTTTCTCCGAGAATCGGTACGACTGCAGTTTTGGGAGCGGTACTACCGCAAGTCCGGTAGTTCCGGTTTTTACTTGGCAGTAGTTCCGATTGAGGTTCAAATTCGGCTAAATTGGAGTTTTGAAATTGGGTTAAGTCTAGGTCATGGTTTCGGTGTATGAATGTTGCATAATACATGTTTTGACTAACGTAGGTCAAGTTGTGAAGAACTTGATCCCGAAATTGATTTTTTTTTGTCTATTGCTGTGCAGGTCGCTTGTGGTCAACGACGGTCAACGGCGAGGATGATCGGGACTAAGCTTGGAGAGCTGAGGTTCAGAGCCATCGAGGATGTCGGGTGAATTCATCGGACTCAAGTATGGCGCAGAATGGACAGGTGTGACCGAACGGGCAGTTTGGTGCGACGGGTTGGATCAAGCGGCGCGGGGGTCGGTGCAAGTGCCATGGAGGTTTCAGTGGGAGACGGACGGGAGAGACTTGCCGACATGTTGAGAGCCGTTGATCAACCTACACATGGCGAAGCAGGCGTTTGCTTCACCAAGATTGGACTCGGACTGCGGAGAAGGATCGAGAAGGGGTTTTTTTTTTGTCATTTCACCAAATACTGCCTTGGTAACCTCTTGGCTAAACCGCGGCACAAGACGACGCAATGAAAAGCGGTTTAGGTCAAGAAGTGATGAAGATGACGCTTTAAAATGCATGTGTGAGTTAAACCCGTTTGTGAGTGGGCTTAACGGGTGCCCAATGGGTATTGTCTTCTAGAAGCTAGGCCTCCCTATAAATAGGAGAGGGTGCTGTCCAGCAGCCCCTAAGCCTTATACATGAAAAACCCTAACTTGTATTGTTAGGACTAGGAGAGGAAAGGGAGGGTCTAGGGTTCTAGAGTTGAAGTGATTGTATGCTCTTTGTTTGAGTTGTGTCCTCCAGGATGGAGAGGCTGTAAACATCACTTGATCATGAATCAATCCAAGCATGGTTCCCTATGATGAATTTATTCATGTTCTTGCTCTTTTTTGACAATTTTGTGATTTTGGAGTCTTGTTGGTTTTCCCCAGAGTTTTTGTGGTGACATGTGGGAGTGCATCTAAGACCATCTTGGTCATTCTTTACCCACGAGCAAGATTTAGATCATGTTTTGCTTTTTGACTCGATTTGAACCAAACTTCATTCAAATGGAAAAAGGTTGAAACTTTGACGTGGATCTACTTAATCTTTGATTGGAATAGGTTCTTAACCTTATAGTGAAGCTTTGTTTCAAGTTTCGTAGAGTTTGGCCAAACGGATCAAAAGTTGTGCCAATTTTGGTTTTCGTCGTTGTGCTACTCCAAGATAATCGGTAGTACAGCCTTTATACCTGCGGTAGTTCCGATTATCGGTAGTACCGCTGTTTTGCCTGAGGTAGTTCTGATTTTAGGTAGTACCACCTGGTTGCATGCGGTAGTTTCGATTTCCCTGTTTTTCAGCACAACTCTCTGTTTTTGTTGCCATGCTTTGGGGGTTTGGAGTTGACTCAACATAAGTCTTCCACTGTGCTTATCTATTGATCTTCATAGCTCTCATAGCTATTAGAGTGAAATATGTGTGGAATCCAATCTTAAGCGAAAAATTGATTGAGCTCCTATTCAACCCCCCTCTAGTCGTCTTTACGATCCTCTGAGTTAGCTAAATTAGCTACAAGTTTGCTAGTTTTACATGCTCCTTCATTCTCAAGATCATTGATAGTTTTCAAGTGACCATTTTGTTCTTAAGTGCGTCCCAATTATCCCTTACAACACATCCAAAAAATTTTAACCCTTCATTCGGTTTGTGCTTCCAGTCCATTTTACCATATCCTTCTGTCTCGAAGTAATTTTCAAAGGCAAGTGCATTTCTGAAACATTCCAATCTTTTTCAAACTCAACAATAGCATTCCCTGTATTATCTCTAAAATTCCATAAAGGAATGACCTTCAATGGGCAAAAGCGTGATAGTTGCTTCTTCTAACGATTTCCACTCTCTCCAACTTGACGTCAATCCTTCCATTTAGTAGGCACATTAACTAGAGCTCCCATCCAGGGCCCACACAAACTTCTCATCTCTGTTTGCAAGAGGTCGTGGCTCCAGAGCAATTGGCTGTGACTGTGGTCTCTCTGGAAACCATTCACTGGTCTCTATGGATAAACACAAGCAGAGAAGAGGCTCCTAGGGATTGAATCACTCAATCTATTGCTTTTTCTTTCTTTTAACAGGACAATACTCAGCTTAAATAAGCCTCATGCATACATAAGGTCACACGACCAGTACTCCACATACCCACTAACTCCTCTAGGACCTATTCTCATGCCACGGCCTCCTGGAATCTCTCAACGATCCAAAAGACTCGGCCAACTTATTGACTCAGACTGCCGCTTCATTCGGGCGTTCCGACTGCTATAGTACTCTTACAAGTAAACTTCATTCGGGCGTTCCGATCGCTCTGATCTTATTCAGTATAGTCTTTGCCGACCACGGCACTTTGACTCATCACTTCGACCACGTCTTCTCGACTCGATGCTTCGACCACGAAGCATCGTCTCGTCGTCTGCTGTAGCTTCTACGACACTGTATCTTCTACGACCACTGTACCACCTACGATCACTTTGCCACCTACAACCACTGTACCACCTATGACCACTGTAGCATCTACGACCATTGTACACCTACGACCACTGCACCATCTACGACACTATAGAACCTACGAGATCTGTACCACCCACGACCACTGTAGCATATACGACCACTGTAGCATATACGACTACTGTAGCATATACGACCATGATCACTGATGCTACGGCCCTTTGCACGTCGTTGGCAATGGCTTTCCTCTTTCAACTTTTCTACTCTCTTCTGGGCTTCTTTACTAGATCTTCGATCACATCTTTTCGACTTGATGCTTCGACCATGAAGCATCGTCTCGTCGTCTGTTGCAGCTTCTTCGACCATGACAATGTAGCTTCTATGGCCACTGTAGTTTCTACGACACTGTATCTTTTACGACCACTGTGCCACCTACGACCACTGTACTATCTACGACCACTGCACCACCTACGACTACTGTAGCACTGTAGCACCTATGATAATGTAGCATATACGACCACTATAGCATCTATGACCACTGTACCATCTACGACTATGATCATTGATGTTGCGGCCCTTTGCACATCGTTGGCAATGGTTTTCCTCTTTCAGCTTTTCTATTCTCTTCTAGGCTTATTTACTAGATCTTTGATCATGTCTTCTCAACTCGATGCTTTGACCACGAAGCATCGTCTTGTCGTCTGCTGCGGTTTCTTCAATCATGACACTGTAGCATCTACGACTATGATCACTGATGCTACGTCCCTTTGCACATCGTTGGCAATGGCTTTCCTCTTTCAGATTTTATATTCTCTTCTGGGCTTCTTTACTAGATCTTTGACCACGTCTTCTCGACTCGATGCTTCGACCACAAAGCATCGTCTCATCGTCTGCTGTAGCTTCTTCGACCATGACACTATAGCTTCTACGACCACTGTAGTTTCTATGACAGTGTATCTTTTACGACCACTGTGCCACCTACGACCACTATACCACCTACGACCACTGTACTATCTACGACCACTTTACCACCTACAACCACTGTATCATCTACAACCATTGTACCATCTACGACACTGTACCACCTACGACACTGTACCACCCACGACCATTGTAGCACCTACGACCATTGTAGCACCTACGACCACTGTACCATCTACGACCACGATCACTGATGCTGCGGCCCTTTGCACGTCGCTGGCAATGGTTTCTTCTTTCAGCTTTTCTATTCTCTACTGGGCTTCTTTACTAGGTCTTCGATCACGTCTTCTCGACTCAATGCTTCGAAGCATCGTCTCGTCGTCCGCTACAGCTTCTTCGACCATGACACTGTAGCATCTACAACACTGCAGCATATACGACCACTGTAGCTTGTACGATCACTATAGCATCTACGACCATTGTAGCATCTATATAAACGATCACTGATACTGCGGCCCTTTGCACGTCTTTGGCAATGGCTTTCCTTCTTCTTTCAGCTTTTCTATTCTCTTATGGGCTTCTTTATCCCATGTACACTTGGCCAGTATATACTCCACATCTGCAATAGTGCAGTTGAAGTACTTGGTGGCGTTAATTGTGTCATTGTTTTGAAATTTCTGTAGAAAAAAGTGCATCACAGACAATAAAAGTTCATCAATATGTTCATGTCCTTGTAGTACAATTGTACAACCTATATACATAGCAGCACCTGATGGGGCCCTATTGGGATCTTTCAATCAGATCAATCAACACTAGGACACTACACATGATTTAGTCATTTTGTTTTCAAATTGGTTTGGTTCCTTAGTATCAACAGTGTTGTTGTCCTTACAATTCTATTAGTGCAATGTGATTGACTGATTGTGAAACATGCTTGCTCCTGCCACCATGGAAAAAACAAATTTTTATGGTAAGGTACCTAAAATATTATTTTATGAATGATTATGTAGCTCAATGGCACCAGTTAACCGAATGCGGAAGAGAACGTACGCGATGTTTTCCGAAAGCCCAATGGTGCCTATGTGAGTTGTCCTTAAAAATCACATCATTTTAAATAGGAAAGCAATAGAAACTATTAATATGCTCCTTTATTATATATTCAAGGAATTCGATGACATTGAGGTATTCATCACTCGATTGTAATTTTGTGGTTGTTAATTACATAATTCATTTACTAATTTTTGAATTGAATTTTCTTTGTTTAGGTTTGGAGTAGGTTTGTGTCGGGACCAAAAAAATACAATTCGATCCTCTGTGTATTCTGCACTAGTTCAGGATCACATTAGTGCACACAATATCAACATAGATGAATATCGATCCACACAAGATGATTAATATAATAAATGACTAATTTGAATAGCAAATAATGGTTTTGATCTTATGGTCGAGTTTACATTTATTAAGCTTTGCAGGGTTGGCAATAAGTAAAATAGTAGCAGCAGAAAGAAATTAAACTCCAGTGGAATCCTATCAATTCGCCACAGGCAACTGACTAGGATCAAGACCCTAACGATCATCACTTTCGTAGAACTCATCCTCAAATGCAGGCAAAGATTCCTCCACTACTATTGATTATTTGAAGCAAGCATGAGTACACAACCGTACTCGCAAGTCATACCATAGAATGCAATTTATAGATGATGGCTTATTCCAAAGGTATGGCTTATGTAGTTCTTTTGCAGAAATACAACATTTGCAATTGAATATAAATAATAAATTGAAAACATAATTCAAAATAAATAAACAATATTAATTTGATATTTGTTTTCACAAAGAACACACAGTCTAAACAAATTATTTACACATCCATATGATTTAGATCACACACCCCTTCCCAAATGTTTTACGAAAATCTACCCCTCGTGTGAAATCCCCGAGCATGTCCATGACCACGGACGCGGCTATTCGAATAGATTTATTAAGCACTCTACAGAGATTGTACACTTTACCCACAAGATGCAATCAACTGGATCAGGGCTGATCACAACAAAACCTTTCGGTAACTTCATCTCGAGCATTGACACTCTCGATGTGCTTTACCACCGTCCAATTTGTACACACATCCCTTGGTACGACACACACCGTTGGATCTGAAAACGGCGAACCGCTCATAGATGTGACCCAAACACAGCGGTACACACCTTCCACCCTGGCACACAGCCTAACCTATCTACCGAGTAGTCAATGTCAAGACTCCATAACTTACTAAGTTAGACCTGTTCCATACCAGACATGTGATTGTACAGTAAGGCTCAGTTCAATGGCGCACAAAGTTTAGTTCTTAATTAACCAAGGCAAGACTTCCAATTTCTAACTAAATATCACACAGACCAATATTCTCATTCACGCAGTTTCCACCATATCACACAGTATCCACCACTTGCCTCAGTCTAAATCTTTTCCCACCTGTTGATTAAGTGCAACACATGTCATCAACGAGTAATAGCACACAGCACACAGCACACACAGTTTTATCACATAGTTCCATAATCACTTAGTCAGGTTTATAATTGCAACTCATATGAAATGATGACTCGTAGCATGGCTAAGCATTCTACTCGTATCTAACCAACACATGTTGGTGCTAAGATAATACCAACTAATAATAAACCAACATAAGGTGATAAAAGATCATGGCATGACAATAGACAAGGTGGATATAACAATTTGGATTAATAACTAAACCCAAAAGCATTTAAATAAATACTTGAAATAGAATGCAAAAATTTGAATCAAACTATTTTAAAAACTGGGTTCAACATGATCAAAGGTATAACTTTCCTTAAAATAAGTCTAGGCATTGGTCTTGATCTGGGTGTACTCCTTCTTCAAAAGACCCCGAATAATTAACATATACTCGCAAACGAAGCAAATAAATAAAACAAATAAATAACAGAGGTAAAACAAACTTCAAAAATTAAATATAAATATAAATAAATAGATCTCAAATTTAGATAAAATTAGAAATTTGAATGGGCTCAATCGGAGTTCGGATGCAAAAGATATGTGCTTTGGAAGATTGAATATAAGGAAAATACCCTAAAAATGATTTATTGGTTTATCTGAATGATTTTTCTAAAGAAAAATTGGATTATTGCGCAACGCTGACGTCAGCGAAGAAATTTCTGGAAAAAGATAAATAAAAAAAATATTGACATGTGGGACCTACATGTTAGTCTCACGGCTCACAGTGGACTGAGTTCACCGAGCCGGTTGAATCTGGGAACGGTGGACCGTCCACGCACACGACATGTGGCGCTAACGCGGTGACAACCGGGATGACACGCATGTGTGGGCGCTGAGATGGCGGCTGACGTGCCATGACACGTCGGACCGACGGCGGCGTCGCTTGCGACGAAGGGCACCAACGGGTAACTACGGTTATTGCGAGTCTGGTGACGCCCTTACCGACACTCGGGACCCACAGCAGCAGTCGGCGGCGAGCTCGAAGCAGTAGAGGACCTTCAGCTTTTGTCGGACGGGGGTTCCGGCGATGCTCCAGCGACGGGGAGGGACACACGAGGTAGCCCAGGAGACGGCGGACCCGATGGCGTGCTCAACGGCGACGAGGCGACGACGGTGGCGGCATAATTTGTAAAAGAAGAAGCTTGGCCAAAAACCCTTATTCTCATATTGCGGCGGCGCTAGGGCTCTTGGGGCGATGAGGGTGGCGGCTTTGGGTTGCGGAAGCAAGGGCGAACCTCGGGGGCTATTTATAGGAGCTCGGACGCCCGGGATAAGGAATCCCCAAATCGAGTCTGATTCGAATACGAAAACGAAATCCGGAAATCTAGGAGTTTGAAACCGATTGAAGATTTGATTTGGCCGGATTCGAATGCGGGGGAGATGAGGGGTAGGATTTGATGCGAAAATCCGGGGCGAGTTAGTTGGGAAAATCACGTTGTCGCACCGAGCTCGAAGCTCTGGCAATGGCAGCGGCGCACGGCTTCGTAGGGAAGAAGACAACGCGAGGAGGACGACGACGCCCCTGGGCCCACCGGTCAATGAGAAGAGAGGCGGCGCGACGAGGTGGGGAGGGGCTGACATGCGGGGCCCGCATGTCGATCGGGAGCGCAGCAGCAGCGCACGAGGGTGGTCGGGCCGCATACGATTGCTCGGCCGTAGAACAGGGTTGATTTCGGTCCGTTACTGTTCCGAAGATTCTTAATTAGTTTTTATTTTTTGAAAATACCATAAAAATCCAAATAACAATTAGAAAATAGCAAATGAACTCGAAAAAATGCTAGAAAAATCTAAAAAATATATCCAAGCACATGGAATCCAAATAAAATAGTTTTGACAATTGTTGATGTTAGGATTAGTCATATTAAATTGTTTTGATGCTAAAGTCCATATTAAACTTTAATTAAAATTCAATAAAAATTCAAATGGTGATTTTTCCAACCACTAACTAATCAAAAGATTTTTAAAGCTCAGAAAACTGGGATGTTACAGTTTGTTATGCTGTTTCGATCTCTGACGCATTGGTGAGGATCTCACTCACCCTTTTCTTGGCAAACAAGATTTATTTTCGCTTTAGTTGTGCATCTAGCTTCAATAGAACAATCAACAATTAGTATATAAGAAAAGTATTAGCTGCAGTTATTCATTTTTTCAGTGCTAAGGATCAGTCCATCTGTACTTTGATTTGTGGCAGTGTATCACACCTGGCAAGACGTGTGCCAGTGCATCACGTGAACTCACATCTATTTATTTTACGAATGATTATTTAGGTCAATGGCACCAGTTAACCGAATGTGGAAGAGAACGTACGCGATGTTTTCCGAAAGCCCAGTGGTGCCTATGTGAGTTGTACTTAAATGTCACGTCATTTTAAATAGGAAAGTAATAGAAACTATTAATATGCTCTTTTATTATAGATTCAAGGAATTTGACGACATCGAGGTATTGATCACTCGATTGAAATTTTGTGGTTGCTAATTACATAATTCCTTTACTAATTTTTGAATTGAATTTTCTTTGTTCAGGTTTGGAGTGGGTTTGTTGTGCTGTTTCGATCTTTGACGCATTGGTGAGGATTTCACTAAACTTTTTCTTGGCAAACAAGATTTATTTTCGCCTTTGCTGTGCATCTAGCTTCAATAGAACAATCAAGCAGTTAGTATATAAGAAAAGTTTTAGCTGCAGTTATTCATTTTTTCAGTGCCAAGGATCAGTCCATCTGTACTTTGATTTGTGCCAGTGTGTCACACCTGGCAAGACTTGTACCAGTGCATCACATCTTATTATTTGATGGTATGTGCCATTGCATCATGTGAAATCATATCTATTAATACATCTTTGAGTAATGTTGTGGTTGTTACACAATGTATCGAGTGATAATAAGTGTTCATCTAATCTACCAATTGTTTTCATTTGCATGAATTAATGAAAATTCTAATTGGGTTTATAGATGTTGCTAGCCTTTTTTTTTTTTGCTTTAACACAGTTGACTCACAGAAATATCTCCCAGAATCATAAGATCCAGGCTATTGGTCTTGGTAACTACTTAGTTGTCCTTATTCACTTTCTGATCTAATGCTTTTAGCTGAAGTTACACAACTTGGTTGTAATAGAATGTATAAAGTTTTATAGCATGTATCATCAAAGAACTTCTCCCTCTAGGGTCTGTTGATCATACTATCAAGCTTATTTTTGGTAATGCACTTTATTTAAAAGGAGCTTGGACTGCGAAGTTTGATGCATCCCCAAGTTCAAGATATCATTTGGATTTGAAGCATCTGATCTGCTAAAAGGTTTGGGGCTCTAGCTACCATTCAGTGCAGAGAAGATCTTTTAGAGATGGTCGACTCACCGATGGGACAGAGTCTGTATGTTTCATCTATTTTCAAGTGTCAGGGTTTCAACAGTTGATCATGTCATCTGTGCAATAAATCTGATAAATATTTCAACTTTCAAATTATGGTTTATTTGATGTATGTAAGGTTTTGGAATGACAAGAGTCCAGGATTGCTATAGAGTAATGTACTTCAAGGCTGCTTGATACATGAGGATTGGATGCATGGTTGTTTAGTCATCTGAATATGTTTGGCGTACTAATTGCATGTTTTCCCATCTGAATATGTTTAACATACTAAATTTATTTTGTATAGTTGTTTAGTCAAAACTGCAGGAAGAAAATCTTTTTAACTCTACTGTAAGACATAAAAGTTTTAATATATAAATAACAATAGAGATATTGATGATCTGCAACAATATATTCCATACAAAAGAGGGTAAGTATTCTTTGACCTATCTGCGGGGGCAAATAATTAAGATGCTCGAATGCTACTCCCCTTTGGTGCACGACGGTGACGGCGGTATACGTGCGACGTCCTCGTCGACCTTGCATTGCCCCCACAAGCTTGCATGGAGCTTCCAGTCTGCCTTTTGCTTTCGCTTTTGCTTTCGCTTTCGCGAGAAATTGCGTGCATCGGACGGCTGCGTGCGTCGGGCCCAGCGATCTTTTTTAGTCTGCTCCCCTTCCCAAAAGGCAGAGGAAAACGCTACTCCAACTAACGTTTTGTTTCTCCCTCTCGCAACAAAAACAAAAAAAATTGCTCGCATTGGAGAGGAAACACGAGTTGATACCCACGCAACGCAACAAAATCCCCTCTTCGGTTCGGTTGCAGCAGCAACAGTAACATCACAAAATTAGAGACGATACTATTAAAGATGCTCTCAACACGATAACACTAAATGTTCGCATAGTTATCGTGCTCCATTTAGTGTCATCTAGATCTGGTATTGTTATGCACTGTTACCATTTTCTTGAGTATTAATTGTTGGGTAAACCTTCTGGGACATGCAGTTATGCACGTGTAAAAGGAGGGGAATTGGTCATTTCCGTAATGCCTTCTTTCCAACACTGCACGAAGCAGAACCGAGCAAAATAAAACGGAGAGGATCAGAGTAGTGGTCGGACCTCTGAGCTGTAATATTATAAGTTTGGTATGAATATTTGAAGATGTTATCTCTAATCTGTCTTTCGATGATGTAAAATTGATATAGCAAAATTAGAGACGATACTATTAAAGATGCCATCAACACGATAACACTGAATGTTCGCGTAGTTATCGTGCTCCAGCTGCCTGATCTCGCCTATTTTCTCCGGGTCAAATTGGCACAGGTAGAAGCTGCACAAATCACAGCTGCAGAGGTCAGCAAGTAAAACAGTATGAAACGTCCAGGATGATGACACGAGGTTAACTTCTTCCTAGCGAAGTAGCATCAGGAATCCAGAGCAATTTGTGTATTTTACTCGCCTTCCATCCATGCCGATGATGACGACGGTTTTCGGTTCTGACCAACTACTCTGTTCCTTCAGGCAGGTAGAATTGAGCTGAAATAATTTGGAAAGACACCGGAAACAGATACATGATGAGGACTCTTTGCTTAAGCAACTTATGTAGAAAAAGTTGTTTCTAAATGGCATAGATGTATACAAGTAGCAAATTATCAAACAAAATGTCAAATAGCCAGCTGCTTCGTCTCTTGCAAATGCGCACGTGCGTGCATATATATATATATTTGAACGCTCGAGCGCATAATACCTATTCTGTGTGTGGGTAGCTGCCTGGGCTGCGTGCGGCGCGCTAGCTCACACTTCCTGCGTGGGATCGGCGGTAAAACACAAGGGTGCGCGTTGTAATCGGCGGTAAAAGTCTCGGTATCGTCTAATCTGGCAGTAAACCCACACATATCATTGTTTTGTATGTGAATGTGTATTTCTCTAGTTGTAGTAATAACTTTTGATTAGATGCTCTGATTTGCGAACGAGTTTCACTGGTAGTTTGGTGACGACGAGGGTAACACAATGATATAAGTCAAGCAAATAAAAACCTCTCTATGCGTTTACTAAAAAGATTTACTGCATCGCTAAAAGAGATTTACTACGGCTTCTACATAACTTTACTGTCATATTAGCCAACTAATACAGACAAGGAGACAAATAACAAGCAAACAATCGATACCTTGTTACATCAATGTTTCTTTTTTTGTAATAAATTTTGATTGGAAGCTTCGATTCACGAACGGTTTTCACCGGTAGCTTGGTGACGACGAGGGTAACAAAATGATATAAATCTCAAATAAAAAACTTTCTGTGTGTTTACTAAAAAATATTTATTGCATCGCTAAAAAAGATTTACTATCGCCTCCACACGACTTTGCTGCTCTGTTACAAAAAGATTTACTAGACTCCACTTGTAGTTTATTACTCTGTTACAAAAAAGATTTGCTACAACCTTCACATGATTTTATTGCTATGTTACAAAGAGATTTACTGCAACGTCTACATGACTTTATTGTTATCTTAGCCAATTAGTACAGACAAGTAGACAACCAACTAGCAAACAATTTGTTCTTTGTTTTCTACATGAACATTTATTTTCTTGTTTTCGCAATAACTTTTGATTGGAAGCTCCGATTCACGAACGGTTTTCACCGATAGCTTGGTGACGACAAGTGTAACAGAATGATATAAGTCTGGCAAATAAAAACATCTCTGTGTGTTTACTAAAAAAGATTTATTGTATCGCTAAAAGAAATTTACTACAACCTCCACATGATTTACTGACATCTTACCCAACCAGTACAGACAAGTAGACAACTAACTAGTAATCAATAAGTTCCTTATTTGGTACATGAATATTTCTTTTTCGTAATAACTTTTGATTGGAAGCTACAATCCATGAACGGTTTTCACCAGTAGCTTGGTGACGACGAGGGTAACAGAATGATATAAGTCTCGTAAAAAAAACCTCTATATGCGTTTACTAAAAAAGATTTACTGCATCGCTAAAAGAGATTTACTACCGCCTCCACATGACTTTACCGTTCTGTTACAAAAAATATTTATTGGACTCCACTTGTAGTTTGTTGCTCTGTTACAAAAAATATTTACCTCAACTTACACATGACTTTACTGCTGTGTTACAAAAATATTTATTGCAACCTCCACATAACTTTGTTGTCATCTTAGCCAATTAGTACTTATAAGTAGACAACTAATTAGCAAACAATTAGTTCATTGTTTTGTATACGAATATTTCTTTTCTTGTTTTCGCAATAACTTTTGATTAGAAGTTTCGATTCACGAACGATTTTCATCGGTAGCTTGGTGACTACGAGGGTAACAGAATGATATAAGTCTCGCAAATAAAAACCTCTATGTGTGTTTACTAAATAAGATTTACTGTACCGTTAAAAGATATTTACTATGGCCTCCACACGACTTTACTACCATCTTAGCTAACTAGTACAGACAAGGAGACAACTAACTAGCAAACAATCAGTTCCTTGTTTTGTACATGAATACTTATTTTCTTTTTTTGCAATAACTTTTGATTGGAAGCTCCGATTCACGAACGGTTTTCACCGGTAGCTTGATGATGACGAGAGTAACAGAATGATATAAGTCTCACAAATAAAAATCTCTTTGTGCATTTACTAAAAAATATTTATTGCATCGCTAAAGATATTTACTATCACCTCCACCTGACTTATTTGCTCTGTTACAAAAATATTTGTGGACTCCACTTATAGTTTACTGCTCTGTTACAAAATAGATTTACTACAACCTCGACATGACTTTACTACGCTGTTACAAAAAGATTTATTTCAACCTCCACGTGACTTTATTGTCATCTTAGCCAGCTAATACAGACAAATAGACAACCAGCTAACAAACAATCGATTTCTTATTTTTGTACACGGGTGTTTTTTTCTTGTTTTCATGACAACTTTTGATTGGAAGCTTCGATCCACGAATTGTTTTCATCGGTAGCTTGGTGATGGCTAGGGTAACAGAATAATATAAGTCTCGCAAATAAAAACCTATCTATGCGTTTACTAAAAAGATTTACTACATCGCTAAAAGAGATTTACTACGGCTTCTACATAACTTTACTGCTCTCTTACACAAAGATTTACTGGACTCCACTTGTAGTTTACTGCACATCCAGCCATGCACGTATGAAACAATTGTAAAAAATATAAATGTGGTGATACATGCGGCATTAAAATTGCTATCACAATTCCTTTCGACCTTGTCATAGCACCCACTGGACGCGTGACGTCACGCTTAAGGGATCGTGGGTTAGTAGGCTAGAATGGCTTGTTCGGCACTCCGTATGGGCGACTTGCTCTGCGTGCGATGGGTTGGTGTGTGTGTGCATGTATATAGTATGGTACTCTTGGGAGTACGTACTCCCACTACTCTTATATCACTTAAATCGTGTGATGATACCTCTTTATCAATTTGAGCATACTTCAATAATGATTATAAGATACCACAAAATGAGTTCCATAAAATTTTCCACTAAACCCACTTTTTATATAAAAGTTTGTGTATATACTTATTTTATATATGAAAAGGTGTATAGAAAACATAAAGGGCCCCAATTATTTTTTTTAATCAATTCGCATTGGAGTATGTGTGTGTGTGTGTATATATATAGGATTAATACTTCATATTCCTGGGTGTAGTTACTCCCACCTTTGATATACCACCTAAAAGAACTTGACATACTCCTTTATCACTTTGGGCATACTCATATACTAATTATAAGATACTCCAATGCGAACCATACAAAAAATTTATAAGAAAGTCCATAGTTTTTAGCATATTTTGTAAATACCTTCATATTCACACTAAAAAGGAGTATGTCTAAAAAATTATACATACCACCCCTGAAAAGGTGTGAATACCACCTAGGTAGTCTTATATACTCGTATACTACACATACATACTCTCGGTTGCGCAAGATACTCCCTACATTATGAGATACGAAATAGAGAGTAACTACTCCTAGGAGTAGGAAAAAGGCTCCCAGGAGTAACTACGTTATGACGTCTTTTTCAGACTCTTGAGAGTATGTACTCCCACTTCCAATATACCACTTAAACGAGTATATTATACTTTTTTTTACCACTTTTAGTATACTTAAATACCAATAATAAGATACTCCAATTGGACTTGATTGAAAAAATATTAATTGGAGCCCTTTATTTTTTGATATATATTCTTTTTCATATATAAAAGAAGTATATACACAAATTTTACTATAAAAAGTGGACTTTAATGAAAAATTTCATGGAACACAGTTTGGGGTATCTTATAATCATTATTGAACTATGCTCAAATTGATAAAGAGATACGATCATACTATTAAAGTGGTATATGAGAAGTAGAAGTACGTACTTCCAAGAATATCATACCATTTTAATTTCTTATTCCGTGCATGAAATCATAGCTTGGGCATCGCATCGCATGCGGCTGGCGACCATGCTTTCCCGCGCTCGTCTTTGTGTGCTAGCATCCGCACCTCCCGCACGAGATCAGCAGTAAAACCCTCATGTGCGCATCAGAACGACAGTAAAAATGGTGTGTTGGCCCGCATTCCTCCCCCACTACGCACGGCGCGCCAGCACCTACGCCTCCCGCTCGAGTTCGGCAGTAAAACCTACACACACATAAAAAATAGCTATAAAAGTTGCTAAATTGTAAAATAATCACGCAAATGGCACGATAAAATAATCGCTGTCATGTCATTATATAAAAAAAGGTTTTATTGCCGTTTCGGTGAGGAAGAGAGGACTGTAATATTCGTGATGCTGGTTTTACTACGGAAAATGATGTCAAATTGTTGATATAGTAAATGATGTCATTGGTGTCCTCATTTCTTCTTGGAGCGAGGATACAAAAGCGAAAAACAAAACAAAAGTGGATCCTATGAATTACTGCATGTGAGGAATCATTTTACTTAAAATCCGAAGAGGGAAAAAATATGCCAAAAACACTCCAAAATTAGGGAGGAAGAAAACACCCCAGTATAGTAAGAAATTATGAAAACTTGGGGTTAAATTACTGTGCAGAACACTCGAAAAAACCACTTCACGAGATAGGAAGAACTCCAAACTGAAGAAACATATGTATTCTCTAACCTTGTGGGGGTGCGGGTGGGTTGGAGGGTGCTAAAAATGAAGCCCACCTCGGCTCCTGCCAAGAACGTGGGCCGGTATGGCTCGCCAAAGACCTTGAATTTTTTTGTTCCTTCGAGGGTTGAGGGAAAAAAAAAATCCGAGAACAACCATTCTTATAAATACAGTATGGAAATGAGCTAATACAACCAAAATCCCTCCTCACTACCAGCAGGCCAGAACTGTACACTTCATCTAGCCTAACAATAGATACATACAGAGACTAGCAATGCATCTGTCCATAGACTGAAACACCTGAATCCAGCATAAACATAGGAGCATGTACAATGCATGGTAGCCTCAAGTAGTGGCCTCATCCTTCACCTAAGCTTCCGCTGCTTCTGCAAATCACCTGATAGACTACCACTCTTCTCCTCTCTTCCACCACGGTGGGTTTAATCGTGGGGCCGGGCCGCCCTAACGAGCACAGAGGTAGGAGTAGTAGCTAAACTTCCCTCGTGGATGTTTGGATGGGCCTTTGTCCCGGCCCACTCGAAGGCTCAACCCAATCCCATCCGTTCGTAAACGCCCAGGGTGATCCTGTCCGTCCGTACAGATCTGCGGCGCCGCTTAAATGCCTCCGCCCAACGCTTGGCTGGCCCTGCTCTCCCCCTCCCCTATCTCCAGGACAAAGCCGCCGCATCCACCCCCGACGCCGGCCTAGGGTTCCGCGGCCGCCTCCTGTTCCAAGGTTCGAGATCCCACCCGACATCCAGGCTTTCTTCGATTTCTCTAGCAATTGTGCGATCCCGTCTATGCGCGCTCATCTTGCCGGTGTTCTTCGTGCGATTTTTGGCGGGGTTCTAGGTTTTACGCGCCGGTTTGAGGATTTTAGGATACTTTGGGCAGATCTAGTTGGATTAGGCCTTGCCGAGCAAAAAATTGCAACTTTTTTGGGGGCGTAATCCGTGATTTGTGGGCGCGGAGAGTTGCTTAGGGTTTTGTTGTAGAGACTCTTTTGGTCGGGCATCCTGAGGATTTCTAGTGTGAAATTTAGTCTTGTTACCTCTAGTTCAATAGGGTCATGTAGTTTTACTGTGAGCAACTACAGATAATTGCGACTTGAAATCACGAGGCTTAGGTAAAAGGGGGTGAAACAGCCAAGTCCCCAAATCCATGTTTTGATGTATAATTGTTAAGCTCCCAAATCCATGTTTGATGTATATGAAAATCAAATATAACAAACATAGACCGTTGCTCACGTAGTAATTGTCGGTCAGGTGGCGCTTGTTACTGAGGGATGCAGTTTGATTTCTGATATGGGGGCAGGGGTTTAAAGTTTTAGTTGAATCTATATGGAGATGCTACTTGTCAGGTGCTGCAATCGATGTATTTCTTTCTACTGCCATTGAATTGTGTGAGGGCAGAGTGAGTAGAATTTTTTAGTCAGTGCCTGATATTTACACGGTCTGATATGTTTATTTGTACTCATGGCCCCATGGGTCGTCTCATTTGTTATTGAGATGTGCTGATTACTGGTTTGGTTTGCACATTTTGTGGGCTTTAGCCTTTAGCATATGTGCGTACTGCATACACCTGTTGAGCTCATTTATGCTGCTCTTGAGCTTATCCAATCTCATCTTACCACCCCCCCCCTGCCTAAGCATAATCACAATTTTCTCCACACTGAGTACCTTCAAGGCTTCAAGTTCATTAAATTTGAATCTGAACTGCAGCGTATTCGGATATGATACTTGTCAGGTTATATTATTGCAGCGGTTCACTGTCCAACAGAAAGATATTGATGTGTTTCTTAGTATATCCAAGGCTCCAAGCAGCACAACATGAAATTTAATAAACAATATGCTACTATATCAACACACATGAAAAATATTTCTGAGTAGTCTTAACCATAGTAATCATATTCTTATGTTTACTCTAGTTTTTTTTTTCAGTTTTTTTAAAGGACTGATCGACGGTTTTCTTGTTTTCAGGAGATGCCTCGCTATGATGATCGTCATGGAAACACACGCTTATATGTTGGTAGATTGTCCTCACGCACTCGTTCTCGCGACCTAGAATATCTTTTCAGCAGATATGGAAGGTAATGGCAATACTATGAGCAGTAAGAGTTCTTCAAAAGTTTTCTGAAGTAAAAGAATCTACAACTGACAAGCTTTGAAGTCGTGAATATGGTTTTGCGTAATAAACTCAATTTTGGTGTCAAGTGTCAACTGTGAAGCACTGATATTGGTCTAGTGCTTATTATGAACAGCTTTAACTGTAACCCTTCCAAACTGTGGGGGTGCGTGTCATCTGCTATGTAGAGTGGACTAGTAAGCAAGTGTTCCAAGTCCCTAGTCCATGGGCAGCTTATAGCAGGTGTTGGGTTCAGTGATACTATGAGTCTTTCCAAGCTATACTTTGTGGATGAGTTTCTCCAAGCCATTATGTGTTTGGTGTTTTCTGTTATTTCTTTTAAGTATACTGTAGAAGTTTGACCCCAGGGCCTTGTGTGTTTAACTTGAATGATCTTGTTGAAGGTTTTTCGGTTTTTTACACAACCCGGGAGGTATGTGGTGGAAGGGTGCCCTTGGTGGAATTGGTGGCCATTATTCCAAAGTTTGTGGAGGACTTTGGTGAAGGGTGCCCTTGGTGTAATGTTAGACTGTTTTAGTGGAAGTTGCAAGATGGTGATGCATTTGAGTTCTTGAGTCATCATGGCTTACTGTTTGTGGCAACCGTTTGCGCAGAATACGTGAAGTGGAGTTGAAGCGCGACTATGCATTTATTGTATGTGAATTTTACTTCCCTAAATTTTATTCAGCCTTTTGATTTTGTTAGCCTACTTTTTTGTATGGGATGTATTTTGTTCACATATGAGGACAACCTTTTTTTGCCCTTTACTGCCAATTACCAAACAGGAATTCAGTGATCCTCGTGATGCTGATGATGCACGATACAATCTAGATGGCAGGGACGTTGATGGAAGCCGCATTATTGTTGAGTTTGCTAAAGGGGTAAGTTGCTCTTTTGGTTATACATCCATTTAGCATACTGATGATAATACTCAATTTTCTTTTTTTATCAAGACTAGTGAAACTTGCTTATGATGCTCCTTTACGTGATCTTTGCGTTCAGGTTCCACGTGGTCCAGGTGGTTCACGTGAATATATGGGAAGAGGGCCTCCTCCAGGAACAGGCCGTTGTTTTAACTGTGGGGTTGATGGTCACTGGGCCAGAGACTGCAAGTCTGGTGACTGGAAGAACAAATGCTACCGCTGTGGAGAAAGGGGTCATATAGAAAGAAATTGCCAGAATAGTCCAAGGAATCTCAGGTATTGATTGCTAGCATTTCCAGCTCTGTTGTTATGCTTCAATGGCATCGAAGTGCTGCATTTTAGTTTATACTTGAATGGTCTTATTTAATATTCTGTTGATGATTTTTTTCCAGGCGTGAGAGAAGTTATTCACGGTCCCCATCTCCACGCCGTGGACATGGCCGCAGCCGGAGTTACAGCAGAAGCCGTAGTTACAGGTATGCTGAACAAAAGCCACCAGCAAATTATTGCTCTTTATTTCGTTTGTATATATATCATAGTTTTGTTTGTGTACTTGGTATTCTGTCACCCAGCTTGTTTTAACATTACTTTTGTGATAATCAGCCGATCTAGATCCAGATCCCTATCGGGATCTCCTAGGGGAGGACGTCGAGATCGAGATGAGAGGAGGTCAAGGAGTCTTAGCTACAGCAGGAGCCCCAGGCGATCTGCCTCCCCACCAACAAAGGAAAATGAGCGTAGCCCGACGCCTGGTGGCAGTCGGAGCCCAAGGCTATCTGTCCCCCCACCAGCAAAAGAAAAGGAGCGTAGCCCCACACCTGGTGGCAGTCGGAGTCCCAGGATCCCTCAGGATCGGGTGAGCCCTCCACCAAAGGATAATGGTGAGCACAATGGCTCAGACCATGGTGACAGCCCTCGGGGCAGGGAGACCAGCAGGAGCCCATCTGAAGGCTACCGTAGCCCTGCTGCCAATGGGCGCAGCCCAAGTCCTAGGGACAACGGCAGCCCAAGCCCTAGGGACAACGGCAACGGCGACAGTGACAGCCGCCTCGGCTCAGGCTCACCTAGAGGAAGCGAGCCCCCCTGAAAGGCAAACCTGGAACGAAATCTCCGTTTGTGGGGCGGTGCTTGTGGATGCGATGCTATAGTTGTAATGGCTATATTTCCATTTTAAGACTGGACAAGTGTATTTGTTCCTTTTCTCGAACGACAGCTTATTCTGTTACTTGCGAGCTAGACCCCTCAAAAAGGATTTGTTGCCCTTGGGCTATATGCTTGATGTGTAATGGATCGATGAAGTCTTTATTAGCCTGGTAATTTGGACACCTTGGTAGCTTGGTTTGTTGCAATTTCTGATGCTGCGTGATGTCTGATTGGTTCGTGTCTGGAAGCGGAAAATTTTGCTATGTTCGGTGCCCGCTAGCCTAGCGTTCTGTAGCTGCCTTGGGATTTGTGCAGACTCGTCATGGTACGGCTGCTGAGGTCAATTGCGGTTTATATTAGCTTTTGGTTGCCATTGGTATCAGGTGGTGCCCGCACAGTGAAGGTAGCACGCAACGGAATTGAACATGGATAACGCTACTCACCTTACGTCTAATGGATCCATCGGACACTTGTCTTTTTGCTTCGTCTGCCAACGTTGTACATCCCCACGTTCTCTTCTCTCCAGTCCTCCCAACCTCCGTTCCACCTCGAGGTAGCTCTCCCTATTTATTATGGTGGTAATATATCTTAAAAGCAGAGATGAGATGATTGTATCACATCTATACTTATGAGTTAGAAAATAAATATCATTATGTTCCTCGATTGAATTATCATTTATAAAGATTAACAATAACAATTATGTAACTTATTGGTAAAGCCCTTTAAGTTATATAATATCACTCTAAATGCATCCCTACTCGAATGTCCCTGGTTGAAATACTAGTGATTTATCGACCAACACATGTATTGATTGATAGCTATGTTTCATCGATCATGTATATGGGGATATCGGATCAATAATGTAAATACATGTTAGAAAATATGGTGTTAAATTGACCCACATTGAGACACTATTGAGATTGTTATGATTTGATAAAATTGCACTGTATGTCCCTGAACTTGCGAGATTGTGCCACTTAGCTCGCTGAACTTGTATTTTACTTTTTCAGCCCTCTGAATTTGCAAGGCTGTGCCACTTAGCTCCATGAACTTGCATTTTACTTTCTCAGCCCCTGAACTTGCGAGGTTGTACCACTTAGCTCCCTGAACTTGCGTTGAAGCAAAGTTCGTCGGATGCGATGCCGACGATTTCGTCCCTTCCAAGTTCAGTGGACTCGTTGCTGCCCTGTTTCGGCTGTGTTCATCGTTCCCGTCACCTCACGCCGACAAAAACATATTCTTTGGGTCCAGGAACGCACCATACTCACGTCTTTGCGGAGCTCCACCGTCGGTGCTTGCTACCACCCTCGCCCTTGCCTCCTCTGAGTCAGCTGTGAAAAGAGAGAAGTACATTCCTAGTCCCATAGCAGAGGCACATTACCTCTCTCTCTCTCTCACGGTGATTCGCCAGCTCAACCTTTTCTGTTAGCAAACGACCAAATGGACTTCATACAGGGTGAGTAGTTTCTGCTTTGGCACTAGAAATATACTTCTATCTCTCTCACAGCCGACTCAAAGGAAGCAAGGGCGAGGGCGGCGACAAGCTCTGACGGTGGAGCTTTGGCGAAGACGCATGCACGGTGCGTTCCTGGGCCCGAAGAACCTGTTTGGCCGACGTGAGGTGACGGGGATGATGAACACGGCCGAAACGAGGCGGCGACAAGTGCACCAAACTCGGAGGGGACAAAGTCGCTGGTATCACATCTGAAAAACTTCGTTTCAACGCAAGTTCAGGGAGCCAAGTAGGACAACCTCGCAAGTTCAGGGGGCTGAGAAAGTAAAATACAAGTTTAAAGAGCTAAGTGGCACAACCTCACAAGTTCAGGGACCTACAATGCGATTTTCTCTTATGATTTTGTGTCATCAGTTGGTCTCAAACAATGATGATTTGTAATCCTTAGACCTGAGATCAACATTATTTTCTATATGTGTAATAGTATATTTAAGGGTTGCCAAACACTACTCCGTAACTAGATAGTTATAAAGGTAGCTTTCGGGTATGCTATGGAACATATGGAGGGATGTGACTTGTCGGATATGAGATTTGCCCCTCCTAACATAACAGGAGAGATATCTCTGGTCCTCTCGATGTGATCAGATAAAGAAAGTACATGGTCGTTCCACTAGTGGTCGAAGAGTTGACCACACAAAGATATCCGTCACTAGATCGAGAAAGTATTGAACAGTCTATGGATGACATACATGTCGCCTAGAGTTTAACCAGATATCGTGAGGCAAAAGGAGAATACATAATCAGGTCGTTTAATCCGACCATATATGAACTGATCGTATAGAGATACAGACTGGTCGTACATGATAACTAACTGGTCATAAGTTGTTGTGAACTGGCGATAACTAAATGTGAACTGATCGTGTGGATATACGAGCTGGTCGTGAGTGATAAGAACCTAATAGTATATCATATCGCATAAGGTTCGTCTGATATAATATTTATGTGTATTTGAGAATCGTTATATTCTGCTAGGAACCGCTAACGACTTGTGGTCGAAAATGCATTTTCGAGTCACAACCGATTAGGTATGAACCTACATGGTCACACACTTAACCGGTTGGAACAAACACTTCAAATATGATCCGTTACGAGCTCTTTATAAGGGGATGTATAGAGCTATTGAGACATAAGAGTTGCTTCACTGAAACGTTAGTTGCCATCTCTCTGAAGGCCCTACCATGCGTGTTGGTGTTAGCATACTTGCGTACGGTGTTTCACCTTTGTACATGGGGATACTGTAGATGACTTGTTGCGGTTGCTACTGCGTGAATCGAGGATGATCCACAACCTATGCAAAGAACGTGATAGGTTACTGGAGGAGACGATCGGTGCCAACGACGATCAACTACGACCACTACATCGATGCGCTCGATGTTGGATCAGGCTGCTCCAACTCTTCTTTTGCTGCACTGCGCGTCTAGTGGTAATAGTATGATCTCTTCTTTGCATGACTTCCTAGTTTCATGGTTGAAATTTTGAATTCCCAGCTAGTGTAGTCTATCTGTATCCCTTCACATTCTTCATCTCATTCATCTTTCTCCTCTGAGTGACCCCACTCCGGTGAATCCACACCAGTGGCAGCTCCTCCCCCTCCCTTTCCCTCCCAAGTGACTCTACATCTTCCACGGCTCCTCTTAGAACATTCGACGATTTGTTCTCCTCGTCCTAATCGGAACCGCGGGCTCACTATCCGACATACTTTGCTGTTGAGGCGCCGAACACTCGGGGTGGGGCGTCACCACCATCTCCTCTAAGCTTAGCTCATACCTAGGTGACACCCACACTCCTCCGGTATGCTTGTTGCAAGTATTTTTTTTTATTTATTGCAGTAAATTTTTTGAATTGTTGCGTGAAGTGTTTCTTTTTTTTTTTGTTGCGATGTGTTTTCTCAAATGTTGTAGCAAGAGGAATATTGTTGCAGCTGGATCATGGATTTGTTGTACAAGGAGGAGCCACTCGGGGGCGACCAGGATGTGGTGCTGGGGCCGCTAGATCTGGCCGACGACAAGGTGGTGTTGTGGGCTAGCCGCCGACTCCTAGTACTCCGAGCTCATCTAAAATGTTGGCACCAGTAAGTTAAGTTGTTGCAGTGGTTTAGTGAATTTTCACTTTTTTGTTGTAACAATGTTTTAATTTTGTTGCAATAAATTCTTGTATTTTGTTGCAATGTTTTATGTTTGTTGCACCGGAGTATGAATTTTATTACAACTATGGAATTAATTGTATGAATTTTATTACAACTATGGAATTAATTGTCGAGGTTCACAAACTTTTATTTCGATCCATCTAAATAAGATCTGACAGCCGAGAGTAGATCCGATGGGCCAGGAGAAACGCACCATGGGTACGTCCGGGCGCCAGTGGCTCCCGTAGTAGACCATTTATCCGGCAAATGGGAGTTTGATCCTCCGATCCTAATAGACAAGCTTTGAATGCGTGGGCCGAGCTTTACGTCCTCGTCCCAGTTTGTCGGCTTGGCCAAGTCAGCGAGCCATAAAGAAAGAACGGCAAAGGTTACGCTCTGTAGCTGGCAGCCTGGTTTACTAACCACTTCACAAGCAGGTAGGATGTAACATTTATTCAAGGATGCAGATGCAGTTACTGTCACATGGCTCGCAGTAAGTCCGTGCGTTGCTAGTGTCTGGCACAATTGTTAGTGGTACAGCCAACTGCATTTGCTACTACAACTAAACCACTCCCTGCTTCGCTGTTGCAGTTATAGCTGTTAGCTGCTCTACTCTCTAGCTGCTACTCCTACCAAGCAAGGACCGCGAGCAGTGGATTAAAGCCAAACAAAAAACATGGCTAACCAGATTTTTTAAGGGCTCGGCTAACCATTTTAAAACTGTTACCATCAACATATGACATGGGTAGTTAATACTCTCACGTGCTCCCTCCGTTTCGGAATACTTTAACAATCTTGATTTATGTGATACGAGATGTTAGGGTTCTAAAGAGTTGGATTGATTGAGTGCTCGAGTGTTGAGCTTTTATCCTCTATGGTGGAGTGGCTGTAAATCAACTTCAATCTCCAATCAATCCAAGCAAGATTCTTCGAGATGACTCTCTTCTTGTTCTTGCTTTTTCTTTGGTGATTTTGAGTTTTTGTTGATCCTTTAGTTTTACTTTGGATTCTTATTGAGATCTTGCTTGCTGTGACATGTGGGAATGCATCTAAGATCATCTTGATCATCTTTTACCCACGAGCAAGTTCTAGGATTAAAGTTTGATTTTGGTTTGGTTTTGGAGTAACCTTCACTCAAACAGAAAAAAGGTAAAATTTTGGCAATGATCTTCAAGATTTTTGATTGGAATAGGTTTCTGACATCCTAGAGAATGACTCCTTTCTTTGCTTTGAAAATTGATATGATAAAAGTGTATGATAGGGTGGATTGGTGCTACCTAGAGGAGTTTTAGGAAGGCTTGGTTTCGTGATACATTGAAGGACTTTCGAATCTTATGAAAAATTAATAAATTGAAGGTCAATTAAAAGAAATCCACAATGGGGCCAGGGACCATCGATATCTATTTTCTTCACACGGAGTGACCGGCGGAGTGTTAATACACTGAAGCAAGTTATTGATGTCTATTGTAGCGGGTTCTGTCAGCGTGTGAACTTATAGAAGAGTTCTTTATTTTTTTTGGCATGTGTTGCGGGGAAGGAGTCCCAAGCAAGGATTCAAAAACCTCTCCTAGCTCAATTCGGTGGCGGCGTCTGATCGTAATCGTAGGTTACGAGTTTTCACTGATCAATTTTGTTAAATTTTGCTTATAAATCAATCAAAATTCAAAATTTGAATTTACAAACTCCGGAAAAACCGGCCGGGATTTTAAATACCGACCCCACCGTAAGGCGATTCTGCGTGATAGCAAGCGGGATTTCCATCCTGGTCCCAAGTAGAGTTAAGGATCGCACAGAGTGCATTCAGAGGTGCTTCAATCAACATATCTAGGCATGACAACATGGGTTGGCCGATCTCCGCCAAGGAACACTCAATTTTATTGCTGATAGGGTGACCAATCTCCGCCAAGGATACATGGATGGAGTGACCAACCATTGTCTAGGGCTCTCGGAGAAGAAACAATGACGGTATATGAGGAATAAGCATCGGCTAACTCTGTGCCAGCAGCCGCGGTAAGACAGAGGATGCAAGCGTTATCCGGAATGATTGGGCGTAAAGCGTCTGTAGGTGGCTTTTCAAGTCCGCCGTCAAATCCCAGGGCTCAACCCTGGACAGGCGGTGGAAACTACCAAGCTGGAGTACGGTAGAGGCGGAGGAATTTCGGTGGGCGGTGAAATGCATTGAGATCGGAAAGAACACCAACGGCGAAAGCACTTTCTTTGGGCCGACACTGACACTGAGAGGCGAAAGCTAGGGAGCAAATGGGATTAGAGACCCCAGTGTCCTAGCCGTAAACGATGGATACTAGGTCTTTGTGCGACTCGACCCGTGCAGTCTTTGTAGCTAACGCGTTAAGTATCCCGCCTGGGGAGTACGTTCGCAAGAATGAAACTCAAAGGAATTGACGGGGGCCCGCACAAGCGGTGGAGCATGTGGTTTAATTCGATGCAAAGCGAAGAACCTTACCAGGGCTTGACATGCCGCGAATCCTCTTGAAAGAGAGGGGTGCCCTCGGGAACGCGGACACAGGTGGTGCATGGCTGTCGTCAGCTCGTGCCGTAAGGTGTTGGGTTAAGTCTCACAACGAGCGCAACCCTTATGTTTGGTTGCCACTATGAGTTTGGAACCCTGAACAGACCGCCGGTGTTGAGGCCAAGTCATCATGCCCCTTATGCCCTGGGCGACACACGTGCTACAATGGGCGGGACAAAGGGTCGCGATCTCGCGAGGGTGAGCTAACTCCAAAAACCCGTCTTCAGTTCGGATTGCAGGCTGCAACTCGCCTGCATGAAGCAGGAATCGGGTACTGATGTTGAGAAGATATTATCCATTCCCCTAAGTGCTGAGCCCTATGATGATTTTATATCCTGGTCACATACAAAATCGGGTAATTATTCAGTTAAGTTTCATTTTGATCAGAGCGCCAGTGGCGGAGGCCAACACTCTAATTCTATCTGCATGCTGAAAGATTGGAAGCTCTGGTCAATTAAGGCCCCGGAGGAGATGAAGATTGTGCTAAAGAAGACGACACTTGATTGCTTGTCAACGGGGAACCAACTCAAGTGACGACATATATGTGATAATTATACTTATTTTTTTCTGTAGCCACGAAGAATCTCTAGAGCATTTGTTCTTTCAATGCCCATATACAGCCGAGATTTGGAAATTGATGAAGCAACACCATAGAGTTAAACCCGGGAAGATATCTTATGTGAACTTAAAACAATGGCTGATGGGGATTCTTGCAGTCGCTTCAGATGTTTACAATTACCTTTTGGCATCTGTGGGAGGCCACGAAATGATGTCAAACATGGTGAACAGGTAAGTCATCCTCAAAGGATTTATGTGAAGATTAAAGCTTACGTGGATATGTTATTATTGCACACTTTTCAACCAAATATTTCCACAAAGTGCGAGCCAATCTTTCTGTTCCAAACTGGGTGATGGCGTGATGCTGAACGTGGATGCAGCCATTTTTGCAGTTCAGTTATTTCCATATGTTACTGAACCTGAAATCGCTGAAGCTATGGCATTGAGAAAGAAAATGGGTCGGATCGGATCCGAGTTCCGACTCCGATCCTAACTCGGGCACTCGGCCCTCTACAAGTAACCAACCCGCGCCATAGCAACCAAACTACTCGCTCAGATCGTGCCGTGTCAACTCGTTAGTAAGCCACAGGAGCGTCGTCATCAAATACATGTCGACCTCCGGCCACATCGTCGTCGTCGTCGACATCGACGACGGCGAAGCCGTGCAGCCGGTCACGCTGGTCCCGTACGTGCTCTCCTTCACGGACCTGTCGTACAGCGTCAACAGGGGCGGCGGGCTGCGCTGCCTGCCGTCGCGGGCCAGCAACCGCCTGGCGTCCACGGACGCGCCGCCCGCCGGTCCGACCAAGACTCTGCTCGACGGCATCTCCGGCCAGGCGCGCGAGGGCGAGCTCTTCGCCGTCATGGGCGCCAGCGGGTCGGGCAAGTCCACGCTGGTGGACGCGCTCGCCGGCCGGATCGCGCGGGAGAGCCTCCACGGCCGTGTCACGCTCAACGGCGAGCCACTCCACGGCCGCCGCCTCCGGACCATCTCAGCCTACGTCATGCAGGACGACCTGCTGTACCCGATGCTCACCGTGCGCGAGACGCTGCTCTTCGCCGCCGAGTTCCGCCTCCCGCGCGCGCTCTCCTCGGCCAAGAAGCGCGCCCGCGTCGACGCGCTCATCGACCAGCTCGGCCTCTCCCGCGCTGCCGACACCGTCATCGGCGACGAGGGCCACCGCGGTGTGTCGGGTGGCGAGCGCCGCCGCGTCTCCATCGGCACGGACATCATCCACGACCCGATCCTGCTGTTCCTCGACGAGCCCACCTCCGGGCTGGACTCGGCCAGCGCCTTCATGGTGGTGCAGGTGCTCCGCCGCATCGCGCAGAGCGGCAGCGTCGTCGTCATGACCATCCACCAGCCCAGCGCGCGCATCCTCGGCATCCTCGACCGCCTCCTCTTCCTCTCCCGCGGCCGCACCGTCTACGCCGGCACGCCGTCCGGCCTCAAGCCCTTCTTCTCCGAGTTCAGCGCGCCCATCCCGGACAACGAGAACCCGGCCGAGTTCGCGCTCGACACTATCCGCGAGCTCGAGCGCGAGCCCGGCGGCGCCGCCCCGCTCGCCGACTTCAACGTCAAGTGGCAGGCCTCTCACGCCGCCCTTAATCCGGCCGCCTCAGCCGACAAGGACAACAGTAAGCTGTGCACAATGCCGCTCGAGCTCGCCATCGCCGAGAGTGTCTCCCGGGGGAAGCTGGTCGCCGGGAGCGGCTCGGGGACGGCGTCCTCCACGTCGGTGCCCACGTTCGCGAACCCGCTGTCGGTGGAGGTGTGGGTGCTGATGAAGCGGTCCTTCACCAACACGAGGCGCATGCCGGAGCTCTTCCTGATGCGCCTCGGCACGATCATGGTGACGGGCTTCATCCTGGCGACCATCTTCTGGCGCCTCGACGACACTCCCAAGGGCGTCCAGGAGCGCTTCGGCTTCTTCGCCATGGCCATGTCCACCATGTTCTACGTGTGCGCCGACGCGCTGCCGGTGTTCGTGCAGGAGCGCCACATCTACCTGCGCGAGACGGCGCACAACGCCTACCGCCGCCTCTCCTACGTGCTCGCCAATGCCTTCGTCGCGTTCCCGCCGCTCGTCCTCCTGTCGCTGGCGTTCGCGGTCACCACGTTCTTCGCCGTGGGCCTCGCCGGCGGGGGAGGATCGTTCCTGTTCTTCGTGCTGGTCGTGCTGGCCTCCTTCTGGGCGGGGAGCGGGTTCGTGACGTTCCTGTCCGCCGTGGTGCCGCACGTCATGCTGGGGTACACCGTGGTGGTCGCCATACTCGCCTACTTCCTCCTGTTCTCCGGCTTCTTCATCAACCGCGACCGGATCCCGGCCTACTGGATATGGTTCCACTACCTATCCTTGGTCAAGTACCCGTACCAGGCGGTGCTGCAGAACGAGTTCCGGGACGCGTCGCGCTGCTTCTCGCGCGGCGTCGAGATGTTCGACGGCACGCCCGTCGGCGGCATGCCCGAGGCCGTCAAGCTCAAGGTGCTCGATGCCATCAGCAGCACGCTTGGCATCAACTTGACGGCCGACACCTGCGTCGCCACCGGCGCCGACGTGCTGGCGCAGCAGGCGGTCAGTGACATCGGCAAGTGGAAGTGCCTGCTGGTGACCGTGGCCTGGGGCTTCTTTTTCAGGGCGCTCTTCTACGTCGTCTTGCGCATCGGGGGCAAGAACAAGAGAAGATGAAGAAGACTAGAAGATACTCTTTATCTTTATTTGTGCCGCGCTGATGAAATTTCTTGCTGATTTGCTCCAACGAATTCACCTCTCAAAGTCTCGCGTGTTTCTCTATTTTGTGAGACTTAGCTGGAGTAGTACGCAGCTATGTGTGTGACTGTGTCATTTAGGATTTTGCTGCTCTGAGGCGTCGTCGAGATGTTCGGCGGGAGCAACAAAATGCCACCGCCTGCGGCTCCATCAGAGACTGCGTCGTTTCTTTCTTATTTTGCTGAAATGTCTCTCCGTTGTGGGAATAAGTAGAAAGATCTGAACTGAACAATACAAATATGTATTGTTGTTCGTCATCTTGACTGGTGTGCCATGCTGCCATCTAATCTTCTGCACTTCCAGTTAGGGATCTGTTGCATGCGATCGTAGAATCAAATCGACACACACAACACACATCTACGTGTATGCAGCGCTTAGCGAATTACGTACACTAAATAACAAGTACGGAAAAGAACCTTGACGTACTTGCTAGTAAATGACAAGGCATACATACAGGTTGTGCCTGGTTGCTCGTATAAAGTGGTATATGCATGAATTAGTTGAAGAAAAAAGAGGTATATGGTTGTTTGAATCGAACAAAATCATTCTAGACGGTGGCATACAAATTTATGAATTTTTAAAAAAATGTTGAACCATCTCATTAACCAAAAAATAACACACCCTGCTCAACTTCTCACTCAACTCTATTCCACCGACCAAACACACTCTTAGTGAACAAAACACCCCGTGGATCTAGGTGGTGTCGATCTGTCTGACGCGGCCATCCTTTTCTTACTACTCATGTTCAGAACAACAGGATTAATTAATTTGTGACATTATTCATATGGTCTAAATACCCAGCCGCGCGCACCTGCTAGTTGTTCATTGATCATTTGATTGGCTCGATTGGGAATGCATGCGGCAGATCGGTCACTGAGCCTCAATGTACTGTACCTTCACGTCATCACGCACGTGTAAGAAAGAGCTAGCAGACATGCTTGTTAATTCAGTACGTGTGCCTTGACATGCATGCTGTGGGATCCGTTATGATAAAAAAAAAAGAGGATGAATGATTGTGGTGTTTTCTTTTTCGACTTATCAAGAGTATTTGCTATGAATTCAATCGGTAATCAAATACAACGTACTCGTACGAGTTTGTCACTTAGTCGTAGTGGTCGAAACAACTCTGATACGTTCAGCCAGTCACAGCTATTGTCAACAACTAGGTGAACATCACAACACGTTATCGAAGAAGGCGAAGTCGATCTGGTCGAAGAAATTGCGATCACCTAGTCGAAAGGATTCGACTATTAGATTTCTTCCGTCCTACGATTTCAAAATGTCTCGCACTGCTTGGAACGAAAATAAGTCAAAACCACTCTGAACGAGAACTAGTCGAAGACAGATCAACACAAGAGCTGGTCGAAAACAGATCGAACAACACGAGAGTTGGTCGAAGACAGAAGAACAAGCCGCCAGCGATGACTAATCTTTCTTGGAATAGATCTAATCTATTATTACTCAAACATGTTCTGTAGCTACAAAGTGCTCTCACAGCACCCCTCAAACCCTTGCATAAAAACACCAAAAAAACTCTCTGCCGAAAGCCGCCGCAAAGAGCCTCTCATAGCCCCCGGTGTTACTCTTCTACGTCGTCTTCTTTTTCAGGGCGCTCTAGTTAAAAAAGTATTTGCCGTAATTAGCCCGTAGGCTCTTCGTCTCTTTATATAGACAAAAGGAGTAGATACAACCCGTAGGTACAACCAACTCTAGATTACAGATAAATATCTACCGGAACAATCTGCAAGAGATTACAATATAAACAACCAACTATACTGTAACGACTTCTGTTAACATGCCCCCTCAATCCGAACCTCTGTGTACAAGGTTCAGATTGTGTCGAATCGATCAAGCATCGGCGAGTTCTTTGGCCGTAAACACATCGGCAATCTGATCGTCAGAAGAGATGAACTTGACATCAAGCACTCCTAGAGCAACTTTCTCTCGCACAAAATGAAAATCAATTTCTATATGTTTTGTGCGGGCATGAAAAATGGGATTAGCTGTCAGGTATGTAGAACCAAGATTGTCGCACCACAACACAGGAGGTTGTGTTTGCATAACACCGAGTTCCTTAAGGACTGACTGGATCCAAATAGCTTCGGTGGTTCCATTTGCCAAGGCTTTATACTCGGCTTTAGTACTTGATCGTGAAACAGTAGGCTGCTTTTTCGAACTCCACGAAATCAAATTCGGACCCAGAAAAATGGCAAAGCCTCCTGTCGATCGGCGATTATCGACGCACACGGCCCAATCTGCGTCAGTAAAGATACTGAGGCGTGTTGATGGTGATAGTCTGAATCGCAAGCCAGTGTCAAGTGTCCCCTTGACATAGCGCAAAATTCACTTTACTGCCTCCCAGTGCGCATCTGTCGGTTGTGACAGAAATTGACAAACCTTGTTTACAACAAAGGAAATGTCAGGGCGCGTGAGTGTAAGATACTGCAAACCTCCGACTAAGCTCCGATACTTGAAGGCATCTTGATGTTGAGCACTTCTCCTTGTCCCGCCAAGCTTATCGATGACATAGGTGTTGAAGTAGCTTTGCAATTCTCCATCGAGCACGATGCAAAAGATCAAGTGCATACTTATGTTGTGTCGGGAGAGGCCCCGAGTTATGGCGACTTCAAGACCAAGGAAGTATTCCAAGCGACCGAGGTCCTTGATAGGAAAAATTTTGGGCGGGGGCGTAACAAGGCGATCAAGTGCTTGCGGTGAAGACCCTGCGATGACAATGTCGTCGACATAGACCAACATACATATGGTCACACCATGATGAGCAAACATGAAGAGCGAAGTGTCTGCCTTGGAGGAGGAGAACCCAAGCTGATGAAGCATGTCACTAAGACGAGCATACCATGCGCGGGGAGATTGCTTCAGGCCATAGAGAGCTCTTTGCAGTTTGCACACGTGCGTGGGGTGGCGAGGGTCTTCAAAACCAGGAGGTTGCTGCATGTATACATCCTCAGCTAGATATCCATGGAGGAAAGCATTGCTTACATCGATTTGGCGAAGACACCAGCCGCGGGAGCGGCCGGGGAGAGGACGGACGAGCGTAGCGACTTGACAGCGAGTGAAAGTGTCAACGTAGTTGATCCCGTACTACTGAGTGAATCCACGAGCCACAAGCCGTGCCTTGTGTCTATCGATGGAACCATCGGAACAATGCTTGGTCTTGAACACCCACTTGCTACCGACGATGTTCGTGCCAGCTGGACGTGGAACAAGAACCCAAGTATGATTCTTACACATGTGGCGTATTCCTCTTCCATTGCGTCGCCAAGCCGGCTCGGACAAAGCGGCCGGTCGCGATGTCGGGGCGGCAAGGAAAGCACGACGCTTCGGATCGTAGCGTACCGTGCCATCCGTGTACTGCTTGGGAAAACGGAGGTGTGCGCGAAGCCGTGTCGTCATCTGGTGCACATGTGGTGCAGGAGCTGAAACAGCCGGGGCCGGTGACGCTGGTGGTGATGACACGGGGCGGCTGGGCGCCGTCGACGACGGCGCCGGAGGAGATCGTCGCCGCGTCTTGAAGCGGTAGGGAGATGAAGCCGGTCTTTGGGCGAGCACCGCGTCTGAACGTGCGAAGACCCGGCGCCGCCGAAGCGAGCAAGGAGGCGCATCAGAAAAACCAGCATCCTAAGGCACGTCGATCACCACATCATCCTGAATGGCGAGGATCGCGGTACTGCGAGTTAGGAGGCAATAACGACGATTGTAATGGCGCATAGGGACACCACGAGTAGCGGTTACGTGGCGGGAAAGAAAGCTGGATTAGCTAGAGGAGATAAGTCAATGGAGACACGGGTGTAGCAAAAGGAAACACAGATTAAATCGAAGGCGACATCACGAAGATGTAGATCGACCGTGGATCTATCCGGACACTTATATCCTTTATGCGAGGACTATAACCAAGGAAGGTGCACATCTTGGATCGAAACTCGAGTTTACGGGAGTTGTACTTGCGGAGGCTGGGCCAACAGGCGCACCCGAAGGTGCGAAGGAATGAGTAGTCTGGCGTAACTTGGAGAAGGCGGGTGATGGGAGTGGCTTGGTTGATAACTGGGCTAGGCATCCGGTTAATGAGGTAACAAGCAGTGATAAAAGCTTCATCCCAAAAATGCAATGGGAGAGAAGAATGGGCGAGGAGTGCAAGACCTGTCTCAACAAGATGGCGGTGTTTGCGCTCTGCAACCCCATTCTGTTGAGATGTATGAGGGCAAGAAATGCGATGGGAAATGCCAACACGTTGGAAATATTTGTGGAGACGATGATATTCCCCTCCCCAGTCGGATTGAATAGCCCGGATTTTGGTGTTAAGGAGACGTTCAACATGATTCTGAAAAGCATAAAAGATGGCCTCAACATCGATTTGTGCTTCAAAGGTAAACCAATGAAATGGCTATAATCGTCAACAAAGCTAACATAATACTTATATCCTCCAGATGAGGGCAACGCAGGGCCCCAAATATCAGTATGCACCAACTCAAGAGGCATAGTAGAAACACGGTGAGATTTATTATAAGGTAGTTGACGACTCTTAGCACGTTGACAAGCATCACAAATAGAGGACTTAGAGTTTGACGAACAAGATAAATTGTTTTCCTAACAATAGATGAACTACATTATTGGAAGGATGGCCGAGACGCGATGCCCTTCTTTGGGATGAAATCTTGACCTTTGGAGGAAGCATGGCGCATGGATAAAGCACGGTAGAAAGGAATAGGGTAGAGTCCTCCTTGGCTTCTACCATGAAGAATGGTTTTCCTCGTGGCTTTGTCCTTAACAAAAAAAGAATCCGGTGAAACTCGATAAACACATTATTATCGGAAACAAGCTTGTGAACGGAAATGAGATGTTTGCTAATGCGTGGAACATGGAGAATATTTTTGAGGAGTAAGGGACTAGTAGAACCGGCTAACTTTGAATGACCAATATCGAAATTGACAAACTGTCCCATTGGCCACTGGACTTGATCCTTGCCTCCATCTGTTCATGAACCGACGAGCGCTCGGATCGGCTGGTCGGATGGTCCGTGGCCCTGTGTCCACATACCGTGATTGTCATTGTTGTTGCCATGGCTCGTGGGCCTTGAGTTGCGGGCGGTAGTCATCGGTGGTACACTTGATTGAAGCGATTGCGGCGGTTGAGTGCCTCATGCGTAGATTTTACAACGGCACTTAGATAGCGATTGCCGCCATTGCGGTTGCCGCCGCGTCCACGCCCGCCACCTTGTCCTTGCTGTCCACCGTTGTTGCCGCCAGTGCGCCCTCCCCCACGGCCTCCATCGTGGGAGTGAGAGTTCTTGGTGGAGCCGTTGTGTCGGACTGCAGCATTGGCCGACGATGTGTACTCCCCGGATTGGACGTGCTGTTCCTGCGTAGCCTCGTACGAAAGGACGTAGGCATAAAAATCAGTTAGTGTCACGGGGGTGTTGATGACGGTGAGTAGGGATGGCAATCGGGCGCGGCGGGTACGGGTAGTGCTCGCCCATACCCGTACCCGCGACCCCGAATTCCCCCCACGGGTATACCCGCGAAGGACGACGGGCGAAAAACCTCGCCCATACCCGTCGCCCGTGGGTACCCGTCGCCCGCGGGCATACCCGTTTACCCGCGAATAATGCATCACCGCCCGTGGGTACCCATCGCCCGCGTACATGCTCGTTACCCACGAGCAATGCATACATCAAGTTCATCATAATTCACACATCAATGGTGCATCACGCATTCAACAACTAATAAAGTTCATCACAAATTCACATATCATGTTCGACAAGACAACTAATCAAGTTTAACAAATAAAGTACAAATACAAATTGATATAGTTTCTTACACATGTGGGTAGATCACGGGTAATCGGGCGAAGCGGTGCAGGTGGAGCTTACCCATGCCCATACCGTTTACCGATGGGTAAGGAATTGTGCCGTTTTCATACAGTGGGTAAAGAAAGACGCCCATACCCGCCTCCATTAGGGTATTCGCCCGCGGGCACGCGGGTAATCGGGCACAATTGCCATCCCTAACAGTGAGTGATGCCACAAGGGCATCAAACTGCGGACCGAGCCCGGCGAGGATATAGTCGATCAGCTCATCGTCATTGAGTGGACGGCCAATGGTGGCCATCGTATCGGCGAGACTCTTCATCTTGTGGAAGTACGCGGCCGCCGAGAGATCCTTCTTCTTCAGCGTCTGCAGTTGTTGACGGATGTGCCGAATACTTGCACGACTTTGCGCCGAGAACATGGCGTGGACCGCTATCCACACTGCGCCATGATGGAGCGGCCGATCATCCGGCCGACGATGTCTTGATCATGGGCGAAGCGACATCACGAGAACACGCCGTCCTGCGGCCACCACGTGTGGTAGGCGGGTTGGGCCCTTCGGGCGGCTCGCGGTGCTTTGGACAATGGTGCGAGGAGGAGCGACCTTGGTTCCATCGAGATGGCCATGCAGATTTTGGCGGAGAGGTTGGGAAGAATCAAGGTTTTCGGAGGAGGAAATTGGTGCGGTCAAGGCGAATTGAAGCGGGGCTAGCAAGCGGAGTCGGCGAGGCGGTGGTGGCGGCGGAGCGAGGCGATGGCTCGGCGACATCGAAGCTGTGAAGCAGAGGACGACATGGCTATGAGGATTGTAGATCGGATCGAGAGCTTCTGCGCTCTGATACCAAGTTAAAAAAGTATTTGCCGTAATTAGCCCGTAGGCTATTCGTCTCTTTATATAGACAAAAGGAGTAGATACAACCCGTAGGTACAGCCAACTCTAGATTACAGATAAATATCTACCGGAACAATCTGCAAGAGATTACAATATAAACAACCAACTATACTATAACGACTTCTGTTAACAGCTCTTCTACGCCGTCTTGCGCATCGGGGGCAAGAACAAGAGAAGATGAAGAAGACTGGAAGAGACTCTTATCTTTATTTGTGCCGCGCTGATGAAATTTCTTGCTGATGCCAAGGGATTTATTTGTAAGAGATATTTCTCGCTGATTTGTTCCAACGAATTCACAAACAAAGTGTGCCATGCATAACAACATCAACATACATATATGCACCCATTGGCATGAGATGATGCAGCCAGTGTATGAAATTTTGTGTGCAGCTATTGTGTGTGACTATGTCATTTAGGAATTGATCATCTTTACCACCCAAGTTTTTTTATTTTTTTTTATTTTGAGATATTGGAGGGAGCTCGCCAAATTCAAAGGGAGCCGGCGTAAATACACCTTCTTCATTCCGTAGTGCTCCTGGGATGGGATCATCGACTACTTTCTTTCTTGCCTCGTCGTTCATCCCGGACTACTGGATTTAGATTTGGTATCGCTGTCTATCGCCGGTCAAGTATCCGTACCAGATCCTGCTGCTCCGAGGCGTCGTCGAGATGTTCGGCGGGAGCAACAAAATGCCACCGCCTGCGGCGCCATCAGAGACTGCGTCGTTTTCGAGCCTCTTTCTTGTTTTGCCGAAATGTCTCTGTGTTGTGGGAATAAGTAGACAGAGATGAACTGACGAGAGAGACAGAGAGTTAAGTGTTCGTTTTCAATAGCCTAACGCTAATGTTCAGTACAACAGAGAGACAGCAGCAGCAAGGTAGTCTATCCAATCTAGTAAAAAAAGAGGTCTGTTGTGATCATAGAGCAAAGTCATTTACCTAGACGAACAAACAGGACAATGTGCTTCTACGATATCAAAAGGAAAAGAATTAGGAGATTGTATGGAACAACTTCGAGCGTAATTCTTCTAGTTTAGCTCAAACGCTGTCGTGCTTGATTACCCCCTTTTTTTTTCCTGTTAGCTATGCATAAAAAATTCGAAATGAAGTGCTGATCCTTTAAAGTAAAACAACTCATCAACAACAAATGAGAAGGGAAGAGAGAGAGAGAGAGAGAGAGAGATGTTCTTTTCTTTTCCTTTCCAAAATATGTATTGTTGTTCGTCTTGAGTCTCGATTGGTGTGTCATGCTGCCGTCTAATTTTCTGCACTTCCAGTAAGGGATCTGTTGCGATTGTAGAATCAAATCGTTACCTAGCGGAAAACAAGACAAAACGCTCGTAACTAAATTTGTAGAAGCATTCATTCGGAAAAAAATTCCACAAATAATTCGATGGTTTCATATACACATGTGTTAGGTACTTTATAGTGGAAATTCAAGATCTGTTCGTGTTTCACGGGGACACTCTCGTACGAGACGGACCGTACAGTGCAGACCTGTCAAATTGTCACCGCACCGTGATCCGGGCGCCGGCTCTGAAGGACATAAGCCTCTCGGAGCTAAGGCGGTGTGTGCGTTCCGCGTTCGATCGCGTCACTGGAAGGAAGAAGCTGCGCATCGAGGCGTTGTATGCCTCGGTGGTGGGTGGTGTAGGCGAGACCGTTTGGCAACTTATGAAGGTCACATGTGACGCTTCATGGGCTAACTACATGGGGGTTGTTTGCAACCCCGCTGCTGCGATATATGCGCGGCCAATGGTCTACGTTCAGTTTTTGGACGTGGACATCCGGCGCGGGTGGTTCCGGTGAAGGTGAAGCTGCTGGTGAGGAGGAGCCTGCGTTGGTCTCCGGTGTTGGAGGAGATGTGGGCGTTGGAGACCTGAGGATGCGTGCGGTCAATTTCGAGCCCAACGAAGGAGCGGAGAGATGGTGGTCAGCCCGTATTGATTGTCACGAGTACCTAGCCGACCAGGTGGATGAGGTGGAAAGCGAGGAGGACGTGGAAACAACTAGTTCGGAAGGCGGCGAAGGCGGAGAAGGCTGCTGCGGGAGGAGATGCGGTTGGTGGTTTTGTGACCAGCGACATTGCTTACGTCCCCTCACGATTGAGCGGCGTTGCGGCGACATCGCCGGTTACGCCACGTCCGGAGGTCTTGAGTGGGGTTCAACGAGGACACCTGCTCCTAGGCGGCGCTTTCTTAATAAGGCGCCGCCTGACATGCTATTGCTAGATACGCCGTTAACATCGGTCGGACGTATCAGGTGCAGAGGTCCAACCCCGACACGTACATCGTCAGGTGTGTTGATGAATCCTGTGCTGACAAGGTCCGTACGCAGAGGTTCACAGCCGCTACCATGGGCTTCCGGATAACGGTGCTGAAGGACCACACATACGAGTTAGCTGAGCTGCTTTACAGGCACCGTAACATGACGTCCTCGTATGTTGCCAGCTTGATAAGCCACCTCGTCGCTGTAGATGTGTCCATTTCGCCAAACCTCTGCTGACGGATGTTGCCAATATGGTGGGGTTCTCGGTCAGCTACAAGACGGCATGGCGTGCGAAACTCAGGGTTCTGGAGCGAATGTTCGGCACATTCGAAGAGGCCTACAACCTAGTACCAAGATTTCTGCATCAAATCGCGGAATCTAATCCCGGGACGTACGTAAACAAACTTGAGCGGGTGCATCCGACTGAGAGGCTCAATTGTTTTGTTCTTGAAAGGGTCTTTTGGGCCTTCCGTCAGGCGATCGAAGGGTTCAAGCATTGTCGTTGTAAGATCAAGGTGGCCGACTAGAGGGGGTGAATAGGCGGTTTTAAAAATCTTTCACGCTAAACCAATATATAAATGCGGATGCTAATAGCGAATTGGTTTTGCACAATTAAAACCTAAATCAACTAGGCTCAACTAAGTGCACCAACAATACAAGAGGGCAACCACACGGTGATATATAAACAATTAAAACATGTAATGTAAATCGCTCAAAGTAAAGCACAAGATAAAAACAAGATGGACACAATTATGTTTTACCGTGGTGTTCGGAGACTTGCCGGTCTCCCCTAATCCATGTTGAGGTAAGCCCAACCACGTTGGACCGGCTCCACTAATTAAGCCAACACCTCCAAGGTAAGTCCAACCACTTGGACTGGTTTCAAACCGAACCAACACCTCGCTCCACTATAGTTGCTCTTCCTCCACTCCGGAGATGGCGAGCACCAAACCACTCACAACCACACCAGGCCTTCTCACAAGTTTCTTGAGAAGATCACCGGGCACGACGCCTCCACGTCGTCTAGGTGTCGGTAAACACTAAGAGTAACAAGACTCAATGCTCACTTGAACTAATCAAGTGTCAACACTCAAGTGGATACACAATCCACTACCTAAGGCAACACATGCACTTAGGGTTTACTCTCCAAGCTCACCAAGTGCAACACATGCACATAAGAGAGGAGAGGCTTGCTCTTAGCTCAAGAGACTCAAAGGATGTTCACAATATCACCGGCAACCACTCCCAACCGGCCAAGGTGGGTATTTATACCCCACACACAAAAACTAACCGTTGGAAGCAAAGTTCCAGAGAAAATCAGGGAAATCAGAACTTCCGCCATGTATCGGCCGGAACTACCGCACCTCAGCGACAAGCATAGTAACGGTTATATCAGACGAGAAACTAGCCGTTGGAAATTGAGAGCGGAACTTCCGCCAGCCAAAATGCGGAAGTTCCTATTATCGGAAGTTCCTCACATATCATTGCGGAACTTCTGGACCTCCAGAAATTTGGCTAAGTCCCAAAAGGGTGCTTCTCTGGAAAAAATATTCCGCCAAATTTTTGGAACTACCGATAATAGGAAGTTCCGCCCATAACATTGAGGAACTTTCGATAATAGGAAGTTCCGCCCATAACATTGCGGAACTTCCGATTATCCTGACAAACACAGCAATGGCTTTTTCAACAACTTCAATTACAAAACACATTTACCAATTGATAAACCATGCCGACAAGGATCAATAGCAAGATTCCTAACAAGTTGCAAAACACATTTGCCAACTTTTAGAATCATACCACAAGGAAAAATGTACATGGACTTACACCATTTGCAAAACACATTTACAAACTTAAGTCACATGCTACAAGAAATCAAACATGAGCATCAACTATTTGCAAAACACAATCGCAAATAACAGCATCATGCTACAAGGCTAAGGTGCATGGACTTCAACCATTTTGCAAAACACATTTGCAAAATATAGTCCTATGTTACAAAGATTAAATGCATGAGCCTCGGCTTTTTGCAAAACACATTCGCAAATAATAACTCCATGCATAGATGAGCTAGAGCAAACACAATGAGCTATCAACACATGACTAACTCATGCTACTAGTCAAGACCCCTCTTAATAGTACGGCAATCCTATACTAGCAATCCGGTCTATCAACCAAACACCGAGACCGGTAAAAGACTAGGAACACATCCTTAGCCCTAGCTAGTCATACCTTTGCCTTGCATCTTCTTGAAGCTTGATGACGCACATCAACACTTCAAGTCCGGGTCTTTGACTTTGACAATCATCAACATATGATGATCTCTTAACTTCGGGATCTTGCCTTGAACATCGTCAACACATGATGATTTCTTCATCCCGAGTCTTCACATGCATCAACGCATGATGCATTCCTTCACTTGACCTCCATCAACACATGATGTGTCTTCTCTTGACTTGATGTGCATCAACACATGATGCATCCTTCACTTGAATCTCGACTTGATGATCAACTCATGATCATCCAAAGTCTTCATCCTCCTGGAACATAACCTATATATCCAACTCATGTAAAATGTTAGTTCCACAATATGATTATCATTAATTACCACACCATACCATTAACTCATAATGGTGGGACAAGATACTCAATCTTTCCCTCTTTGGTAATTGATGATAACCATTTCAATTGCACATAAATGAATGTAGATAATTGAAGTAACAAATGAGTATATATGAACTACACAAGTTATATATACTCTAACATGAGTATACAAGAACTACACAAGTTCTATATACTTAAAGGTTTTGTTTCAAAGTAAAGATCCTTAGTATATGTGGAGAATGTAATATGAATCAATACTAATGAAACCACAAAATATAGAATAAAAATCCCCCTAAATGTGTGCATAAATAAATGTGTAATAAGATCATATGCACATATTCAAGTTTAACTTATGGTTGAGTTCAATCCTATATTTTGGATCCGAGGAATGCAACAATATATAAGATTAAGATGTTGATTGCATACCTCGTTGAATTTCACCATTATATCCAAATGAGACTACACAAGATAATACTAGATAAGAGAGTTAGTCTCATAATTGGATTTATCATTAATCACCAAAATATTCCATTAACTCATAATGGTGGGTCTAGATCCTTCAGTCGTCCTGTGCTCACGATGGATGGCACCTTCCTATGTGGGAAGTACAGGGGTACCATCCTCATCGCCGTTGCGGCCGATGCGAATGACCAGTTAGTCCCCGTGGCGTTTGTAATTGTTGAGAGCGCGAACACCGAGAGCTGGTTGTGCTTCCTGTGCAATGTGAAGCAGACGGTGGTCCAAGATCGGCCAGATGTGTGTGTCATCTCGAATCACAATGCTGGGTTGTTGTCTGCGTTGTGCATGATGCAAAACGGGACACAGCCGCTATACCAGTGGAACGATGTTAGGAGCCGTTGGTGCATGAGGCATCTCGCGGCCAACTTCCACACAAAGTTTCGGAGCAAGAAACTCATGAAGATGTTCAAGAAGCTCTGCATGCAGAACCATAGGAGGAGGTTCGAAGCGGTGTGGAGACAGCTCGATGAAGAGACCGGGAAGCATGTAAGGGACTCAGCGCATGCCGAGGCAGGGGCAGCGGCTAGAGGGTCCGCGAGAGTTGGGGAGTTCACACAGTGGGTTAACTCGCACGCACCTGACCTGGAGAAATGGTCACTGCTACACGACACGGACGGTGCAAGGTACGGAATCATGACGACCAACATGTCGGTGGTGTACAACGGTGTGCTCATGGGTGTCCGCTCCCTGCCGGTCACTACGATCGCGGAGGAGAGCTGGAACCGTACCATCGGATACTTTGTTAACAGAGCCATGATGGCCAAGAAGCATCTGGAGGATGGAAAACAATTCTCTAAAGTAATGCATGCCTACATGGAGAATAAGATCAGCAAGGCTTGATCGCACGCCGCTCGTACCATTGATGGTGTCAGGCAGGAGTTCGAGATCAGGCTCAGAGAGAAGTACGTGATGGGCCATGCTAGAGGGGATCGTAAGCAGGTCTGCATGATTGGTGAAGAAGCGTCGTGCACCTGCAAAAAGCCACAGGTTCTGCACAAACCATGCTCCCATGTGTACGCAGCGTGCGCGGCGTGGTGGCAGGCCTCGGAGCGTTACATCTCCGAGTACTACGACATTCACCACCTGTATGCAACTTGGAGTGCCGAATTCCATTCAATGCAGTGACACGCACTCTGAGGACCTTTGGTGGGGCGGTGAAGTGGGTGTCCAACGGCGCACTAAAGCACCCCGGCCGTAGAAGACGCCAGTCCCGACGCATCCGGAACGACATGGGCGACGACCAGGTAGCGAACAGCGGGTTCGTCGCCCTTGTTGCGCATCGCAAGACAGTTGGGCACTCCATCAACCGCTGCCCAAACAGATCCGGCAAAAGTAGTGCACCGTTGCGAGGAAGATATAATTACTAAGTCGTGATGTCGCTTGCTTATTTCAAAGGATGGGCTGTGTTGCTGTTAATCCATGCCTTTATATAGTACTTGTTAAGTTGTCTGGGTCCGTTGTTAACTCGTTATGGTCATATTGTGTTGTTAAATTTTTAATCGTATGTTTTGCCTTATTTTCCTGTGCCACACAATATGTTTTACACGCGTGCACTGACATGTTGTTTCCAGTTGGCAGGAGATGGTGCAGACTCGATTGACGACGCAGCGTCTGAGCCGCTCGACCTGGCCGAGATGTGGAACACCGTTGCGGGCGTGGTCCGCGGTGTCGACCCTCGAGCACAGTCTGGCGCCCAGAGAGAGCTGGCCCCTTGACGATCGGTACGTCCCTAGGCTGCGGGAGACCGGGCTCCTGCCCCGTGTCCGGATGTTGGACCTCCCGCACGCGCTGTAGTTTGACGCGGCACTCATGTCTGCGCTCGTGGACCGTTGGAGACCGGAGACTCACATTTTCCACTTCCGATGGGGGGAGATGAACATTACTCTGGAGGACGTGGCTCGCTTGTGTCTACCTACGTGTGGTCTTCGGTAGTGCCCCCTCCGAGGCGATGGCTGGAAGGTCCATTTGGCCGACAGATTTGGTCACCCGATTCCTGCAAACGCGTCGGGTGTTCCACATTCCTAGCTGCGGCGGTACATGATCTGCCCCGAGCATGCGATTGCGGAGGAAGTGAGGACACACTTAGTCGCGTACCTTTTGTTCCTATTCGGATGGATCCTATTTCCTACCACGCAGGGAGACTGCGTGTACCCCAGCTACATCCATCTGGCACAGTCTTTGGCGGACGCCTGACCCGAGGAGATTCCACAGTACAGTTGGGGCTATGCAATGCTTTGCGCCACCTACCGAGGGTTGTGCGATGCTTGTCAGCGCAGCACGGGCGAGGAGCCAGTCTTCGCGGTATGCTATGCTCTGCTACAGTTATGGTCATGGGAGCACTTTCTAGTCGGCCGAGCGTACTTCCGCACCAGCGTGCACCCTTACCAGGTGACCACCAAGTTTTACGGAGCGATGCGAGGGGCGACCCGTCGGCGGGCCTCGATGGGAACACGTTGGACACGTGCTACCCTAGGGTGGGCTAGGGAGACCGAGCGCGTGTACCCGAGTTCCATAACCTTTTGAGACTCTCCACGAGGGCGAGGTCATCCGTGTATGCACCGCCATCCGGATTATCGTCCCGGATTATCGCACTCACTGGATGAGGCACTCTGGATGACGATCTGCCACCTGGTCTTCTCGCACATGGTCGAGCAGTACAATCCACAATGGTCATGAGGCGATTCGGCCTTTACGGAGAGGTGCCACCGCCCGCGGGACGACCTCTCACAGCTAAGGCTCACCGGTATGTCATTCTTTGGTGTCATTTTGAGGGCATATTTAAATAAGATTTTCTGACATATAAATTGAATTGCAGGCAAACGAGGAGAGGGCGGAGGAGTGACGACTGGAGGCATACGCAGCAGCCCTAGACGGCGCAGTGGATCAATAGGATTACGACGGACGTGGAGCTGGAGTTTCGCGGCTACGCCATCCAGACGTACGCTGCGTACTTGTGGTGGTACGTTCCGCGCACTAGGTGCAGGCTTACTAGGCCAGCGCCGCAGCGTCCAGTGGAGCCATGCAGGACGACGTCGTACTAGCTGGTCCGGACCATCACCGGGCGGCCCGCCCGACGAGACGGTAAAACATTATTCGCATAATTTTCGTCCGGCAACATTTTTCGCACTTACTATCGGTTTTCATGTAGTACTACCGCTTGGAGCGTATCCACCATGAGACTACTGAAGCTCTACACCGTGGAAACAACAACACATTGGATCGTCTCCTAGGCGTGATACGCACGATATGCGACGTTCACGCACAGCATCGCGTACGCGGCGGGCACCATCCACCACCTTTTCCCTCTGCACCTCCGTCGGCACCGCCCTTCGCACGCCCGTCGCACCAAAGTCGTCAGACTCTGATCGCTTCGGCCTCGACCCGCCTCGGGCCACAGGTATGTCATCTGTCAACTAGTTCTTATCGTGAGTACCTTTTCGTGCACTCATTTTGGACATATCTTATATTACCCTTTGTTATTGCAGCAGTTGCGAGGGGACAACACTCTGCTGCAACCATCGTCATCACGGAGGGAGGCGCATGAATGGACTTCCTCGCACGGTGTTCAATCACACCTACGGGAGCGCGACCAGTGGTTCGGCGACACGTACGGAGGGTACACCGTGCAGCACTACGGCTCGGCGGCGGGAGGATCCTCGTCAACACAACGGTCTACTCGGTACACATGAGCGTGCCCACCAATTTTCCCATCGCACAAAACCAATGACTAACTCACCCTGTACCCTTCCCGTAGGAAGAGCACCAGTGGGTTGATGATATGCTCAGGCCTCAGCCGGGCCGCCACGATGAGATCACCCCAGATTCACCTCCCAGACAGGGCCCCTACTACGGCCTTCGAGACGTACACCGCTCCCGACAGGTTCACATTTCCTGAGGATCAACTATGCCGTCCCGGCAAGTGACACGACGATGCGCCCTAACTAATTTCATGGTCGTGTAAAACTTGTTATGTAATGCCATTGTGCATCCCGCCTTTCTTATTTATGTAATGTCCCTGTGCGTTACGACAGTGAGATTTATGCACACAAAATGTTCTCTAAAATATTTAGTACTAACAACAACCGTACCTCCCGATTTTAACTTACTAAACCTTAAAGACATAATGCAATGCTGGCCCACGATACCTCCTCGGCCCTGCTACCTCGCAGACGTGAATTTTCTTCAACCAAATTACAATTTACCCACAGGCTATATATATGCATGATTTGGCTGCCATTCCCCTCACTCTTGAGTTCCTCTTCTCCTTCCTTCCAGTCTTAAACGAGATGTCTACGGCCTCATCAAACTTCGGAGTGAGCAGACAATTAGAAGCACTACGACAGCACTTGGATTGCCCTCATTGCAGAGATCCGATGAATGTGTTCACCTCCCATATGCCAACGAATCCATCCCAAGTGTTCATGAAGTGTTCAAATCTTATGGTAACTTGTGCCTGATCATCCCCAATAAACTTCTTTCCAAACATCATATTTTTTCACTTGCAGTTCTAATTATTTCTACAGAATACAACATGTCGGTTCTGGTTGTGGGCTGATGAAGCTGTGCCAGAGGTTCGAGACATTGCAATGTAAATTGCAGCCTTACAAGAGGACACCCGTCGTGTGGCTGTATTTCGTCAAGTGCCTCGACCATCGGATCAACCGACGGAAAATAAAGATAATATTCTTAAAAGACTGGATGAAAGGGTTGAGAAATCGCTACAGAAATGAGTTAACATAGCCAGTTTGGTAATTTTTCTTCTATTATTTCTTATTCTTGCTAAGTAGAAGTTCAGTTTTAATAAGATTATAATATCCACTCTTTATCTATGCATCCTTGCACTACGTGATGTATGCCTTTGCGGCGTTGTTGTACTAGTTTGTATCATGTATACCTCTATCTAATTCCGTTATGAATACTTTGCGTGTGAATTAATCAAACCATAATTTCCAAATCAGCGTGGAACTACCGCCAACTAATTTGCGGTACCACAAATTTTTTGCGGCACTACCGCTCTTAAATGAAGTGCAAAAAGACCATCTCTGAGAAAAAAAATGTTCCACACGAAAATCAGAACTTCCGCGGTGCGGTAGTTCTGCTCCCAACATGGCGGTACTACCGCGCTTGTAGAAAATCGGCTAAGTCCCAAAAGGGTGCTCTTTGGAAAATACGTTCCGTGGATTTTCGGAAGTTCTGCCGAGAGGTAGTTCCGCACTTATATCGCCGGAACTACTGATTATCCTAACAAAGCAGCAGATGGCTTTCAAAACAACTTCAATTGCAAAACAAATTTACGAACTTAAGTAACAACACACGGCCTCACTGCTTTTGCTTCGAAATGACGAACTCTGCGAGAATAAGACGTGACAACACTCTGTCTCGCCACTTTTTAGACCGAAATGACAACCTTTGTAATACCCGGCTGCTTTCGGCTAGAAAAGAAAAAGAAAATTAAATTGACACACTTGTGCAGATGGGATGGGAATGGGCAAAGCATTGCATTTACGTTTCCGATATATCGTATTGATCGTTGCTGATATTAATTGAGTATGATTGCTTATTATTTGGTTATATGATTATTATGTGTGGGGATAATCGATGTGGAGAGGTAGAGTGTGGTTGTGGCCATGGGCATGGCCAGGTTGTACCGCCAGTTAGGGTATGGGGATAGTGGAGTGATTACCTTGGTAAAACTACTTTCAGGTGTCGAGCATGAATTCCTTTGGGAAGGTTATTGACTCCCTTGGGATGTACTAGGATTTTCTGATCAACCGCTGGTGGTTATTTAATCTCCTTGGGTTAATGGTTTCAATACAGTTGGACTTTTTCCTTGGTTTTATTGGTTCCTTAAAGAAATTATTTGTTCTTTGGACCAACGAGAGTTGGACTGCTTGATAATATTTTTGATTCGCAAGGTTGACCTTTTATGGTGAAGGTTTGCTTTTCCTGTTGGGAAACAGGATTCATTTTTTTTCGCTTAGTACCTTGGATAATGTGAACTATCTCGGTGAGTTCTTTAGTATGCGAAAACTTTGGTCAACTCTTGTCCAGTTGTGGCTGATGAATTTCTCTTGGGTTATTAGTTCATTGCGGTCGATGTATGGTTTTGGTTGGAGAGAAGTTGATGTGGTTTAGTTGGCTTAACTTGTCTCTTACAGCAATAATCGTCTTCCCAAGTATTGAGTTATTCTTGCGACTGGTGAACTTGGTTAATTGTCAGGCTTCACCTTTGTATTGGGGTTCTGTTTTTCTTATTGGGAATCATGACCCGTCTACTTTGCTTGATGGTTTGGTTAATGAATGTTTGCTTTTGTAAGTCTTTTAGTATGTGGAAGCTTTGACTCAATGTAACTCTTTTGGGTATTCTGAGCGTTGAAGTTGCATAGTTCCCTCTTATAAAAGAAAATGTTAAACCCTTTAGCGATATTTTCTCGTGGTAAAGTGAAAGGTTACAATCAAAGAAATTAATGGATAAGATATGGGTTATCAAGCTGGGTCTGCAGGGTGATGCATAGTGAATCCTAACGAGTATCCGTGGAAGTGAAATCGGAACAGACGATGTTGTCCTCTAGTAGTTCTTGATGAGTTGTGATTATGAGTATGACTATACTTGGTTGGAATCAATAGAGTTATTAAAAGTGTGTATCACTGATGAGATGGTTGATCGTTCGAATTGTGTAGTTTGCTAAACTTGTTAGATTATTTGGTCTCGATGGGCTAATCTAACTGTGTAGAATGAGGAACATACGGATTTGTTTGACTGATGTCTCAGTAGATAATGAAATAGAATTTTCTTTGATTGGCTATTTGATGATCTTATGTATGCCCGTGGGAATATAAATAGAGAAAGGACCATGAATTCGTCCATGATTGGATAATCATCAATGGTTTATGATAACCTCTAGATTGGAATTAGTGTGTACTAAATTGGTGTGAGCATTCCTAATAGATGAAGGGTTGACACTTGAAAGTGATTTACTCACGTGTGTTTCATGAGGATGAATTGTGGCTGCATGCCCTTAATAAAAGTGATTTGCTTTGATAGTGAGGTTTGTGTATCAGACAATCTATAGGACAAGTTGACCGTTGGAATCTTATTGAGATAATAGAAACATTATGAAATAATCTACTGTGTTTCTTTTGGAAAGGTTTATATTGGAATTTAAGAGGTGACCTATGTTTGCATAATGGTGAGATGGTCGGGTAATATTATGCCTTTGATGATAGAGATTTAGTGAGCCCTTGGGCCTTTGTAATGAAGGAAATGATGTTAATGATTATTGAAAAGGAGGTTTTAACCTTGAGGTTAGTAAGGTGGTCTGCACTAGATCCTGACTCGTCGGATCAGTGATGATTCTTCTAGAGAGAAAGTAAGTTAATTGCCTTCCGTTATATCGACTAAATGAAATGTTTGGAGTTTGGCATTCATGGTCTTTTGGGAGTTCATGATCTATGTAGTAGATAAAATTAGTTTGAGCAACATGACGTATTGGAAGGCTCTATTCGGTTCTTAAGTGAGTAATGTGATTTGGTTTCAGATGTACTTCTTGGTTGGGTTGGCAGGTAATGATGTACTCAAAGAAAATTGTTTTATTTGTTAATAGAAATCGGTTACCATAAGTATTTGAGGTCGGAGTTGAGAATTGCAATATGCAACTTTTCTATCATTACAGTTTAAGAATTTCTTCAGTTTTCATAGCACTGTTCTATTATGATTTATGGAGCTTTGAAAATATTGTGGGACATATGCCCTCAACCGTGGGCACGTATTTTGTTTTCTGAGATCATTACTATTTGACTATTTCTCTTTGTCTCGTGCTCACTCCAAGGAGCAATATTTTCTTGTGTGTTGGAATTTGTGTCTGATTATCTCTTCCCTTTTGAGAAAGGATTTAACAAACTTATGTTGCCAAGTTTTATAAAGTGACGTTTCGTGACTGGTTGGTGGTGGACAAGTATAAGGCAGTGATGATGTTTTATGAACCAATCTATGTAAAGAACAGTAGAGGATGAATTGGTTTTGACCTATAACTTTTGGAGAGAATTCCATGGAATGTTTATCGTTGGAATAAAATTGATTAGTGTTACAACCAGTGGAACTCATAGCGAAATATAATCCAGGAACCCTCGTTCATGTTGGAATGTTGGGATTATCGAAAGTATGGGAATCTTGATCGATTTATTAGAGTATCACAGATGGGGAATTAACCTTGTGAGGTTGTGTATGTGGTTTATGAAGGTATAATTCAATGAGAGTAGGATTAGCGAAGTAATCTGATTGTAATGTCGATTGATGGGATAGTAGGGACAATTGAATTATCACCAGGTACGACTTGGCTTCAGTGAGTAACCCTCTAGAAGTTAGAATTTCCTTAAAGATAATTTGGTTGAGAATATGTTTTTAGGTGGTTGTTAACGATTGAGTATGATTAGATTATGGGGATTTTAGTCAGCGGATTCGAGAGTTTCCATATCAATTACATCGAATACATCTATAGGGTCCTTGAAGATTGAAAATTTGGCCCGGCGTTCTATGCTAGAACCTCGGAGACTATTGATGTTGTGTTGAGATGGTGAAACAAAGTGGATTCCGAATAGTACGATGTTCATTGATAGAATCCCTTGGGTGTAGCAATTGAGTGTGTGTGCTAAGAATTTTGGGTTGATTATCCTTGAAGGATTGAGGTGATGTGATTGTGGGTAAAAACCATGATGAGGTGCATTTGGAAGTCATCTATCAAAGTAATTCCGTCAGTTCAGAGGTTGGCTAGGGTATGTTTTTGGGTGGAAGTCATTAGGGTCTTTCTACAAAGGTGTTAATGGTGAATTCGGTTTGAGCATAGTGATGAGATTGCCAATTTAAGAGAAATGAGTTAGTGTGATATGGATGAAATGGGGTTCCATGATTTCAGAGAAATTCTATTTCTAACAGAGAAATTGAAAAAAAAAATTCCTCGAGTAGTGAAACGCTCTTTGATTCTTGTTTGAGCTATGTGTTTATGACGGATGTTTTTCGTAAATGGAGTTTGACCTTATGATTGGCATGCGTGGATCTTATCAGTTCAGAAAGAATAAAGAAATTAACTGGTTTGGGTATTCAAGTGGTTTCTCTTTCGGTTTGGGATGTGCTCATTGTTAAGATGAAAAGGTTGATCGAGAGTTGGAACCAGAATTCCATGCGTCATGTGTAGAGTGTCTGGTTTGGTACCACAGGGAAGGTTAGCCCAAGGTACATCGTTTTGATTTTTGGTTGCTAGCATTTCACTAGAACCATCTCGGGTCCATGCGCGGGGTACACAACGTTTCGTCTGACCCGATGTCGAGAGAGTACTTGAGAGTCTGGAGTATGAGATTCATCTGGGACGAGGAACCACAAGTAAAACCTTATGTTCGAGTCCCGTCTGTGGAGTATACCAGATAAGATTAAGACGAGCATTGTGGTGTAGGATGTTGGGACCCATCAAGGTGCGGTGGTCGAATCAGACCGAGTGGAGGGTGACCTGGGAGCTGGAGCCATGCATACTAGGTGTAAATGTCCTTCGAGTAGAATGACAGAAAGAATTCGGGGTCGAATTATGTTTAAGGGGGGTAGAATGTAATACCCCGGAATTGAATCGGGTAATTAGAAAATAGCCGGGAGGAGAAAAGACAATTAAATGAGTAGAAATTCCTGAAAAGAGAAGGGGTTTTCCGTAAATCCTCGAAAACCTGGGCCTGGACCGCAGCCCAGGAGGGGCCCATGTGGTGGCCGGCCAAAAAGGGGTGGGTTCCCACCCCCAAACCCTAAACTCCCCACTCTCCCTCCTCCTCCCCACTTCGAGCCGCCGCCTCTCCCCACCTCTCCCTGTTGTGCGCCGCCTTGTTAGATTTGGGTATGTTATGTTCATTTTCCGACCTGACCACCTCTTAGAAAGTTGTAGATCTCGGTTTTATCTTTCTTTTGGCACCGAGATCACTTGATTTAGAGTCATAGTTTAGGAGTTATGACTGTTTTTCTACGACTGTATAGGAAAGCTGACGATATTTGACAGTCTGCATGTCTAGCCAATTTGTATTTTTTTGAGGCCGAATCTGAAGGGTCACCCAACACAAAAGTTGTAGCTATTCCAGCAATATTTCAGTATTGATAAAGAACATATTTTTTAGAGTTAGAAATCCAAAGTTATGAATTTTTTACCGTCGCTGTTTTGCTAACTGTCAGATTGCAGAGACAGAAAACTTAGAAAAACTTTACCTGAATATAAGAATTAGTAGGATGCCGAATCAGGAGACTTGTCCAACTAGACTATTGTAGCTGGTTTTGTCATAATTCCAGAGAGTCCAAGGTCACCCCATTCCGAGTTATGTAGCAAAAGTTATGGTGGTTTTAGTACTCTGTCCAGAAAACCCGATGGGAAGTTGATATTTTTTTAATTGGCCTGGTTGGGATATTACTTCGCCGATTCAGCAAGGCTCACAAGCTAGACTTAGTTGGAGAATTTAATTATCTCTCTATAAAGTCTAAGAACATCTTATTTGGACCCCTGTACTAATAGATATGGATTTTTGAAGTTGACTGTCCACCGAGGGGACAGATCGACGTTTAGGAGTTTGGGGTCGGGATCGAGTTAGGAGTTTTGCAAGTCCATGGTTGTTGTTATATATGTTGTTTTAATCCGTTGCTGTGTCTTAGCATGTGTTATAACTGTTATTCAGGTGGTGGACCGGTGCAGGGAGCAGCTCATTCTGTACATCCCTCGTTCTCTCGTGGTTAAGGCAAGTACATTAGTGGTAAATTGTGTGCGATCATTTGTTCATGTGTACTAGGTTATGAGTATATTATGTTAATCATGGATGCTCGAATGTTATGGACATTAATGCCCGTAAATGCTAGAAGTATGCGTAAGTTTTCATGGATGCATGATGATTTAAAGTATTGACCATGTGCATCATGATATCATATTGGAGGCATGGTCACGTGGTGACCAAGCATTAATTGAGGTCCCCGTCATGAATATGATGGGCTTTTGGGTCCCCATACTTGTGGAGTATGGGCTAAGGTCCATGTGCTAGAAGGCATAGGCATGGGTGTGCATCGACGGATGCACACTCCGCAATACCGGCATATGCAAAAGAGAGAAAGAAAAGTGCATTTGAACAGTTCGCATCGCATAAGCATGAGACATATTTCTTATTGGGTCACGTGGATGGATGTTGTTAATTACAGTTGTGTTGGCTATTGTCTTACTATTTATACTTTGCTGAGGTTTGGACTCACTCTTGCTGATGTTGTGTTTTTAGGTATCTCGTTTGCGGACGGCATGCTTGGGAGGGAGTACGGTTGCTTTTGTTGCACTCACTACCACATATTCTTGAAAAGATAATGATCATTTAGACCGTACCTTTATAACAAGCAAACTGCTTAAGGATTAACTTTGGCTATACTTGAATGCATTGGTTTATTTGTAATAATGAGAGTGGTAAATTTTAATTATGCTTGCTTATGTTTAGCTGAGTAGATTATTTATGAAAACTTCGATGAACTTTGGATGTTGAAATAGTGATAATTTTATAAGCATTTATTGGAATCTCTGGTAAACTTAGTTATACAAAGGAGGTTCTGTGGAATTTTTTTTGTAGTATCTTGGATTTGTATTTGTGATATTGTTATTTTAGTAGCATCCCAGGTTCATGTTGGGCTGGGGTGTTACAGATGGTATCAGAGCATCAACCTTATTTGCAGGCGCGTGCGGGGCGAAGCGCGGGCATATGGCGCATGGCACATGTGGGCTCGGAGTGGACACATGGCATGGCATATGTCTGCAAGACCGGACGCCTGACGCGTGTCTTGAGGGGTGGTTACGGGCATTTACCGCATATGTGGTATCTTTGTCGAGGACGTCGACCCTTGAGGGTGGGGGTGAATGTAATACCCGGCTACCGCCAGAGTGTGGCCCATGTGGCCCATGAGGAGTTGTGTGGTGGGATTAGTCCCACATTGCTTGTCTCAAGTGAGTTGTAGTAGTATATAATGCTGTTGGATCCAAACGTAGCACCTCCGGGTTAACCCTTTTACACGAAGCGAGGACGAAAGTGTAAGTGGGGTGCTATGTGTGGGCGGGTCCGTCCCACGGTGGGCTGGGCATTGAGCCGATTTTGGGTCGGGGTGTTACAAGCACTCTGCAAAGTAAGACGTGACAACACTCTGTCTCGCCAGCTTTTCAGATCGAAATGACAGCACTCTGCAAAGTAAGACGTGACAACACTCTGTCTCGCCAGCTTTTCAGACCGAAATGACATCACTCTGCAGAATAAGACGTGACAACACACTACCTCGCCAGCTTTTCAGACCGAAATGACATCAATCTGCAGAGTAAGACGTGACAACACACCTCGCCCGACTTTTCGGACCAAAATGGCGGCCTCTGCGAGTAAGACGTGACAAAACTCTGTCTCGCCAGCTTTTCAGACTGAAATGACAACACTCTGCAAAGTAAGACGTGATAACTCACTAACTCGCCAGCTTTTCAGATCGAAATTACAGCACTCTGTAAAGTAAGATGTGACAACACTCTGTCTCGCCAGCTTTTCAGACCGAAATTACAGCACTCTGCAGAGTAAGACGTGACAACACACTGCCTCGCCAGCTTTTCAGACCGAAATGACAACACTATGCGAAGTAAGACGTGCAACACACTGCCTCACCAGCTTTTCAGACCGAAATGACATCACTCTGCAGAGTAAGACGTGACTTCCCTCTGCAAACCAAGACGAGAGAGGACTCTACAAAGCAAAACATGACAACACTCTGCCTCCCCAGCTTTTCCTACCGAAAAGATAGCACTCCAAAAAATGGGACATGACTTCTCTCTGTAGAAAGATTAGACAACACTCTGCCAACCACGCCATGCCAACCCTCTGGCTTATAAAAGGAGGTGCAAGTCATCTACGAAAGAAAACCATACAACCAAACCCAACGTTACACCAGAGCTTGCTTCACCACGCTGGGATGGACAACCTCAAGAAGCAATGGGACGAAATCCGTGATCTAGCAAGGGCTTCAACGGCACGGGCCGAACAAGCTAGGGCTGCGAGGCCGGTCCGAAGAGCGACTTGCGGGATGATGACTCTCGCAATGAAGCCCCCCATAGCAGCAACCCATGCTAGAACGTTCCAACCGAGCCTTCGCCGCAACACCCGCCAGAGGGGGAGACGCCGCCCCTTTGTTGGTGCAGGGACACATGCAAGTTCTTCAAATCCAAGCACCGGATCATTCGGCATGCGTTCTTTGGGTTGTCCTAACTACTCCTCGACTATCCGATACGGGATCTGACGACTATCGGCGGTGGTAAGGAGTACTTACAGTAAGTTATTGTATCAATTCTCTTTCAGAGTACGCACTAACAATCTCTCCCGTCTACCCGTAGTCCCCAGAGCCGCTATGTGGCTTCCACAAGTGGATCGACCTAGAGATCCACCCACACGACTAGTGGCAGCTCGACTTCGAGGAGTGGAATGCCGAAAGGGGACGCGAGATACGGGAGGAGGATCGTCGGACTGATGAGCACAACGAGCGTATCCGCCGGGAGATTGAGGCCTATCTCGAGGCGCGCAGGCACAGGGAGCGCGAGGCACGTGAGAGGGAGCGCGATAAAAAGCGGGAAATGGCGGCCGAGGCCAGGGCGGCAGACGAGGAGTACAACGCCGAGCTCGCAAGAAAGGGCAAATGGCCCCGGTCCACGCAGTAGGTTGGGCCATTCCGTAGTAGTCCTCTTCCTATTTGCCATGTTTCTAACTATCCCCTAAAGGCATGCGTACTTACATGGTCCGGAAGCTCGTGTCGTAAGTTACCATAGTAGTAGCGTCCATGGTAAAGTAATTAGCCGAACTATCATGCCATGTGACCACATGTAACGTGCTTTTGTCCGCGCGCGGACTGCAATGTAGTTCTAGTGTTGTGCCTCCGCTGAGCCATCAAAGTATGCCTCTTCTGGTAGAATTTCAAAGATAACCATTCACATCGGCATCGATTCTTCTATGTTTTAGGGTTTCTCCGTAATCGCAACGTTCTCAGCCCCTTCAGTCAAGTTAATTTTCGTACTCTGCTTTAACTCCACCGTACAAAAGAAATATGATCGAGAACCATAGCGACTAAGAGTAGTCATATCGTACCAAACTTCGCACATTTCAAGTCACATGAAATCATGAATCCCTAATTTTCGAAACGTCGCGTCCTAATTTTTGAGACCTAAACCCTGAATTTGTCGAGACAATTTCAGAGCATATAAATTATGTAAAATTTACACAATCAAGTCCACTGTGTAGGAAGTCTGGCAAAAAAATCATAATGTTTGGATCTCGTTTGCTATATTAGAAAATTCTTACAAACATTAGCTTTTAAAGAATTTTGGAGAAAAAATAAGAATGCATAAAATTTCAAAAAAATTACACAAGCACACACGGTATGTCAGGAATCTCCACAAAAATTTTCATAATTGTTTGAGCTCATTTTGTATATTTAAAAAGTGTCAAATAAATATTATTAATTAGTTTTTTGTTAAAAAATTAAAGTTTTTTTTACCATGTGGGCAGCACCTTGGGGACGGCAGCTAGTACGGGTAGGGGGGGTATTTTTGGAAATTTTAAATTTTAGAGGCTATTTTTAGAATTTTTGTTGCGTAACGGGCTAAAATAGTCCAGGGTTCCACACGCCAATAAACAAGCGCTCCACACATTTTAACACCACTAGTAAACAACTAGCAACAGTGATGAAAGGACAAACTTACACTCGATGTATGTTGGGAATCGATGAAGTACATATGCCCACTGCAGAGCAGATATAGATAGAGGCCCACTATATATATATATATATATATATATATATATATATATATATATATATATATATATATATATATATATATATATATATATGTGTGTGTGTGTGTGTGTGTGTGTGTGTGTGTGTTACTTTGGGTGTAGTTACTCCCACCTTTGATACACCACCTAAAAGAACTTGGCATACTCCTTTATCACTTTGGGTATACTCATATACTGATTATAAGATACTCTAATGTGAACCACATGAAAAATTTGTAAGAGAGTCCATAGTTTTTAGCATATTTTGTAAATACCTTCATATTTACACTAAAAAGAGTATGAAAAGGTGTGAATACCACTTAGATGGTATTATATATTCGTATACTACACATATATACTCTCGATTACGCAAGATACTCCCTACGTTGTGAGATATAGGGAGTAGTTACTCCCTATTCCGTATCCCTAATCAACATGATGAACCAGAACAAGCAAGCACCTACAACAGCAGGACAGTTGTCACAAGAGGAAAATGGTAGATCAAGTGCAAAATATTGTGAGAAACTCTAAGGCTCGTGTGATTCAATATCAACCCAGCTAAGCACCAACAACAACCACACTCATGACTCCCAACAGAGGGTAGTAAAAACAACAGAAGGTACTGGTAAGAGTTGCCAAAATACAGAAGTTTAGATTTGCCAATGCCTAAAGAAATAACCGTGAACCAGTCGCCCAGCTTGTTGCTCCCCAACACATCCATTGGAGGCTCGTCACAGAAGAACTCCTCTCACCCCATAGGAATCACATGTTTTAACTGTCGTAAGATGAGCCACTATACCAACAAGTGCCCACTGAAGAAAGCTTCATCAACAGATGGTTCACCCTCAGGAGTCATTTGCTTTAAGTGTCTCGAGACAGGTCGTTTTGCTCACAGTTGCTCGCGAAAGAAAGCCCCCGCGTCAATTCTCTTCAACTTAGGAGCTACACCAGTTAGAACCTCTACGCCAGGGGTAGGCTAAGGAACAGCTTAGACTTCAAGTCAAGCCAACATGATTCCATTTCCTTATGCAAGGGGACAAGTGAAACAAGTCGCCGCAAAGCCAATCCAATTAGCTCAAAACGTCGTTCCTGGTAATTCTCTAGCCAGTACAGCATCCATTGCGGGTTGTTTGCTCAAAAGAGAAAGTCACTTGGAAGAATTAGAAAAGTCCGAGTTCCTAACCTATTATCTAGTCAGCCCGAATCTCGGGGTTGAGATTCCGTGTAAGGCGGTAGGTTTGTAACATCCCAAAAGTTCCCGGATATAAAAATATAGGATTTTTAAAACTTTTCGTATGTTATCCATTGTTGTTATGCTTGTCTGCATTTTTTAAGAGTTATTTGAGTGCATTTTCTCTTTTACCGGTACAAGTGATGTAAATACATAAACCCTAAATACATAAAACCTAAGAAACCTAAATTGTAAAATCAAAAGAATTAGATACAAGTAAATCATCATAACAAAGTATTCCCTTTGAAATATTAAATGAAATATAAACCCTAAAATCGAAGACCTATTCGAAACCTAATTTTTCGAACATACAAAAGCCCAATTAGAATTCCTTACAAAAAAATGTCAAATTTTATCTACCGCCATGTGAGAACTTCTTAAAACAAATTGAAATGAGAGGACGATAATTAAAAATCCAAATGGGGTGTAATTGTACTGCTAATAAAAAGTGGGAAATATTATTAAACACATTTTTGTATTTTCCTCAAATCAAATAATAAAGTGCAAGCAAACAGGAGCTTAAGATTTTTAGAGACAAATAGGTAACAAATAAAATTCTACAAAAATTACAGTATGGACTAGACTTTGTCAGGAGCCTCCCCAAAACTTTTCATAATTTTTGGAGTTTGGCATCTATATTCAAAAATTCTCTTAAACCATCAACCATTCTTTGAAAATCTGGATAACCCATTTTATATTTCCTCCCACTGATTACTGGGCCCCATAGGGCAGGCTTCACCCTCCATGAAGCTCTGCTTGTGCCCTGCATGCGCGCCATGCCTGCGCCCAAGTCACCTCGCTGCCCATGCCGCCGACCACCTTTGGGACTCCGCTCGCTCGCCTATATAGGTCAATACCGCAGTCCCCTCCTTGGCCTTACCTTCTCTAGTTCCTCTCTTCCACCAAAGCAAAGGAGCTAGCAACCGCAGAGCTCAAGCCAGTCGTGCCCCACATCGGCCGTCAAGCCGCCATCACCGTTTCGGCCACGCCGGTGAACCCCGTCGCCTGACGACCGCGTCACACGGTGTTCCTTGTCCCCGCGAGCATAAGCCCCGAATCAATTTGAGCACTCGCACTGCTAAGACTCCCATGGTGCTATCTCTCTAGCTTCGTGCCACTAATGGTGATCTTCTTGAGGATCCTACTCGATATCGTTATATTATTGGGAGTTTGGTGTATCTTTTGAGCACTCGTCCTGATATTGTTTATGTTGTTCATATCCTGAGTCAGTTCATGGCTCATCCTACCAATCTTCACTACAATCACCTTCTTTGTATTCTTCGTTACTTGCGTGGGACTATCTCTCGTCGTTTGTTTTTCCCTAGCTCCACCTCACTACAGCTTCAGGCGTACTCCGATGCGACCTGGCATAGTGATTTTTCTGATCGTCGTTCTCTTTCTGCTTACTGTGTTTTTCTTGGCTCCTCCCTGATTGCCTGGAAGACTAAGAAGCAGATTGAAGTTTCATGTTCGAGTGCAGAGGCTGAGTTGAGAGCTATGGTAGCAGTAACAACAGAGGTTACTTGGTTGAGGTGGCTACTTGCAGATTTTGGAGTACCTGTGATGAGAACTGCGACTCTTTTGTTTGACAGTACATGTGCTATCAGTATTGTCGGGATCCAGTGAAGCATGCACTCACCAAGCACATTGGTGTGGATGCTTCATAAACTCGCTCACAGGTGCAGGGAGTACTTGCTTTTTAGTTTGTGCCATTAGAGTTACCATGTAGCTTCTCTCGGTGGGTCAGCTCACCAATCTCGGTTGTAGGGTTGGTTTTGACTCTCAGACCTGTTTCATCCAAGATCGACAGATAGAGATGGTACTTTGGACTGGCTGGCGCCATAGGGATCGTCAGGGTCTCTACGTCCTTGATCACCTCCACCTTCCGCCCACTTCAGTTGCTCCTGTGACCTCTACGTCTACTTCCACCGCCACTGCTGCCACCACCTCTGCTGTCTTTGCGCAGTGCCATCACCGTTTAGGTCACCTATGTGGGTCCCGTCTTTCTTCATTAGTTCATCAGGATGTTCTTGGACGTGTTACTGTTGACACGGATATGTTTTGTCAGGGTTGTAAGCTGGGCAAACAGCTACAACTTTCTTATCATTCTAGTGAGTCCTTGTCTTCTCGTCCTTTTGACTTAGTTCATTTCGATGTATGGGGACCTGCACCTATTATCTCTAAAGGCGGGCATAAATATTATATTATCTTTATTGATGATTATTCTCGTTTTACAAGGACTTTCCCTATCTCTAACCGTGGTCAGTTTCTTGCAATCTATCGTAGTTTTACAACGATGGTTCGTACTCAGTTTGATTCTACCATTCGTATTTTTCGCTGTGATTCTGCTGGACGAGTACTGCTCTGGCGCTTTTCGATAGTTTCTTTCTGAGCAGGGCACTCTTTACCAGTCTTCTTGTCCTGGTGCTCATACTCAGAATGGGGTTGCTGAGCGCAAACATTGTGTTCTACCACAGTTCTGGATGAGCCTGTTTCTACGATTGCATATCTCAGCAATATGCAGCCTTCCACTACTCTTAAGGATGTCAGTCCTATAGAACGTCTATACTCTCGAGCCCCCTAGTATACTCACCTTCGTGTATTGGGTTGTACTTGTTTTGTACTACTACTGCCTCGTGAGCGCACTAAACTATCGGCCTAGTAAGTTGAGTGTGTGTTTCTTGGTTATAGTTCTGAGCATAAGGGTTATCGCTGTTGTGATCTTTATACACGATGAATCAGGATTTCCTGAGACGTTTTCTTTGACGAATCTCGACCTTTCTTCTATCGAGATTCGACTTCTTCTTCTTTCCACTGTTGAGTCGATTTCATGGTTGTCTCTTTCTGACTCTTCACCCATTTATCCACTATCACAGTCTTCCCTTGGTCTGTCTCGTGTGGTTCCTTCTGTATCTCCGCCTCCGGTGTTGTCTCCTGCAGCACCACCTCTTGTTCCTACAGTACCATCGTCTCGTTTATCTGGTATTCACTACCCCAGACGTCCTCGTTCTTCACTAGCCTCCTCTCCTGGTATCTTGCCGACACCCACCTATGATCCTCTCGATGATGCTCCTCGTTATGTCCTTCGTGATCGGACATCCCTTTGACCTCCTGATCATCTTGGATTTGCTCCGATAGCTCATGCTCTCTTTGTCACTGAGCCTAGTTCTTATCGTGATGTTGCTCCTCATTCTGAGTGGCAGCTAGCTATGGCAGAGGAGCTTGATGCTCTTAGACGTACGAATACTTGGGATATTGTACTGACACCTATGTATGCTCGTCCGATCACGTGCAAGTGGGTGTACAAGATTAAGACCCGGTCTGATGGTACTATCGAGCGCTACAAGGCTTGCCTTGTGGCTCGCGGCTTTTAGCAGGAGTATGGTCGTGACTACGACGAGACTTTTGCCCCTGTTGCCCATATGACCACTGTTTGCACTCTTATTACGGTTGCTTCTTTTCGCGGTGGTCTATCTCTCAGCTGGGTGTTAAGAATGCTTTTCTTAATAGTATTCTGCATGAGGAGGTCTACATGCAGCCACCACCTGGGTATTCTGTTTCTGATGGACATGTCTGTCATCTTCGTCGTGCTCTTTATGGCCTCAAACATGCTTCACATGCTTGGTTTGCACGTTTTACCTTAGTGATTACTACTGTTGGTTTCACTGTCAGTTCCCACGATCCTGCTCTTTTTGTCAACATCTCATCTCGGGGTTGGACACTGCTTCTTCTGTATGTTGGTGACATGCTTATCAGTAGTGATGATTTCTCCTTCATCACATATGTGAAGAAGCATCTCAATGAGCAATTTTTGATGACTGATCTTGGTTCTCTTATATAATTCCTTGGGATTGGGGTCTCTTCCATGCATGAGGGCTACTACCTCTCCCAGCAGAAGTATGTCCAGGATCTTCTTGGCCAGTCTGGTCTGACTGATACTCACACCGCTGATACTGCCATGGAGCTATCTCTCCAGTTTTGTACCACTTATGGTGATCTTCTTGATGATCCTACTTGATATCGTCATCTTGTTGGGAGTTTGATGTATCTTGTGAGCACTCGTTGATACAGGGTCGCCCAATCTTCTCGACGTAGGATGGATACTCACGGGAGTCTTGATGAATTGTAATGATCCTCCAATGTCAGTGCAAGGGGCGGACACTCTTTAATCCGCCAAAACACACTCGTGTTGATTTCGCCGACCACCAAGCGAAGATCTATCATGCACCCAATTCCTAGCGGAAAGGCTGAACGATCTTGATTGAAGAAGACACTCCAAATTCCCTATGGAATTTCGGTAACAAAGCTAAACTCGAAAACTTTAGTAGATTGATTTTTCTCAAACGTGGTTTGAGGTTACAATGGGGGTCTACCCCTCAATATATAGTGCCCCTTCTCTACCTCATGGCTGGCCAAGAGGCCCTACACCTACTCTAATTCGGATTAGGAGTCCTACTCCAATTCCGACACATTCCAAAATAAAAAAGGAAACCCTGATTTTATAACCGTCATATTGTTTCGATCATATATTTTGATACAAAATGATTTTCAGAGTGAGGGAGGATCCGTTGGATTGGTCTTGAAGTTATCTTTCCAACAAGCACAAGAACACCCAAATCGGACTCCGTTTGTGAAAGTTATGACCGTTTTAATCCGGACTGTCCTGCTGATTCCGAATCCGAATTTGATGCTTTTCACCTTCTTCTCCATCCATTTTGGCCAACCATGCCTCCTCTTTGTCAAATAAAACTACACATAGATGAAATGCTTTAGGTAGTAGCCAATTGTCATGAGAATCAAATGAAAACTCAGTTATGAGAAGAGACACCTGTTTGTTAAGAAGTTTAGCTCTTGCCCGAGTAATAGGGCCAGTTGGTGCAATGGTGCTAGGAGGGTTAGGAGTTGAAATGGTAGTGATATCCTCATCACTTGTAGTGGACGATGAATGTGTAATAGGGATGTCCTCGTCATCCTCCCTCTCTTGAAAAGGAGTCGTCCTCGACTCTGTGCCATCTAGTTCAAAGAATGGTGATAAATCAGCAACATTGAAAGTAGTGCTTACCCCATAATTGTCTTCCGGAAGCTCTATCTTGTATGCATTATCATTGATCTTGGCAAGTACTTTAAAAGGTCCATCACCACGAAGCGTTCTTTGCGAAGGTGCACCCACACTAAGTCACCTGGTTCAAATATCATTTTCTTTCTCGACTTGTTAGCTTTAGAAGCATAAGCACGTACCTTCTTTTCAATTACCTCTTTAGTCTTTTCATGGAGTTTTTTCACAAAATCAGCACGCTTTGAAGCCTCCATATTAGCACATTTCTGTAATGGAAGTGGCATCAAATCAAGTGGCGTGATTGGTTTGAAGCCATACACCATCTCAAATGGACACAATTGAGTCGTAGAATGCACCGCCCTATTATAGGCAAACTCAACATGCGGTAGACACTCTTCCCACTCTTTCAAATTATTTTTTTATCATTGTCTGTAGCAGCATTGAGAGTGTACGGTATACCACTTCCGTTTGTCCATCAGTTTGTGGGTGACAAGTTGTCAAAAAGAGCAACTTGGTCCCAAGATTGGCCCACAAGGTCTTCCAAAAATAGCTCATAAATTTGATATCATGATCTGAAACAATGGTTCTTGGCATGCTATGCAGCCTCACAATTTCCATGAAAAACAAGTCAGCTACATGCGACGCATCGTCGCTCTTATGACAAGAATAAAGTGTGCCATCTTAGAAAATCTATCCACAACTACAAAAACAGAATCTCTCCCCCTCTTAGTCCTAGGCAATCCTAACATAAAATCCATGCTAATATCTTCCCAAGGTGCACTAGGAACTGGAAGTGGGGTATACAAACCATGTGGATTAAGTTTCGATTTGGCTTTATGGCATGTGATACATCGTTGAACAAACCTCTCGACGTCACGTCGCATCCTGGGCCAATAGAAGTGATCGGCCAGCATCATGTATGTTTTCTCTCTCCCAAAATGTCCCATCAATCCACCTGCATGAGATTCCTACAACAATAGCAAACGCACAGACGAACCTGGAACGCATAGTTTGTTAGCACGAAATAGAAATCCATCATGAATATGGTATTTATCCCATCCTTTGTCATCTTTGCATTTAGAATATGGTACAAAAATTCATGGCGGAAGCATATAAATCTTTCAAACTCTCTAATCCAGGTACCTTTACTTCCAACTGAGTTAAAAGCATATTCTTTCTAGACAAAGCATCAGCTACCACATTCTCTTTACCTTTCTTGTATTTAACAATGTACGAAAACATCTCAATGAATTCAACCCACTTAGTATGTCTACGATTCAGTTTAGCTTGACCTTTCAAGTATTTCAAAGCTTCATGATCAGAATGAATAATGAATTCTTTAGGCCAAAGATAATGTTGCCAAGTCTCTAAAGCACGCACAAGAACATATAATTCTTTGTCATAAACAGGATAATTCAATTGTGCACCGCTAAGTTTCTCACTAAAGTATGCAATAGGTTTTCTTTCTTGCATCAAAACACCACCAATACCTATTCCACTAGCATCATACTCAATCTCAAAAGTTTTAGTGAAATCAGGTAAAATAAGCACTGGTGCTTCAGTCAAACATCGCTTTAATTCAGCAAAAGCTTTATCTTGTGAGTCTCCCCATTCAAAAACAACACCCTTTTTAGTTAATTCATTTAATGAGGCAGCAATGGTGCTAAAATCTTTCATAAAACGCCGATAAAAACTAGCAAGTCCATCAAAGCTACGAATTTGACTAACATTGACAGGAGTAGGCCAATTTCGAATAGCTTCAACTTTATAGTCATCTACTTCAATTCCATGAGCTGACACAACATAGCCTAAGAACACCACTTTGTTTGTGCAAAAAGTACACTTCTCAAGATTAGCGTATAATTGTTCAGTTCTAAGCACTTCTAGCACTTGCCTAATGTGTTCAACATGTGTTTCCAACGAGCGGCTATATATCAAAATATCATCAAAATAGACTACTATAAATTTTCCAATGAAGTGTCTCAAAACATGGTTCATTAAGCGCATGAATGTACTAGGAGCATTAGATAAACCAAAAGGCATCACTAACCATGCATACAAGCCAAATTTTGTTTTAAAAGCAGTTTTTCATTCATCACCATGTTTCATTCGTATTTGATGATATCCACTACGCAAATCAATCTTAGAAAAGATAGTAGAACCACTCAACTCATCCAACATATCATCTAACCTAAGAATAGGATGACGATAGCGAATGGTAATATTGTTGATAGTTCTATAGTCTACGCACATTCTCCATGTACTATCTTTCTTAGGAACAAGAATGACGACACAAGGACTAAGACTTTTGCGTATGTACCCTTTTTCTATGAGTGCTTGCACTTGCCGTTGAATTTCTTTCGTCTCTTCCGGGTTTGTGCGGTACGGCGGCCGGTTGGGAAGTGGAGCTCCCGATACCAAGTTAATTTGATGTTCAATGCCTCGAATAGGCGGTAGACCAGCGGGTACCTCCTCCGGAAAGACATCCTCATAAGCCTGCAAAACTTGAGAAACCATACTAGGAAGAGATGTTAAGTCATTAGTAGAAAGTAGAACATCTTTGTACAGCAAAACAAAGTGCATCAAAGTAGGATCAGCTCTCATCTCTCTTAAATCAGATTTAGTGGCAACCATAACTAACCTTTTCTCTCCCTCATTCTCACCTTTTCCATTCATTTTTAGCTTTTGGTTTTCACGCTTCCTTTGTGGAATCCCACTCTTTGGCTCCTTCCCTCTCGCAGTCTCTAGTTTCACCGCAATCTTTTGCATGTTATCACTCACAATTTGAGAAGGAGTTAATGGTCGTAGCACTATTCCTTTATTATCCCACATGAATTTGTATTGATTAGTTCTTCCATCATGAATCATAGAACGATCGTATTGCCAATGGTATCACGATAATACCAATTTGACATATATCCATCAACACCACATATTCAACATTCATAAGAACTAATCATTGTTTAACCATTGAATTTGATAGAGCCATCATTGTTTAACCATCTTATATTTCAAACCAAGTTTAGAACAAAGCTCTTTACTAGCTAAATTGTTGCAACTTCCACCATCGATAATAACTTTGCAACACTTACCATCTTTACTCGCCTGAGCTCTTGTTTGGAAAAGATTGCAGCGCTACTCATGAGTGGGTTTTGCTTGCACACTCAACACCGTCGGTGTACATACAAGGATAGGGCCAGCCTCGGGGTCACAAAAACCATCTTCAAGCACCTCCTCCCCTTGTCCTTGCTCATGTACATCTCCTAATCTGTCCAAATCAGCAAAAGCCTCACCCTCCTCGCTAGTGGAGTCATACTCTCCATTCTCTAAAAGTAACATAACCTTGTTATTTGGACAATCCTTTTGCATATGACATCGTCCAAGACATTTGAAGCATTGTATGGCACTACTTCTTGATGTGGAACCCACTGAAGACGAGGTATAAGGTGCTGGACTCTTATTGGCAATGGGTGTACTTGTATGTTTTCCGCCTGGTGTAGCATTGCTACTAGAAGCAAAATTTCTACTAGAGGTATTAGTTTTAAAATAAATGAAACGAGATGTGGGTTTACCTCCTGTAGGTGCTGAATGAGGTGTGTATGATGAAGTTTTTGTTACTCTTATATCTTGTTGCACTTGCCTTTCAATCTTGGTTGCTTGATGCACTAACTCCACCATGTTGTTGTAAGGCTGAAATTAGGTGACACGCTTGATGGAAGGGTGTAAACCAGCAAGGAATCGCGCCATTGTTTGCTCTTCTTGCTCATATACATTAGCTCTAATCATCGCCATCTCCATCTCTTTATAGTACTCCTCCACCGTGAGCGTTCTTTGCTTCATTTGCTACAATTTGTCAAATAAATCATGCTTGTAATGTTTGGGAACAAACCTTGCTCTCATGTGGTACTTCATCTCTTCCCATATAGTGGTGGGAGGCTCGTCGTGCTCTCTCCTTTGATTTTGAACTTATTCCCACCATATGAGTGCATAATCAGTGAATTCAAGTCCTGCCATGTGAATTTTCTTCTCCTCAGAATAATTGTGCAAGCGGAACACCTTGTCCACCTTGAGCTCCCAAGTAAGGTATACCTCCGGGTCATGTGTACCTGAAAATATTGGCATGGTAAATTTAAGCTTACCAAACTTGTCCTCATTGGGGCGTTCGTCGCTGCGACGGTTATGGAGGTGGTAGCCGTCATCGTAGTGAAGAAAGTCATTGTTATCAAAACGTTGTGCTCTTCCACCGCGGCCTCCATGTCCTTGGCCCCTCCCTGGACCATGGAATCCGCCCCCTTCAACTCTCCCTGGCAGGGGTGGATGAATGGCGTTGGCCACCACGCGGTCTCGCCTATGTGGCGCTTCTTGGTCACCTCGAGCAACGCCCGCTCCCTCATCTTGTGGAGGGATCCCACCTCCACGATGAACACTACCTTCCTCTTGTTGTGGTCGAAGTGCACGCACCACATCGTTCACAATGTTGGTACGTAGCACACTCATTTGTTGGTTCATCTCAATGCGCATGTCTTGTGTGGAGTTGTTGATTTCCGCCTTGAGTTGCTCCTCCGAGGCAGAAGTAGTAGCGGTGAACTCATTGCGCAAAGTTCCCCTCAACGCTTGGAATTGAAAACGAGTCACCGGGGAATTCAGATCATGCTTTTCTATGATATTGTCGTCTCCTCCTGACATAGTTAGTAGCACAAAGAAAAGAAAAGAAAAGACACCAAAAACCACAAATATATGGGTGATATGTGGAGTTCACTCAATCTCACTTTTCCTCTCCCAAGTAAAGTTCTTACCTTTCCGAAGTGAATTGAGGCCAAAAGAAACTTACACTTGGTGGTGGCTACAATAACGAGTGATGATCAATCGGATTTAAAAGTGACTCACCATTGTACGGCAAAGGATATTTGGTGGAGCTTGGTTAGGAGGTATTTATCCTACACAATCTGAATTTCACGATGTTGTAAAATTAAGTAATAATCCAAGCTAGAAAAATATTGCCTATGTGCTGATCCAATAGATGTAAGTGAAGTGTCTGAACGCACACGCAATGATCAATGTGACTCAATGCAACAAAGGAATGAGCTAAATAGAAATAATCAGGAACAATAGCTCGTTTGCATCAAGTACTAGGAGAGACGCTAGCCAATTGCAATGAAAATAAGGGCATGAAATTACTCTAAAAATTAAATACTCTAACTGAATATCTGGTTTAGAGTACTCACCCGACTTCGGCCCCCTTTTTTACCTCTTTTTTTACCCGTAAGTGACACCGAAAGATTCAAAATCTTATTCTGAATCTAATTAGGTATATGAGTCACAATTTTTTTGGGAAAAACACAGGGGTAAAATTCTCTCTCTCTGTAAACTTTGATTTTTTTTAGCCGACGGTGATGCACTATCAAATGATGATATTCAGTCGAGATATATAATTTAAGAATAGCCCACAATGCAATTATCAAAGACTAGTCTCAAGTATCAAAGGATTTAAGTGAAGCCCTCAACAGATGCGCAAACCTTTGGATGGTCCGAATGTGTCCGACTAGGATTCTTCGGGGTGATTAGGACTCCTTGCAGTTGGCCGAATCAAACACGAAGAAGAATCCCCAACATTGAAGCAAGAACGCGAATTCTGAGAAGTAAATTGAATCTACTATTTTTATGCTAATTGAAGGATCAACTAGCGGATTTTCAACGATATAATATGCAAAGATTGAGCTATGCAAAGGACACTAAGATCAGCACGTAAACAAATTTTCTAATGGATCAAGACTTAATAAAACTCACAAAAATAACGAATCACGAAACTAGGGTTTGGATTTTTTTTCGGTTTATGGATGATAGGACAGTAAGTAATAAACTAAAATTTAAAGGGATAAGATCCTACCGAGTAAACCGCGCTCTGATACCAAGATGATATGGGGTCGCCCGATCTTCTCGACGTAGGATGGATACTCACGGGAGTCTTGATGAATTGTAATGATCCTCCAATGCCGGTGCAAGGGACGAACACTCTTTAATCCGCCAAAACACACTCATGTTGATTTCGCCGACCACCAAGCGAAGATCTATCGTGCACCCAATTCCCAACGGAAAGGCTGAACGATCTTGATTGAAGAAGACACTCTAAATTCCCTATGGAATTTCGGTAGCAAAGCTAAACTCGAAAACTTTAGTAGATTGATTTTTCTCATACGTGGTCTGAGGTTACAATGGGGGTCTACCCCTCAATATATAGTGCCCCTTCCCCACCTCATGGCTGGCCAAGAGGCCCTACACCTACTCTAATTCGGATTAGGAGTCCTACTCCAATTCCGACACATTCCAAAATAAAAAAGGAAACCCTGATTTTATAACCGTCATATTGTTTCGATCATATCTTTTGATACAAGACGAATTTTCAAGTGAGGGAGGATCCGTTGGATTGGTCTTGAAGTTATCTTTCCAACAAGTACAAGAACACCCAAATCGGACTCCGTTTGTGAAAGTTATGACCGTTTTAATCCGGACTGTCCTGCTGATTCCGAATCCGAATTTGATGTTGATTCCGATTCCAAATTTGATGCTTTTCACCTTCTTCTCCATCCATTTCGGCCAACCATGCCTCCTCTTTGTCAAATAAAACTACACATAGATAAAATGCTTTAGGTAGTAGCCAATTCTCATGAGAATCAAATGGAAACTTAGTTAGGAGAAGAGACACCTGTTTGTTAAGAGTTTAGCTCTTGCCCGAGTAATGGGGGCTAGTTGGTGCAATGGTGCTAGGAGGGTTAGGAGTTGAAATGGCAGGGATGTCCTCATCACTTGAAGTGGACGATGAATGTATAGTAGGGATGTCCTCATCACTCGTCCTGATATTGCTAATGATGTTGATATCCTGAGTCAGTTCATGGCTCATCCTACCCATCTTCACTACAATCATCTTCTTCGTGTTCTTTGCTACTTGCGTGGGACTATCTCTCGTCGTTTGTTTTTCCCTAGCTCCATCTCACTATAGCTTCAGGCGTACTCCGATGCGACCTGGGTTAGTGATCCTTCCGATCGTCGTTCTCTTTCTGCGTACTGTGTTTTTCTTGACTCCTCCCTGATTGTTTGGAAGACTAAGAAGCAAATTGCAGTTTCCCCTTTGAGTGCAGAGGCTGACTTGAGAGCTATGACAGCAGTGATAGCAGAGGCTAATTGGTTGAGGTGGCTACTTGCAGATTTTGGAGTGTCTGTGATGATACCTACGACTCTTTTGTCTACAGTATATGTACTATCAATATTGTCCGAGATCCAATGAAGTATGAGCTCACCAAGCATATTGGTGTGGATGCTTCATACTCTCGCTCACAGGTGCAGGAGGGAGTACTTACTTTACAATTTGTGACATCAGAGTTACAGGTTGCTGATTTCTTCATGAAACCATAGACTATGGCACAACATTTGTATTTTCTCTCCAAACTCAGTCGTGATCTACCCTGAGTTTGAGGGAGGGGTGTTAGAATAGGACTCTATGTATTTTTTTATCTGTATATAGCAATCTCTTGTACTCTCTATATATATTGTACATTGAACCCTCTTGAATACACACATAACATTCCTAACAGTACTAACATTAGTAGTACTAGCATCTTTTTTATGAAATCTTAGTACTAATGTTCAGTAAAGCAGAGAGTTTCAAGGAACAATGTGTCCCTTTTCTGGCAAGGAATCTGTTGTGATCAAGAATTAACAAGAGGAATAACGAGGTAATCAGATTGGATAATTTGGAAAGAAATGGCATGGTGGATTTGTATTTTAGAACATTTGACGTATTTTAGCCTACTTCAAACGCTGTTGTACTATGTTATTTCTTCCTTCACCTTTTTTAGTGGATCAGGACGAAGTAAAACAGCTTTAGCGAGCTGATGCCTTGCTCTGTCCTGACACAACTATTCAACAGAAGATGCAATTAACAAGTTGCTACACCTTTGGATTTCTTCGAGGAAATAAAAATAAAAGATGTTTCGTTGCATTGATCCTTTTGTTTAATTGATGCAGCTAAAAGTTGTGATTTTTGTAATGTGCTGAGATGGGGAATCTTCAAAGAAGTTATTTTTTATCGGTTCTGTTTCGTACAGTATTAAATTTGTGCAGTAGAGAAAAGGTTGCACCAGACACGATTATTCAGAGTTCTTGTTCAGGTGCTTTGCTTAGTGGATGGTTAGAGTGAGATGTGAGTCCTAGGAGCTTATTTGGTCAATATAAAATGGCTGCTACAGTTTCACACTTCAACTCAATTCCTTCCGTTCTTCTGATGACCCTTGCTTCCTTAATTATTGATCATTCATTGTATTGATACTATATACAGAGTGTATAACCAGCTGTTACGATGTCTAAAGAAACTTGTAATTCCAGACAACCTCCTTTTTTTTCTGGAGGAGTTTGGTGCCATCTTCTTTTTATCTTTGTCAGAAAAAAAATAAGAACAACCTTGTGCCGGTTAACATCTATCTTATCAAATTAGGCATACCCCACTTCTAAAAACTTACCATGGAATGTGCTAAAATCATCCACCGAGTATCTCTCTCTCTCAACCTGGCTTGACAAGTCTGAGTGAATTCCAATACCTTTTCTGACAGTGAAAACTGGAAAGTGTTTCCTTCGATCAGACTAAGAAATTTTGCTACTAGTAGTCAGGCAGGCATGCCTCTTCCTATCCTACTAGTACAAGGCAACCGCAACCGAGGTTTTCTTGTACACGACATGTACAGATCTGTGGTCAAATACCTGTCTTGATGGTAACACTCGAGACTAGTGGTTTGGCCTCTACCCACCAAAGTCAAACACGAGGCAAGGCGACCTGAAGCCGAGAACCCGTATGTCAGAATTGGCTGGTTGGTTTGACATCACAAGGAAAATGTGCTGTCATGGAGAAAGAGGTGACAAGATGGCAAGGCCAAATGGTGGCCGTGATGATCCATCAGCCAAATCTTATCTCCTCACGTTTCTAATCGGGAATGCATTGGCATTGGTTGCTCCATGCTTGCTCAAGTGTTTGGGCTACCTCTGATAGCCCCTGCAGCCAAACTCTTTTTTGCATTTGCTTTCAGAAGGGTCTCGGAGAAGAATCCAACCGAAACCATTAGAAAAGAAAAATGTGGGATTAAATGTCAGCAAATGTGTCCAGACTTGATGATCTCTTGTGCATATGCAGAGCGTTGCAAGATCAATGGAAGAAACCAATGTCATTTCAAGCCATCACCAAACCGATTATGTTGCTTTGAAACGCGTGCTTGTTCTTGCTTGGAACAGGAAGGCAGGAAATCAACATGTTTGGATAGATTTTCAGACATGCACGCACGGCGGGCTGGTCAATATATATGAACGAAAAGTACAAGAAAAGCTCTACTTTGAGTGTTAAGTTACATGCACTAACTAATTCACCTAAAAGCTTAAGCTGATAGAAAAAGACGGGCAATTCACTTATACTTCAACACTCCCCCTCACGTGTAGGATCTTTCAGACCTAAGACGTGGAATAGAAGTAGGTTGTAATTATTATTTTTAATTGCACCAACCGGGTCTTGAACTCAAGACTTCTTGGCTCTGATACCATGTTAAGTTGCACTAACCAATTCACCCAAAAGCTTAAGCTGATAGGGAAAAACAGACAATTCACTTATACTTCAATATTGAGAAGCACACGAGCTACTATCTATGAAGTTCTTGCCTTCAAACTTGTGCACGTATATGTACATTGTTTTGGTTGTGTTTTCATCTTGTCTTGTTTCGTTTGAGTCCTTGTTTCTTCCAAGCTCGTGAAGCTTCCTGTGCAGCAGCAGCAGCAACGAAAATGAAGGAGGGATTTTTTTTTCATGATAGTTTTCTTTCTTGTCTCTACTCTGCCTAATGTATGCTTCCAGATGAGCTGGAGATAAGCAGCTGCTGCTGCCTAATTGATGAAGTACCTGTACCGGCAATGGTCATGGCGCGTTCAGATGGGATGGGATGGGATGGGACGAATTCAACCCCAAGTGTTAGGTTCTTGTCCTTGATTACTGTATCTATGTACTAATTATGAATGCATGTCTCTCTTGACTCTGACCACGGCTGCAACCTAGCTTCGAATCCGTTCATTTAAGTACGAGTACTACTACTCGCCAACTAATTCATATTAGTGTTGAGAGAGAGAACAGAGAATCCGTTCTGTCCTCTCGCTTTCTTGAGAGAGAGAACAGAGAACATTTTGATTTTGTGGTGTCAGCGTTTACAGTGTCGCACGGATATCCAGTGATATGAAAAGAAAAGAAAAAAAACGATCGCCTTACTGTTGGCCCTAGCAAATTCATCCATGCCTGTGTCCTCTCGCTTTCTTCTTTCTTGAGAGAGAGAACAGAGAACATTTTGATTTTGTGGTGTTAGCGTTTACAGTGTCGCACGGATATCCAGTGATCTGAAAAGAAAAGAGAAAACGGTCGCTTTACTTTAATTCTTCTGTAAGTATGGTTGCTCTGCAGCTCCAGTGATATGAAAAGAAAAGGAAGGCGAAGGCGGCAGCGAAGTCCAAGCTCGTCTACCGACCATTCGGACTCGGAGCCAGCCCAGCCACTTGAATTGGCAACGCAACAGCAATTGCTCGGCCGACCGACCGACGCCCGCCGATCAAGGAGAGAAGATCGGAGGAGATCATTCTTGACTTGACCCGACAAAATTGCCAGTCTCTTTCTTCTTCTTTCAGTGTTGTTGCTACACAGAAAGCACGCAGAATCGCATCAATTCCTGCCCAGAAAGAAGTGAATTTAGAAGAGGACTCGGACTCGGACTCCGCCCCCCTCCGGCTATAAGTAGCTAGCGAGCAGCACACACCACCAGCACTCGCACCAACGGCCTAGGTTCCTCCCGCACAAACACACAGCCTGCTGAGTTTGTGTCGATCGTTCTACATGGCGACCCCCGGCCACGCCGTGGTCGACATCGACGCCGACGAGGCCTCTGGGCAGCCCGTCACGCCGGTCCCGTACCTGCTGTCCTTCACGGACCTGTCCTACGGCGTCAACAAGGGCGGCGGGCTGCGCTACCTGTCGTCGCGTGCCAGCAACCGCCTGGCGTCGGCTGACGCGCCGCCCGCCGGGCCGATCAAGACGCTGCTCGACGCCATCTCCGGTCAGGCGCGCGAGGGCGAGCTCTTCGCCGTCATGGGCGCCAGCGGGTCGGGCAAGTCCACGCTGGTGGACGCGCTCGCCGGCCGGATCCTGCGGGACAGCCTCCGTGGCCGCGTCACGCTCAACGGCGAGCCCCTCCACGGCCGCCGCCTCCGGGCCATCTCCGCCTACGTCATGCAGGACGACCTGCTGTACCCGATGCTCACCGTGCGAGAGACGCTGCTCTTCGCTGCCGAGTTCCGCCTCCCGCGCGCGCTCTCCTCGGCCAAGAAGCGCGCCCGCGTCGACGCGCTCATCGACCAGCTCGGCCTCTCCCGCGCCGCCGACACAATCATCGGCGACGAGGGCCACCGCGGTGTGTCAGGTGGCGAGCGCCGCCGCGTCTCCATCGGCACGGACATCATCCACGACCCGATCCTGCTGTTCCTCGATGAGCCCACCTCCGGGCTGGACTCGGCCAGCGCCTTCATGGTGGTGCAGGTGCTCCGCCGCATCGCGCAGAGCGGGAGCGTCGTCATCATGACCATCCACCAGCCCAGCGCGCGCATCCTCGGCATCCTCGACCGCCTCCTCTTCCTCTCCTGCGGCCGCACCGTCTACGCCGGCACGCCGTCCGGCCTCAAGCCCTTCTTCTCCGAGTTCGGCGCGCCCATCCCGGACAACGAGAACCCGGCCGAGTTCGCGCTCGACACTATCCGCGAGCTCGAGCGCGAGCCCGACGGCGCCGCCCCGCTCGCCGACTTCAACGTCAAGTGGCAGGCCTCTCACGCCGCCCTTAATCCGGCCGCCTCAGCCGACAAGGACAACAGTAAGCTGTGCACAATGCCGCTCGAGCTCGCCATCGCCGAGAGTGTCTGCCGGGGGAAGCTGGTCGCCGGGAGCGGCTCGGGGACGGCGTCCTCCACGTCGGTGCCCACGTTCGCGAACCCGCTGTCCGTGGAGGTGTGGGTGCTGATGAAGCGGTCCTTCACCAACACGAGGCGCATGCCGGAGCTCTTCCTGATGCGCCTCGGCACGATCATGGTGACGGGCTTCATCCTGGCGACCATCTTCTGGCGCCTCGACGACACTCCCAAGGGCGTCCAGGAGCGCTTCGGCTTCTTCGCCATGGCCATGTCCACCATGTTCTACGTGTGCGCCGACGCGCTGCCGGTGTTCGTCCAGGAGCGCCACATCTACCTGCGGGAAACGGCGCACAACGCCTACCGCCGACTCTCTTACGTTCTCGCCAACGCCGTCGTCTCCTTCCCGCCGCTCGTCCTCCTGTCCTTGGCGTTCGCGGTCACCACGTTCTTCGCCGTGGGCCTCGCCGGCGGGGGAGGGTCGTTCCTGTTCTTCGTGCTGATCGTGCTGGCCTCCTTGTGGGCGGGGAGCGGGTTCGTGACGTTCCTGTCCGCCGTGGTGCCGCACGTCATGCTGGGGTACACCGTGGTGGTCGCCATCCTCGCCTACTTCCTCCTGTTCTCCGGCTTCTTCATCAACCGCGACCGCATCCCGGACTACTGGATATGGTTCCACTACCTATCCTTGGTTAAGTACCCGTACCAAGCGGTGCTGCAGAACGAGTTCCGGGACGCGTCCCGCTGCTTCTCGCGCGGCGTCGAGATGTTCGACGGCACGCCCATCGGCGGCATGTCCGAGGCCGTCAAGCTCAAGGTGCTCAACGCCATCAGCAGCACGCTCGGCACCAACATGACGGCCAACACGTGCGTTACCACCGGCGCCGACGTGCTGGCGCAGCAGGCCGTCACTGACATCGGCAAGTGGAAGTGCCTGCTGGTGACCGTGGCATGGGGGTTCTTTTTCCGTGCGCTCTTCTACGTGGTCTTGCTCATCGGGAGCAAGAACAAGAGGAGGTAGAGCCCGATCAAGCGATATACGTTGTGGTCTCTACATGCAGAGAGCAAGAAGAAACCGATAAAGGCAACATGTATACATTCACTGTGGATCTGTGGCATACTAGCAGTTTAGTTGTGGTCCTCTCTTCATTTGTTCTTCTTCTTGTTTTTGAAGGGAACAATTCGTGTATGTCAAATGTTCAGTTTTACTATTGGTTTGCTATACACTATGTATACAGCCATACAGTGGTACAGGTTCTATGCTCTTGTTCAATGGTCGGGTTGTTTTCAGAATCTCTCTAATCTTCTTAGGATGTCTTCTGGATGTGGGAACGACAAGCGAGATTACTGCTATTTGACAGCGGTTAATTAATGATGAAAGAACAATGTGTTCTTTTTTCTTTGCCAGCAATTTCTCATGTTTGGTTTTCTGAATGTTATTCGTTCGGAACGATGTACTAACATTCGTAGTACTAACATCTTTTTTACGAAATCTTAGTACTAATGTTCAGTAAAGCAGAGAGTTTCAAGGAACAATGTGTCCCTTTTCTGGCAAGGAATCTGCTGTGATCAAGAATTAACAAGAGGAACAACGAGGTAATCAGATAGGATAATTTGAAAAGAAAAGGCATGGTGGATTTGTATTTTAGAACATTTGACATATTTTAGCCTAGTTCAAACGCTGTTGTACTATGTTATTTCTTCCTTCACCTTTTTTAGTGGACCAGGACGAAGGTTGCACCATACACGATTATTCAGAGTTCTTGTTCAGGTGCTTTGCTTATTGGATGGTTAAGAGTGAGATGTGAGTCCTAAGAGCTTATTTGGTCAATATAAAATGGCTGCTGCAGTTTCAGACACTTCAACTCAATTCCTTCCGTTCTTCTGATGACCCTTGCTTCCTTAATTATTGATCATTCATTGTATTGATGCTATATACACAGTGTATAACCAGCTGTTACGATGTCTAAAGAGATTTGTATTTCCAGACAACCTCCTTTTTTTCTGGAGCAGTTTGGTGCAATCTTCTTCTTATCTTTGTCAGGGGAAAATAAGAACCTTGTGCCGGTTAACATCTATCTTATCACATTAGGCATACCCCACTTCAAGAAACTTACCATGGAATGTGCTAAAATCATCCACCGAGTTTCTCTCTCTCTCAACCTGGCTTGACAAGTCTGAGTGAATTCCAATACCTTTTCTGACAGTGAAAACTGGAAAGTGTTTCCTTCGATCAGACTAAGAAATTTTGCTACTAGTAGTCAGGCAGGCATGCCTCTTCCTATCCTACTAGTACAAGGCAACGGCAACCATGGTTTTCTTGTACACGACATGTACTGTGTACATATCTGTGGTCAAAAACCCTTCTTGATGGTAACACTCGAGACTAGTGTTTTGGCCTCTACCTACCAAAGTCAACACGAGGCAAGGCGACCTGAAGCTGAAACCCGTTTGTCAGAATTGGCTGGTTGGTTTGATATCACAAGGAAAATGTGCTGTCATGGAGAGAGAGGTGACAAGATGGCAAGGCCAAATGGTGGCTGTGATGATCCATCAGCCAAATCTTATCTCCTAACGTTTCTAATCTGGAATGCATTGCCATTGGCTGCTCCATGTTTGCTCAAGTGTGTCCAGACTTGATGATATCTTGTGCAGCCAAACTCCTTTTGCCTTTGCTTTCGGAAGGGTCTCGGAGAAGAACCCAACTGAAACCATTAGAAAAGAAAAATGGGGGATAAAATGTCAGCAAATGTGTCCAGACTTGATGACATCTTGTGCATCACTACTCAAGGTACCACTAGTACTAGTCTATGCAGAGCGTTGCAAGATCAATGGAAGAAACCAGTGTCATTTCAAGCCATCACCAAACCGATTATGTTGCTTTGAAACGCGTGCTTGTTCTTGCTTGGAACAGGAAGGCAGGAAATCAACATGTTTGGATAGATTTTCGGACATGCATGCACGGCGGCCTGGTCAATATATATGAACGAAAAGTACAAGAAAAGCTCTAATTTGAGAAGCACACGCGTTACTATAACCTGTGCACATATATGTACAGTGTTTTGGTTGTGTTTTCATCTTGTCTTGTTTCGTTTGAGTCCTTGTTTCTTCCAAGCTCGTGAGCTTCCTCCGCTGCTCTGCAGCAGCAGCGAAAATGAAGGAGGGATTTTTCCTTTTTTGTGTTTTTCATGATAGTTTTCTTTCTTGTCTCTACTCTGCCTAATGTATGCTTCCAGATGAGCTGGAGATAAGCAGCTGCTGTCGCCTAATTGATGCAGTACCTGTACCAGCAATGGTCATGGCACGTTCAGATGGGACGGGACGGGATGGGGGGACGAATTCAACCCCAAGTGTTAGGCTGTTGTCCTTGATTCCTGTATCTATGTGAATGCATGTCGCTCTTGACTCTGACCACGGCTGCAACCTAGCATGCAATGCATATCTACTAATAATATTTGTTTGATAAATTTTTAAATATAATAAATGAGTTTAAAAAATTATAATTTTTTTGAAGCCTCCTGGCATATTATTCTTACTTGTGTAAGTTTTTTGAAATTTTATCCATTTTTATTTTCTCTCCAAAATTCTTTTAAGTATAATGTTTGTAGGAATTTTCTAATATAGAAACTGAGGTCCAAACATTATGAATTTTTTTTGTCAGACTCCCTACACAGAGGACTTGATTGTGTAAATTTTACGTAATTTTATATGCTCCAAAATTATCTCGACAAATTCAGGGTTTAGGTTTGAAAAATTAGGACGAGACGTTTCGAAAATTAGGGTTTCATGATTTCATGTGACTTGAAATATGTGAAGTTTACTACCGCATGACTACTTTTGGTTGCTATGGTTCTTGATCATATTTTCAAAGATGCTGAAAACTTAACTGAAGGGGCTGAGAACGTTGTGATTACGAAGATACCCTAAAACATAGAAGAATCGATGTCGATGTGAATGATTATTTCTGGAATTCCACTAGAAGAGGCATACTTGCAATATAGTATTGGCTCAGGCCTGAGTCGGACCCCCACGCTGAGATCACCCCGGCTTCGCCTCCCAGGCAGCACCCCTACTACGGCCTTCGAGACGTGCGCCACTCCCCGGACAGGTTCACCTTCCCTGAGGATCAACTACGTCGTTCGGGCAAGCGACAAGACCATGCACCCTAGCTAATGTCATGGCCGTGAAAAACTTGTTATGTAATGTCATTGTCCATTCTGCCTTTGTGATTTATGTAATGCCCGTGTGCATTACGATACTGTGGTTTGTGTACACAAAACATTCTCTGAAATATTCAGTACAAACGACAACTCTACCTCCCGATTTTAACTTACTAAACCGTAAAGACATAACGCAATGCTGGCCCGCGATACCTCCTCGGCCTCGCTGCCTCGCGGACGCGAATTTTGTTCAACCCAATTGCAATTTACCCGCAGGCTATATATATGGATGTTTTGGCTGTCATTCCCCTCAGTCTTCACTTCCTCTTCTCCTTTCTTCCAGTCTTAAACGGGATGTCTACGGCCTCATCAAACTTCCGAGTGAGCAGACAATTAGAAACACTACGGCAGCACTTGGTTTGCCCTCATTGCAGGGATCCGGTGAATGTGTCCACCTCCCATACGCCAACCAATCCATCCCGAGTATTCATGAAGTGTTCAAATCATACGGTAACTTGTGCCTGATCATCCCCAACGAACTTCTACGGAGGCAGTATGTTTTTTTCACTTGCAGTTGTAATTCTTTTTACAGAACACAACATGTCGGTTCTGGCTGTGGGCTGATGAAGCAGTGCCGGAAGTTCGAGACATTGCAATGCAAATTGCTGCCTTGCAAGAAGACACTCGTGTTGTTGCTGCATTTCGTCAAGTGCCTCAAGCCTCTGATCAACAGACGAAAAATAAAGATAATGGGCTTAAAAGACTGGATGAAAGGATGGAAAGGGTTGAGAAAATGCTTCAGAAATTAGTTAACATGGCTAGTTTTGCAGTTTTACTTCTATTATTTCTTGTTCTTGCAAAGTAGAAGTTCAGTTCTAGTCAGATTGTAATATCCACTCTTTATCTATGCATCCCTGCACTACGTGATGTATGCCTTTGCGACGTTGTTGTACTCCTTTGTATCATGTATGTCTATGTCTAACTCCGTTATGAATACTTTGCGTGCGAATTAATCAAACCCTAATTTTGAAATACTACATTCCAAATTTTAGAGACCTAAATCTGTAAGGTTGCAGACAACTTCATAATACTTACACCCACGCAATGATAGCTTTTCAGACCGAAATGACAGCACTCTGCAAAGTAGGACGTGACAACACCCTGCCTCGCCAGCTTTTCAGACCGAAATGAAAGCACTCTGCAAAGTAGGACATGACAACACTCTTAAAAATGAGACATGGCTTTTCTCTGCAAAAAGATAAGATTTAACCACACCATGTCAACCCCGTGGCTTATAAAAGGAGGTGCAAGACAACTACTCGGCCAAACCCAACACTACACCACAACTTGCGTCTAGGTTGGTCGAACATGGTCACTAAGTGGTCAAAACTTGGTCATAAGGAGTTACGAATTGGTCGAGACCAAATATGAACTGATCGTATAGAGATACGGGCTCGTCGCTAGTGATATGGACCTGGTCGTAGATCATATTGCATTAAGGTTCGTCTGATATATTCTATGTGTGTTCGAAAATTGTTATGTGCTGCTAGGTACCACTGACGATTCATAGTCGAAAAAGAGTTTTCAAGTCACGACCAATTACACATGAACATATAGGGTCACACACCTAAAGGGCTAGGATTTATTTTGGATAGTGATCCGAATTCATATAGGCCACGAGTTCCTAATAGGCCTCAAGATTAAGACCCATCATGGATGCCTATATATAGAGGGGCGGTGGCATGGGATTGAGTATGATTTTTGGGAAGAACTCTTGAAACCCTAACAGCCACGCCTTCCTTAACCACGCCGCCGGAGCTAGCACTCCAGCGCGTGGTGCCCCTACCTTGTACGTGTGGATACCTCGGAGGTGTTGTTGCGAAGCATCAGCATTAGGACGATCCGCAACTCGTGACGATCACCGGAGCAGGAGGAGAAGTTGCGCGGCGAGTACGATTGCATCTACTCGCTACATCGACTCTACTTCCGCTACGAGTCGGCGTGTCTAGTGGTAATCTCGTGATCTATTACTAGCGGAGGTTCCTTAGTTGCGCGGTAAATTTTTGTTTTGTGCTATTGTAGCCTACCCGTAATCCAACATTAATCATGTAACTCGAAAAATATTTTGTATTATGATCTCAAAACAGCATCAAAGGAAATGCGGGAGGCCCAGAGTCATTAGAGCTCAGAGTAACTATGGGTAAAGTGGTACAAGTCTGCGTAGTGCTAAACAAAATCATGAATTCATGCCTGTCTCCTGGATTGGAGCTTGCAGTAATCCTCTGGAGGTTTATCTTCTTACCGGGTAACAAGTAGTCTTTTCAGAAGTAAAATTTACAACATAAATCTTGATGATTATTTTCAGAGATGAAGAGGTAGAAATATGATTAGGACAAGAGGTAGTCATCAGGTGCATTGTAATATCCCCAATTTAATTAATGATGATTAGTATGCATCTCATTAACATGCATATGATTTTTGAATCTTTTGCATAATTTATTGCACTTGAAAAATCCCAAAATAATTTAAACCTACAACTAAAATCTGAACTCCCAAAAGAAAACTATAATAAAACTTATGAACATATTGTGAAAATAATTTATTCAAATACTATATTAATTATTATGAATTAATATATTTTTTTCTAAATTGTTGAACCATAATTCAAACCACAGAAAATTCAAACACAATCAATAACCTATTTTAAGTTTGAATTTGAATTAAGCAAATAACTCATGAAAAATGAGTTTTAAAATTTTATATGGCTACTAAGTCATCCCAGGAACACCCCTGAATTATTTCAGAATTTTTAGAATGTTATTTATATATTTAGAGCCCAAGTCAAATTGGTTTTTTATTTGGTCAAATGTGGAAATTAAAACCAAACACTATTCATCAGGCCGAGCCACCCACTACTCCTCTGGCCGAACCCGACGCGCCACTTGACTGCACTCAACCAGTTAGCTCGCCCCCTGTTAGGATTGTTCGATCGGGATCGGACGCTCCCGATCACCGACCGCGTGCCGTTTCGCTGAGCCGCTAACGGCGCGGGCCCACCTGCCGGTTGCGTCTTCCTCCATGGGCCAGCACGCGCAGGAGCCGAGCTCCACGCGGCCGCCACATGTTGCGCATGTCCGTCAACGATGTTGCCGCACCGCCCTCAGCAACCACTCACAGGCTTTCGCCCACTCACGCCGCCTCCGTTCCATCCCTCAGCTAAGCTTAAGACTCCCCGCAAACACTAGCATCCTCTCACTTCTCCTCACGGTCGAGAGGAGGAGGCTCGCATGTGCCACTAGCTCGAGTAAGCTTGTCGCCAAGGCACCCTTCCTCTTCCCCGTGCGTCGTCGTGTCCATTTTGCTAACCTCAGCCCGTGCCTTCGCTTGTAGCTCCTGGAACGCGACTGTGTCCTCACCAGCTCCAGAGCGCGCCCCGACGGCCATCGTCGTGTCCACCTTCGGCATCTTTGTGTCCGGTGACCCCTGGTCCTCCCCGGCCACGTCACAGCGAGCCATACACCCCAAGGAGGCCTTTCCCCAGATTAATTTTGAGCTATCGCCACCAAGGAGCTGCGCACGCTTCTTCTTCTTCACCTCCAGCCTCCTCCGCCGCCCTCGCTGCCGTTTCCACTCCGGCAAGCATTTTCTCAATTCCTCTCTCCCAAAGCATCTCCTAGCTCACCTCTACCTTCTCCGATCACTCACTGGGGCTCTCACCCTCCCCAGGTCGCCGCCGTCAAGGACCACCCAGCGCCGACGGTCGTCGCCGTGGTCAGCTCACCTCGGTCACTTCCCACCTCCATCAAGCACACGGTGAGTTTCCTGGAGGTCCCCTGGGCATTTTCCACCGCCCCTTGTTGAAGCTTTTCGCCTAACAGGGATTCGGTGCCGTGTATGTGCCATCGCCGCCGCACCCAGGTGCCTCCGGAGCTGAAGACGAAGGCCCTTGGTCCCCGTGCCCCTCCTTCAGCGTTGCGGTAGTATCAGGAGTTCGGACCGGCGTCGACTTACCCCGAGAAGGCCTCTACATCAAGCGCGCTGTCGCCGTGCTCATCTCCTCTGCTCGACCCCGTCGCCGGTGCGCCACCGTGCCCCTCCGCCGGCAGCGACACCTCCTGAAGGTAGTAGCGATCCCCGGCAATCCATTTTAGTTTACTCTGACCAGTGCGCCCCGGTCTCGCCGCCGGCAAGCTCGGCGACGCCCAGCTCTGCCTCAGGCACGTAATCAATTTGGTAAATCCTAGTTAATTAGCGATAGTAATTGCTGTCTTAAGAAAGGGTAGTGAGAGTATTACATATGGGCCCGACGAGTATTAAACCAGTTGTTTGGTACGTATGACATGTGGGACCGGCCTTTAAGTGGGATTAGTCCAGGGGGCTGTGGACGGGTGAACCCGGTGCATGGGTTTCGATCCATGCACTGTTCCCACGAGCCCTCTCTATGACAGGTAGGGCCCACCTGTCAGCACAGTTAATTCAAGAATCAAAAATAAGAAAATGAACTATTCATTGGACCCCACATGTCTTTGACTGCAGCTAGAGTAAGGGCATTAAGAAAAGTATTAGATTATTATAGAAATTCCGAAATGGTTTATTTACACACTGAAAAATACAACTAACTTTAAAAATGCATAACTAATTCATTTTAACCCCAAAAACAGAGAAACCAATTTCGTTATTTTTTATTTTAAATGAACTTTATTTTAAAATAGGTTTCAACCTGGTCACTATCGCGGAAAACATAGTTTGTGGAAAGTGGTCCAAAAAGGGAATTATTATTACATTATAAATTGCTAATAAATTTGAAAATTCATAACTAATTCATAAAAACTACAAATGAGATGAACCAAGTTATATTGGTCTTGTAATAATATTTCCTATCCATTTTTGTAATCCTCATGTCCACCGCAACTCCAGAAAAATTTGCAAAAACTTTAGATGCGGTGAACAGTGACAGATTCTAATTAAATTAGATTTTTCTAAAACCGATTTTCAAACGGCTATAACTTTCACGTACAAACTCCAAATGGAATAATTATTTTACCTAAATTCATCTAAAATCATGCTCTATCTGCTGTATAAATTTCATGCATTTTGGATAATACTGAATTTTCGGATGTTTTCGGTGTTATTATTCTTATTCGATGTTTTCGTTCATTTGATAGTGTTCGACGATTCGAGTGTGATCGAGAGTGATATATATATATACTCACCAGAAACTGAACCATCCATTCCAGGCAAGCAGATCTTCCTTTGATGCATGTTGAATTCCTATAACTTTCAAAAATGTATCTATATTGTTTTTAAGTATTCTATGCATTGCTTAATTTCAAATACTTGTATGTCAAATGGATAGTTTAGTTATCTCCACTTGCTGCAATGGCCCTCCTTTGAATATTGATGACCCTTTTACCTTGAATGATTAAGGATATATGTTATATGGGAATGTTTGCTAATTTGTAGCACGTTGCTTAGCCATGCTAGTAATTGTAGTCGAAAACGTTTGATTGAGCTAGTCCATCGGCCGATGGATTGAATTGAATCATAATGAAATTTGAGGATTATTATGGATTGAATTATGTTGAACTTGAGGAACATGTTCAGATCGTCGAATCTGGTTAATTGTGGACTTGTTAGGTAGTGGTTTTTGTGTATTGGAGTAGGACGGGTGATAGGGTGATGAAGGGAGTGATCCCGGATTCATGTTGCCCCGTCTGGGTGTTTGAGGACCGGTCTATGGTGTGATGAACCAAGTCTTACGTACAACCACACACCGGGATAATGAGGAAGGCTTGGCTAACTAATTTGTTGCGTGTTAGCTATCATAACACAATTAGGTTGACAACTTTTATTGTTACTGTTTAATTGTTGTGTTGTCAATCTAGTGGGGCATGTTAAGCGTTTTCTTACTTGCCCTTAAGGGTCTTTTGCGTATGCCGTTTTGCTGCGCAACGGACTTACTTACACAACGGGTACACCCATGGTAACGATAAGCGACTTTCGGCCATGGTGTTGTCTCCTCGGGTGGTTTGATAGTTAGAACATGGCATTGTAACGGCCTCGTTATGATATCTCAGTCACACTCCTACGAGAGAGTGCATGGCAACAGTACGAGGTATTCATATCGTGTGGGAAAAGCTGTACACCTCTGCAGAGTTAAATAAATCTATTCGAATAGTCGTGTCCCCGATTATGGACATCACTTGTGGAAAAGCAGGCACAGTTAGTTTATGGGAACCTTGGTTTGGGTTGTGGTTGGGAATGTTATATCATTATGTTATTTTGTTCAGATCTGAAATGTTATCACTAACATGATGTTCGCGTGTTGATTTTGTTAAAGATTGATTTGTGTCACGAACGGGAAGTTCGTGTGTCGATTATTGTTGGAGTATCTATTGTTGTTGATCATAAATTGGGATTACCTACTGTTATATATAACTTTTCAAATGTTTCACAAATGGCAATTTGAATCTATATCATTTATCTCAAATGAAAAACTTGCTTTATACTGGAAATGAGCCACGTAAGCCCATCCTTTGACACTTGAATGCATTTAATATATGTTGTTATTTGTAAGTCTTGCAAGTACGTTTTTGTACTCAGCTGCATTGCCTTTGTTGCAGGTGAGAAGTCGTTCAAATTAGGTTAAGTACTTCGGGCGCTACGACTTTAACTCCAGTTGGTTGCTTGTGGGTTTCGGGTATGCCAACTCGGTTTTGTTCTTTTATTTTTCTTATTTATCCTCCATTGCGATTTATTTGAGTTATGTTTAAATTTGGCCGATCGACCTCTTATGCAAACTTGTACCTTAAGGTTTTATTAAATGATGTTGTAATAGCTATTCTATTATTTTTTACATTTGTGTATGGATGTGAATGCAATGTTGTGTTAGGATATGTGCATGTTAGCCACTGATCCTTGGGAGCTAACATGATACATATATCCAGGCACTCGAAATTGTATTCGTCTCTCGTTAAGTATTACGCTTTTGGCGTAATTACTTAGCTTGGAACGGGTCCGATACCGGGGGCTTACATGCATCTTGTTATTACATGCTTGCTGAGTACACTAATACTCACTCTTGATATATCTTTCTTTGCTTAGATTCTAGTCCGACCGGGAGTTATCCCGAGTAGGATGAGGGATTCACGAGTACCGAGGAGGCCATTGGTGACGGGAGCGCTGGTTGCGAGGAGCAAGGTGAGGTGGACACCCTGTTCGACTCGTGGGACGAGTAGACTACTGTAGGGACCTAGCAGGCAAGCGCGGGGAGTGTATCCCCTTTGTAATTAAATAATTGTATTTAGAACCGTAGCCTTATGTGGCTGCTGCTGTAATAAAGAACAGTTTCTATCTTACTGTTTCGTTGTGCTAACTCTGGTAAAAGCTTATTAATCGTTGGAGCAATGTTATATTGAATAAACGAATAGTAGTCCGTATGCCTAAGTGTGAGTACTCCTAAGGTAATAACACGAAGCGCCGCAAAACGCTACATCATAGTAGAAGGACAACTTTATTAAGACATGTGCCTGCAAATTAAGAGCCTTCTTTCTAAGATCTTGAGGTAAGAGAAGGTGCTGAGGATATTTTGTCTTCCAGATACCGTTCAACATAAAGCAAGTCTGTTAATCTGTAATAGATAATTGCATACATGTTGACCGAGCAAATTTCGAAAGTTAAAAAAGATATCGTGAAGAGTTACAGCTCACCAATATGATTGCGAAATATTCAGAAACAACGAAATCGCCATCTAGTAACGCTGGGACATATTTGGTGGGATTAATTTTTTTCATAATCTACAAAAGGGAAGCAGTGAGGACGGTGAAAGCACATCACAGTGGGAGAGTCGAAGGCGGAGCAGTTATTTACGCTGACAAAATACCTATACTGTTGAAGTTAGGAATCATATTTTCCAAATTTTTTGCTTCCAACAAACAATTAAACTACCTATAGTTTCCACCAAAAATGCAATCTTTCCCGGTGCGCCGAATGGAGCAAAAGGCGCGGCCAAGCCAGTGGCGAGCGCAGGGAGCCGGAGGAGCACGGGCGGCGGCGCCGGCGGCAGGGAGGAAGCACAAGAGAGGCAGTGAAGAAACAACGAACGAAGGCAGGGAAGGTAGACGAAGCGATTAAGCGGCGAAACCACAGAAACAAGAGGGGAAAACGGAGAAGACAAGAACAAGACGCGGGGAAGAAATGGGAGGCCAGGAAAGCACACGAGAAGCAGCACGTAAGAAACCAAGATCAAAGGGAGAGGAAGGAGATGAAGCGACGAAGCAGGCGTCGTAGCGAGGCAAACCGGGAAGACCACCAGGCGACACGACACGAGAGCGATGACACACGAGAGGCGGAAGAGCCGAAGACGAAGCGGCGGAAAGGGTAAACCGCCAGCAACGACGACGGCGGAAAGGGCCTGGGCCTGGGCCTGGGCCTGGCTATATCTACTTTCATTGGGCTCAAATGTGCCTCTTTTTTTCAGAAGAAGCAACGTGCATTGACATGGGCTCGGCCCAACTAGAAGCTTTGTACTCACCGGCTACTCTTCTGATCGTTACGTTGATGCATTCCTCCAGTTCAGTACAGGCTCCGGATGCAGGAGATGATTAGATGATCGATTCATCACTGGCACCTCCAATTAATCTCATCCCCTCAAAGTTAGTGACAAATTACACGAGCTAGCCGACATTATTCCTTCATAAGGGTATGCGTGATTGTATTATTTTGGCATTCGTTTTCAAGTGAGAATTAATGTGAGGAGTGCCATGCATGCGTCGATGGTCAACGCATGGCAAATCATCGTCATCTCTTATGATAGCTAATTAAGCTCAATGGCGTACTGAAAAATAAAAGGAGGCAACAATTCAATATCCTTCCAAGCTACTGCTAAAAGATGTCAAAATGAGTTGCGTATACCAACTAATTCACATAAAATCTTAAGCTGATAAAGAAATACGACAAGCAGCACCCGTCCACTCCACAGCAACATCTGATGTTGATCGTCCGATCAGCGCCACGTGTCGGTCGCATACAATACTTTTTATCCGTATGCGTATGAGTAGTGGCGATTGATACATAGAGCACCGTCTCCTTGCCTTGGCTTGCAGTATGGGCTAAGGTTGCAACTGTAAAGAACAGAGAAACAGAACAGATAAATACTTCCTTTCATGGATCATGATGGTGTCTTGAGATTGGCCCCGTGTATTTTTCTTCATGTGCTTGTGGTCTGACTGGATCACTGGATGGATGTGTGTGATTTAAGATGCATCTTTTCTGTCCTAGATCTTGATACACCAGCACTCTCTGGAAGGATTGGGGGAACACATCATCTTCTGCCATGCATTGACAAGAGTGATTATAATTGACACTGCGTGCAGTAGGCAAACTGGCAATGGCGTGCATGGTGACCACAATCATAATCCGTGCATGTGTGCTGCTCTTGATGGCCATTCAACTCAACTCAATTCATCTAGTGCTTCACCTGTTGGAATTGATCTCGGGCATTTGGCCCAACGGCCAAATGTCCAACCCCTCGATCGCGCTACGATCGGGGCCCGACCATTAGGTTTGGCGGGCCCTGTCGCCAGCGCCAAATAAAAGGAGGTGGGAGCCGGGGCGGCACGGTGACCAAGGTTCACCGTGCCGCCACCAAAACCCTAACCGACATAACCCTAAGCTGATCTAAAGGGGGCGCTGAAGCGACGGGAAGAACACCGCCGCCTCCACCGACCACCGCTGCATCTACTACACGGAAGAACACGCCGCCTCTACCGACTACCCGGCCTCACCTCCGCTCGGGATCGACCACCGCCGCTCTACTACACGCAAGCCGCCATGGCTAGCTCCTCCTCTCCACATCCGACGATAGCAGATCCCATCGCCCTCTATCTCTTCCTCTCTTGTTCGGTTTCTTATGAACCGAACCCCAAAATCAAGATCCAAAGAAAGAGATCTAACACTAGATCTAACAATGGTATCGAGCCTATCAGCGGCAAGATTCAAAAGAAAAGAACCGTAGAACCCTAACCCGAAAGAAAAGCAAAACCCTAACCCTAGATCAGTATAGTGGGACTTACCGGCCGTGAGGGAGGGTCGAGCGAGCCGTGAGCTCGCCGTCGTCATCGCCGTTCTTATGTGAGACCGCCGAGCCGTAGGCTCGCCGTCGCTCAAAACCGTGAGAGAACGTCCGTGCAGCGTTGAAAGGCGCGCCAAGGAGCCTCGACGGCGGCGCTCCCTCTCGAGGGAGCGCGCCGTCGAGGACTGCAATGGCGGCGCCGAGCTCTTCGGCTTCTCCGTTTTTCTTCTCGCGTTTCGCCGCTCGAGAGAAGCGAGAGAGAGCGAGAGAGCAGAATGAATGGGTTAGGGTTTGGTGGCCTTCGCTCGCGGTTTTGTTCATGGATCGTCGCTCCTCCGTCCGTCTGAATCAACGGATCGGATGAGTGGGCGGAGCGACGAGACGCCGCAACAATAAGGCGGCAGAAAGCCGTCGGATCGCATCCGAGCGGATCGAGAAAAACAAAGCATGGCAAGCGGGCCCGTGGGCGCGGCTGCGAAAGTTTAATGAATTGGCCGGTTTGAACAGTACAAAGACCGGTTTTGCACAGTATATCGGCCGGTTATGAACAGTAACACAGAAAATTGAATTTAATTGTTTTGAAGCAATTTTGAATGAATTTCAATAGAAAATTGAATAAAATCTACATTAAATTTTGCACCAACGTGTTATTATTTCCAGAGATTAAATGTATACAGATACATGCTTCGAATAATTGATTATTTTAGAATAATTACGAGTTTCATTGCAAAAGTTAATGTTGATAAATTCTTTTAATTAAATTCAAACCAACGGAGAATTTAATTTTTAAGAATTGTTGTAAGTTATGATATTGTTATTTTCGACTAAAGTTGATAATAACAATATTATAATTTTAATTGATGTTTTTATGCATTGTTTCTATTTACGCTTAGCGGTGATATAGTTTTAATGTATAGATATAATTGTTTTAATTGTATGTCGTATTTTTGACCAACGTTGGAAATAAGACATATAATTTTAATGTTACGTTCTCACTTTATTTGATCTAAATTTTGGAGGATACAACTTGATGAGTTGTATCGAGAAATATCCACTCTAAAGGAGACAATTATGGAGAGTGGAAGAAAAAGATAGACTTAGCGTTTATCTTAGCCGAGGTGGGTGGGTCCTCACTCTGACATGACCCATCGAGCCTATGGCACGGTGAGGGTCAAAATGAGGATAATCTTGCTTGGCGAAAAGACAGAGAGATCATGCTCCCTTACGGATGTCTTATGACCTAGAGCATAAGAAATGGACCACGACCAACAAGAAATGTATGGTCGTGATAAAGAACACGATTGAGCACGCAATTGTGGGCTCAATCATGACTCGTGACACCGCGAGAATACCTTGATAAAATAAAGAGTCGGTTCTTGGCTCTTCAAAGACATATGCAACACGGTGATTAAGCGACTTGTGTGAGAAAGGTATTCGGTGGTGGGATAAGAGAACACATATTGAGGATGAGCAACTTGGCATCAAGCTTAAACCAATGGATTTGGCACTCAAGGATGAGTTCCTTATTCACTTGATTTTTGCTTCATTGCTAGAAAAGTTTGACACTTTTGTTGTCAATTACAATATGCAGCCCGATAAATGGGACTTAGAAAAATGCATAGCAATGTGTGTTCAAGAGGAGGAAAGAATTAAATCCTCACATGGTGGATCTATCAACTATGTGAAGGATAACAAGAAAAAGCACTTCAACAGTACCTCCTTCTCAAGGAACAAGGGAAAAGCCTCATCCATCGACCTCAACGAGAATAAATTTCTTTGTAGACAAAGATCGATGTCTTCATTGCAAGAAGACCGGACATTACAAGAAGAAGCATCACGATTACTTAAAGATGATAATGGCAAAGAAAGGTGAGAACATTATTACCTTCATAAATGAATGCTTGTATGTGCAATATTCGAAATCCACTTGGTGGATTGACTCAGGAGCAACTGTTCATGTTGCTAATTCCTTACAGGGATTCCGTTCGACGAGGACTACGCAAAGAAACGAAAGATGCATTAAAGTCGCAAATGGAGTCCAAGCAGAAGTTGAAGGCATTGGCGATCTTTCATTAGAGTTAGCTAATGGCTCCAATCTTTTACTTAGAGATGTTCTTTTGTTCCCTCTTTCTGAGAGGAATTTGATTAGCGTTTCCAATTTGGACAAAGATGGTTATGATTGTAATTTTGGAAATGGCAAGTCACGAAATATTATTTAATAAAGAATGTGTTGGTCTTGCCATATTACAAAATGAGCTTTATTTGTTATCATTGTGTGATGATGTGAATGTCGTATGCGATAATGGGAGCGTCGCGTGCGAAAGTGAATGAATCCTCGTCTCACGAATGTAAGCGAAAGCGAAGAGAACTCATAATGAATCGTCGAAATTATGGCACTTGTCGTTTAGGCCATATTTCGAGGGGAGAATAGAAATACTAGTTAAGAATGAAATTCTTCCTCTATTAGAGTTCTCGGACTTAGAACAATGCAGAGAATGCATTAAAGGAAAATATGTAAAGAAAATTAAGAAAGGCGCAAAAAGAAGCACAGAGTTCTACAAATTGTTCACACAGACATTTGTGGTCCTTTTCTGTGAAAAGTGTGGATGGTTATGACTCGTTCATAACATTCACAGATGACTACTCCGTTATGGATATATTTATCCAATCAAAGAAAGAAATGAAGCCTTGGATAAATTCAAAATATTTAAGGTGAAGTTGAAAACCAACACGATTTAAAGATTAAGATAGTTCGATCGATCGTGGGGAGTACTACGATCGACATACCCCATATGGACAAGTTCTGGACCTTTTGCGAGGTTCTTACAGGAAAATGGCATAGTAGCCCAGTATTCTACACCGGGCGAACCTCAGCAAAATGGAGTAGCTGAAAGACGCAACCGTACCCTGATGGATATGGTGCGAAGCATGATGAGCTACTCCACACTCCCATTGAGTTTATGGATGGGCGTTAAAAACCGCCATTCATATTCTCAATAGAGTGCCTAGTAAGTCGGTGCCCAAAACACCGCATTTGTGTTGTGGACGGAAGAGTTCTCTCACTAAACCACTTACGTGTGTGGGGAGCCTACTTTGAGGCTAAAGTATTTAACCCAAACCTTGGGAAGCTAGATCCCAAAGCATGAAGTTGCCATTTTATTGGCTACCTGAAAAGTCAAAAGGTTTTCGTTTCTCTTGTCAGACGGATATACAAAGTTTGTAGAAACGAGACACGCTGTCTTCTTAGAGGACGAAATGATGAAGGGAGCATGGTAGCTCGAGAGATTGATCTTGAAGAGAAGCGGGTATATGTGCCCACTCCGATGATTCAAGAGCCACTCTTCTCACTACTCATTGCACGCACCGAGCGGTACAAGACAACTGTGGTGCGGACTGTTATTGTTCCTCTGTGGCAACAATGAATGAAAATGAGGAACCCGTTCTTGAGTTCCTATAGAACCCATTGCCACAAATGAGGGGAGCAACAATGACCTCAAGCAGAAGATGTACCAAATGTGGAGGCCAGGAGGTCTCAAAGAGTAAGAAGATCACTATTTCGATGATTATCGACGATCATCTGAGAGAATTTCAAATGGAGGATGATCCCACCTCATTTGAAGAAGCCATGAGAAGTGAAAATTCCTCAAAATGGCTTGAAGCCATGGAAGAGGAAATGAGGTCCATGAAGGCTAATAAAGTCTGGGATTTGGAAATTATTCCTAAAGGAGCCAAAACAGTAGGCTGTAAATGGGTCTACAAGACAAAGCTTGACTCCCAAGGGAATGTAGAAAGATACAAAGCGCGACTTGTGGCAAAAGGATTTACGCAAAGAGAAGGGATTGATTACAATGAGACTTTTTCTCCAGTCTCATGTAAAGATTCCTTCAGAATCATAATGGCATTAGTAGCACATTATGATTTAGAGTTACATCAGATGGATGTAAAGACGACATTTCTTAATGGGGATTTGGAGGAAAATGTTTACATGGCACAACCGAAAGGTTTTGTCGTAGAAAGAAATGAAAGAATGGGATGCCGCCTAAAGAAATCGATTTATGGGTTAAAGCAAGCTTCAAGACAGTGGTACTTGAAGTTTGACAGTACAATAAGAAAATTTGGTTTTAAAGAGAATGTAGAAGACAAGCGTGTCTATACAAAGTTTAAAGATGGGAAATTTATCTTCCTAATCCTCAGTATGTGGATGATATCCTACTAGCTAGTAGTGATGTCGATGCACTCTCGGAGACGAAGAGATTTTGTCCTCAAACTTTGATATGAAAGATCTTGGTGAAGCTTCGTTCGTTCTAGGCATCAAATTCACCGGATAGAAACAAAGGGATATTGGGACTATCACAAAAGATATATATAGAGAAAGTCTTAAAGAAATTTGGGATGCATAAATGTAGTCCTTCACCGCACCTATAGTCAAGGGCGACGAGATATGGGGATTTTCAATGCCCCAGAACCAAGATGAGATCGATCAAATGAAAGCGGTTCCATATGCTTCAAATTGTCGGAAGCTTACAAGTATGCTCAAGTGTGCACATACGACTTAGCTTTTGTTACTGGGTTACTTGGCGATTCGAGCAATCTCGAATAGAACATTGGAAATTGATAAAGAAAGTCTTGCGTTATTTGCAAGGAACAAAAGGCCTCATGATGACATCTGGAAGATCGATTTACTCCATATAGTGGGGTATCTGATTCGATTTTGCGGAGATGATAGAAAGTCGACATCCGGATATGTCTTCACTCTCTTGGAGGAGCTATATCGTGGAAAAGCTCAAAGCAAACCGTCACTACATCGTCCACAATGTATGCCGAGTTTGTAGCATGTTATGAGGCTACAGGCGGTGAATCGCTAAAGAAGTTCATACCGGTTTAAAAGTGGTTGACGACATCAATAGACCACTTAAGTTGTCTTTGCGACAATGAACCCATGATAATGTATGCCCACAACAATAAGTCAAGTGGTGCTGCCAAACACATTGACATAAAGTACTATGTTGTGAAAGATAAAGTTCGGGATCAAATTATAAGTCTTGAGCATATAAGTACCGCAAAGATGTTAGCGGATCCGCTTACTAAAGGCTTACCACCCAACGTGTTCAGAGAACATATAGCCGGCATGGGTTTAAGGGAAAGCCTATGAATCCTGGACTAAAAGATGGCCCAAAAGATTAAAGTAACTATTTCAGAACAGGGAGGTGTATTGTAGCTGTTGAATCTATCGGCGATTGACCGTGACGATGAGACATGTTCTATGCACCAATTTGTGATGGAATGAGTAAAGTCAAAAGTAATTAAAGATAAAACACAGATTGAGATCAAGGGGGAGAATGTTGGAATTGATCTCGGGCATTTGGCCCAACGGCCAAATGCCCAACCCCTCGATCGCGCCCTGATCAGGGGCGCCCAGCCCATTAGGCTGGCGGGCCCCTGTCGCCAGCGCCAAATAAAAGGAGGTGGGGCGGGCGCACGGTGACCAAGGTTCACCGTGCCGCCACCAAAACCCTAACCGACATAACCCTAAGCTGATCTAAAGGGGGCGCTGAAGCGACGGGAAGAACACCGCCGCCTCCACCGACCACCGCTGCATCTACTACACGGGAAGAACACCGCCGCCTCTACCGACTACCGCCGGCCTCACCTCCGCTCGGGATCGACCACCGCCGCCTCTACTACACGCAAGCCGCCATGGCTAGCTCCTCCCTCTCCACATCCGACGGTAACCGATCCCATCGCCCTCTATCTCTTCCTCTCTTGTTCGGTTTCTTATGAACCCGAACCCCAAAATCAAGATCCAAAGAAAAGAGATCTAACACTAGATCTAACATCACCATGTCCTGTCTTGATCTGATCTCTGTCTATGTTTGCTTCTTTATACTTAACCTGATTTGAAGTTGCTACTAATGGCAGGCCAGTTTATTCTAGTCAGACGAAGTAATCTGTTGGATGATTGAAGGCTGAAGTTTTCTTATTCCTTCAGAATAACGGAGTTAAATTTAGGGGCTCACTCATGAATCTCTTGGGTGCTATTTTTTCTGAAGGAAACACTGGATTTATCCATCAATAACAAAGAAAAAAAAATGATTGCCGTAGTTTACTTTGCAAGGCCTTACTTGATTAGCCACAATGAATGTTCTTTTACAGGGCAAAGGATATGTAGGTCTCATTTAGCTCCCTAATTCAGGGGCCGCGAAAGTGCACACTTCCTTGTAGATCAAGATGAAACCTGAATCATTCTGAAGAACAAAGTTGCCTTGTCACCTAAATTTATTGATGAAAAAGCTCTCCTTTGTAATTTAGCACTTGACACCTCCATATCACATATAGTCGAGTCAGTGAGTCACACACACACACACAATGACATTCAACAAGGTTCAGGTTATTGTCCATGCATGCTTACAGCCAATTTGATTGTGCCTAACAAAGCACAGTTGATCATTTCACTTGACAATGCTGTGTCTGTATCCCACATCAGAAATTAATTTTGCCTTCTGATCTTGCCATTCTCAACAGAGTAAACCACATCTCTTTTTTTTGTTAACAAATCCAGCTAATCAAATGGCCTGCAACTAGCTTTTCTGCTGTTTCTGGCTTCTGAGAGACATGTTATTCTCATTCCGTCAACAAGACAGAGACCTGTTACTTTCAGTGCTGGGAATTAGTTAAAGTGTACCGGACTTTTCTCAAGCCTGCTGCTCCTGTCCCTTTCCTGCCTCAGCTCAGCTCTACGGATGACTCAAATTGATCAGTAGCTACAGATGACTCAAATTGATCAGTAGCTACAGATGACTCAAATTGATCAGTAGCTACTAGCCTAATAAATACATATATACAATGTCATGCCCCTAATTGCAGCCCATTAAGCAATGGTTAGGTATTCGTTAATAGTAAGCGTGGCCCTCGGTATAAGCACCCGCATATGCGTATTAATCCTTAACCACAAGTTTCAATCATGCCAATCCATGCTTGTCTAGGTGTGTGTGTGTTGAACTCATGTACAGATCAGGCATGGATCTGCACCATCTATCAGGGTTAAGACAACTTCCCTGAACTGATCAACCGGTAACCATTCATCTTGAGGTTTAGAAAGCAATTAATTTTGATCAAACAGCAGTACAAGTTAACGCACTCACTTTCCTACCAAACCAGGAAAAACTAACATTCCCCTGTACTGAGATTATCCAAATGAAGCACCACAAAAGCATAGCAGATAGACTGGTATATCAAGCAGATAGCTAGCTTACTTGGTCCATTTCAAAGTTAATTATGGCATTGTTTTACTGATAATTGCACAGATTTGTGAGTGCTTGTTGAAGGCCACACAATTTGACCAGCAGGCCCGACAAGGCTGCACTAGCTGCACCATAAGCAGCTTGCTAGCACTCACTGCGTGGGATGCAGTGACGATCATGATGCCGCATAATTCCCACAGCCAAAAATGCAACACCTTTCCTTGCAAGCAAAGTCTAGTACTTGTTTAACTCCTGTATCTCTTCTTATGCTCAATAGCCTCAGACCGCATCAGAGTTTGTGAGAAACAGCACGAGCGAGCACGGTATCAAGAACGAAGTAGATGAATCTCGTAGAGAGAACAAAATAACTGCGACGAAATAATCACGACGAGAGAAAAGATTTGGCAAAGCCAACCTCAAATTTCTTAAATACAACCTTAAAATAGTACAAAGAATTGACACTCTCTCACAACCCTCTCGAACTATTTACGACTATCAGATCCTTGCCCTATATAAGAATCTAGTAATAAAGAATAACCTAGTTTGTAATCATCTCGTGCACCTCTTGCTTTGAATGAGTTGGTTTGTGGCTTGTGTTCACCATGACCACCCCTCATGGTTTTATATAGTGCTCCTAGTTCTCCTCCAAAAGGAAGTATGAATCTTAATCCTACTAGGATTATGGTAGAAATCCTTATAGAATACACCTCCAAATCCTAGTAGGTTAGGATATGAATCACCCATACTCAATAATCTCCGCATTGACTCCTATCCGTTGAAGTCACCGTACTCCTCCAAGAATTTGCTCCAAGTTGGCTCCACTATTTATGTTTTTCCAATTTTTTTCTTTTTCCTCCCACCTTTGGGAGTGCCCCCACTACATGAGCCTATGCACATCACCGCAATATATGTGTCGATGTCTAGACTAGCCTACTCGGGTCCTCTACCTAAGAGCTCATTTGTTGTGTAGTTTGGTTAACCACACCCCTGTTCTTACAACCATCCATGCTATAGATTTGTACCGCCTCCGAGCTCCACCTACTCGTTGGTACCGCTTGATTGGTCCCACCATGTCTTGCTTCTTCCAACAGCTCGCACCTTCGCCTTTGTGACTGCTAAATTTTGCAACCGTCTTTGCAGTTCCACACATAACTTCAAATGAGATCTCGAGTACTTGCCGTCGACAACATGGTTTTCTTCTCCTGATCAGGATTTTTATCAGATCTCCCATTGATTGCTCTTCCCTGATGATTACCCATTAATCGGTATCCTCCATTGTCCCAGATACTTTTCATGATTAACTGCCATTGGCAAGTAACTCACATGACTCTATCTTGGAGTGATACCTCACAACCCTTGAGTTCAAGCAACCTCACAGATATTAGATTCTTCTTTAAGCCCGAAACATACCGAACTCCTATCAATGTGTAGTGTGCTTCATTATACATCTCCAATGTAATTGTCCCCACATTAGTAATTGCATACTCCTTGCAATCACTAAGTACTTTACCTCATCGGAGAGACATTGCCGGATTGTACTGAGAGCCGTCCACTCCATCACCTTTCAGTCCTCACCAGACTTCTTTTTCGGTTTGTTCTCTTCAAGAGCATCGATTAACCCTTACTGGACAAGAACATCCTTCACCGCACATTGCCACATGCTAATATTTCCTCCACCGTCAAATTTCTCCACTTGATTCCACATCGTTGACATCGACCTTGATTTTGTGCCACCTAACGCTTCGCGATCTTTTCACTAATAAGATTAATATGACCTTAGCTTTGATACCACTTGTTACATTTTGATACCCCTTCTTATGCGCAGTAGCCCCCAATCAGATCGGAGTTTGTGATAAACGGCACGAGCACACACGGAATCAAGAACGAAGTAGATAAATCTTGTAGAGAGAACCAAATAGCGGTGTCGAAATAATCACAACGAGAGAGAAAGATTTGGCGAAACCGACCGTAAATTCCTTAAGCATAATCTCGAAAGGGTACAAGGGGTTGTCGCTCTTTCATAACCATCTCGAACCTTTTAGGACCCTTCGATACTTACTATATACAAAAATCTAGTGCTAAAAAATAACCTAGCCTCTAATCCTTTCGTGCACCTCTTGCTTTGAATGAATTGGTTTGTAGCTTGTGTTCTTCATTACCACCCTCATGGATTTATACAGTGCACCTAGTTCTCCTAAAACAAAAGGAACCATAATCCTAATAGGATCATGATATAAATATTTGTAGAACACGTCTCAAGTCCTAGTAGGTCAAGATACATACTCAACCATACTAGCACAGTAGCACTCTTCAGTCTTCTCCCTTTATATTTTGTCCCAGCTCGCACGGCTACTCACATGCATGTCCTTCTCTCTCTTATATACCCCACACACAAACACAAAGCCTCCTATTAACGCTACCGCTACCACCACCACTAGTGAATAGTGATCAAGCAAGAAAGAAATTGAGGTACGTAGTGATCGATTGAGCTTTAGGTGGCCATCAATGGCCGCCGGGTGCAAGGCAGCCATCGGCTGCCTGGACACGCGCGTGCCGGTGCGGGCCAGCTACGTCAGCCTCTACAAGTGGCCCGAGTCCGACGCCGAGTTCGTCAGGTCGGTGGCCATGGCACGGCGCCAGGTCGGCCTGGAGAGCCCCGGCACCGCGTGCTACAACGGCAGTGCCAGCATGCCCCGGGCCGGCGCAGGGGACCCGTACTACGCGCCGCCGGGGTACTGCAGCCCGCGCGTGGTGGACAGCTACTCGTGCCGCCAGATGTACCTCCGCAGCTACACCTTCTCCAAGAGGAAGGAGACCGTGCCCGAGCGCACCATGGCCTGCCTCGGCCGCGTCCGGGAGCGCGCGGCCGTCTTCCCCTTCCTCCCGCAACGCAGCGGCGGCGGCTCGGACGCCAGCTCGGTCGGCAGCGCGAGCGGCATTGCCGGCGCCGGTGGTCATTATGCGAGCAGGGAAGACGGACGCCGCGGGGGCAAGGGAAGGAGGAGGAGAAGGAAGAAGAAGGGGTGTTCCATGGTGCGGAGGCTGCAGGAGGCGTCGTGCGGCGCAGTGCGGGCCATCTTCCACCGTCTCCTCGCCTGCACCACCAGCGTCGAGGTCGCCGACGGCGGCGAGCCGCCGGCCCGGTGAGGCCGCTCGCGCGTGCAAACAGAACCGTACCCGCAGGTGCTTGCAATGGTTACGCGCGCGTGCTGCGATGCATGAAAGCTGCTCTAGCTGCTTGCGTTAATTTTTGTGTGTTAATTTGCTAGTAATTATTCCTGCCGAGCTACATTACACTATTACAGTACAGTAGGAGGCAGTAAGTAGTAACTGCCACCGGCAGCAAAGCATGCATGCACGACACATGCATACATCATCAGGCGACCGTACGTACGCCTTGTAAGTTATTTGTACTACTTGTGTTACTTATTTTATGTTACATGTATACACTTGCTACTGTGCCTTGTAAGTTATTTGTACTTGTGTTACTTATTTTACATGTACACACTTGCTGTTGTGCATTGCTATATCAGGGTATTTTCGGCTCACAAGCTAGTCACAACTTCTAAGAAACAATTAGCCTATATATCTTGAGACTTTGACTGTGGAGTAGCATTAGTGAATGTATTCAGCGGGATCAAGTTTACCGCAACACAGGAGCATCCTTCTAAATAAAAGGAGACAGGTTTGGGGGCCTCTCATGGCGTCGACGCGTTTTTCCTAGCCGTCGGATGCTGCTGGTCTTGTTCTGGCCGTTAGATCAGGTCGGGCGGTGCGTTCGCATGTCCTCGCTCCGCCTCGCCGCGTGTGCGTGCTTCCCAGTTTACCGTGCGCTTTGTCTACTGCATTTATCCCCACACGACCCTTCCCTTCTGTCTTCCTCGTCCGCGCCGCCTCCCTCGCTCTCCTTTTTTTCTGTTGCCAGTCCACCGTCTTTGATTCGGACATCGTCGCTGCCCATTCACCTCCTCCCTTACTGTGGTCTTCTTCGCCTGGGTTTCCCCTGTTCTTGAGGATGCTTCTTTCGTCGTCTTCCTTTTGGTTGGATTCCAGTGGGTTTTGTTTCCCTCCTTTCTAACTCTTGTTCTCTCGATTTTTCCTTCGTTTTTTAGCTATCCTGCCTTCATCACCTTCTCATTGGGTTTTGTCCATGGATCTGCATGGGTTCAGTTTTGCTAGCGTCTTCGTCGTCGTGTTTTGTTTTTTTTTTGGGGACGCCGTCCTGTTCTTAGGTTTTCCCCTCATCTTACTCTTTTTGTTGGAGTCGGCTTCCCGTCGGGTCAATTTCTATAGATCTACGCGGTTCCAGTTTTGCCAGGGTCTTTGTCCTTGTGTTTCACTGTTTGTTTGCCATCGCGTTGTTCTTTGGTTCTCCCCTCATCTTCCTTTCGGTTTTGGATTGGGGTGGATTTAGATCTCTCCTCTTCCTTAGCGCTCTGCTCGATTTTGCCGTTTCTTCTCAGGGTCTAATGAACTTGGCATTGGTTTCTGATTGATGTTGCTTGAAGGGCATCCTGATCAACGGCCAGTTCTTAGGCCCTCGCATCGACTGCATCACCAACGACAACATCGTCGTCAACGTCATCAACAATCTCGATGAGCCATTCCTCATCGCATGGTACATACAACCTCCTCCTCATGGCGGATTAAGATTTCTTCTCTCTTTCTTGGCTCACTCTGACTCTGTTGTGTGTGCAAATGCAAATACAGGAACAACATCAAGCAGTGCAAGAACTCATGGCAGGACGGCGTGCTGGGAACCAACTGCCCCATCCCACTAGCGCCAAGTACACCTACAAGTTCTAGACCAAGGACCAGATCAGCACCTTCACCTACTTCCCCTCCGTCGCAATGCACCACGCCGCCGCCCAGCTTCGGCACCCTCAACGTCTACCAGCGCCCCCTTCATTCCCGTCCCCTACGCGCCGACGACTTCACCCTCCTCATCGGCGACTGGTACAGGGCCGAGCACAAGCAGTTGAGTCAGACCCTTGACTCTGGAGCCTCCCTTATGTTCACTTCAACCTTTGTCGGTGACCAATATAGATATATTCTCAATTCTGAAACCACCTTTCATACCATGAGCATAAGCGAAATGGTTCTGAAATTAACAATGTTGATGCAAATTGTTTGATTTTTCTAGGGAAGACGTATTTGTTCAAAGTCTCCAATCTCAGCCCGAAGACGTCCATCAACATCATAATCCAGAACCATTATCTGAAGCTAGTCAAGGTCGAAGGCACGCACCTGGTGAGCTTCTTGAGGCTGGTCAAGGTCGAAGGCACACACCCAGTTAAGAATTTTTAGTGATCTATGGTTGGTTTGGATTTTGCTGAAATTAAGAAAGTGTGCGATCTGATTTCTCATTGATCAAGCATTAGTAGGGTTTTTCTTTGTTGTATTCTAATTCTGGTAATTCCTTTTGGTATTCTGTCAACAAGTTTTACAACTACAGTGATGAGTTGTTGATCAATTGCTTGGTCATGTCAACTTACCTGTGTTAACATATTTTTGCAACTTTAATTATTCTCCATTCATTTGAAATAAATGCATCCTGCAGGTTATTCCGATGCAACTTTGCGATAATGTTGGATTTGATGCAACTAATGTGCTCAATAAGCTCAAGCAGAAACATGCACCTGGTTGGTTCTTTTTAGCTTTATGATGAATTACTGGTACAATTTTTAATAATGTTGTGAAGCACAGAATCAACAAGCTGTTGAAAGCATCTAGGCTCTTAAAAATTATTTTTGGTAATTAATGACAATATAAGAATATGAGACTAACATGTTTATTGAGTATTTATAAGGTTTGGTCTCAGTGATGAGTACAATAATCTGCACATGCATGCTAAAGGTCAACATTAAGTTCAACATAGTTCAAAGACAAGGTACAAGTAGTCTAGGATCATTTTTTTGTTTTTACCGGTTTAAGGAGAAAAGGATGGAAGACCGGATTTTAGGTTAAATATCGTACTATTAAGAGAGATCGTAACTAGTAGCTTGATAACATGTTCTTGTGCAATCTGGATCAATCTAGGATCATGCATACATTTAGAGTTTGTTTTGAAAGCCAAATGTGTTTTTATCAGAGAAATCGGTAGTACTGACGTTTTGTTGACGGTACTACCGCACTGCGGTATGACCGGGATAGTGGTGTAGTACTACTGCAACCCAGTCGTACCTAAATCTTATTGGCGGTACATTTTTTACAGAACGACACTTTTTATCTAGGTTGCTCTCCTGGTGAACGGTAGTACCGGAGTTTCCTCGGAGGAATTACCGTATCGCGGTATGACCGTATCTTGAGCGGAACTACTGAAGCTCGGATATTCCGAAATATAAACATCGATACGTTTTTTTTTCCAGAAAGCACCCTTTTGGACGTCAAAGTGAAGCGGTAGTACCGCCCCTATGCTTCGGTATGACCAATAAGCGGAACTACCGCTTGATTAACGGCGGTAGTACGCGCGTCAATTTCTAACGACTCTTTCAGAAGCAAGTAATGCGTCTACACTAGCCGTTATTGTGCATTTCAGGAGGTGCGGTAGTACCGGTCATATAACAGCGGTACTACCATATATGCTGAAAAAATTTGTAATGTGCCTCTAATGGTCGTATTTGGTTGTGGGGTACAAATACCCCCCACCTTCTCAAAGACAAAATGAGATACGTCATTTAACATCTTTGAGCTAAGAACATTTTCTCTACACCTCATACACTCTTATTGCATTCATTGTGAGGTAGTTGAGAAAAACTCAAGTGCATTCATTGTAGATTGATCCTTAGCACTTGATTGCTATGAAATGAATGTTGCAATTCATTACTCTTGGTGTTTATCAACACCTAGACTGCTTGGCAGGAATTTGCGTGGTGATCTCTTCAAGAAAATTGTGAAGGGGCCCAGTGTTAAAATTGTGGTTGGTTCGATGTTCACTATCTCCGAGCGGAGGAAGAATAACCACTAGTGAAATCGAGGGAAGACTTAATTTGTGGAGCCGGCTTGATTAGCTCAAGCTTCATCAACGTGGACTAGTGAAGACCAACAAGTCTTCGATACCATAGAAAAACTTTCTTGTCTTCATTGTCGTTAATTCTTGTCTTTACTATTTCGCATTTATATTTCTAGCAATTCTAGTGTGCTTGTTTTGCTTAGCTAGGAGTGTATCTAGTTTTGACATTAGCTCTTATTTGTCTCTAGTAGCTCAATAGTTCTACTATCTTTATTGTGCTAGGAAGCTTTGTTAGGATTATCTTGCTTAAAATTTAAAATTGTAAATTAGTTTTAAAAACCTCCTATTCACCCCCTCTAGTCGGTTATCCTTGATCCTACAACGGTCTATTCCTACTGTTGTTCATAGTACCTCTAATACACTAGATACTAATATGTAGTTCAGTTGTACGAGGTGAAGGTGCTAATTATGGTGTAGACATCAACACTGGTGGAATTGTCGATTCCTTCGCTAAGTTCGTGTGGGAACCTTCAGTTGTGAAGGTAACTGCGCTTTCAGTTTTATTTGTTGGCATTTAAGTATCTTCATATTCTTATGTCGTTGATAGCTGTGAACTTGTTTTCTTGGGATCAATGCTATCAATGCCGCAACTAAGCTACCTGCCTTATTCTTAGTGTTGACGAAATAGTGAAAAAAAATACAAAGGTAAAGGAGAGCAGCAAATGTATATTGTCGACTATAGTAAAAACTAGATCCTCTCGTTTTTCTTTTTTCCTTTTTCTTTCTTGAGTGGAGACACTCATTTTCTTGCGCCAAATACCAATGCACTTTCATAGTGGTATATTTGTATGCTGCCCAATATGTTCAAACTTGTGTACTAATTTTCCCGTGTGCTGGGAACATTGGAGCCAATTTAAGAGAAAAAAAAGGGCATAGAAATGATGTTTAATTAGGGGCTGAACACCTTGGTGATAGTTACGCCAAACATTATTCAACCAGTATCACTGTTGTGCTTGGTTCCAGCTACTCTATTTGTGTATGTCGTATCTCCAAATTTTTCTTTCTTCTTACCACAGCTGCGTTCGTTCGTCTCCGCGCGCTAAGACGCGCACAGCTTTCTAGTTATTAATTAGTCGTTGCATCAATCTTGTAATTGAACCGGTATATATCAATCTTGATGTACAAGGATTGCTCTGTATTCATAAGATTGAGATGGCACACACCGTATCTCACCTTCTCTTTTTTCATATGCCTGATGGGGACAAAAGTGGAGGATACATGGACTGTACTGAAATTGGTTTTGGCATTAAAATTCTTCTAGGTGAAGAATGTACTAGTGTTGCAGGAGAAGCAACCAAGCATGTGGATTACATGTACACTGCTTGTTATTTGTTACTCCACTAATATGCAGCAGTTGGATAGCAGTAGTAAAAACGAATTTTTGCATCCTTCTGATGCAAGGCTATATATATAGTAGTGACCTTCAGTGTATGGCTTGTCTCCCAGATTCTTGCTTACTCGATGAATTCTTGTACGATATCATGTCTCAGTACTCCATCTGCTCTTCACTCCTTCGTCTTCCAGAATTCGCTGCACTCCAGGCCTCCATCCCCAGCTTGATCTGAAGACCTCATTTGAAACTTGCTCTAGCAGTCTCCCCACCCCCCACTGAATTGGGGGAAATTTGCTGGGGAGGCCCTCGATCAACCGAATCAACGGCTGATGCCCTCCCCCATCGCATTTTCTTCCCACTGAATTGCTTATGTATCTTCCTCTTTAGTCTGCAATACAGCCCACATTAGCATGACAACTGCAATGGCATCTGAGGGCATCTTATTTTGAAAACAAGCTTTATTACGCGTCTTCCAAATTGCCCACAGAATTGCAGCTATTCCCACCTTAATTAAATTTATCATTTTATCCTTGAAATTCTTTATCCAAGCCTCAAACAAATGAGTGATGTTCATAGGTATGTTTCTGAAACCTAAAGCGCATCTTGCCATGTTCCACAGAAATTTAGCCAGTGGACAAGCAAAGAAAAGATGGTCTAGAGTTTCATTCATACCACAAAATTAACAGTTTATATTTCCTTTCCACCCCATTTTGATCAGATTTTCTTTGGTTAATATGCTCCTCTTAACTACCAGCCAAATAAATACTTTGATCTTAAGAGGTAATCTTGTTTTCCATAGAAATTTGTGTGGAAAACCAATCGCTTGAGTTTTCAGTAGCAAGTAAAAAGATTTCACAGAGAAATGTCCATTAGCAGTTAATCTCCAGAAGGTTTTGTCTTTTTTCTCCTTCAGAGCTATATCAGGCTATCAGCACATTGATTCTTTATACTCTACCACATAGATAGAGTTTCAGCATACAATGTCCTTCTAAATCTAAAAGGTATACAAACCCTCATTGAAGGCTTTGGCCACAGAAATTTGTTTGCTGAAGGTTAAACCATATAACCTTGGATACTTATCAGCTAGGGAGATACCTCCCAGAACCTAGTATTATGTCCATCTCCTATGATTTTTTTTGGGATTATTGATGATTTGCCATTAGGTTTATACGCAATTGCTATTTTGCCACTGCGTGCCTCACTGACATGTGGACCCTGGGGCCATATTTCAGTGAGGCATAGAGTGGTAAAATAGCAATTGTGCATCAACTGGTGTGGCAAATATGTCAATCCCCTCTTTTTTTGGGGACAAGCCATATAGACTTCTCTAATCTTTAACAAACCATTCCAGAATTGAGAATTCCCTGACTTTTGGCTCAATTGTGCCATAGTCTGGGTACCCAAATATTTATTTCTCAACATGTTTTGCCACAGACCATCTTCATTCTCCATTTTCTAAATCCACTTTCCTCACATATCAATATTCATTATATTTAGATCGAACACCCTCAAATCCCATTGATCCTTAGGAGTACATACCATTGGCCAATTGACCAAATGGTATCTCCTAATGCCTTGATCTTCTTGCCATAACAATCTTGATCTATAATAATCCATCCTTTTTCTTACCCCCACAGGGAGTTTATAAAAGGACATCGTGTAAAGGGAATACTGCTGAAACATGCATTTAACAGAATTAATCTGCCCCCTATGTCCTCCCGCCCGCGCGCCCGTGACTCGGCTCCCGCCTCGCTCCCAGCCTCGCTGGCCGCCCATGCCCCGCCAGCGCAGCGTCGCGCGATGCTCGCCTCGACCTCGTCACCGGCGCCTCGGTTGCCGCCCGTGCCTCGGTCGTCGCCCTCCACGGTCGCCTCGACCGCTCTGCCGCGTTGACCGCACTCCTCCTCTCTCCGTGACCGCGCTCCGGCTTTGCCTTTGCCCACGGCACTGCCTCCTCCTCGCGCAGCGCGCCTCCTCTCTTCGCGCCTCGGCTTCTCCGCCCGCTCGCCCATGCCGTGCCGCGCCCATCCCCTGTAGCTCCGCCATCCGGCTCTTCTCTCCGAGGCCACCTCCTCCGCTTCTCTCCCGGCTATTTAAGCCGCCCGCCTTCAACTCTTTCGCCCCTTGCCTCTTCATCTTCCCCATCGACCGCCGCCTCCGCCTCCGGCCGCCGTCTCTTTCCTCCTCGGCCGTCCCGTCGCCGCCGCCTCGGCTCCTTCTTCGCCTCTGGCCCGAGCCGCCGCTCCCTTCCCCCTCTCCCTCCCACGCCGCCAGTGTGCTCCCGCTCCCTCTTTCTCCGCGCTCTCTCTCTTCTTCCTCTCTTTTCTCCGCCGCCTCGCCTTCCTCATGGAATGAGAAGACGAGGCGACGTTCGGGAGAACGCGCGTCGCCCGCCTTATCCCATGTGACGAACAAGCGGATGGGCCCCACTGCAGCGTCACCTTGGTGGCAAATGGGGCCCACTTGCCGATCTTGACGTTGTCCGCGCGCCCGTGCGTGGACCCGGTCCATGCACTGTGCTGTGGACCGGAGGCCACGTGTCGGCGCTTGAGTTTTTCCGTATTTTCCGATTTTCGGTTTAATTGAAAAATCGTTTTAAAGTTTCAAAAATTCATATCTTTTTCATTATAACTCCAAAAAATATGAAACTTGTGCCCAAAAATTTGTAATTTCAAAACCTATATTATGGTACTGGTATGATTTATATTTGAATTTATTTATTATAGATGTTGTATTTATTTGCCTTGTTTGCTTGTTTCTTTATTTCCGGTGCGATCATCTGAGTAGAGTACGAAGAAGCCGGAGACCCCAACCTCGACCACACTCAAGAATACCTAGATTCTTCAACCTTTGACCCAGGCGAGTCAACACTTTGATCATGTTGAACCTACATTTCGTGCAAAGTATTTTCTTTTAAATAGCAAATTGCATGCTTTATTTCCTTATGCAAATGTATGTTAAATGGTTCTAAGGTAGTTAAATACCAACTTGATCACTAAATAATTATTATACCTTGTCCTTGATAAGTGAATACCTTGATCCTTGTCACCCTAGTAATTATATGGTAATTTACTAGTTATAGTCTGTACTCTAGTGTCATGCTAGCCTTACTTGAGTACCGGGGTATTAACTACCTCAATCATCATTCTTTAAACATGAAAATAGTTTTGGGCAGTCATTGGGGTAAATGACTAAAATGGTTGAAATAATTTGTTTTACTCTCCTCAAAACCATAAAAACTTGCTAATACCCCATCTGGGCGGATGACATGTTGGAGGGTATGTGGTTGGGCACTAATGTAGCCCAGGATATATCGGTATGTGTTTGGTATGTGGTACGAACCGCCCAGATAACTTTAAGGACCTAATCATGTGATGACCTCCTATCGCAATACAGTACAACCACAAGTCTATAATGGTGTCGACCTGGCTAAATAATTTGTGTCCAATAGTACTAGTTACACCAGGTAGATGTCTCGCAACGCCATAAGCCTCCGAACCTATGGGTTGAGGAGTTCTTGGCGCAAGTGGGGGTTTGGGGGCATGGTTGACACGGGTGCGAGAGCGTAACCACTCTCAGACGAAATCTTAGCGGGTGTAACAAACACTGGGGGTGCATTGTAAAGGTCTTGTGGTAATCTCCCTTGATTCACATGTCTAAGAAAATGTGTGTACTTATCAAGACGATTACCTCTTGTATGTAAAGTGTACAATCTCTGCAGAGAATAAAACTGTTCGAACAGCCGTGCCCACAGTCACGGGCGGCATAAGAACTTACAAGATATAGTTCTATTTCAAAAACATTTGTGGATGGGTTGAAAAGTGTGCAGGGCTCATCTAGCCCTTGTTTGGATTTCCCTGGGTAGTCTTACCCAGTGTGGATAATAGGTGGGGGTAACCACCATCCAAAAATAAGCATGAGGTGGAGGTAGCCTCCGCTGTATTTACTATTGCACAACTATTCTCTTCTAAGAAATCATGATTATATCATTTTAACGTAGACCCATCTACCCAATTAACTCCGGGTGTTAATTAACTATTCATGTATATTGTTATTAGTATTGTTATAACAATAGACCAGGGCCCATGTCATTGGGGCAATCATATTTTGATGAGTTTTAATTAGGGTTGCTCTTTTAATCGAATGTTAATTGTACACTTATGATTTTAGCTGACCTCTAATTGCTTACATCACAATGCCATTCATAATTGGGAAATTTTGATATATGCCGGCGGCACGACTAGCAGCTCCCCCTCCACCCGCTCCAGCTTGTGGGCATGGCGATGTTTGCGGTCCTCGTCACTGCGTTCTACGTCGTCCTGGTGCCCTACCTCGACAGCACCATTGCCGGCAACACCCTCCTCACGCTCTTCCCCATCTCGGTCGCCGCCACCGTGACTCTCTACATGCGCTGCACCACCGTGGACCCCTCCGACCGGACGAACGCCAAGAAGATGAAGAGGCAACAGCAGCTCACGAGGGGCGGCGGCGGCGCGGGAGGCTGCCGAGGCTACGATACGGGTACATCCTATCGCGGTACATGGTGCGGCTGCTCAGGAGGATGGAGGCCCAGGTGATGAACCACTGGGTGCGGAGGAGCTACCTGGAACAGTGGAACTCCAGCGTCCAGCTCGACCCCATGATCCCCTTCGCCTTCACCAGCCTCGACAACATCGTCTCGCCGCACCCCGCAAAGGGCCAGGACATCTCCTTCTGCCTTGTCTGCGACTGCGAGGTGAAATTGCGCATCAAGCACTGGAAGACCTGTTACCGCTGTGTTGATGGATTTGATCGTGTCGAGGAGTAAGGACTAGGGCTGGAAAAAAGCTCGCAAGCCTGGCTCGGCTCGGCTCGGGCTCGTGAATTTTCGAGCCGAGCCGAGCCGCATGTTCAGCTCGCCAAACAAACGAGCCAAGCTCGGCTCGGCTCGCGAGCCTAGTTTGGCTTGGCCCAGGCGAGTGCGGAGGGTGGAGGCGGCCGCCGAGCTTGCTGTTCTTGCGATTTCATTTGTTAGAAATAGGATGTGCTTGTTTAGGATGAACTTATGCAGTGAGTCTTGTAACTATTGGATGAACTGAAGCAATGATAGAAATTTTTGTAATGCATTTTGGATGTATCGTTGTTCTGAAGCTTGGCTCGCGAGCTCAAACGAGCCGGCTCGAGCCTGATCACGAGCCGAGCCACCTTTCTGGCTCGTTTCCGAAACGAGCCGAGCTTACTGTTCATCCGAGCCAAAACGAGCCGAGCCGGCTCGGCTCCACCCCTAGTAAGGACGGAGAAGGTAAGGGCAATTTGGTCCAATACTGATAGAATACGTATACTAGTGGCATTTTTTAGCAAGCTATGTCTACAATGGCATTTTTAGGAGTCATCACTTTGCAGTGGTACTTCTCTAAATTTAGCACTTTGCAATGTCATATATCAAATTTTCCCTATATATAGACTCTGTTTGGTACAGCTTCCACTTCCAGCTTCTCAATCGATTCTCGTGGAGCCGTACCAAACACCATGATTCTCAAAACCATTAGATTCTGCTTCTCGCGAGGAGCTGTCTCGAAAATAAACTAGCAACGAGAAACAGCCTCCCAGTAGATTCTCGTGAGAATCCAACCTTCAGAAATGAAAATACCCTTTAAAGTTGAAGGTTTTTACCCGCAAATACCACTGAGTTACACAAATACAATTGAAGTATTACACCCAGGGGTGACATGGTCTATTTGCCTCTAATCCCCCTCATATGATTTTTGGAGCCAACCTACCAGCCAAACGGTTTCAACAGACAGCTCCAGATTCCCAAAGAAGTGGATTATCAGAGAATCGAGTAGAATCAGAAAAATGAGAATATGAAGATGTACCAAACAAAGCCATAATACACAATCACGGGAGACAGCGGCTATTTAAAGTTATATATACTTGTAGATCTCATGTGTTCCCTTCGTTTAAGAACTTCAATACTAGTACTCTGTTTTCTAATACGTATACATCAATGCATGCCATTTGGGAATCAATCAGATTTCCTACGTACACAAGCTATTATTACGATATATTGGAGTCCACCAAATTCAATCAGATGTAGAATGGGAGTGGCAGTAGACGCATTTTCTCATCACAATGTTGTCAAAAATGCTCCGGTGTGTGATCAGCGCCGGTGAAGACACGGCGATCGCCATCGCGTGCAGAAGTTTGCCGCAGGGACGGCGGAAGAAGTTGAGGCGCCGCCCACAGAGCTCGTGAAGAACAAGGCTTTTGAACAACGACGAACCGCCGCCGGGTACTCACGGTCTCACGGCTACCGTCCCTTTGGTCGGCATGTAAAAACGAACACCGAGTTCATCAGAATTAGCCCTGAAAACTCGTAGTTACATACAGTGCGCATGAGAATTGCGCGTTGGTTGGACATGATTGAAGAACGCAGAACCGGCTATGAAAATCAGAATCAGTTGTGCTAACCAGTAGCAGCATATGTAGGTAGGACTAGGAGGATCAATCCTATGTGAAGCTGCCCCCAAAAAGAAACCAATAAAAAAAATGGGATCGAACCTCTGCAACTAAAGAAGATGATGAGACAAGATAACCAATGGCCATACATACGCTTGATGGAATCAATCCATCTGCATGTACTACCAGCATCATCCGATCGAATCCGATCCCACTCGATCGTTTCTTTGCTCCAAGATCGATTCCAACTCAATAATTGCTCGCTCTTACTACAAGACAAGTCAATCCCAAACAAGCTGCCCGTGCAATAGCTGGAGGCCTGGAACCCAGCAGGAGCAGGAAGAGGGATACGCGTGCTCAGTTCTTCTGATGACAGTCGATCGTAGGCGAGTGAAATCAACACCATTCTTTAACCCTGCATGCAGCTTCTGACAGTCGTACTCGTATCTACTGGCACGCACCGCTTGATCCATCTCAAGACACCGCACGTCTGATCTCCAATCAAACGCCGAAATTAATCCAGAGCACGTACGTTGCAGCTGCTTGAGAGAACGAAACGAATCTGTTTTTTTCCCCCTGTTCTATTCTATACCCGACATGAACAAAACAGGACAGCCTCCTTTGTTGTTGCAATGCTAGGTCTTGTGGTGACTGACTGGCTGATTGATTGATTGATTGATTAACACAAGCTCGGATCGATCAGATCTATCCAGGCACATGGAAGCTAATACGTACGTACGTACGTCTATTGATCAGCTCGATCCCTGGAGCATCAAGTGTAAACTATCACCAGTGAATTCACGCTGCTCGAGTCTACTTCTTCGTACCAAACCTGCACTAAACGCTGGAGCGGCTCGTTATCGTCCGACCAAATCTGCATCTGTCAGAATTAATCTTCAGCTCTGCACTGCGACGCTGTCATGTTATGTTGAACAGCTAGCTGGCCGGCGTCACGTGTGACTACACAAAATACTAGTAATACAACTGCTACCTGCATCTATTTCAAATTTTGTTCCCATGTAGTACTAGTGTTTAGGCTGTGAGTGTAAGCCCCCTTAATTAAGTAGCCTGCAGTATGGTTTGGTGCGGATCTTCTTCCACTACGTCGATCTTCTTGCCGAAGTGCACACGGATTACACATACTATGCGTATGCTCTGTTATCTTCAAGATCCTATTAGTTAAATTTCATAGCCGCGTAAGGGTACGAAGGAATTAGAGGATTATGTAAGTTAGTTAGCAGCTTGGCACTCTCACTAACTAATTGGAGTCCGTGCGGATAGGAAGCTCCGAGGGACGAGCTACAGGGAGACAGCATCGAACCAAAGAATTTCCTTGCCGATCACGTCCATCTTTAGTCCCTTCGTCGCTGAATTGATTAATTGATCAATCAATCAATCTTGCAGATCTGGCTGTCTCTTTTGAGTTTCGATAGATAGAGTAGAATACTTACCATGCATGATTAGTACTTACCAGTCACCAACCATCGTATGAACCTTAGTAAGCAGACGTGCTAAATGTTGGAAAATCACGGGCTCAGCCCAGCAGCTGGCTCATATATGAACATCTCATTCTAAACCCTATCCGGCGCTGTAGTCTATAAATAGGGAGTGCTAATCGTTGTAAAGGATTAATCGTACGAAGAGCAATAAGAAGAAGCAAGAAACCCCCTACATTTCTGTGTTCAATCTATTATTTTGTTCTTATGTTCTTGCATTGTTTGATGGAATTCTATGTTTGTCTACGAGGTTATCGTTCGGACTGAAGCCACCGCCCGCGCCGGTCGCCTCGAAGAAAGAAGGGGAGGGGGGAGGGAGAAGTGTCGCCGCCGGTATTTACTATTTTTGATTATTTGTGATTATTTATATTACTTTTAATCACTAAAAATAGCAGTAAATCATGAAAAATGCATAGAAAAATACGGAATCACGAACCGGGAGTTCGAAGCACATTATGAGAATTTTGCAACCATTTTATGCAGATTACCAGCAGTAATCTTATGAACACTTTGCATGAATATGAAGATGACTGGCATCACGAACTAGGAGTTCAAAGAAGCTGACCTAGCATGGCCAGAATTTGTACATAATTTGTATAAATCTTCAACTCTGTGATAATGTAATCACAGATGAGCAGAAGATTGAGAAGACTCTCTCTACCTTTCACCCGGATGCGGTGCAATCCGCACGCAACTATTGTCAAGATGGCTACATGGAGTATGCCTAATTAATTGACATCATGAAAGTTACGAAAGCTCAAGATGATGTTCTAAGTAAGAACTACAGCTACCTCGTAGCAATGTTGGCCATGAAGCCAATGCTAGCAGCTACAAGGCGAGAAAGCCTCTCACTAAGGAGAGGGGCAAGAAGGGTAAGGTTGTGGGTCGCAAGCACGCTATTGATGCTTTCCAGTCTAAGAAGAAGGGGAAAGGGCAACATGAGGCACATAGGATCCACATCCATTAGTTGCATGGATGTGGATAGCCCAGTAGTAGCCCACATCACTCCTCATTTGGACATTGCAGCGGCCGCAACCGTAGTTGCCCAAGAGGAGAGGATCGCCATGGAGCAGATTCAGGCATAAGCTACTACATACTTTGATGATTCGATCTAGTGTACGCACCGCACTTAGTTCTTTTCACAGTCATTTATAGTTTATGATTGTGATGGAACATTGAATAATGGTTGTAAGCTCTAGAAGAGCAAAGCATTAAATTCTTATAATGAGTCCTGCAAGATTTATTCCCGTATTTATAATAGCAAGTTATGTTCTGATATCTGAAGTGTTTTATTTATATGTTTCTTTTTTCTGCTGCATATTAATAAAGTACATTATATTAGAACGCGTGTAACACCCTATGGAGGAAGTGTGCTTAGCAGATAGTGGCACAACGGATACCACCTTGAGAGAGATGATTTTTTTCGATCATCAAGAATGTTGGTAGTCTTACGACAATCGCAGGCAGCGATACTTGTATAATTGGCTCAGGAAATACCTCAATTATACTCCCAATATGCACAACTTTAGTCATTAAAAAAGCCTTGTTGTAACCAGAATCGACTAGAACTCTCAAGGATATTTGTGCCCGCATGCTTAGACATTCGCTCGGGATGAAATCCACGTCCAGGAGACATTCGCGGTCCTAGAACCTCTATCGTGAAGAAGAGCATGGTAAGGAATAGTCAACACCAAAAATTTCTCATCTTTGAAGATTTGGTTGCAAGGTTTATGTACCTATATCATCACCACAACGAACTGCAATTGACACTCTCCAAAAGTTTGAGATGTACGTTGGTTATGAGACAGCATCCATAATTAGGTATTTGGACCCAATGACTGGAGATTTGTATGCAGCCCACTTCGCTGATAGTATATTTGATGAGTATTGTTTTCCGTCATTACGGAGAGGAAATCAACCCTTTGATGAAAAAATATCGGGAAATAGAGAAGTCCAGAAGACAATTGAAGTCCAGAAGATAATTAAAATATATGCACATGACCCACGTACTAGTGAAGCATATAGAGAAGTTTAGAAAACAATTGAGGTCTAGAAGACAATTGCAGTCCAGAAGATAATTGATTTACAAGCATTAGCAAATCATCTGCCTGACCACTTTAGTGATTTGAAGAGCGTGACCAAGTCGCATGTGCCTGCACGCAATGCACCGGAGATGGTTGAAATACCGATGAAAGTATCCCTAATCCCGTCCTAAGGCCTCTTAAATGACGAGAACTCCGACCCCTCAAATACGAAGTAACCGGGGACACTTGATGAAAAAGGATAAGAAGGACTTGACACAACCGATCACCAAAGTTCCCCAGAACCAGAAGGGGAGTCAGTTGAGACCTGACACTACTATGGAACCTTCAGAAAAGGCATACCAGAATTGAATATCCCATGAAGGGAGATACCAACATGGATGTGTGCGCACACATCGGAGCTGAAAAACTAAAGGACTTGCCTCTGTAATTGAAAGCAGCGGTGAGCAAATATAAACATTAGAAGAATCGCTTCTTGAAGAAATAGCTATAAACTTTATGACCTTGGGATAATCTATGAATAAGACAATAGCCAATGTCGACATGTTTTTGCAAAGAAAATTGTCACAATCATCGATTTTGATCCAGAGCCTGTATCGCTCGCTGAATGTAAGAAAAGATCGGATTGAGAAGATTGGAAGAAAGCAATAGAATTAGAATTATTTTCTCTGAATAAAAGAAAGGTGTTTGGGCCAGTAAGCCGTTCGCCTCCCTATGTGCACTCCACAGGACATAAGTGGGTATTTGTTCGAAAGAGAAATGAAAATAATGAAGTAAATCAAGGCTTGTTGCACAAGATTTCACTCAACATCCAGGAGTTGTTTATGAAGAAATCTATTCCCCAGTTATGGACGAAACTACCATTTAGATATTTAATCTCAATGGCAGTGAACTTGAAGTTAAAAGTGAAATTGATGGATGTGGTAACAGCATATCTTTATGGAATATTGGATTCAGATATTTATATGAAGATACCTGAATGTATCCCTGTACAGAACCAAGACAGAGCAGATTGAAATTTGTACAGTGTGAAACTCAGAAAGTAACTGTATGAAGTTAAGCAATCAGACAGGATGTGGTATAATCGCTTGAAGTGACTTTCTATGCAAGAAGGACTACACGAATAATGATAATTATCCCTGTGTATTTATACAACGATCCCAGGATGGATTTTGTATAATCTTGGTGTATGAAGATGATCTGAACCTCATTGGAACACTGGAAGGTATTAAGAAAGCAAGCTCTTACCTGGGGTTAGAGTTCAAAATGAAAGATTTTGGTAAAACCAAATATTGCATAGGCTTGCAGTTTGAGCATGCCCTTGAAGGGATATTAATACATCAGTCAACCTACACTCAGAAGGTGTTAGAAATATTTGATTTTGGAAGGGCATATTCTTCGAAAGTGCCGATGGTCGGGAGGTCTTTGCAGCAAAATAAGGACCCGTACAGACCTAGCGAAGAGGAGGAGGAAGTCCTGGGATCGGATTTCCCATGCTTGAGCGCAGTAGGAGCACTCATGTATTTAGCAAAATGAACTAGACCGAACATTGCATTTGCTGTGAACCTAGTAGCAAGGTACAGTGCAAAACCTACCAAAGACATTGGCAGGGAATGAATGACATCTTCCGATACCTCCAAGGAAGCAAAGAACTTGGTCTGTTCTACAGAAAGAACCACGACTTAACTATGAATAGCTATGTAGATGCCAGACACCTGTAGAACCCACATACAGCCAAGTCACAAATAGCCTATGTATTCCTATGTGGTGGAACTGTATTTCATAAAAATCGTCTAAGCAAAGTCTTGTATTGACTTCGATGAACCACTCAGAAATCATAGCACTGTACGAGGCCTCACGAGAATGTGTTTGGCTTCGGCGGATGATTCACCACATCCAGCAGTCATGTGGATTGAATACCGCGTAAACCCCACTATTATCTATGAAGATAATGCAGCTTGTATTGCACAAATACAAATGGATTATGTGAAGAGTCCTTTCACTAAGCATATCAACCCCAAATTCTTCTATGCTCATGAATTGCAAAAGATGGTCAAAACTAAAGTACTGCATACTAAGTCATGTGAAAATTTTATAGATTATTCACTAAGTCACATCTAGTATCTAGCTTTGAAAGGTGCATACGTAGAATTTGAATGATAAGACTTAGAGAAGTGTAGAATTCAGGGGGAGAACTTTCACGAACTCATTATTGAAACTTGATCACGAAGATCGAATACTCAAAGAGTGAATCTTGGAGATTAAATGAAATTGGATGGATTGTACTCTTTTTCCCTTGACGAATTTTCTTGAAGTTTCTCGGCTAAGTTTTTTAATGAGGCAATTCGTGCAATGTAGCAGAACGTGTGCCATGTACTCTTTCTCCAAAATTTTCCCACTGGATTTTTATGGAGTTTTGACGAGGTATGAACATGTGAGGATGAGTGCCAAAGGGGGGGTGTTGGGAAACCATAGGCTCGCCCCAGCAGCCGACCCATGTATGGGCACCCCACCCCAAACCCTAGTAGGGGCTGTAGTCTATAAATAGTGGGGTGCTAGTCATCAGTAAAAGTGTTTACAAAATCCAGAGATTTTAATAAATCATCAATTCTTTCTGTGCGTTTTACAAGGAGTATATATATGGATATAAAACTGACTCAAGTCGAAAACAAAAATAAATCTAAAAAAAAGTAGAAAAATCTGTTTTCTTGGTTAGCGATTCAAAACAGGTGCTGGACGGCAGACAGACTGCGGCAAAGGGATTCTCACCTGGCATGCACCTTCTTATAGAATGCGTTGTTTGGTTCCATACGTCTTCTGCTGCAGGCCGTAGGAACCTCCTGCCAAATCGACAAAAACTACCAAAGGAACAAAACCGAGGACTTCATACTGTGGTTATCTTAGTTTGCTGCCTTCTGGGGAAGGAAAGGAATGCTCTGGTTTTCACATCACATTATCAGAGATTTTAGAACGAAATCGTCACGAAGGATTGCTACGAAGCATGGCAGGAGCTTCTTGTATCCGTTTGTTGGTGTTCTTAGTTGTTTGTGGTATCGGAATTTGTTGTCGCTATCTGATCGCGAACAGATATTCTTGTATTTGTTGTAGGTTTTTTAAACTTATTTTACGATGTAAACAACTATTCCGCAGATGAGTGTCAACTTTCTTAATGAAATGACATACAAAGCTTTTGCATGTTCTCAAAAAAACATGTCATATCAATCGACTTTAGTTGTTGCATTGCCTTTAATTAATTAGATACGTAATGGAGATCAATCTTACCTACATCACCTTAATTTGCTTTCATCTGTCCCTTTCTTAGTTGTACGGTGCTCGATCATGCTACATGGAGCCAAAATCACGCTAGCTTTCGGAATAAATCTTTCACTTCTTGCCTCTTTTTTTTTCTCTTACATTTTGCTTCAGATAATTGACGCTGATGGAGATCGGTCGAGAGATATAATATGTTGGACGGTTGAGATTGAGGCGGTGGGCAAGTGCAACCGTTCGATCGAGCTTGGAGTAAACTAGAAGCCTCGTCGCGGCCGTCGAGACGCTGTCGGAGCTCACCCACTCTTGCTTCTCTGATCATCACGTCCTCTGAACTCAACCAAGAAATCAAGAAGAACAAATAATAATAATAATAATAAACGCCCTTCGGTTCATGTTTCGCCGTCCGTACGGACCCTACGGCTCTGCAGTACAACACAAAGGGATTAGCTGCCTTTGATGGTTTAATTAGTTTAGGATTAACCAAGAGCCTTGTGTTTCTCTGCAATGTGGCTGACATCATACACCTTCGTCATCGCACTAATCTTCCAAATGCAAATACTTTTATGCGAAGAATTAAACCGTATATGCACGTTTGATGTTAACTTGTGAATTTCTGCGAAATTTCCGGTGAAACTGTCAGGGCTATTGGTGGAATGTTGCTCACGCCTGGACTCTGAAGTAAGCAAAATGTTCTTGGCACAGCTTGTTGCTCACGCCAATGAACCTTCTCTTAGGTTCTACCTTGACAGGGACTGGTGACATCCAGATCCAATTATCCAAAGCTAACTAGCTTCTAAATTTCTAATGGCCGGCCGGCTTAGCACATTTGAGGTGGTCTTCTATCTTTCGATGGTCGATTGACCTGATATATCAATTCCATGTGGATTTTAGCTGAACCAAGCAAACTTCCAATGCCTTTTTTAAAAAATTCTCTCGTATGTTACTTGCACTTTTTTTTTAAGAGTTTGCACGTTTTTAGGAGATCCAAAACTGTACTAAAAGTTCATACCAAAACAGCAATATTACCACTTCTCCGTACGTACGTACATACATACATATGGGACAAAAGTCTTGGAAATTGTTACGTATGTGTTGCGTGATGCATGTTTTGGCTAACGTAGGCCAAGTTGTGAAGAATTTGTGCCCGTAAATAGTTGTTGTGCAGGTGGTTTGGAGTCAACTATGATCAACGGCGTGGAGGATCGGGACTTGGTTATGACAACTATGGTCCGGTTATGAGAACTATGGTCCAGAACAACGATCATGGATACGAGGTGAAATGATTGGATTCAAGCAACGCAACCTCCTCCCCTGAGTGTCCCGAGCGCTTCTTCCCTGAGCGTCCTCCTCCCTGAGCAGCCATCGGATCCTCCTCCCCCGAGTCCCGAGCGCCGAGCGGCGGCCCAAGTCCGTGAGGGGACGGCTTCTGGGTTGGCGGCGACTACAAATCGGATCTGAGGTGAGTTTAGGGATTAAGATTAGATTCTGATACCATATAGAAATTTTAAGAATATTGTATGTCCCTTAAGATCTCTACCTCTTTTATTTATAATATCAAATTATACATTCTAACTCTAATCTAAACTTTTACGATGTGTCCTACTGTCCTTGGTATGTACCCTACTGTCCTGGGAGAATCAGAAGGCTCATCTACTTCATGAAAAAAAGAAGACGACGGGACCGGAGCACTGTGCTACCAACTTTAGCCAAAGGAGCTTAGCTAGCCTGGATCGATAATTCGGAGCAACTCTGGACGATGCGTGACGTCTGGACTCTGCCTTTTGTTGAAGGAAACAGAGTACGTGGTAGATGGAGAAGAAAGATGGGTGGGTTTCAGAGTCCAACCATAGAGCTTTCTTTATCTGTCTGTCACAATCTAGTCTGAAGAAATTTTGGAGAAGAGCGCTTTGAAGTATGACGACGACTGCTGCCGGTCGATGCTCGTGTGGAAATTTTGATTGATTTGTTGTGCGTGTTGCGTGGTCGGAGAGAATTCAAATCAAAATACCGTACGCAAAACCAGCAGATAAGGACTTTTCTCCGGCGATCTCTTGGTTTGTTTTAAACGGAAACTCGCCTCGACTGTGTTGTACTACTACTTTGCAATGGCGGCGTCGCATTTTGCCGCTGATCTGAATATCGTGAAGTAAAATCTTACAGTAGCAATTTGGTTCTAAACGTTCAGATGGCACATCATGATGTAGCATATATATTCAAATACAATAAGGAGTCTGTTTGGAACGGTTTTAGCTTCAACATTTTGTGCTAAAAAGTCAAAAATTGTGCTAAACGAGCGGCTTTCTTCGGCCACTTTTTCTGAAACCGGGGACCATTTACAACATGCGGAAGCCGGAAGCCGCACCGGGACAGCTTTCCGCAGCTTCGGCGGGATTGACTTCTGAGATTACCCCTAGAATTGGGAGTTATTTACCAGCCATTTAACAAAACCTCTCATCCCCTCCTCCTGAACCCTAACCCTAGCTGCCATTCTCCTCCTCCCAAGTCGACGCCACCCTTCTCCTCCCCCTCCACCGGCGCCACCCACATTGTCAAGCACCCATTGGACAAGAGAAGATGTGGGAGGAGGAATGAAAATAAAAATGGAATTTACAGTGTTGCCTTTCTGTACATCCTCCAACAACTTGGTGCCCAAGCCCCATAGCACACCTTTTGTGTGTCTTTTATCTGTGGCCCCCCTTGGAGATCCCCCAAGGTGGGACCACATCACAGGTACTAGAGGGGCAGGTCAAGGCAAAGCAACGATTCTATGGTCAATCCCAGAGTGCTCACAATAATGTTGTTAGGGTGGCTGCGCTTGTTTAATGATGTGGACTGTTGAGACGTCAATGGGAGGAGGAAGCCTCCATGAACTTTCTTAGTTTCATTCCCCATAACTTTTGTATATATGCAATGATCACCTTCCGTTATTGAAAAACCATATGATGTGATAATATTATAAAAAGGATATACTATGGACGTGAAGCTTATTTAAGACCGTAAATTGGTTTATTCAATTTGCAAACCTTATTTTCATTTCCTTTGTCTTCAAAACTTTCCAGATGTTTCATATATATTTCCTCCTCCAAAAGACCATTAAGGAAAGCAATTTTAACATCCATTTGGTGGAGTTCGAGATCATAATAAGCCGTCAAAGCACTAATAATACGAATTAAAGTAAATTTTACAACAGGAGAAAAAGTTTCCACAAAGTCAATACATTCCCTTTGTGTAAAGCCTTTAGCAACAAGCCTAACCTTATATTTTCCCACTAAACCTGCTGCATTCAATTTTCTTGTAAAAATCCTTTTACAACCTATGAGTTTACGGTTGTTTGGTAGATCAACAAGTTCCCAAACTTTATTTATTTTCATCGAGTTTAATTCTTCTCGCATTGCTTCCACCCATAGTTTTGATTGTGAGTAGCTTATTGCTTCTTTATAAGTCTTTGGTTCTTCCTTTAAATCTAAAATTTTAGAGTGAACTTCCCTAAGAACAAGTAATAATCATCTCGATATTGGGGTGCATAAAAATTCCTCCCATTTCTCCTAAGCAAGTTAGTGTTGGTAGTTTGATTTGTATTTTCTTCAAAAACTGAACCTCCTTAAGTATGAGAATTAATACCAGATGTATCCATCCGCGTTTCCGGTGGAGCTGCCAATAATTCCACCCTTGCTTGCTTAGTACGACGAGGTGAGTTTTGATCTAAAAATAATTGCATCATTGCTTTCCACCAGTATACCATTTTCCTGATCATAAAACATGTACCCTTTTCATTCCAAAGAATAACTAATAAAAATTTCTAGCGTGATTTTAGGCTATAATTTAGTATAATTTTTATTTGGTACTCTAATTTGTGCATTACTGTAACATCCCAAGTTTTTTAGGCCTTTTTGAAAATTTTCAAAATAAAAATAAATATTTGGTTTTGTTGGATTGCTAAAGCTTAACTTGGAGATTTTTTTAATTAAAAGAAATTTAATATGAATAAATCAAACTTCAACTAATTCAAAACTTGGTTTATTTTAAGTTTATTAGAGTTCTCTGGTATTTAAAGTCTCACTTCTCTGTTTATTCTGAATTCCCGTCGGCCTGTTCCTTTCCCTCGCGCACCGACCCGCTCCACCTTTCCCAGTTTCGACTACCCTTCCGGTTTCGACCATCCTCTTGGATTTAATCACCCTTTCTGTTTTAACCACCCTCTTGGTTTTGATCACCCTTTCTGTTTTGATCATCCTCTTGGTTTCAACCACCCTTTCAGTTTTGACTATCCTCTTGTTGTCGACCACCCTCTCGATGTTGACCATCCTCTTGTTGTCAAGCACCCTCTCGTTGTCGACCACTCTCTCGGTTTCGACGAGCCGCTCGGTTTCGACCAGCCCGGCTAGTCTCCTCCCCACTTGCTCCCGTCTTTCCCCAGTAGCATCACAGCCGTCGCAAAAGTCTTTGCGCATTAAATGATGTCACCTCTGTCACGCTCGTTCCCCCTCTTGTCTCCTCCCCTACCTGCCCCCATCCCCTCAATTACCTACCGGCTGTGCGCCCAAGCCGCACCACCGTGAATCCCGCTGCTTCATCTTGTCGTCTGGTCCTCCTCCTTCCTCTATAAATAGAGCACCAGGAAGCCCTTTGTCTCCTCTTGTTTTCCCCTCAACTCTCCCTTTTTTCTCTCTCTCTCACCCTCGTTTCGTCGTGCTTCGAGTATTGCCACCGCCAGCTGGAGCTTGCGCCATCGCCTCTAGTGCCATCACCCCCTCATTGCCGAAGCGACCACCAAAGCGCCCGACCATCTCACCGCCGCTCTCTTCATCGTCGTCCTTCTTCGCCTTCGATCGTGAGCTTACGCGCCGTTCATTGACCTCCTATTCATCCCTCCAACGACCTCTCTCTCGGGATCTTAGTAAGCTCCATGTGCCTGATCAACCCACACGTGGTTCTCTCTCTTGTTCTTTCATTGCGCTAGGGTTTGGAGTGTGCTCCTTGTTGAGCTCTTGCCCTCCTTTGTGGAGAGGCTTTGTAAGCATCTATTGTGAGTGAACAATCTTGTGATGCTTAATTGAAAGTAGTCGAATTCTTCTTTCGACCACGTCGTGTTGTCGAACCTCTTTCGACGGATCCTCTAATATCATTAGTAGTCGAACCTTATTCAACGGCGGTTCGACCGCCTGTATTTCAGACCACCGTAGTCAAACCTCCTTCCGAAAGCTCGTTCTCCTTCATTCGAGCTCCGATTTGAGTGATTCAAATTTCTAATTTCATCTTAATTCAGTACCTTTCTTTTGGTTCTTTTTGGATTTTATTTGGAACTGTTTTATTTATTTGGCTCTTTTCTTACGTATAGATTCCGGCGTTTCTGAAGAGTTCTTGGACCCGGCTACATCGACCGAAGCATCTCAACTCTTCAACAAAGGCAAGTTGTAGGCCTTTGATCATGTCGTGCCTATTTTATAAAATTATATTGTTTTATATCAGCATGCGGTGCTATTTTTATATCAATTGTTTTTGGGATTAGTTAAATACCTTCTTGACAGTATGACTCCTTGAATAATTGTGATTGATATGTTGACATGTACCCTTAGGCACCATAGGTTGGGTAATTTTAGTTTAACATTATTGTAATATCAACATAGGTGTGTATTATGCTTAGTCATGCTTTACTTATGCTATGGTCTCTCGATCACATGATTCAATGATGATGTATTTGACTTAATGATATATGGAATTGTGGCGGAGCCACTATTGATAAAATTTACCGTGTCATGGCAGGGGTTGTCATTTGGTCAGGTTGAACCAAAAATAATTTCATACTCGGGCGAATGAGCGTGTAGTAAAAGGGGAGCGGGAAGCACATTGGGATGAAGATGTTTCGTTTGAGTAGCCACTAAGGACTTAACTTGGTGCTCCATTGATCTGGGCCATACTGTGCAATCATAAGTCCATTTATTGGGTGGACCTGACCAACTAATTAGCAATGCTTTGAGTCGGTTCTGTTTGGGTTGATAAGTGGCGCCAGAGGGGGCCGGATCGAGGCAAAACCTTAGCGAGCAAAACCGAGTCAAAGCGGAGCTTTGTAAAAGCCTTATGATAATCTCTTAGTTGCACACCTCAAAAGTGTGTGAGCGGACAGTATAAGATGATTATCTCTTGTGGGTCAAGATGTACAACCTTTGCAGAGTGTAAAACTATTTGAATAGCTGTGTTCCCAGTTAAGGACAATACCTAGTGGTTTCACACGAGGGGTAGATTTTATCAAAAATATTGGAATGGTCGTTGGTTGGAAAGTGAACGGATTGTTCACTGGTCGTTGGTTGGGAAGTGAACAGGGTGTTCACAAGTTGTTTCAAAGAAACTTGATTGCTTATGTATTAATCTTTCAAATGGTGCTTTACAATCTAGTTACTGTCAATATTGCCTTCTGCAAACTAGCCATAAAGCTATCTTTGTAAGCCTTGTATTAATATTATTTACATACATTTCTCTACGACTTACTGAGTACTCTAAGTACTCACAACTTTGCGTTATTTGTTGATCAGTCGTCGAAGAAGACCCAGGGAGCACCGAGTTCTACGAGGAAGACTACTTCGAAGACCATACGAACTAGGCCGCGTCCTCCACTCGATTGCCTGTGGGCATGTCGTATGGCTTCCATGAGTGATTTCTTTCTGCTGTAAGTTTACTATATTGTCATTAAGCCCTACGTGGCAAACTCTGTAAAGCTTAACCATAAGGTCCTTTTGCTACTAAAAAAATATTAATTTGTCTACTTCCTAGCTACCTTGTTTTATGGATATGATTTTATCGATGTTACAAACTGTGTGGACTAGCTACTGATCATGGGACTAGTTCGGAATACACAGAGGGTCTCGGAGTTGCATATCCGGGGTCCCGACAATCACAACCCTAAATAGCTAAGTGGCGAAGTGAGAATTTTCTTCAAGTTCACAACTCATAAGGAATGACTGTTAAAGTCTTAGATGGCGAATGATTTAATAAATAAACAACAGTATGTAGACCTTCACCCCAAAAAGATAAAGAAAGATATGAATAAGCCATCATAGACCTAACCATATCCATAAGTGTTTTATTCCTCCGTTCAGCAACACCATTTTGTTGCAGAGTGTAAGGTATGTCATAATGATGAATAATTCCAAGCTCTTTACAAAAAAAATCATTTAATATTCGTAAGTGTATTCTCCTCCACGATCAGTTCTCAAAACTTTGATCTTTCTATTCAATTAATTTTCCACTTCAGTTTTAAATGTTTTGAATACATCAAATCCTTCCGACTTATATTTAAGAAGATACACATAACCAAATCTAGAATAATCATCAATGAATATGATAAAATAAATCTTTTGTCCTCTAGTGGGAGTAGACATCTCGCCACAAATATCATAATGAATAATAACAAAAGGCACATTTGATCTTTCTGCCTTCGGAAAAGGCACACAGGTCATCTTACTCATTATACATGCCTCACAAATACCAAAATCCTCCCACTTAAAGTGCAGAATTTTAGAATTAATAATCCTCTTAATTTCATTTTTAGATATGTGATCAAGTCGTAAATGTTATAAATAAGATACTAAGCATGTGTTCCTATCATTAGTATTCCTCACTATGGAGTTATTTTCACCAACCAAGAAATCAATATTGTCATCATTTGATAGTTCATCAAGAAAAAGAAAACCTTCATGACGAGTTCCAATATGCACTAATTTCCCATTGGGCAATATTTTAACAAAAGGCTCATTTGATCTTTCTGCCTTCGGAAAAGGCACACATGTCATCTTACTCATTATACATGCCCCACAAATACCAAAATCCTCCCACTTAAAGTGCAGAATTCTAGAATTAATAATCCTCTTAATTTCATTTTTAGATATGTGACCAAGTCGTAAATGTTATAAATAAGATACTAAGCATGTGTTCCTATCATTAGTATTCCTCACTATGGAGTTATTTTCACCAACCAAGCAATCAATATTGTTATCATTTGATAGTTCATCAAGAAAAAGAAGACCTTCATGACGAGTTCCAATATGCACTAATTTCCCATTGGGCAATATTTTAACTCTTCCTTTTTCAAACAATATGTCATAACCAATAGATTCTAACTAAGAAACAGAGATTAAATTCCTTTTCATTCTTGGCGAATATAAAGTGTCATGTAATAATAATTTTCCTCCATGGTTGAGATCTAGGACAAAATTTACAATTTCATGTACATCAGCTTTGACATTAGTGCCCAAATAGACATATCTATTTCCCCTTGGAATTGTTCACATAGAAGTAAAAGCTCTATTATCTTTAGTAATATGAGATATAGCACCAGAATCGACAACCCAACTATTTGAAAAAGTAGTAGTAAATAAAGATTCAGTGTATACAAAAATATTAGACATACCGTTAGGCGATGAATCACCTTTATGCTCAACTGGTTGATTGTTTTGATTCTTTTGCTCATTACGCTTCTTCTTTTTCCTGCAGTTAGCTCTGAAATGCCCGTACTAACCACAATTGTGACACTTGAAATTCTTATATTTATCATTCCTCTGAACTGAGTTATAATTTCCACGATCATGAAGGTAGTCAGAGTCGAGATCCTAAGTTGGATCGATTTGTCTCCGATAGGATCGAATCGTAGAATCGACGATTATACGGAGTTGTAAAAAATATACATATTTAACATTTATACTATAAGTTTGTATGATTCTTATATGGTTTATCACTTACTTATAACCGAAAAAGGGACAAAACCATTTTTATCGCACAACATAAAAGCATAATGGTACTGACATGATAGGTGATATAGTTCATAACTATGGAAGAACAACCAATGACCATGACTAGTTTACTACAATTACATGCGAAATATTCACAACTTTTGTAAATCAATATCTAATTGCAACACTTGTATGTTCCTTAAAAGCAGCTAGACATACTCTAGGAATAAAAATAGCTTATCATTATCAAGCTCAAAATTGCTCATGTCATAATATAGATATTTGTACTAGCATTACCACATCGATATAATATTTTGAATGCTCCTTGTTTATTTATAGTTTCATTCTCAGAAATTAATATCAATAATTTTTGCTCTAAAATAAAATATCAGCAAATCATGGCCTCTAAAAAAATAAAAAAAATACAATTTTTTTGCCCAAACGACTCTACCACGATTCTACTCTGCAATTCTACAAGATTCCACTCTTTGGATCGCGACTCTACCACGATTCTACATGATTTTGATTCACGGTGCAATTTGGATCGACAGACTTTCGTGGATTCGTAGAATCATAAGACTTTAAGAGTAAGATCACGATTCTAACTACCTTGCGATCATCCGATCGCGTTTCTTGTTAAGCTTTTCTCTTAAATTACCATTAGGCTTCCTCTTTTGCCAATTCCTTATATTAATACTTTTTCCTCTCCAAGGTGTAATTCATAATTGTGAGTATTTCTTTCTTTTCTCTTAGAGAGTTTTCTATCTTCTCCCATAAGCAAATGATGCCTCAGAGTGCGCATATTAAGTATCCCTTTCAGAATGACAGAAAGATATCTTAAACTGTTCCCATTAATTTGGTAAAGAGTTTAGAACAACCATGACATGCACTTGTTCGAAAAAGGGCAACCATCATTTTGTAATTCCTCTGCTAAAATACAGAGTTTATTGAGATGCTCATTAATTGAAGTACTAGCATAATCTTGGTGAAGAGAAAATGATTAACAAGATTAAGCACTTTAATAAGAGATACTTCACCAAAATCTTGTTCCAAATTACGCATTATCTTCCACACATTTCGTTCACACTCGTACTCAGCAGCTAAAGAATTAGTCATTGATCCCAACATAAAAAATGCGAGCCTTTTATTATCCCTTGTCCAATTTTCATATTCTTCTGCATAATTTTCTTTTTCCTCAATAGTGGCATTTTTTCTGGCTCTTCTGGTTAGTTTTTGTCTATTACATAACCAATGTTTTCAGCAGAAAGCAAAAACGTGATTTTTGTTTTCCAAACCATGAAATTTGAGCCATCCAATTTGCAATATCTAAGTAGTTCAGAAAAAAACGCTATTGGTTGCCATTACGCGATACTTGAATCTGTAGTGCTTCAAATCAGAGTAACAAAAAATTAGTTCACTGTCTTTTTTCCACGATCAGCGTGCGCCTTCCTTGCATAGCATGCAGATCAGCGTGTTTCCTCTCCTCGATCTGTGTGCGCCTCCCTTGCATGGCGTGTGGATCAGCGACGAAGAGAAAACTAGCTGTGTCTTGACAGAGATGTCCAAAGCGGATCGTGTATTAATTCCTCTGGTCAACAGTGATGTCGCTGTGAAGTAAACGTGGCGCTTGGCTTTGGACAAAGAAATCCAGGACGAAGAGATAAACACAACAACGGCAAGGCGGACGCCCACGAACCAGACAACGAGATAGCGACGAACGTGCATCTTGGACGGACAACGACGTCAACGCTTTTGATGCAACGTCCACGAACGCGGAAGGCTTGACTTGGCTTTGGACGCGGACAACGATGCCGACGTCTTTGATGTGACGTCCACAAACGTGAAAGGCTTGGTTAACTTTGGACACGGATGATCGCCGCCTTAGCACCTGGGACCTATTGCTGTGATACCAATGTTGGTTTTTCTTCAAACCCTAGATTAATTTTGTAGAGGCTATTCGGTCTATCCTCTATTCCACTGTTTTTTCTATGGTGCCGCTCATAATTGCATAATGAGGCTAGAGGGTAAATACCTATTTATAGACTCCACTTCCAGGTGTTAAAAGTGACTCACCTGTTTCTGGTACACCATGAGACTCTTGAACTATGTCACCAACTATGATCAGATAGACCATTTTTATGAGTCTAAAATATATCAGTCTGTAGCACACTTGTGTAAATCATGTGCCATTATGAGATTGTTCATGTGTGTCAACAGTATGTAGAGCCGATCCTGCAAAAACAAATTTAGTTATTTCGTCCTGTGCTGTATTCAGATTAATAAAATGTATGTATATTAAATTTCAGTAGATTCGATTTTAATAAATATATCTGTATATTTCAACACAGCCATCCTCGACGCTAAGAGTATTCAGTGAGGGATAGTCTGGCCTGATGCACAGAGCCAAGACCCCTGATATTCAACGGTTGGACAAATCAATGGCAGCACAGCAGCGGCGCCTTTCCCTGGGTTCCTCTTATTCTCTCTAGTATCTATCCTATCGCCTTTTCAGGGCTGGACAAGTGCAGTGCCAGCAGCAATAGCAGCAGCGGTTGATGGTGATGGTGAGAGTGGCCGCACCAGCACCACCACCAGCACCACCACCACTATCCAGTCGCACGTAGCATACCAAACGAGGCGAGGAGGAAGCTTCCTGCCACCTTCCTCCCGCCTCCCTTGCCGTTTCAACCCTCTCGGAGTCGGACCTGTCTTGCAGGCAGCGTACAAGTAGTTGGTCGTCCTCTCCTCTCCCTCGCGGTAGAAGCGAGAGCAGTGCGCGCAATCGCATGCCGTTCCCACCCCCAACCACCTCCTCCTCCGCTCCACTCTCCTCTTCGCTCTCTCCTCTTCGTCCTCGAGGAATCAGCCAAGATAGAACTCCATCGCATTTCGTCTTCATCCATCACTGCTTGTGCTTGGCTGGTTGCGGATTCTCCCCCGAGTCCCGGCTCCGCACGCCAGCAAAGGAAGAACTCGTCTTTCTTGGACGCGAGTTTTCTGGCGTAATTATATTATAAAAAGTGCCAGGTCTCCTGGCGCGATTCCCGACGCCAAAATCGCGTCTTTGAGGCGAATTCTGCGAGGAGAGTAGATTGCATTGCGCCGCGCCTTATTACCTGTGTGGTGAAGATCGCGGCTAGAGAGAGGGAGAGAGAGAGGATGGGTGAGGCCGGCCAGGACGTGGCGCCCGCGCCGCCGGAGAAGGAGTTCCCGGCGTGGGCGAGCACCGTCCAGGAGTGCGAGGCGCGCCTCGCCGTCTCCGCCGCGCGGGGGCTCTCGTCCGCGGAGGCGGCAGCCCGGCTCCGGGCGCACGGCTCCAACGAGCTCGCCGAGCACCCGGGCCCCTCGATGCTCCAGCTCATCGCGCAGCAGTTCGACGACACGCTCGTCCGCATCCTCCTCGCCGCCGCCGCCGTCTCCTTCGCGCTCGCGCTCTCCTCCTCCGCGGGGGCCCTCACGCTCTCCGCCTTCGTCGAGCCGCTCGTCATCTTCCTCATCCTCGTCGTCAACGCCGCCGTCGGCGTCTGGCAGGAGACCAACGCCGAGAAGGCGCTCGAGGCGCTCCGCGAGATCCAGTGCGACCACGCCGCCGTCCTCCGCGACGGCGAGTGGGTCCCCAGCCTCCCCGCGCGCGACCTCGTCCCGGGGGACATCGTCCAGCTCCGCGTCGGGGACAAGGTCCCCGCCGACATGCGCGTCCTCCGCCTCGTCAGCTCCACGCTCCGCGTGGAGCAGAGCTCCCTCACCGGCGAGACCGCCTCCGTCAATAAGACCGCGCACACGGTGCCCACCGAGGACGCCGACATCCAGGCCAAGGAGTGCATGGTGTTCGCAGGGACCACCGTCGTCAACGGCAGCGGCGTCTGCCTCGTCGTGCACACCGGAATGGCCACGGAGATCGGCAAGATCCACGCACAGATCCACGAGGCGTCGCAGGAGGACGACGACACCCCGCTTAAGAAGAAGCTCAACGAGTTCGGCGAGGCGCTTACCAAGATCATCGGGCTCATATGCGCCCTGGTGTGGCTGATCAATGTGAAGTACTTCTTGATGTTTGAGCTTGATGGCTGGGTGCCAAGGAACATACGGTTCTCGTTCGAGAAGTGCACATACTACTTTGAGATCGCCGTGGCGCTTGCCGTCGCCGCCATACCAGAAGGCCTGCCTGCCGTGATTACCACGTGCCTTGCGCTTGGAACAAGGAAGATGGCCGCCAAGAATGCGCTTGTGAGGAAGCTGCCGAGTGTGGAGACCCTGGGCTGCACCACAGTGATTTGCTCCGACAAAACCGGGACGCTGACCACGAACCAGATGTCAGTGGCAAAACTCGTGGTGATCGGTGATGCTGCAGGGAAAGTTAGGAGCTTCAAGGTGGACGGGACGACGTATGATCCCCGGGATGGGAAAATTCACGGTTGGCCTGCAGGGACAATGGACGCGAACCTTGAGACGATTGCAAAGGTTGCTGCTGTGTGCAATGATGCCAGTGTGGCACATTCTTCACATCAGCATGTTGCTACTGGAATGCCCACTGAGGCGGCTCTGAAGGTGAGGATTGGTAGTGTCGCATGCTATTTCTCATTTTGTTAGATACTGGAGTGTCTTGATCCAACAGTATGGTGCTCAGTTAATCCACCAGTTAAACATGTTTCTAATTCGACCATGCTGTGAACAGTTTTGAGAATAGTGACTACTCAAATAGTGTTCTGGCATGTGCCGCCGGTCCAAAATTCAGACAATACTGATGTTGGGAAACATTCTGTCGTTAAGCTCCCATGATAACCTTTTTGTTGGTTTCTTCCAGGTCCTCGTTGAGAAAATGGGACTACCTGAAGGAAAGAATGGATTGTCCTTGGATCCATCTGAGACATTAGGTAAGCAAGACATGCTTTTGAGCTTCGCTTGGTATAACTTCCGATTTCGTAATATGTGCTGCTTAATTAAGACATGCTTGCAATTATATACTGAGTCATTACGACATTGTTTTCTGACAGGCTGCTGCCAATGGTGGAGCAATGTCGCCAAAAGAATTGCTACCCTTGAGTTCGACCGGATCAGGAAATCAATGGGAGTCATTGTTATGTCCAAATCAGGAAGCAGTTCTCTACTCGTGAAGGTGCTAATGCCGTATTTCTTTCTGTATTGTCATTTCCTACTGATCCATTGGATTACAGATTTCCCTGTGTTTTTATTTTTAAACTATGTTCCTGGAGTGGCATTTGGAGTGCCTGATGCTGTGTCCTTTATGGCAGGGAGCTGTTGAAACCTTACTGGAGAGGAGTAGCCACATTCAGCTGCAGGATGGTTCAGTCATGCCATTAGATGAGAAATCAAGGAAAACTATTTTGGCAAGCCTCCATGAAATGTCAACTAAGGCTCTGCGTTGCCTTGGTTTTGCGTACAAGGATGATCTAGGAGAATTTGCAACATATGATGGCGAAAACCATCCTGCTCACAAGCTTTTGCTGGATCCAGCCAATTATGCTGCAATTGAGACCGACCTAATATTTGCTGGTCTTGTTGGCCTAAGGGTAAGATGACGCTCCTAATTGGGAATATGTTTTGAATCAATCTTGTTTCTACACTTCACAATATGGCATCTACAGAAAGCTATTCCCTGGGGAGCAGGATTTGCACAACTTGTGTAATTTGCCTTTATCGGCTCTCTATGTTCTTTGTACAATGTTAACAAGTCTTTCTCGTTGATGTTTTCACTATGATAGGATCCTCCAAGGGAAGAGGTCTTTGATGCTATTGAAGATTGCAGAGCTGCGGGCATCCGTGTGATGGTGATAACAGGAGACAACAAAGAAACTGCTGAGGCAATATGCCATGAAATTGGTGTATTTTCACCTGATGAGGACATTAGCTTAAAGAGCCTTACGGGGAAGGAGTTCATGGCACTTGAGGACAAGAAGACACTGCTGCGAACGAAAGGTGGCCTTCTGTTCTCTAGGGCAGAGCCTAGGCACAAGCAGGAGATTGTGAGACTGTTGAAAGAAGATGGTGAAGTTGTTGCTATGACTGGCGATGGAGTCAATGATGCCCCTGCTCTAAAACTAGCTGACATTGGTGTAGCAATGGGTATTACAGGCACTGAGGTATATACTAAATTCACCATGTTAGGCTGCTTTCAAACTGCTTCTTTCTTAAGTTTCCTGGACAGAAAACTACTCAGTACATACCTTTGAATATTTTTGTCTTTTCCCTACCAGCCTTTCTGCTTCAGAAAACCTACAAAAATGTTTTGGTGGCTAGCCCTTGCCCTTGTATGTTGCTACTTTCAGCTAACCAAATACTACTGTTTAAATTAAAGTCCATTAGAACAATATTCATTTTGTTGTCTAGGGGTTTAGAGGTTCTAGTGTCGACAAGAAAAGAGTGATGTCTGCAAAACCCTGTCTTGTTCAGTTTATAATTTGGGGTGGTATCTATTCAGAAAAAGAAAAACTGGGGTGGTATCTTACAAATCTTATTTGTTTCAGGTTGCCAAGGAGGCCTCTGACATGGTACTAGCTGATGACAATTTTAGTACCATAGTTGCTGCAGTTGGTGAAGGAAGATCTATTTACAACAACATGAAGGCTTTCATCAGGTTTGTGATCTGAGTGCCTGTTTTCTTGCATACATTGTAGTTCTTGTCACCACTTGGTTTTATCAGTTCTAGTTTGGCAGAAAGAATCAAACAGACTAATTTTTTAATCACTTGATAAAGCTGATCTTCCTGGATGGAGCAGCTTACATGATTACAATTGCATACATATTTAATCGAGATTTGTATTCCATAGTTGATCTCCTGGTCAAATTTTGTGATCCTTCTGAGGATTCTGACTGCCTTGCTTCACTGCTGCAGATACATGATTTCCTCAAACATTGGTGAAGTTGCCTCGATTTTCCTAACTTCTGCATTGGGTATTCCTGAGGGGTTGATACCTGTTCAACTTCTATGGGTAAATCTCGTCACCGATGGTCCCCCTGCAACTGCGTTAGGTTTCAATCCACCTGATAAGGACATAATGAAGAAGCCGCCAAGAAGGAGCGATGATTCACTGATCACTCCCTGGATTTTGTTTCGTTACCTGGTAAATTGACCTTTCTGATTTTCTTTTAGTTAGGACATATCTGTTTGGTTCTTTTCTCTCTTTTTTTAAATGGAAATCTTACCTTTTGATATTAAATTCTCATGAGATCTGCCTTACTTGCAGATCATTGGCCTTTATGTGGGGATTGCCACTGTGGGCATCTTTGTCATATGGTACACACATGGATCTTTCATGGGCATTGACCTCACTGGAGATGGTCACACCCTTGTCAATTACTCACAGCTCTCAAACTGGGGTCAGTGCTCTACTTGGAACAATTTCACAGTTGCGCCTTTCACCGCTGGAGCCAGAACTTTCACTTTCAACAACCCCTGCGAGTACTTCCAGGCTGGCAAAGTGAAGGCTACGACACTCTCTTTGTCCGTCCTGGTGGCAATTGAGATGTTCAACTCACTCAACGCTCTCTCTGAAGACACTAGCCTGCTCAGGATGCCTCCTTGGGTCAACCCATGGCTTCTCCTTGCGATGTCGGTGTCGTTCGGGCTCCATTTCTTGATCCTGTATGTGCCGTTCCTCGCGCAAGTGTTTGGCATCGTGCCGCTCAGCTTGAACGAGTGGCTACTGGTGTTGCTGGTTGCGTTCCCGGTGGTGCTTATCGACGAGGTTCTCAAGTTTGTGGGCAGGTATACAAGCCCTTCAGGTCCCCGGAGGCGATCGAAGAAGCAGAAGGGCGAGTAAAGGCTGACATTGAGAACATGAAACAGTGATCGCCAAAGGATGTTTATTCAACAGAAACCTGTTCAATACAAGAAAGGGCAGGAGAGAGTTCTCAAACATTGACCATCTGTTTTTTTAATTCCTTTTTTTATCCTAATGCTAAACTCAGCTCACAACAAACTAGCAGAGCCCTCTTCTCATTTTTAGTGGTTAGTTGGCAACCTTTTATCCTGTGAATTACATAGATAGTATATTTAGTTCAAATGCTGCTTCTCAGTTCTTAGTTGCAATGCATCTGCGAAACAGGAATGCAAAAAAATAATACATTATTGTGGCATACAGGGCAATGGTTAAACTAACTATGTCTGCTTACTGTTGTTATGCTTCGGCTGTTATGTTATCCTTGTCAATTAAGGTGCATCTGAGAAGAAGGAAGATTTGTTCTGATAGCTTTTGACTGCCCAATAATACTGCGTTCATTTATTCTGCTTTGTGGTGTGATGCTCAATGTGGGAAGGAACTGCCTTCAACACGAACCATCCGATCGAAAGCATGTGCGTCACTTTCAGCAAAGAAATTAGAAATGCATGGCAAAGGTGTAGACATACACGCACATAGCAAGGCACACAAAAGTCAAAACAAATTGTGAGAATGAGATGCTTGCAAGCCAGTAGTAAGCTTCACACGCCCAGCGTTTTCGCCAGATACATGTCATATTGCCACAGCAGAATATATATTCCGTACAGGAAAAGAGCCATCTGCTGGAAGTGTTGGCTCACAATGGCCAGAGACCAAAACAAACTGAAAACCATAGTTCTTCAGTACGTGATCTCCTCAAGTAGACTCACAACTTAGTTAAACATTCTAAACTTGGACTAACATGAAGCATGACTGCACAGCACGCATTATCTGACAGCGGCACTTGCAAAGCTGCAAAAAGAAAACATGATATCTACATCCTAAATGGGAAAAAAGGTGTGAATATAAGACAAACAAGAACCGCGGATCAAAGTCTCCGAGCATCACATGAGCAAAAATCAACATATGTAGGCATCTTGGAGGATTGAGAGAGAGAGAGAGAGAGAGAGAGAGAGACCAAAATACCCTGAGAAGAAGGCCTGGTCACCATTAACAAGAAGAAGCCCACTACTCATTGCTGAATCTAACCTAGCACAACGAACGGGATGCGCTGCTTGATAAGTTGCATCCTTCTTCTCACGTGAATATGTGGGCCCAACCCAAAGAGGGGAACACGACAGAAGCAGTCGCACGCGCGCGGAGAGGGGCACGCCTACGCACATGCAGACACGTACTCACGTGAATAGAAAGCGGAAAGTGGGCTCTCCTCTACTCATTGCTGAATCCACTACTACGCTAACATAGAGGATCCGCTCCCCTCACCTTCGCTTGTCTTCTTTGCGTATCTATGAAATGAGGTATTACCAATTTACGAATACTTTGACAGCTGTTAAGACCAGCAGAGCATTCTACACACAAACTCATTACGAAACAGAGCAGATAAAGAGTTTGTTAATTTACAGCTCTAAATTTAGCACCGCAGTTGATGTCGAATCCACATCGAATCTAGGCCAAGTGGGCAAATCATTATGTTACTTAGGCGCTACAGCATACTCCTTCCCCTTTTGCTTGAAATGAAAAGGAGGGGAGGAAAAGGCATTCCAGACATCATCTTGTTTAATTAGTTCCTAAGTCGCGGGGTCACAGGCTGCTAACCAACCATGTAAGGACCGCATTACTTGCGTTGTCATTGATCTCGAATCCTAATGGAATCTCGAATCCTATGGGCTCAATTATTATCAAACTAAGCTACGCCTGTCAATCTTTTCTTACAAGAAAAACAATATTCTTTCCGTTTCGCTATATTTGTCCGGTTTCAATATATTTGTCCTCCATTAAGGGAATGGAGAGTGTAGTTATCGTAAAGTTTCTATTCTCCACCCTTACTTAAATGTTTTGAAAGATGTTAAGTGATTGTGATATGTCATTTAATAAGGGTATGTGTGATCATGTCATATTAAATATTTCTTAGGACTTTACTAAGTCTATATACATGATGAGCTGTGGACAAATATAGCAAAACAAATGGACTAACGGTTCCTGCTGTTTGGAGATGCCTGCAAACATTTGCTACTTCAAAATACGACGTTTCAGCTTTACGTTAACATAGCAATAAAAAGAATGAATGCCTCACAGATTTTTTTCTCTTAATCTATGATGCTACTATTAATTTCATGTTTATCTGTTTTGAAGACGAATTCAAATGTTGGATATGAAGCCGGGTAGGGTTTAACTAAGAAGAACAGACACACAAAGTGAGTGAAAAGGACTCGAACCTGGGTGAGGTTCCCCGCTGGACCTATCTACAAATCATCACTAATCAGCATCTAAACCGGACGGTAGGCAGCAATGGCAATTAATTAAGCCTAGAAAAAACGATGGAGCAGAAGTAAACAAATGGTTTTTGCACGGCATGTGGGAGTGCGACACGCAAACCACACATATCTAGGGCTGAGAGCTGAGCTCCTCACTGTTACAGTTGCAGTTTCTGAAGGATGGTCAAACAAAGTTACAATTGCCTCCCCCCCTGTGAGACCGAATGAATGCCTGCAACTTTGCACCAGCATAAATTAAACTATATACTGAACCCACTGCAACGACGAGCTAAGAGCCAACCAATCACAGTGAACAAACTCACCTCCAGTTGGTGGGCTGGCCAGCATTTGGTGAGAGTGAGAAGAGATCTCTCTCTCGAAAAGAGAATGCTGAGGCTCTGATGTGGTTTGGTTGGTGTTTTAGTTTAGGCTTTGGAAAAGCTTACTTACTATATGATCCAAAGGGGAGAGAGAGAGTGAGAGTGTGTGTGTGTGTTACCGCTTGTCATTTACTGCAGTGCCGTCCCAACTGCCGCATCTTTAATCCTTGACGTCTTTTGACCGCCCCTTTATCAAACGCTGAGCCACTACACGCCTCCATCCTTCGCTCTGCTTGCCTTGCAGCTTGCAGCTTGCAGCTTGCGTTGTTGGGGGCATCTCACTCTCACTCTCACTCTCAAGGCGTGGCGTGGCGTCGCGTCGCGTGTCTGTCTGCGCCGTGGATACGGCTTCTCGCCCCCGGAACATTTTACTGCTACTTCTCCTGTCATGTCCGAGGCGCGAGCAAAATATTTCGTCTTTTATACAAGCTAAAAGGAACTCCTTGAGGCAGATGAGGGATGAGTCGAGGAGGCGGCGTGTCTAGGCGAGGGAGAGGATCTCCGAGGCGGTGGGGTCGAGTTCGGAAGGAGGTCGGTGGTGTGGCGTTGGAAGACGTCTATATGAAGGTTGGGTTGGACTGGTTTGGATCACTTACCTTTATGGCGAAATTCCCCTCGGCCTCACGCACTCCGGTCCCTCGCCGCCGCCGCCGCTAACTCCAATCTCCGCTTCCTCTTCTTCTCCTTGGTCCGCCTGATGATTGCGCACAACGCCTCGTCCTCGTCCACCTCCACCTCCTCGTAGATGTCGTTTGTCGCGCCAACCGAGGGCACCTCCAAGGGGGCACGCGCGGCGAAGAGGTCGGTGATGGACCGCTTCTTCAGGGCTTTCTCAGTTGGATTGGGAAGGAGGAGAAGGGAAAGGTGAGTTTTGGGGCGAGATCAAGGGGGAGAGAGAGACGAGCTGGAGAGGGCGTGGGAAAAAATCGAGCCGCAGGAGATATGAGTGGCTAGGAGACGCTTTGGGCTCTCTGTCTCGTGAAGTACGTGAGGAGTATGAATCATCCAACACAAATGTCCAATCGAACGTAAGGCTTATACCGTTTCCGAAAAGGAAAAGAAGACGAAAAACCAAAGAAAACCCAGGCTAAGAAGGCCAAAACGACCAAAATATTTCCTATTTCTATCGGAAGAGAGACAAAAACTCCATTGCCACCTACGCACAAAACCCATGCCCCTCTCTCTCTTTCTCTCTCTCATGCCAGCTTGCAATAACTTCCCCATTACTGTCTGCATTTGCATATGTCGTGCCCTTCCATCCCCTCTACCAAACGGGCTAACACAGCACAAAGTCACAAACTCTCACACACCCTCTAAAAAAAGAAAACTCACACACTGACACACATCACGTACTCCTACTCCTACTCCTACTCCTACCCCTACCCAAAACCCTATAAACCATCTCACACGGTCACACCCAACCACCTCGCTCTGCTCATTGCTTGTCCAATCTTCTCCCCTCCTCCATCCAAAGGTTGCAGCTTGCAACAATGGCGAGGGCCCCCACAATGGTGATCCAAGAAGACTACATAGACATGGACCTCACCCCCACCACCACGCCCCTGCCCCCCTCCTCGCCCCACTGCGGCCTCCGGGAGTTCGAGTTCCAGAGCGCGGCCACCGCCGCCGGCCCCGGCGCCAGCGCTAGCAAGCACAGGGAGGCCGCCTTCGCGTCGCCGGCCGACGAGCTGTTCTACAAGGGCAACCTCCTGCCCCTGCACCTGCCACCCCGGCTCCAGCTCGTGCAGAAGCTGCTGCAGGAGCAGCAGGTGCAGGAGATCAAGAAGCCGACCAATGCCGGTGCTGCTTGTGCGGATGCAGAGGTAGAAGAAGACTTGGCCAGGGCGTGTGCCAAGAAGTACTCTTGGTCCAAGAGGTTGAAGCTGATGAAGAGGTGGACGTCCAGGGAGTACATCAAATCCCTCTTCTTGGCCAAACCAAGCGACATTGCCATTGGCAATGGCGCCGGCGGGAGGGGGAGTGTCCCGGATCAAGAAGAGCTCTGCAGCCACCGCAAATCCTTCTCCGGCATCATCCGGCGGGTGCGCCTGGTGGCGACCAAGGCGGCGGCGCCGCAGGGGGCCTCGCCCCTGTGCTCGTCCTCGTCGTCCTCATCCTCATCGTCGTCGACGCCGTCCTGCGGCAACGCGAACGGCTTCTTCCTCCGGACAAGAACGCCGGTGCTGAAGCGGAGCAGCAGCGCCAGGTCGGAGGAGGGGGCCATCCAGGGCGCCATTGCCCACTGCAAGAGGTCGCAGCAGCAGCAGCAGCAGGGGATGATCTCCGCGAGGAGGAGCGTGAGCGACCTGGTGTTCTACTCGGTGTCCAACACTCCAAGGGTCTCCTCTGTCGCTGCTGCAAACGATGCAGCACAAGAGAGGCAGGAGATGTGCAGGGGTTGATATCATGAGATTATTGACCAAAAGCAGCTTTTTTTCCTTGTTCTTTTTTTGTTTTTGGTGAGAAGTTTGTGAGGATGAGCATTGTGCTGTGAATTGTGCGTTGTGAGGAAGAAGTTTCTTTGATTTGCCTTGGTTCCTGTCGTTTTGATGTGCTTGGATCAAAGGATTTACTCTATCTAGTTGACTGATCCCTGTTCAGTTGCTTTCAGCTTGATTTTCTTCTGTTTCATTCTTCATCTCAATCCGACTATCCCAATTTTCCCCCCGCCTGTTTTGTTTGGTGTGGGTCAGTGTTGGGAAGCACTGCATTGCTTACACCTATAGTCTATGGACTAGTATTGGTACTATTGTGGGGTACTGTACTGTACTGATAAATGGTGCTAGGGTGGCACTGACTTGGTGGCAGATTTGATTCCACTCCAAGTACACTACTTGACCATACCTCCTGTGCAAAATCAATCTGGTTATAAATGGGACGAAGCATACTTTCACCTACCTCACATACTCCATGCCTCCATTCCATGGAGCCTTGCAGAAGGCTGTACTGTAGTAGAGTCCATGGAGTACTCCTACCATGGCACGCCAAAGCCCAAGCTCCAAATGTAGACGCCTCTGCCAGCTTCCACGCCACGCTCCTGCACTGCACTGCATCTCGCCATCCCTTCGCTTCAAAATAAAGGTTTTGTGATGTACTTGTACTCCATGAGAAATGGTTGCTTTTGGTTGAGCTTACATATGGCCGGTGAATGCTCAAGGAATCTTACCAGAGAAGATTAAGGTCCCATCTGCACGTCCAAATGGGGTATCCACAAATAGCTTAGCAGAAGAAAAGGCAGTGATTAGCAAACCACTAGTACTCTTCTATAGATTAGGAATGGCATTGTCCAAAAAGAACAAACTACTTAAGACACAATATTTGAACATTTCTATTGTATCCTGCCAGCCAAGATGATTTACTACTAGGAGTAGAGTACTTGTGAATTGGGGATACCTTATGGGGTACCTGAAACAGTTGTAAGGTGATTTGCATTGGCTACTGACACACTCAGTCACTCACACAACACAACAGGGTTGCCACTTGCCAAAAGGCAAACAGCTTTGGGGTGATGATTGCCAGTTCCCAGTTCTCCACCCACCATGGGTTGTCTATCTTCTGACTGGGATGGGTCATGCAAGCACAAACAGGCCCAGATGAGCACGAGCTGTGAGGCAGAGAGAAAGGAAGAGAGGATATACATGAGGGGAGATTCCTTCCTTCTGAAGTCAATAACGAATTTGGAGCGTGGAAAGAAGAGCCGGCGAGAGATAGTCCCACGAAGGTATCGCAGAACTCGAAGAAGGTGGGTATGTAGTGGACTGAGTGGGAAGCGAAACAAAGCCGACTCGAATGTGAACTGGATAAGTGATATCCGGACGAAAGTAACAACAAGATAGACAAGACTCCCAACAAGATGGCGATAACTTGAGTCGGATCGAAAAGAGGCTCGCCATCGAGGGGTCGGAGGTGAACATTGAGCTCCATAGGAGTCTCAACAGACGATCGATCGAGAGAGGCACGATCAAGAAGATCTGAATATACTTCTCTTGGGACATAAAGAAACCATCTGGGTGGAAGTAACCTCAATCCCAAGGAAGTAACGAAGAGGACCAAGATCCGACATAAGGAACGCTCACTAAGACGAGCCTTGACAAAGGCAATGTACTCGAGTCATCTCCGTGTGATCATATCATCAACATACGAAGGAGAAGAGTCCGACCACGAGGCGAAGTGTGGACAAAGAGCGCAGATCATGATCACTTCTCGAAAAGCCGCAGCAGCGACCACGGAGGAGAAGCGCTCAAACCGAGCACGAGGGCTTGCTTAAGACCATAGAGAGAGGCGGCGAAGCGCATGACCATACCTCGAGAGCAGAATACCCGGTGGCGGATGCATGTAGACCTCCTCACGCAACTCGCCATTAAGAAAGGCATTCTTGACATCAAGTTGAGAAATGACCCGATGGCGAGCAGACGCCACCGAAAGAAGAAGTGCGCGACATGGTCATGTGGGCCACAGGAGCAAAAAGTCTCGTCGTGAGTCACGACCATGCTCTATTTGGAAGCCACGAGCAACAAGACGCGCCTTATAGCGCTCAAGAGAGCCATCGAGGCGAGTCTTAATCTTATAGACCCACTTACATGTGATGGGGCGAGAGTGAGATGGAAAAGGAACAAGATCCCAAGTACCCGATGCGCTCGAGGCAAACAATCTCCTCGGCCATGGCATGCTTTGCCACTCGGGATGAATAATGACATCCCGATAGGAGGCGGGCTCACTAGTAGCTGCGCCAAAGGCAAAAGCAGGCGGGGGCGAATCGGTGGCGATCGCGGAGGCGTAGCGTGGAGAAGATGGCCCATCGGGGAAGATGAAGCATCGAAGAAGATGAAACATCGGAGAAGTGGGCTCATCGGAAGATCCTCAATCTGGTCGACGAGTGTATCTGAGAGTGTAGTGGGGAGAGCTGAGGAGCCGCGGGGAGGCAAACAGCGGCGATAATGGCGGAGAGGCCACGGGAGGAATATGTGGAGCGAGATAGGTGTATCTGGAAAGGTCAAAAGGGCGAGAGACTCCACGAGAGGAAGTCGAAGGAGAGAGCGGGGCGTGGGTAGAAGGGACGAGACTCGTCGAAAGTCACATCCCGAGAAATCCGCATCCGTCGACCAGCGGGATCCCAAAGACCGATAGCCCTTGTGCTCGTGCATCTGTATCCCGTAAAGACACACTCAACAGGTGAGCGGTCGGTTTGGTGCGTTAGCGAGGCGAGAGAGCGTAGCAAACGCGATAAGCAGCACGAAGGCGAGTAGTCGGAGGGAGACCACAGACGCTCAATAGGGATTGCGCCACGAAGAAGCGAAGAAGAAGGTGGATGTTGACGAGATAGGTGGCGGTGGAAAGCGACCTCCCCAAAAGTGAGGTGGGATAGGCGGCAATCATCGAGAGGCACGAGCCGACTCAAGAAGGTGACGATGCTTGCGCTCGGCAACACCATTACGAGCATGAGCACCGGGACAAGAGAAGGCGGCGAGAGTGCCACGCTCGGCAAGGAAGCTGCGTAGGTGATGAGAGAGGTACTCGCCGGTAGTCGACCACGAAAAACACGAATAGGAGTGGAGAAGCGTAATGCGAACCATGGTGGCAAACTGTTTATAGATGGACAAGACCTCCTACGAGAAGACATGAAATATATCCAAGTGTGGCGAGAGAAATCATCTATAAATATGATATAGTATCGATGACCCCTTCGAAACGAAGGAGCGGACCCAAACATCGAATGAACAAGATCAAAGGACGCCGAGACAACGACTCACTATGATGATAAGGAAGTGAATCTGTTTGCCTAACTTACGATACGACAATCTAAAGAGACGTCTCACGAGGCAGATCCCGAAGACCACGACGAACTAAGGGCGACAGGCGAGATCCACAGATGGCCAAGACGGTGATGCCACTGCTGGAAAGAGCACAGAGGCGGAGTGGCGAAGCGGAGAGATCGGCGGCGGCGGTGTCGTGGAAGGAAGGTGTAGCCAGTCAAGCTCCCAAAGACGCCATTTGTGAGTCAAGGCACGCCGAGGCGCCGAACCAACGAGCTCCGTGTGGCGGTCCTGAACACAACAAGAGTCGAGTCGAGAATGACTCGATAACCAAGATCGATGTCCCCAGCAGTGAAAAGAAGTGCATGGTAAGGCGAGGAACATGAGCAAATGAAGGAACATGGAAAGATGAGTTGCTTAGGGTCCTCGACCGAGACGAAAGAGAGGTACCATCGGTAAGAAGAACAGCGGAGATTCAAGAGGTGTAATGAAGGACAGAGTAGAAGAATCGAGAGTCATGTGAAAAGATGCTCCGAAATCAAGAATCCATGGGAGGTCTTTGGGTGTGGAGGTGGTGGTTTCGCAGATTCGAAGAGTCGATAGCGTGAACCGAGAACTGTCAAGGAGAATCAAGTAGCAGCGGCGTCGAAGTCCGTTATATCTCACCTTTCGATGAGAAACTGGCCAAGTAGTCGATCACGCACGTCGATGTAGAAGTGCCGGTGCTAGTAGAAGAACGGCGTGAAAGATCTTGCCGCTTCTTATAGCATTGGAACTCAATGTGGCCGACCTTGTCGCATGGGAGCGATGAGGGCGGCCACCGTCGGATGGAGGCGACCACCACCACATGTGGCGACCATTTGGATGAGGTAGTGTCTTTGAAACGTGAAGTAGCATCACGTGGCGAACGAAAGCCATCGGTCACCATCTCTCTGTCTGCGAGTGACTGTTAAAGTTACAGGTTTAACAGCAGCACCTTGGATGGAGCAAACCATTTTGCCTGTAACAAACCATAGCCTAATGCAACCAAAGAATCTTCTCAGATGAGAGAAGGAAATGGTGGCTAATAAAGTATTCACCTTTCTGTTGCTCAAGAGGAGAGGAAAGTTGAAGGAGAGAGATTTCCAATCGCAACAAACAACCGGAAAAAGGTGAGAATGCCTCAAATGCTCAGCACTGCTATGGTTCGTGTGCATCGTTCAACTTTCCTCTCTTCTTGGTTCGTGTGCATCCTTCAACTAGGTCGTGATCATGTAGTATAATGATTGTCGTGTTCTGAACATGAGTGAGTTCACAGATCAAACGGCAAATCATAAATAGACCCAAGTGCTTACACGGTGGTCATCAAAATGTTTGCAAACCAGAACTATACCACGAAGTGGTACAGATGAAGCAGAAGAACAATATAATTACTGTTAGGCTGTTAGCATCTGGTAGCTTTGCAGCAGCAGCAGCCAGAAGAGCAGCAAAGAGTAGCAGATAGTTTGACTGACAGGTCAAAGCTTTGTAAGCGTTCCACTGAACAAATCTACCAAGATATGATTCTTTATGTTGACGGTAGTAAAATGTAACTGCAAGGCAGTATAGGCTTCAATGCTTCATGTCATGCAACTTGCTTAATCAGCTCATGTGATAAGAGCAATAATATTATAAGCATACTTGCTTCTACTGGTAAAACACAAGAAATCTGACAAACAGGATTTATACCAACCTGTAGACAGGAGGCACCAACTTCATCACTTGTTTGATTCCAGGATCCAAACTGCAAAACGTAAGAACATAAAAGATTGTTGATAAGACAGGTTAATCTTTAGCGAGACATGCCAAAAACCACAGTTAACAGTGTTGGTTCCCACGGAAACAATTGCTGATTCCTGACTCCTGAGTGATGGTTATGCAAGCGCCAAGAGTTGCATTCCGCCACCGACCATAAGTCACGTGTAGGATTTCACAATTGGAGGCTCGATGATTGCAGCAATTCAAATACTTTGTTTTCTCAAGCTGAGCATCAAGGGGGAAAAGGCAATCGCTACAACAGATAAAATCATGACTGTAGGAAGACCTTATGTCAGTATCATTGTGCTTGTCAAGTGTTCAAAATGAGCTAAGCAAAGAACCAAAAGCATCTGCTTATGATGTCTGCTACCTTCCTGCAATGTGGTACATAGTCTACTGACAAAGAAACCTAGATATCCAAAAAACGTTGCACTTTTTGCACCTCAGTATGTGTTTGTTCATAGGAACTCAAGAGACATGCATATAGGTCAAATAAGCCCCAGAAGTCAGTAGCTAAATACAATAGCAAAGGTTGAGCCAGATTAAAGACAAGGGTGCAGAGCTTGTCAGGGCCCCCTCATGTAGGCTGCAACGCTAGACACGTTGGACTACTTTTCTGAGCACGACTCTCTAGTTTCTTAACAAACAAAATCAAATAAGAACAACATTATGAGTAACAAACGCTATTGCAGAATGAGCTTGGCTACCATCTGATTTCATCATGGTCATCTCAGCTTCCAAGCAATATAGAGAGGTGATCATTTAGCAATAAATACAAAATTTTCTTAGCTAGCCTTATTGGACTGACATAAGAAGTTGAATGATGTTCAAGTGTATCCTTCACAACTATATACCCACAACCGTCAACATGCATTAAGAAGCAGTCAATGTTTAACATGCTATCGTGTTCCAATTTTCCACAGAGAATAAACTCTGAAGCTAAGCTTACACTATCTCTACTGTTGTGGTCGTTAGTTGGGTACGGGTCCGAGGACCGAGGGTAGGACACTCGCCTTCATCTAACCGCCAGCAAGGCTCTTCCCTATCGAGGTAGCAAGGCTCCGAGGTCTGATTAGCCAGGGAGGCGAGGGATCGCTCTCTAAGCTCGGCCGGGACACCTCCCGATGAACAAGCAGGCTATGATCTTTAGCCAACCGGTTAGAGACTAATTTTGTTTACTTCTTTGTTTGATTGATAATAGATACATGCTATCATTTTTATAGAGACGACCCATCTTGACCTTTAAGAAATAATATATAAGGAGACTTATCTCAAATAATCCAATCTAATAATAACTTGCATAACTAATAGATAATACCAAACACCTAATAGATATATTCCTAAATAACAAATCATGCCTAATATTTGCGCTGCTACAGTGACACACGATGCTATAGTGACGCGCGCTGTAGTACCTCGGCTGGATATTGAACCATAACATCTACTCTGAGCCTAAGCATGGACATTGGTTAAATCCTTAGTTCTTATAATTTATTTTCTTCAATTTAGTTCCGGGAATTACTTCTTGAGTAACCTTATCTCCTGGAGACAAATGGATTTTTGTTTCCCTACTTTAGAAGCAAAAGGAAACATGGTAAATTCAATTTTCAAATCCTTCTTCAAGCTTGATAATTTGAGTCCTTTAATTTCTCCAAGATGAATCCAGGATATGCTGTGATGCCATCTGAGGCTAGACCACTAGAATAGTTTGGGCTCTCAAACACAACATTCCTGCTATCATATTAAACATCATCTCCTCCAAAGAAAAACACTTCAACCTTCAATTGCACCTAGCCATTAGTTTTCACTAGATATGCCCCATTCTAAGTTTGTACAAGGAGGCTATACCAAGAGGGTAATTTGAGCTCAAACATAGGATTCCTGTTATCAAATTAAACATCATGTCTCACAAAGTAATTGCTTCAACGAACAGCACATGAAACATTTTTTTTCCGTTTATTTCATATAGTCGCGTTACAAGATATTTCTTAGTTTCTGCAACTGAAGTTCTCAGAAGCAACTACCATAGTTTAAGGTGTTTATACAGGTTGTCAGTTGGTACTTGGTAGTGTTACAGCTGAAGTGTTCTTGCTCATGAAAACGAAAAACACCTTACAAGGGGATAACTTGCATATATTGCATGTGCTACCCAAAAGAAAACTAATTCTGCAACATCAATGAAGGGTAGAAACACACTCAAGGCTCATCAGGAGTTTGTCTTATCCTGATGACAATCTGCAAAAAATAATACAAAATGTTAAAAATAAAAACAATCATGAATTGAAGCAATTGTCTTGCACTACAGCTGCATGTTACGGTTGTTACCTTTGTTTTGTCATTAACACCAATATAGTCACACAGTTTCTGGCCCATGGCTAGCTCTTTTCCAGCCCACCAAAGTTGTATGCTGTCATGCTTGTCGTCTGGATATTGCTTACAAGAAAGAATTGTTGACAGTAAGCAAGCATCACATGTTTAAATGAAATAGGGAAAAAAATAAATGCAAGCTCAAAGGAAAATTTTGTCAACTTGAGAGTTGGAACTAGTCATCATCAAGGTTGATAAACTTAACAAGGATTTAGATAGTTCAGCGACACTACAAAAGATGGGGATAACCCATCAAGTGGGCAATTAGATTTTTCTCCGGGACTACCACATGTACATTATCTTATTTTGAAAATCGCATGTATGTTGTCCAGGGATGGAAATCCCGTCCGGTCGGCGGTAACCGGCCTTACCGGAAATCCCGGCCGGTTTTTCCGGAGTTTGCAAATTCAAATTTTGAATTTTGAATTTTGATTGATTTTTAAGCAAAATTTAACGAAATTCGACCGGGAAAAACCGGTAACCGGTACCGGCCGCCGGCCGGGAATTGAGCCGGGACCGGTTTTTGAATCCTTGATGTTGTCTAAATGCATGTATTACCTAATGTTGGCTGTTGCTGGCACAATGTCCCCGGAGACTCTTGTAGAGTGGTAGCAGCTGTCTTTTCAATGTTTTTGATATGCTCACTTAGAGCACGAGGGGACAAGAATCTGTTATGCCGCACTTGCTCCTGGAGTAAGATACAGACACATCTCATAATCTTCAACAAAAATCACCCCGGGAAGGAACTGTCATGTCAAGTTGTAGGCTCTAAAGAATAAAAATTGATTATAACTGGTGTATATATGCTAAATTTGTTTGACATCCTTTGGTACAACAATCCTCACAAAGTTTTGTTTAATTGGTGATAACGAGGAAGAGAATGCTAACTTTAGCTTCCTTTCCCAATCTAAAACACTAACATTCACTAACGCAGAGCAAGAATAATGCAAAAATCTGGACCAAGTTCCAACTAGACAACGATGAATTGTTTGATGGATTTGTTGAAAAATAGTAATTGCATAATGGAGGGACTCCAGACCCAGAAAATTTGCATGTCATTTATCATTTCTTAAGCAACAAATTAAGTCCCCTAACAAAAAAAAAGAGTAACAAATTAAGTGGCATACATGAAGTCTTGAACCCCCAAAGCCATAAACCACAATGCTGTGATCCAATCCCCACAAACAAATCGCCAAAACAGGCACAATCCCATCTGATTTGAGCCACTCCTGAATCAAAGCGAGAGCCTGACCTTGGAAGCATAGGCCTCCGCCTCCGATAGAGCCCTCTCGAGCTCCCCCGCCGCAGGCGCATCCGCACTCCCCTCTGCAACACAGCAACCACAGCTCGTCAGTTTAGATTCGTTCTGCTTGTCGCGGAAGCTAAGGCAGCGCGGCATCGCAACATTCCTCACCTCGGAGGCGGCGGCAGAGGGAGAGGAGGCGGGCCTGGAGGCCGGCGATGCCCGCGAGGGCGGCCGCCGCGTCCGCGACGGCGGCGGAGGCAGCGCACTCGTAGAGGAACTCCATCTCCTCCTCCCCCTCCGGCGACGACGGCGGTGAGGAGGCGGCCGCCACCTTCACGTGCAGCACCACCATCTCGTGCGCTTGCTCGCCTCGAAGCTTCTAGGAGCTTCCCGCTTCCTCCGGCTCGGGCAGATGGAGCGAGTGAGCGACCGCAAGGTCGGCCAACCAGCCGGGTGCCGTCTGATCAAGAACACACGGTGGAGATTGAGGCGGACGGAAGTACACTTGACTTGACTGGGGAGCGTTTTACCGGTTGGGTCCTCCAATTTGGATCGTTTTTTGGGTGGACATGAACCGTTTGATCGAACCGTCCGGTCCACGTTGGGCTGACGCCAACCGTTGGAGTGGGGCTGGCCGGGCTGGGGCAGCTCGGAGTTTTTGCACGGAACCGCCTGGGCCCACCCACCCACGCTGGTTCGCTGGGACGGAAGAGTGTTTTTTTTTTCTCTCAAGGTCCCTCCGTTGCTGCAGATTTCGCGCAGACATGACTCAAGTCCAGTTTCGATTTATTTATTCATTCATTTATTTATAGAGCGAAGAACCTAACGTACCTGAATACAGATGTAAATCCAGCGATGCCTTCTGACATTAAATTTATCATGAACAACTGCTAAAATATACAGTACATGAGAAGGTAATTCTGTTGTCACACGAACCCCCTGGAATGTACACTGTATTATTTCTTTTTTACTGCAGGGCAGGAGGGCGAGAATTGTCAGACCAGGGGGCGAAGTAAGCTCTAACGCAGTGTGTGTGTGTGTGTACACAAATCTTTGCTGCTCATTCTTTGGTAGTGCCGAGGACCAGGGATTTCAATTCTGGCATCAGCCTTTCCTCCAGATCTTCCTTCTTCTCTAGCATCCGATCAGATGAGCAATCTTCCTCCTGCAGAGCAAGCCAATGAGTGATTGCGCACGAGCAATACACAGCAGTTCATGGTTCATAATTCTTCCATATGGTAGAAGATCGGTAACGATGAAAAAAAATGTTCATGCATGAATAACTTTGCAAACATGACGGAACCAATAGCCAGTGAATACAAGTATAAGACTATAGCAGCGGTTTTCAGATAGGTGGAGAGCTGGGAATATAAATTTACAATATATGTATAAAGAGTTCCGGGCAGAAACCAAATAACTACTGTGAAAGGATAATTAAACCATTATAATGAAAACACATGAATGAGCATAGATAAATTTGAAATTGTTCAAGCGGACTTACATCATCAGTAGCAGCAGCTTGTAGAGCTAGAAGTTTTACGGTAGTGCTGTGATAATCAGTCAAAACCTTGTAGGTTGAAGCTGGTAGCTTATCCTGCAAAATGGAGGAAGATGTGTACAATCACAGAGAGACAGATTTTGCTTACATAGACAGAATATCTGAACAAGGGAAATAAGTCAACATCACATATACAGGTCAAAACATCCCAATTCTTTAATATTAAAAAGATTAATCAATTATAAGTCTATAACACTAAGAACCTAAGATCATACTACAGCCAGAATGCACAGAACTACCGATCAGGGTTCCAAAAACCAGCAGGAACCAACCAGTTACCTCCGGTTTCTGAAAATCCTGGTGAGGCCATGGGGCTACTAATACCAGCAGGAATTAGCGTATTTGCTATGCTGTTTCAACGGATTACGCAAAATGGTAGATGATTCCATATGAATGAAATATAAACACTTCAAAAAATTCAAACCAAAATCAAATTAAATAAGACCAGCTAGAAGAATTTCAGAAACCAGCCATTTTCTGGCAAACAGAGGGGGGAGCAGATGTTCCCTGATTCTGATATTTGAAACTCTTGTTACCAATTCGTTCACGCACCATGGGAAGAAATATGTACAACGGCACAGTCTTATGAAAGTGAGCCTCATCGACACTGAGGGCTGACTCTGCCTCTCTGTGCTCTCATGACATGAAAGGAAGCAACCAGTCTATAGTAGTTCCCAGTTTCATTTGTCTATAAGTAAAACAAAACTAAGCTGAGTACATACCACACAAACAAATCACACTAGCTGCTGTTCCCAGAGGAAATAAAGCAAAATCAAGGAGTTTGTTGTTATAAAAGGACAGGATACGAAAAACGTGGAGAGGACGATTCTTCTGGAAGCAAATAACAGCAAGATGCTATGCTCAGGAATTACTGTTGCTAAAAAAGAACAGATTCTGCCAAAACTGCATTAAGTGTATCTTAAAACAAATGTGAATAAACTAATTACCTTCAGCAGTGTGATGACAGCACCAACAGCCCTTCCTGGTGCCTGAAGAGCCTTATTGTATGCCTACAAGAAATTAAAACAGGAATTAAAACAGGGTGTTTCTAAGGTCAATATAGAAATATATAACGAAGACAGGAAAAAAAATGGAGGAGAGACACAGTCAAACAAACCTGCAGAAAAAGTAGAGCAACAATTTTTGGGAGGAAGGAAACTGGATCATTCTCTGAAGAAACTTGTGCTGTCAAGTCCTTCATTTCATATAAGAAATTGAGGTGTCAGATAATTAGCAATAGAAATTCAGCTATAAAGACAATTCACATGTCAGGCAAATACCAAATTCTTTATTCAGTACATTGCATGCCATATTGGACATCATCGTTTTCACACACGCAATAACACCCAGCCAGTCAAGCAGTTCAAACATCATAGTGTTTACCAGTCCAACAATCTTGGTAATTTTATATTATCATTGCGGTCTTGACAGAAAAAAAACAGGCCGGTTACCGGTACCGCCCGCCGGCCGGGATTTCCGCCGGATCCGGTTTTTCTATCCTTGGGTCTTGACTTGGGGTATTCCGTACTTGCACTATTCTGATGCTTAAAAATGTAAAGAACAGCATATTTTCATGGAGGTACTAAGATAATACCATACTACAGATATGTAAATCTCAATGAATTGATTATCAGCCAGACTAAGAAGATCCAAACAAACAGAAGAAAGAGGAAGAATGAACTGTGATACACCAGGGTTTTGAAAACCGCTACCAGAATGGTTCCAGTTTTCCAGACGGTTTGCTAAATTTTGAATTTGAACTTTTTCATGATTTGATGTTTGGGGCATATTAAATAAGTAATAATATACACATTCTGTCTAAAGTGGAGATCAAAGGGGATTGTTTAGGTCCTAAACTGGCCATAATTCACAAACCCAGTCTAGCACTGGTTGACCGGTTCCAAGACAGTCAGTTCTAGCTGGTTTTCTGAACCAAGTGGTACACTCAAGATACCCAAAGAACATACCTTGCGGTAGGAATGCAGCATTGACCTCTCTAATCTTTTATCAAGCTTCTTAAATAACAAGCCACTGCCAAAAAAAAGAAGAGTAACTGAGTAATGACTAAGGACTTTGATAGACCAGACGATGTGGAAAGCAATTACAACTTTACAAGCATAAATTATTAGTTTATTACCTTTCCTCTGCTATTTCTCTTAAGACGTCCATAAATGAATCAAACCGCTGCCATGGATTAGAAGGAAAAGGTTAGAAAGAACTACAAACTCCAGTTCATATTTGAAGTTAAGCAGACTTCGTGTAATATCTGAAAGACATTGCAGTCGGCCGTTAGTGTCAACTTTCTACACAACTCACTGCAGTCGCATGCTTAGGAATATCTACATTTCATGAAGTAATGAAGAATGGCAACTTAGCGAGGAAGGTTGATAGTATAGTATGTTAGGTGTGCAACATCCTTCTTACATCTGAACTATTGTGTTAAGCCATAGTTTGAATAAGATACACTTCTGAAAAAGAATTGAATATATAAGATACCAATAATAAATTTAGCGCTTATCTTACCAATAATAAATTTAGCACTTCTCATCGTGTGAGAATATTTTTTCCAGGATATTTGTTGCATATTAATTTTACCTGGTATTACAAGATCAAATAATTGGCATCATAGAACACTCCGAAAATTGACGCAAAGAGGGTTAGTCTGCAGAATGTCAGAATGTTTAAAGGATATAGGCAGGATACAAGCAATTATGAATTTGCTAGTGTTTTCTACAATATGGCATCTCGCCAGTTTGGTGATGGCCATAATAAAGAAAGCTGCACTGAAGAACTTCTTCATAGATACTAGCTACACTGCATCAAGAATGTTGACTATTTTCTCCTGTTAATTGTCCTATTCATACCCCAGAAGCCCACACTGAAGTTTTTGAGGTATGTTAAATTGTTAAATGTTAGGTGCTACCACATTACCAGAATTTCAGATGTTACACATACTAGATTTTATGGGGGAAATACAAAACTAAGGACTTTAAATATTCAATAAATACATCAAACTTTATTTCTTTGTTAAAGTCAAACCTTTCCCTCCAGTGCTTCAATTAAAGCTTGAGCCTTCGGTGACAATGACCCAGGAAGATCCTTTGCCTGTAGAGTTTTTTTGCATTTACAACAGAGAGCAAGCCCATAAAGTTAAACCAAATGAAATTGTCATTCAGGGTTCATCCAGGAAAACATTACCTAATAGATGGAAGAATGAAAAGAACGTGAATTATACCAGAGAAGTACGGTCAGCAGTGCTCAATTGAACATGCTGTTCTTCACTGTCTTCAATTTCCATTCCATTCTTCAATTTGTTGTCCTTATCCTATAAAGTAGTTCAGTGCAAAATAGATGCAATGATCAGAGAACTAGCTTTGAAGACCTTTTAAATGATTCAAAGTTGAACTAGGATCTAAAAGCTAGTAACAGTTTCCTAGTTCATCAAACAACAAACACCACAAGAAGCAGACAAGTAAAACAGTCAGGGCTGCATGTTATTCGAAGGGTTCTTGTTTACCTGACATGGTTTGTATTGCAAGTGTAAAAGGAAAGCCAAACACGGAGTATAGCAAAGAAACTACAAACTTTCAGGCAACCACATGTGCGTGAGCAGAGTATAGAACTTACCAGTGTAAACAAAATTTTGTCAACTATGGGAGTACCCATAGTTCTTAGAAGATGCTTGTGTAAGATGCCCTGGCAACCAGAAAACAGGTAAAGAAAAGGACCATAAGTAAATGCTGCTAACTTATTGAGTAGCAAGCAATCTTGTGAGAACGATGCCTATAGCAGCTTACAGAGGTGGCAGGATCATCCTCAAATACATCCAAAGCTTTTTCATAGAGTTGCATATCCAGGACAGCCTGATGACGATATACAAATAATAAGTAGAATAACATTGAAATAAGCTACATGATCTAGCATAATAAAAGGGAGCAGAGATGCAGGAAAACAATTTAGAATAGAATAGAAATAACACGCAAACTCGAGGCAGCACATGTAGAGCAAGCTCAATAATTCCAAGGCAGTTATCCAGGAAACTTAAAAATATCAAGTTGAGTACAGAAGCAAACCAAAATGTAAATGGATGCAAAAGCAGATTACCTCATCTAGCTGCTTTTGCAGATTATCAAGCAAACGTCGCCTCCTTTCAGCATTTTCTGACAGCATAGTGTTCCTTTTCTTCATCCATGAGTCAATAAGCATTGGCCTCAGGTGAGAGGACAATAATTTAAGTGGGTCATTCAAGTCATCTGAGCCTAATATTCATTTAAACAGTTCGGAAATTAATAGAATTACAATTCAACTCAATAGAAACAATTATGTCAATCTTGATTTAATTTCCTTACCTCCCAACTCTTCTAGCTCTGGAGCAACAGACAAAACCTTTTGTGCTATCAATTCATTAGGAAAGATGTTTGTATTCTCCTCTTTTGTTTTCTCTGATGCTTTTTTACCACCATGTTTTGCATCACCAGCAGAACCAGCATCCTTGTTTCTCCTATGACCTTTCTTGCCCTTAACAGGAATGCTTTCTTCATTGTCATCGTCCTTTTCAAGTGCTCCACCTTTGGCAGACCCCATCACTTTCCCTCTTTTCTTCTTTGGCCCTCTGTCTGATGAAACACCTGTGCTGCTGGTGTCATTATCACCAAAATCTTTTGTGTCTGAGTACTGGCCAGATCCTGCCTTATGCACACTGCTCGGATTCATGTTCATGGGCTTTCCTTGACCAGCACTGTGTTTAATACCAAAAGAGTCCATCTCTTTCTCAAGATGGTCAAAAATACCCTAAAATGGTTTGAAGAGCAGACACATTGCACTCATTTAGAAGATATAATGGGGGCATTATGCATACGCTACATGAATGAATGAAAGATTATCACAAGTTTACGAAGCAGGCTCTGAGAACTCACCTTAATAAACACATTACTAAAGACACAAGATTCTCCAAACACCACTGCTTTAGAAGACTGCAAAGAAAAAATAATAATGTGTGGCCATCAAGAAAAATCTACAAACTTCAACTACTTTAAAGACACCAACCTTGACTGCCCTCTGTAAAGATGGACAAAGAGACAATATCTTGGTTGCATCAGAGCCACTAATACACGATGGAAGGACCGAAAGAGAATCAATCCTGAAAGAATAAAGGACATCTTGTAGCAATAAAAAGTACTTGGCATGGCAGCAAAAAAATTACTAACAATCAATTAGGAAAAAACTGCAAATAATATATTGATGCCACTCATAATGTTGAGTTTCTGTCAAGTCTCATCTGTTTCAATGGACTCAAACTTTGTTAAATCCTGTTAAGTGTGAACTAAAAGCACTAGTTAATCTGTTCCATATCTTGTTATCGCTAGATCAGCTTACACCATTTGCTCCTCTACTCTGATGTTAGGTCATAACCCCATTGCATCAGTTTCACACCATGCACACAGGAAGTACCAAAGATAACTCAGAGGATCATTTTTTGGGATACGTGCCAAGTTAGGAGCTCATAGCAGATAATAGTGACAAATCACAATTAACTTTTTAGGAGACATGAAATTTAACAATACCAGTGTCCATTCTCGATTGCATCACCCACAGCAGCATCTAGCATATCGATGACAGAAGCATGAACAAAAACAGCCTCCAGTGCAATACCATCTGGATATCTGGCCTATAGAAGAAAATAAGACAGTCAATATAAACAAATAAAGAGATGGTTTGAATAGGAAAGGCATATTGACAGCTTCAAGTACCTCCAAGTACTGTTTAGGCTGAGGAATTGCGAGTTTCTGAAGCACTTCGTACCCAATATAAGAGTTCTGTAAAGAAAATGGAGAAGTCAGTAAGAAAAGGAGATAATGCATAACAATAATGAAGTGTGATCAGAACGCAATATTGCTAAATATCAGAATTAGAAATTTAATATGATGTCACAAGATACGGGGTAAAACTGTGTGTATGGAAGAATTTGGTCAGCAGTCATATACAAAAATGCACATGTAGGAGTTGCAATCTTGTCTAGGTCTATAAACATGTAGTTCTGTGAAGTCTTGTTGTGCTACTAGCTAAAAAATACTTTGCTTATAACATATTATAAACTGTAAGAAATAAAATATAAGTTAGAAATGCCTCAACCTGTGAAAAGAAAGCATCAACGCTTTCCTTTTGAGCATGCGCAAAAACCTACGGAGAAGAAAATTACCACAATGTTAAATTAAACATAGTTTAAGAATTAAGAATATGAATTAAACGACTGTGGATCTTACAGCTGGTGTCCAGTGTACTCCTGCACGCACTGATCCAAGTACAGCACCTTCTTTTAGCAAGCCATTGAAAATGGACTGGAAGAATGAATTTTCCACAGAAACTCCACTAGCACTGAGCATTTCTTGGAGCTGTTGCTGCAAGGAGTTCCAAACAGATGGCAAGTTTGTCGGAACTGTTATACCCCTTGCAGCACCACGGATCATGGCAGTAATTCGTGAGACATACGCTGGAGTGTATAGCTGGCCACCTTCTAGCCTTCCTTTCACCTGGAAGGATTTATGAAAATAGCACCATTTTGCTTGAATGGCAGCAGCCAAGGAAAAAAACACTAGAAGAGTAAGATAGAAGACTTACAATAGTTCCAAGCCGAGGCTCAATGATATTGATGACCAGCTCTGATCCAATATGTAACTGGGCAGCAATCTCAGCCAAGGCAATCTGGCTGCGCTCCTGCAACTTCTCATTTATCTCTTCTGTCACAGCGTCCCAGTAAGACTCTGACATGATCTCGCCATTGATCAGCATCAGAGACAGATCATCCAAGACGACCTTCTGTGACTGCCTCTCAACATGGTAAAGATCCATCCCGAGGATATCTGATAAATCAACCAGCGATGCACGGCCTCGCTTCTTGATCTCCAGCTTAATCTCATGCTTTAAATGGTCCTGCCACACCATAGTTGACCATGGATCAGCTAAAATCTGCACATTCTCAGTTGAGCAAATGCTTTAAACAGAAGTACAGTAGACCGATATATCACAGTAATTTCTATCCATATATCATAACAGGAACCATTCTACAGGTTTTCAAGAGGGACTGGAAACAGGTGTACTACTAAACCTAAACCCATTTCTAAATAAAAAACACCACTAAGAACTATGCCATTAGATCAATTTTCCAGGAATTCTCTAAAACTGAAGGTCCTTGAAAAATTATAACCCGAAAAAATATATGTTTTCTCAGTTGAGTTACTACTGCTAGGATCTAGGACATGAACTAAGATGAAATAGCTCTGCGTTAGCAGACCAGGGTTTAGATTTGATAATACGACAATTTTTACGCCGAGTCCATCATTCACACCGTTAGCACCCAAATCCAGGCTACGTTCTCTGCGCTTCATAATATTATTAGAGGCAATTATAATCCCTCCACTGCACAGAGAAATCTGATTCTGACGAGAGAGAGCGGAGAGGAGTTGGGGATTGGGAAGCAGGAAGAGCGTACGGGTGTGATGTACTCCTTGCCGGAGGCGGTGTGGAGGAGATCGAAGTCGATGAGGCCGCGCTCCTGCAGCTTCTGCACCAGCTCCACCACGTTCCGCTCCGACAGCCGCAAGCTCGACCGCGCGCTCTGCGCCGCCTCCAGCTGCAGCTGCAGCTCCAGAAGCTCCGCATCCATCTCTCTCCACACCACGACCACGACCACGACCACGACCACTCTCCCTCTCGTCTCTCTTCGTGGCGCGGTGCGATGTGATGTCGCCGGAGGCGGCGAAGACGAGCGGGGGAGACGGTTGAAGAGATCGAAGAACCGTCGATGGCGTTGCGCGATTCGACTTGCGGGAGAACGAAGGGACATCCGAATTTTCTGGCTGACTAGTGGGCCCCGCCGCCCCGGTGACGGCTTCGCTATCCACCTCAGCGTACGTATTCCTAGCAAGAAGGCGTCTGGTTTTTTTTTTTGTGTTGTTTGCTTGCTTGTTTGTTTCTGCGATGAAAAAGGCGCATGTATTATGTATAGCTCTTGTGTGAACCAACACACACTAGCCTGAAAGAGTAGTGGTGGTAGTAGTATAATAGATCGTCTTAATAATAATCCTTGAAACTTTCCATTGCAGTACCGCAGGTCCAAACAAGAGATAATAATGCCAGGAAATCAAATGGGCTTCATCAACAGTTCAGTTCAACCCTTGCACGGTACGGTTCAGAAAGAATAAGCTTCATGCTGTTACATCTTTCAGCGATTCTATTCTACTAGAGAGCACTGGGCGTGAGCGAGCAGCGAATATCTCTGCGCTTTATCTTGTCATGCTATGACAACATCTGAAGAATTCAGCCCGTCTGCAAAAGAAAAATCCAATACACACATTATAGGAATGCTTGGAGGGTAACTTTTAACTCGGCAATGGAAAATGGAACTCGGCAGCAAGGTGAGATTGAAATTGGTAAGGCTCCATTATTTCCTCCTCCTCCTTTTGCAGCTTTGCAGCACCATACCATGTGCATCTTAAGCGATCATTCAAAGGTATTTCAAAAGCCTATCCTGTTTTGAATAAAAGTGGGACTTAAACATACACTTACATCACCATGTTCACAAGTTTTCGGCCGAATTCCTCATCATTTCATAGAGAGCAAACCCACCATGGTGGCAACCAGGCATTCGCTGGCTCATACCTCGTAATTCGTCCTGTAATTCAAAAACAACACCGATAGTTGAAAGAATCCAAAAGCCAGGTGAGGATCAAAGAGTTACTACTACAACTAACTCACCGCTGAGACCGCAAATAGCTTAGTGGATTCATAGCCATCTTGAGCTCTAGAATAAAGCTCAGTTACACCACTGGAATCAATGCTACATTTTGTAAAAAAGAATGCAGTTGGCCTAGCATTCATTTCTCGGCGAGAAACTCCAATGAAAACAGGATCTGTCTGCAAAATTAAATGTGGATAGTTCACCGAACAAAATCCAAGAAAACCCTGCAACTGCAGAAATCTTCCTTGCACTGTACACAATTGAAAAACATCCTTTCAATGTGGTCCTGTTAACTTATATGAACCAGCAAACATCACAAAAATGCCACCGATTATAGGCTGATGCAGTAAATTAGGTATGCAAGATAAAGAGTATAGGTGGTCCATTTACCAGTGAACTAGCAGGAACTCCAGTTTCCTCAACAACTTCACGGATGATTCCATCAAACATCTCTTGTGAAACTCTTTCATTGAGACAAGCACTGTCTTTTTCGTCAGTTTGATGAGCCAAGATTCCAATTTCTTGTGGCTGGTATAAACAAATGAACTCCAATAATAATAAATAGGAACTGTCTACACAGAATTTGATTATTTTCTCTGTAAAAAACTATCACATTCTAAAAAGTTCATTTACAACTTCATTATACATAAATTATAGTAAATTATTTATGTAATTTTGGTTATTGGTCACTGTAATTATTCTTGAAAGTCTTAATAACTCATATTTCCATCACATGATTCAAAATCTCACATATACTTTGGGAGGTTGAGCAAAAACAAAGATAAAATAAAATAAAATAAAATTATATACCAATAAAATACGGCAATGTGGTGAACCCGTTATATTTTCACATGTACTTTGAGAGGTTGAGCAAAAACAAAGACAAAAAATAAAACTATATACCAACAAAATACGGCAATATGGTAAACACGTTATGTTCCGAAGATAAAATCATTATAAACTCGGACCCAATTCATCAGATGGGAAAAAGTGCAAATCTCAAAACATATCTATCGAACAGAAAGGTGACAGTTTTGGCTTCAAAAAACTGTCGGAAGTTATATAGCAAGTAATGATCGACCACTCAATCCATAATCCTATCACTCCATCAGGCATGTAGAAACAAAATACCTTTAACCTCAAGAACTAAATTTCAATTATTGTCTCAGTTGAAGTTTTCCAAGTTCTAAATTAACAAGTATACATTACTCCTCCAAAAGTCACTTCAGAATCAGCATGTTAAGTGGCAGACGAAACTACTTTAAGTCATAAATCAGGCCAGTGTCTTCATCAATTCAAAGCACAAGAGGGACTACACCTAGAGCTGTGTTTCTATTTTGAATCTTTAAACAAATCTTAGCTTTCATCTACTGTGCTCAATGTTGTCAAACAATCTCAAGATTTTACCTCCGAGTGTCCTCCGGGAAAAACATAATATCCTGGAAACTCCCCCACATTGTAGCTCCTTTGCAGTACAATAATCTTTTCATCGGATGTTTCAACGATTGCACCATTGCCCAGTGGATTTGACATGTGTTGGCAATGCACAGAACCATCTAATCAGATCAGATTGAAAGAGAAAGTGTTTTGGTCAAGACTGATCGTTCTTTTAATTCTGTACAAAGATTTGCACCATACAGTCTGACACAAAGTACTGAGACAAGTTATCTAATGAAAAGTCATTCATTGACTAGCAATTTCATCGTCATAATGAACATTTACACAATAGACAGAGCAAAATTATGCAAGAATAGGTAGTTAAAAAAACTTATGCAAGTTATCTAATGAAAAGTCGTTCACTGACTAGCAATTTCATCTTCATAACAAAGATTTACACAATAGACAGAGAAAAATTATTCAAGAATGGCAACATAAAAAAAAACTTATGCAAGAATGGAAGGGGAAAACAAAAGGGAGGAAATGTTGTTGGTGATATGCCCTAGAGGCAATCATAGAGATGATTGTATCACGTCTATGTTTATGAGTTATTGAATAAATGATATTCTGTTCCTAAAATGAATCATCAGTTATAAAGATTAACGAGTGTGTGACTTGTTGGTGAAGCTCTTTTAACTTATGATGATGTTGTTCTAAATATATCCCTGGTCGAAAGTCACTAGTCAGAACACTAGTGACTCTATCGACCAGCACATGTATTGATTGATGACCATGTTTCACCGGTCATAGATATATGGATATCGAATCAATAATGTGAACACATGTTAGAGAACATGGTGTTGGATTGACCCACCTTGAGACACTGCTGAGATTGTTATGATTTTATGTGTCATCAATTGGTCTCAAGCAATGATAATGTATAATCTTTAGACCTGAGATCAACATGGTTTGCTACATGTGTAAGAGTACCCTTTGGGGTTGTCAAATGCTACTTCGTGACCGGGTAGTCATAAAGGTAGCTTTTGAGTATTCTATGAAACATATGGAGGAATGTGACTGGTCGGATATGGGATTTACCCCTCCTAACATAACAGGGGAAATGTTTCTGGGCCCCTCGATGTGGTCGGATAAGGAAAGTGCATGGCCATGCCACCGGTGGTCGAAGAGTTCGACCATATGAAGTTATCCGACACTTGATCGAGAAAGTATTGAACAGTCATGGATGACACAACATCTCACCTGGAGTTCAACCAGATATCGTGAGGCAAAAGGAGAATACACGAACTGGTCGTTCAGTTCGATCAGATACAGACTAGTAGTATGGAGATACAAGCTAGTCGTAGGCTGGTCAAACATGATCACTAAGTGGTCGAAACCTGGTCGTAAGGAGTTACGAACTGGTCAAGACCAAATATGAGCTGGTCGTAGGCTGGTCGAAACCTGGTCATAGGGAGTTGCGAACTGGTCGAGACCAAATATAAGCTAGTCGTAGATCATATTGCATTAAGGTTCGTCCGATATAATTTGCGTATATTCGAGAATCGTTATGTCCTGCTAAATGCCGCTGACGACTCGTGATCGAAAAGGAGTTTCCGAGTCACAACCGATTATGCATGAACCTACAGGGTCACACACTTAACGGGTTGGAACAAATCAGTACGGATACGATTCGTCAAACGTGTTCGGATAGGATCCTTCACAGGCACTATTTAAGGAGATGCTTGAGGTTGTTGATAATAGAGATAGGTAATAGAGGAGACACACGACAAGAGTTGACGTGAGTTGCTCCAAACCCTAGCCGCCATCTTCTTGAGAGAGTCTTCCCGTGCGACTTGGTGCTAGCACACCAACTTGGTGCTAGCACACCAACGTTGCCATTAACTCATAATGGCGGGTCTAGATCTTTCAGAGGGAGGTGCGATGTGAGGCAACGACATAAGGAGGCGGCACTAATGGCGAAATCAAGCAAGGAGGTGGGGGAGCACCAACAGAGGAGGAGGAGGCAAAGGGCGATGGTGAGATCCGTCGACGCCGGTGCTGAATCGGACGGCGGCCAAACGCGAATGAGGAGGAGCAAGAGAGTGTAGTGGTAGCCGGCCCACGGAGGGGCAAATAAGACATTTTATGTTCAGGTTTTGGGCAAAAAAAATCGATTTAAAACCCAAAAATAGTACAAAAAGGGGGACAAAAAAGATATGAAATATTATGTATTACTGTAAACTTTTTGATATTTTATCACGTGGCAAAATAAAAATCGGGCAAATAGTCAATGACCCAGTACCCTCTTCGATGAGATGGTAGCGTCGTCTTTCTGAGAGACTCAAGACTGCAGGCCACCACTCCCCCCCCCCCCTACACGCTGCCACCATTAGTTGAACGCCGACGGCCGCAAGATCGGCGATCGCATGCACCGCCTCGGATCACGAGTGGGCTGCTGCGCACTGACCTCTCCCGTCGCCGCCTCCCCCTCCCCATCCTCCCGTCACAGCAACCACATGTCCGCCGCCGCAGACCCCGGAACGGCGTACAAGCTCCTCCTCTCCTGCCCCGCAAGCCTCCCTCGCTCCCGCGTAACCTCGCACTCCCTTTTTCTCTCCCTCCCTCCCTCCGCCCCTCCTTCGCACCATCTGATTACATTCCTGCGTTTCCGAATTGGACGGCCACAAATCTAACTTTTGGTTGGATCGTGCCGTGTTATGTACCCGTCAATCCGTCACGCTAGTTCCGTCTCTAAGCTCTTGGTTGGGTGCATGCATCTGATCTGAGTAGAGAGACGCAAGGAAGTAACTGCTGATATCAAAAGGGCATTCCTTTTCTTGTCAGCATTTATTCATTACTCCACATACTCAATGATGGATTTGAGCTACCTAGGTTGAAAACTCAAACCCAAAAAAAGTTATTGAGCAGTAAAGCAATATAGTTTGTGGATAATATATCGCTATTGCCATGAACTGGCGCCGAGATTTGCTGCGCTTGTGGCGGAATGCAGATTGTGTAAAGCTCTATGATATTATCGATGCTTGCTAGTGCTATGGCACCATTTTGATGGAACTCGTGTTGTGAATTGAAGGTTTCGGTTAAGTTCGATCAGTCATTTGACAGGATTCCCCATCCAGATGCAGCCTTGGAAGAATCTATAAGTGAGGTAATGTGCATATTTAGGTGTTTTATGCAATGCAAGCATCCATGGTCATTTGTTGATCATTCAGATATGGAATCAAAGGCTTCAGCGGAACACATCGTTGTACAACGGTACAAAGTTTCGGGTATGTACCTGTAGTTCTATCTTGGTATTCCATTTTCCTGCTCTACTGACACCTGGAGATACTGTCAATTAGTGATAAGCACTTGATTAAACTAAAAAAATGATTCTTCCCTATTAAGTAATTAGGAATGTGCTATAAACAAAGTTGGTATAAACAAGAAATTTGTGTAAATTGGAGTAATCGTGAGGCCTACATCTGGGCTTCATGTGATTTGTCAGCGTAGATGCACAAGGGTTTATTGAAAAAATAAGGGGTGCCTTGTGTACCTAGTACCTAAGAGGAATTCCTGGTCAATCCCAGAGACCGTCTTCATCCAAATATTATTTGCATATTCACCACTTTTTTCCTCTATGAAATTGTCTAACAATGGATGTTAAGTAGGCACGACTTTTTTCTTACCTTGTCTTAGTGTTTCTTTTACAGCTGAACTTGTGCCATTACAAAAATTCTGGAATGTAGTTTTTTCAATTGATCTCTCTTTACTCGCTTGACTGTGTTCTCCAACAAAAAACACCAGAATTGGTCTCTCTTTACTTGCTTGACTGTGTTCTCTCTTTACATGATGGGTCCAGGTGGAACGAAGCAGAGGAAAAAGGAACAAGTTGGGCCGCCCGCTTGTTATAAACTTGGCCTCGTCAGCAGCGGGTCCAGGTGGACCTCCATGTCGGCCCCAAAACAGGGTAGAATCGCGGGGGGATTTTGTCCGGTTTGCAAACTTCGAGGGTCCTCGGCTGTTTGGTTTTCAACTTCAAGGTTGTTTTCCGGACTTCTTGAAAAGTTCAAGGTTGCAAAATAGACTTTTTCCTATACTTAAATACCAATTATAAGATATTCCAATGCGACTTGATTGAAAAATTTTCATTAAAGACCTTTATTTTTGTTATATACCCTTTTTCACATGTAAAAGAAGTATATACACAAATTTTGTTATAAAAAAGTGGGATTTAATGAAATTTTTCATGGAACTCACTTTGGGTATCTTAAAATCATTATTGGAGTACGCTCAAATTGATAAAGAGGTATCACCATACGATTTAAGTGATATATGAGAAGTGAGAGTATATACTCCCAGGAGTACCATACCATTTTCCTATATATATGTTTAAAAAATCACTCCAAAGCAACTATGCTCGGACCAGGTTAAAAACCAGATGCAGAAGAATTATCGGCCGGCGGCGATCGTGATTAATCGGGTTACCTTACGGTTTTTTCCTGCTTGAATTTCGTTAAATTTTACTTAAAATCAATCGAATTGAAATTCAAATTCGAAATTTGAATTTGCAAACTCGGAAAAACCGACCGGGTTTCAAATCCGCCCCACCGTAAAACCGATTCTGCGGCCAGAATCGGCGGTTATCGGCGAGATTTCAATCCATGGCTCGGATCGCGTAAAAGATTACATCATTTCACTGAATCAGGCACTTGTAACTAACTTACAAATTATAAGTAATGCCAATGACTCCGTCATTTTATGATATAAGAGAGACTACAGCTATTTTTTTTCTTCTTTCAGTCTTCAAACAAATCTTAGATTGCATGACACTACTACATGTTTCATGGGATGTTTTCAAATTATTAAACAGTTTTAAGACTTAACCTATGAATGTCCGCCGGGAAAAACACAATATCCTGGGAAGTCAACCACGTTGTAGCTCCTTTGCAATACGATGATCTTTTCATCAGATGTTTCCACAATTGCAGCATTGCCCAGTGGGTCTGAGGTGTGTCGGCAACACACAGAATCATCTAATAATCAAATTCAAGAAGGTGATGTTTTAGTTTTGACTGATGATTCTTACAACTCCGTCTGTACTGATATTTTGATCGTGCAGTCTGAGTAGAAAGGTACCGAAACAAGTTGTGTTGAATAGTTACTTAACAGTAATTTACTGACCAGAATAATGCCATCTTCGTAATGAACCTTTTTTTGCGATGGATCTTCATAATGAACTTCATAATAAGACAAAGCAAAATTGTGCAAGAATGGAAAGGAAGATAGAGGGAAGTAAATATACATCAAGCATTTACATATTCAATGAGTGTAAAGCGCTCATTTGTAAGCAACGAATCAAACAGATAAGTGATGAAATGCGGTGACTGAAACACCCAAAAGTCCATAACAAATAGTTCCCAATCTACATAACAAACACTGCAAGTAAGTTATCTAAGTTACCTTCTGATGGAACCAAAAACTTCTCCCACTGTGGATTGAGATTTGTTCCCACAAATGTTCTGTTGCATGTAAATAAAAAAACAATATAAAACATAAGTGTATTCCAAAATAGTGTAGTGAATATATTATGTCCTGCTGCTGTAGTAATAGGAACAATTGTTTCTATAATTCACAGAACATACCCCATGGATTGTATTGCTTTACTAACCTATAATCGGTGAGACCCAAGTGCAATGAGACAGAGTACTCCTCATTCGGCCCATCTATGCAGTGCAAGGAATGCCCCCCATACTGAAATTTTGTGATTATCGAGATGAGAAAATAGTAAAACGGAGAAAGAGAGTCATCAATGGAAATTAACACATCCCACAACTTTGTGATAGCACAAGTTCAGTAGTAACAGACACTATAACAAAATTCACACATACAGAACAGACATTTTAACGAGCAAGCTAAATGAAAAAGCATACTTACAGAAAGTTTGTAGCTACTCGTTAGGGGCTACTCGTTAGGTAACTCAATCAGCAAACAAAGTAGTGGTGCAAGAAATTTTATTTGAATGAAAATGACGTGATGGACTATCCAGAAATTTCTACTAGGTAGCAAACGTGAGGCAGCCCCTATAAACTCTCGAAAAAAAAAATTGTCTCTCTACAGCAATTCAGAATGAAGTAAAATCCTAATTAACATAGCAGGGATATATAGATCATTCAGTACTTCAAAGTATAGCCTATAGTCTGCGAATCGCGAACGCACAGTGCTTTTCAAGCGACGAATACTCAGGTAGGGAAAAAAGGTGCATCGCAAGAACAAGAGCCACACACCCGAAACTTGGTTCCGTTAAACAGAGAGGGGTTCTTGTCGAGTTGGTTATTCCATATCTGCAAGTGCAAGGTCAGCCATCCCCGAAAGAAGCTAAAACGCCACCCATTCAATGGGTTAATCAATCTACACATTGGACAATTAAGCCAGCAAGGGTGATTAGTGCATATATATGTAGCTAGAGCGTGCGCGCGAATCACCTCGTCTATGGGGCGCTCCAAGGTGGGATCTGGGTGGGGAATCCTGTCGAACGACCGGTCGAATTTCACTGAGACCTAGCTTCAAGAGACGATGGATTTCGTCAACACGGAGTTGTATTGCAGCAGTTCGGTCTGACCACGCAGAGAGAGGGAGAAGGGGGGCTTACGCACTCGGGATCGGGGGAGGCCGGCGGGGCAGGAGAGGAGGAGCCTGTAAGCCGTGCAGGTGCCGGGGTCTGAGGCGGAGGCCATTCGATCGCCGTGGGTGGCGAAGACGAAGAGGGATGGCGTGTCACTCGGGGCGTTTTTTTTTTCCTTTCTAAAATGACACGTTTCAAAAGTGAAATTGCGAAAATAACTCCACAAACAAAATAACACTGCAACTAGTTCAAAACGCCGCGGCAGCCCAACTAAGAAAAGAATTGACGACTACAGTGGGAGTCGAACCTACGACCTTTTGATCTCCCAAATATTGTTAACGCTATGCATAATGGGAAATCGGCGCAACAACCAGCAGCCTCCAACTCGAGCATACCGTGTATGCTCACCGCGGCGGCCAAGGAGCGGATAATTTTTGAATGAAATGAAGGGTATTGGAGTGAATATAGAAGAGATACATGGGTATCCGACATTATAAGTGTTTGATTTGGATTCTAAGAATATAATTATGGACCCTCTGTGTATTTTGCACTAGTCTAGGATCATGCTAGTGCACACAGTGTTAACATAGATGAATATCGATCCGCACAATACGAATTATTAAATAAACGAGTAATTTGAATAGCAAATAACTGTTATGGTCTTAAGGTCGAGTTTTATAATTATTAAGCCACACAGGGCTGGCAATAGAGAAATAGATAGCAGCGAACAAAGGTAAACTCTAGCGGAATCCCATCAATTCACCACAAGCAAACGACTGGGATCGAGACTCTAACGATCACACCTTCGTAGAACTCCTCCTCAAATGCATATGATAACAACTCCACTTCTCTTGATTGATTATAACAAGCATGAGTACACAACCGTACTTGCAAATCATACCACAGAATGTAATTTATAGATCATGATTTATTCCAAAGGAATAGCTTCTGTGGTTATTTTACAGAAGTGCAATTGTTGGACCGAAAAGGCGACTAGAGGGGGGGTTGAATAGGAGCACGCTCACTTTTTCACAAATAGTGGATTCAATAATATTTTACTCCAGTAGCTATGGAAGCTATGAAGATCAGTAACTCAGTACAGCGGAAAACTAATATTGAATCTAATATAAACCCCTACGCAAAACGACAAAAACAACAAAGATTAAAGCACATAAGTGCGCTGTCGGTTGGACCGCTGGCCTTGGGCGGTCGGACCGATTTCCGGCCGGTCTGACCGGTGGCCACGGGCGGTCTGACCGCCGACCTCTAGAACAGATTGAAAAACCCGATGACGAAGATGCAAATAGATGAAACTTTTGATCTACTAATCCAAACTTGATGAAACCTGGAACACACCTTCTCTATGATATCAGGGACCTATTCCAATCGAAGATTATGATAATTCTTAGAGAAATCAAGATCATTTTCCGTTTGATCAAAGAAGGGTTCAAAACCGGGTCAAAACGAAAACTAGGTCAAAGCTCTTGCTCGTGGGTGATTGATGATCAAGATATTCCTAGATAGATTCCCACACGTCACAGCAAGCTAGATTACATGAAGAAACTAAGCAAAAACTCACGGATCAAAGAAAGACCTAAAATCATCAAATAGAGAGAAAGAACGCAATGAGACAAAACATTGATCAAACTTTCCTTTGATTGATTGATATGATCAGGGCTTACAACCACTCCATCAATGGAGGACAATGCTCAATCCAAGAGCACAAAAATCACATCAAACATCAAGAACCCTAGCCTCCACAAAAGCTCTCCCTAAAAAAATTAGGGTTTACAAGAATTGCAACAGAGGCGAAGAAGAGGTGCAACCATATCCCTCTCCTATTTATAGTGGAGGCTTAGACCTTCACATCAAACATCAAGAACCCTAGCCTCCACAAAAGCTCTCCCTAAAAAAATTAGGGTTTACAAGAATTGCAACAGAGGCGAAGAAGAGGTGCAACCACATCCCTCTCCTATTTATAGTGGAGGCTTAGACCTTCTAGAAGTTTGACTCTATTGGGCTCCCGTTAAGGTCCAAAACAAACGGGACACTTACGCACGCATTTTAATGCACCGTCTTTAACATCCCTTGACCTAACTAGCTACACCTTGCGCCATCTTGCGCCACGGATTAGCTAATAGGTCACCCTTGTCCATCTTGCACCACGCTTGAGTACATTGACCTCACCCGGCATCGTTGATCATTCTGGACCTCAGCTCTCCAAGCCTAGTCTCGATCATCCTCGTCGTTGACCACCAAGCAACCTGCACAACAATAGACAAGTAAACCGAATTTGGGAATAAGTTCTTCACAACTTGACCCATGTTAGTCAAAACATGCATCATGCACCATATATGCCCTGAAACTCATGACTTTGACCTGACACACGAATATCGCTGCCACACCGGCGCATTTAACAAAGTGAAAACCACCGATCGCCACCTATGGGCGGTCGATCGCCAAAGAATGACTTAGCCGATTTTCAACCTCTGAAAACTGAAACCTACTGAAAATTTCAAACCAATAGAACTTTTGGCTGGAGACTCCAAAAATTATGGGACCAAGTGCAATAGAATCCCCTCTCTTGCTTACTCCTTCTATTTTTGGCCCAGCTCAAAACTCACTTTCAGAATCGTCGGTCCGATCGCCACCAAGGCCGGTCGATCGCCATGGATCGGTCGACCGCCACCCTAACCGGCCGAGGCCCGATTCTCGATCGACAAGATGCCAACTTTGTCGAAAACACGTGAAACGACAAACCATTAACGTCATTACCAATTGTCACATCATCCTAAGATCTGGAGCATATCCCCATGATATCCACAATCTCCCCCTTGATGAACACATTGGCAATAATCCAGAAAATGTAATTTGGAGATTTGAAAAGTAAAATACTTTCGTTTTCACACAAAGACACAACTTGGTCCATAAGCAAGAAAAAACAATGAAAATGACCAAGCTGGCATCAGAATAACATAGGCAAGTGAGATAAGGCAAAAGAAAGCATAAAAACTTTGATTTTCAGAAGAGAGTCAAAAATCTCACTTAAGGTCCATATGAAAGAACAATTGTTCAATTGACCTATGATCATTGTGAGGATTAATAAATGCAATTCAAGTTCAGAAGAATCAATAAGACAATAAGAATGCAATTTACTTATATAGAAATTCTTGTCTCTTGATTATGTTGTTTAGCTTAGTCTAGAGTGTTTAGTGCACTTAGAAATACTTAGGTTATTTAGGCCATTAGATTGTGAAATTGAATTACCTCTCTTTACTTGCTTAAAATCCAAGTTTAGCCAAAAGTTTTAAAAACCGGCTATTCACCCCCTGCCCCTCTAGTCGGTTATCCTTGATCCTACACCATACGATGCAGGGATGAGCTCATCCACTAGCGTTGCGTGCGCTCACCTTCCTCCCGTGAAACACGCAACGCTCTCCTCTCGTTCTCCCTTCTCGCCGCCTTGCCTTTTGGCCACCGCCGCCTTACCTCTGGATGCATGTGACCAGGTGAGGTGTTCCCATCACCTTCGAGGCTAGGTGAGGCGGAGTCGAGGTCGTGTGACGACGGTCAGCGGGAACGAATGAAAGAAGGTGGGGGGGAGGTGCGGTGGTGGCCAGAGGAAGCCGAGGGCGAGGTGCGATGGTGGTTGAAGGAAGCGGGGCGAGGCGCGGTGGTAGCCAGAGGAAGCCAGCTTGTAAATGCTTGTAAAACAAATGTTGTAAAATCTTTTTGATGCAATGAAATGGAAATGTTTTATGTTAAGAAATATGCAAATGGTGCGGGTTGTCACACGGGGCGAGGTGTCGCAGTGGCCGGAGGAAGCAGGGGGGAGTGGTGGTTGCCAGCAAGAAAAGGGAAAGCAGAAAGAACGTGCTGGCAGGAAGAGAACAGAAGGAAGAAAGTGAAAAAGGGAAGAAAAAAAAAAGGAAAGAGAATGAAAGTATGGAAAGAATGGGGAAAGAAAATATAGAAAAAATGTTTAATTTTTTGTGGTAATCACACCACCACAAGAGTGGGGGTTATTATAATCAATCTCATCCTTTCAACCAAACACCAACCTGAACCTTCATATACCGTTCCATACAATCAACCAAACACAACTTTATACTATTCTATACAATCAACCAAACACAACTTTGTACTATTCTATACAATCAACCAAACACCTTACTTATACTATCATATTCATGAACATCACATTCAGCTTGTACCATCATATCGCATCCAACGTCATCCCTACGGTTGGAGAATCCATGGAGCAATCAACTAGTAATAATGCACGCATACAACCAGGTCAGGCATAGAAAAATGACTCCACTTCACCGACCAAACAATCCGCTCATCAAAGCAGTGTAAGAGCTTAGAGAGAAATTTTATTTTTTCTTGCCACGTGGACATATAATATGTTTATTTTGTAGCATCGATACTTAATTAGACATCAATACTTAAGAGGTGCTTATGTATATAACTAGATATAATTAATAGATAATACAATCTTCTAAGCACCTACAAAAGAGATATTTGCATAGAAAAATATAACTTTTACGTAGGTGCTTGGTGATGTGCTTATATTCTTTTTTTTAGTACTTATATATAAACATCCCGCATTGTTGGATTCATAAACAATGAGCTTTGAAGATACACTTCACAGTTCACAGTCAGGCATGTTTGGCAGCATTTTTCATCAACTCATAGAGAGCAAGACCACCTCGGTGGCAACCGGTCATTCGCTGGCTCATTCCTCTTAACTCGTCCTGTTATTAACAAACATCAGCAACACATAAAAGAACTACATATTCCAGGCAAGGATCGACGAGTGTTAATGCTTCTTTCCCAAAACAAAAAAAAAAGTGAGAGCGAGAGAAAGAGGTCTTAATGCAGCCAAACTCACCACTGAAACCACATAGAGCTTTGTGGATTCATAGCCATCTTGAGCCTTAGAATAAAGTTCATATACACCACTCGAGTTGATGTTGCATTTTGTAAAAAAGAATGCAGCTGGCCTAACATTCATTTCTCGGCGAGAAACTCCAATCAAGACAGGATCTGTCTGCAAAACCAAATGTTGATTGTTAAGCAAACAACGTATTAGCAAAGATGTGAAAAATCCCGCAATCACAGAACTCATCTTGATAAAGCTATTACGAACAATTGGTAACATCCTTTCCCTGTTATTCTGTGAATTATTTGTATGAACCAGTAAAAATTACAACAGTGACATTACTAATACACTACTGCAGTAATCTAGGCATGCAAGACAAAAGCTGCAGGCAGTCGTTTTACCAGTGAATCAGCAGGAACTCCAGTTTCTTCAACTACTTCACGAATGATTCCATCAAACATCTCTTGGGAAACTCTTTCATTCAGGCGACCACTATACGTATTGTCAGTTTGATGACCCAAGATTCCAATTTCTTGTGGCTAAATAAAAAGGAAAAATTGATTACAAAGAAACGTATATGGTTTATGAGACACTCAATCCATAGAAGCGGAAAGGCTATAGCTTTATGCTCTCAATTCTCTACGTTGGGGTTTTCCGAAGTTCTAAAATATTACACACACACACACACACATGGGAGTATGTGCTCCCAGGAGTACCATACTCCCACTTCCAATATACCACTTAAACAAACATATTATACTTCTTTATCACTTTTAGTTAAGGAAAAAGTATATTTTCCAACCTTGAACTTTTCAAAAAGTCCGGAAAACAACCTTGAAGTCGAAAACTAGACAACAGAGAACCTCAAAGTTTGCAAACCAGACAAAACCCTCCGCGCCGATTCCACCCTGGTTTGGGGCCGACGTGGAGGTCCACCTAGACCCAGGGCTGACGAGGCCAAGTTTATAACACGTGGGCGGCCTTGTTTTTTTTTCTCTACTTCACGCAAGGCCATCGTGGAAGGGGAAATCCCCTTCGTCTCGAGAAACCCTAGATACAGAAATTGCATCGGTGCGGTGGAAGGCAACCTCCGGGAGCTCAAGCACGTTGCGTCGAACGGTTGCTTCCTTAGTGGTCGACGGCGGTGATGGGAAGTTTTTATCGCCGATACGGTACAGGGAGAGCCCGCTTGATTATGAGCTGACCGTCTGTTGCAATTCTGGTTCGATGTGTTTGTGGCTGCCAAAGAAGAGGCGTGTGCTGAATTGAGGAGAATTCTGGTGGCATAATCAGAGGAGTGTGCTGATTTGAGGAGAATTGTGGCCGAAAAGGAGGCTGTAGTTGTTCATCTTAGTGATAGGGTCAAAATGATAGAAAAGGATAGAATGTTGATCATCTCAGTGCTTGCATGTAGTGTCCTTGTTGTAGTTGGCTTGATGTTCTGGTAGTAACGTTCACTGGAATAGTAGAAAAGGATAATGGTGTTCTGCTAGTAATGTCATAAGTTTGTTGATGTAAGTTGTGAAACTGAATGTTCACTGGAATGGAAATGTCTATTTGAATTGCCTGTCAACATCATCTTACAAAAGTTCACTGCAATGGGTCCAGGTGGAACGAAGCAGAGGAAAAAGGAACAAGTTGGGCCGCCCGCTTGTTATAAACTTGGCCTCATCAGCACCGGGTCCAGGTGGACCTCCACGTCGGCCCCAAAAACCAGGGTAGAATCGGGGCGCGGGGGGATTTTGTCCGGTTTGCAAACTTCCGAGGGTCCTCGACTGTTTGGTTTTCAACTTCAAGGTTGTTTTCTGGACTTCTTGAAAAGTTCAAGGTTGCAAAATAGACTTTTTCCTATACTTAAATACCAATTATAAGATATTCCAATGCGACTTGATTGAAATTTTTTCATTAAAGACCTTTATTTTTGTTATATACCCTTTTTCACATGTAAAAGAAGTATATACACAAATTTTGTTATAAAAAAGTGGGATTTAATGAAATTTTTCATAGAACTCACTTTAGGGTATCTTAAAATCATTATTGGAGTACGTTCAAATTGATAAAGAGGTATCACCATACGATTTAAGTGATATATGAGAAGTGAGAGTATATACTCCCAGGAGTACCATACCATTTTCCTATATATATCCTAAAAAATCACTCCAACCATGCCTGGACTGCCAGAAAAGATTACATCATTTCACTGAATCAGGCACTTGTAACTAACTTACAAATTATAAGTAATGCCAATGACTCCGTCATTTTACGATATAAGAGAGACTACAGCTAATTTTTTCTTCTTTCAGTCTTCAAACAAATCTTAGATTGCAGGACACTACTACATCTTTCATGGGATGTTTTCAAATTATTAAACAGTTTTAAGACTTAACCTCTGAATGTCCGCTGGGGAAAACACAATATCCTGGGAAGTCAACCACGTTGTAGCTCCTTTGCAATACGATGATCTTTTCATCAGATGTTTCCACAATTGCAGCATTGCCCAGTGGGTCTGAGGTGTGTCGGCAACACACAGAATCATCTAATAATCAAATTCAAGAAGGTGGTGTTTTAGTTTTGACTGGTGATTCTTACAACTCCGTCTGTACTGATATTTTGATCGTGCAGTCTGAGTAGAAAGGTACCGAAACAAGTTGTGATGAATAGTTACTTAACAGTAATTTACTGACCAGAATAATGCCATCTTCATAATGAAACTTTTTTTGCGATGGATCTTCATAATGAACTTAATAATAAGACAAAGCAAAATTGTGCAAGAATGGAAAGGAAGATAGAGGGAAGTAAATATACATCAAGCATTTACATATTCAATGAGTGTAAAGCGCTCATTTGTAAGCAACGAATCAAACAGATAAGTGATGAAATGCGGTGACTGAAACACCCAAAAGTCCATAATAAATAGTTCCCAATCTACATAACAAACACTGCAAGTAAGTTATCTAAGTTACCTTCTAATGGAACCAAAAACTTCTCCCACTGTGGATTGAGATTTGTTCCCACAAATGTTCTGTTGCATGTAAATAAAAAATAAAATAAAACATAAGTGTATTCCAAAATACTGTAGTGAATATATTATGTCCTGCTGCTGTAGCAATAGGAACAATTGTTTCTATAATTTACAGAACATACCCCATGGATTGTATTGCTTTACTAACCTATAATCGGTGAGACCCAAGTGCAATGAGACAGAGTACTCCTCATTCGGCCCATCTATGCAGTGCAAGGAATGCCCCCCATACTGAAATTTTGTGATTATCGAGATGAGAAAATAGTAAAAGGGAGAAAGAGAGTCATCAATGGAAATTAAAACATCCCACAACTTTGTGATAGCACAAGTTCAGTAGTAACAGACACTAAAACAAAATTCACACATACAGAACATACATTTTAACGAACAAGCTAAATGAAAAAGCATACTTACAGAAAGTTTGTAGCTACTCGTTAGGTAACTCAATCAGCAAACAAAGTAATGGTGCAAGAAATTTTATTTGAATGAAAATGACGTGATGGACTATCCAGAAATTTCTACTAGGTAGCAAACGTGAGGCAGCCCCTATAAACTCTAGGAAAAAAATAAATCAAAATTGTCTCTCTACAGCAATTCAGCATGAAGTAAAATCCTAATTAACATAGCAGGGATATATAGATCATTCAGTACTTCAAAGTATAGCCTATAGTCTGCGAATCGCGAACGCACAGTGCTTTTCAAGCGACGAATACTCAGGTAGGGAAAAAAGGTGCATCGCAACAGATTCAGAACAAGAGCCACACACCCGAAACTTGGTTCCGTTAAACAGCGAGGGGTTCTTGTCGAGTTGGTTATTCCATATCTGCAAGTGCAAGGTCAGCCATCCCCGAAAGAAGCTAAAACGCCACCCATTCAATGGGTTAATCAATCTACACATTGGACAATTAAGCCAGCAAGGGTGATTAGTGCATATATGTAGCTAGAGCGTGCGCGCGAATCACCTCGTCTATGGAGCGCTCCAAGGTGGGATCTGGGTGGGGAATCCTGTCGAACGACCGGTCGAATTTCACTGAGACCTAGCTTCAAGAGACGATGGATTTCGTCAACACGGAGTTGTATTGCAGCAGTTCGGTCTGACCACGCGGAGAGAGGGAGAAGGGGGGGCTTACGCACTCGGGATCGGGGGAGGCCGGCGGGGCAGGAGAGGAGGAGCCTGTAAGCCGTGCAGGTGCCGGGGTCTGAGGCGGAGGCCATTCGATCGCCGTGGGTGGCGAAGACGAAGAGGGATGGCGTGTCACTCGGGGCGTTTTTTTTTACTTTCTAAAATGACACGTTTCAAAAGTGAAATTGCGAAAATAACTCCGCAAACAAAATAACACTGCAACTAGTTCAAAACGCCGCGGCAGCCCAACTAAGAAAAGAATTGACGACTACAGTGGGAGTCGAACCTACGACCTTTTGATCTCCCAAATATTGTTAACGCTATGCATAATGGGAAATCGGCGCAACAACCAGCAGCCTCCAACTCGAGCATACCGTGTAGGCGTGTATGCTCACCGCGACGGCTAAGGAGCGGATAATTTCTGAATGAAATGAAGGGTATTGGAGTGAATATAGAAGAGATACATGGGTATCCGACATTATAAGTGTTCGATTTGGATTCTGAGAAAAAAAATATAGAATAAGATACAAGATGAACGATATTTGTTCGTATGTATTCGTATATAACGTGGTATGAGAAAATTATATTGTGACTTCACTTAGGAACATGATAATAGATAGGTGGGTTACTACATCTGAACATCAGAGGATATGTCGGGAGCCAAAAATACAATTCGACCCTCTGTGTATTTTACACTAGTTCAGGATCACACTAGTGCACACAGTGTTAATATAGATGAATATCGATCCGCACAATACAAATTATTAAATAAGCGAGTAATTTGAATAGCAAATAACTGTTGTGGCCTTAAGGTCGAGTTTTATAATTATTAAGCCACATAGGGCTGGCAATAGAGAAATAGATAGCAGTGGAACAAAGGTAAACTCTAGCGGAATCCCATCAATTCACCACAAGCAACCGACTGGAATTGAGACTCGATCACACCTTCGTAGAACTCCTCCTCAAATGCATGTGATAACAACTCCACTTCTCTTGATTGATTATAACAAGCATGAGTACACAACCGTACTTGCAAATCATGCCACAGAATGCAATTTATAGATCATGGTTTATTCCAAAGGAATAGCTTCCGTGGTTATTTTGCAGAAGTGCAATTGTTGGACCGAAAAGGCGACTAGAGGGGGGGTTGAATAGGAGCACGCTCACTTTTTCATAAATAATGAATTCAATAATATTTTACTCCAGTAGCTATGGAAGCTATGAAGATCAGTAACTCAGTACAGCGGAAGACTAATATTGAATCTAATATAAACCCCTACGCAAAACAACAAAAACAACAAAGATTAAAGCACATCGGTCTTCACGGTCGAATCATTGGCCTTGGGCGGTCGGACCGATTTCGGCCGGCTCGATCGGTACACAGGCGATCGACCGCCGGCCTCGAATGCATTGAAAACCCATGATGAAGATGCAAATAGATGAAACTTTTGATCTACTAATCCAAACTTGATGAAACCCGAACACACCTTCTATGATATCGAGGACCTATTCCAATCGAAGATTATGATAATTCTTGGAGGAATCAAGATCCTTTTCCATTTGATCAAAAAAGGGTTCAAAACCGGGTCAAAACGAAAACTAGGTCAAAACTCTTACTCGTGGGTGATTGATGATCAAGATGTTCCTAGATAGATTCCCACATGTCACAGCAAGCTAGATCACGTGAAGAAACTAAGTAAAAACTCATGGATCAAAGAAAGACCTAAAATCATCAAATAGAGAGAAAGAACGCAATGAGACAAAACATTGATCAAACTTTCCTTTGATTGATTGATATGATCAGGGCTTACAGCCACTCCATCAATGGAGGACAATGCTCAATCCAAGAGCATGAAAATCACATCAAACATCAAGAACCCTAGCCTCCACAAAAGCTCTCCCTAAGAAAATTAGGGTTTACAAGAATTACAAAAGAGGCGAATAAGAGGTGCAGCCACCTCCCTCTCCTATTTATAGTGGAGGCTTAGACCTTCTAGAAGTTTGACTCTATAGGGCTCCCGTTAAGGTCCAAAACAAACGGGACACTTACGCACGTATTTTAATGCGCCGTCTTTAACATCTCTTGACCTAACTAGCTACACCTTGCGCCATCTTGTGCCACGGATTAGCTAATAGGTCACCCTTGTCCATCTTGTATCACGCTTGAGTACATTGACCTCACCCAGCATCGTTGATCATTCTGGACCTCAGCTCTCCAAGTATAGTCCCGATCATCCTCGTCGTTGACCACCAAGCAACCTGCACAACAATAGACAAGTAAACCGAATTTGGGAACAAGTTCTTCACAACTTGACCCATGTTAGTCAAAACATGCATCATACACCATATATGCCCTGAAACTCATGACTTTGACCTAACACACGAATATCGCCGCCACACCGGCGACGAACAAAGTGAAAACCGGTCCGATCGACCCAAGACCGGCTCGATCACCACTCGGCGGGCCCGACCACCACCTATGGGCGGTCGATCGCCAAGAATGACTTAGCCGATTTTCAACCTCTGAAAACCGAAACCTACTGAAAATTTCAAACCAATAGAACTTTTGGCTGGAGACTCCAAAAATTATGGGACCAAGTGCAATAGAACCCCCTCTCTTGCTTACACCCTCTATTTTTGGCCCAGCTCAAAACTCACTTTCAGAATCGCCGGTCCGATCGCCACCAAGGTCGGGCCGATCGCCATGGATCGGTCGATCCAAGCCACCTGGCCGGCCAAACCGATTCGCTCGACAAAGATGCCAACTTTGCCGAAAACACGTGAAACGACAAACCATTAACGCCATTGCCAATTGTCACATCATCATAAGATCTGGAGCATATCCCCATGATATCCAAATCTCCCCCTTGATGAACACATTGGCAATAATCTAGAAAACGTAATTTGGAGGTTTGAAAAGTAAAATACTTTCGTTTTCGCACAAAGACACAACTTGGTCCATAAGCAAGAAAAAGCAATGGAAATGACCAAGCTGGCATCAGAATAACATAGGCAAGTGAGATAAGGCAAAAGAAAGCATAAAAACTTTGATTTTCAGAAGAGAGTCAAAAATCTCATTTAAGGTCCATATGAAAGAACAATTGTTCAATTGACCTATGTACATTGTGAGGATTAATAAATGCAATTCAAGTTCAGAAGAATCAATAAGACAATAAGAATGCAATTCAAAAACTCCCCCTCACTATGATCCTCAAATTTCAGAAACTTTCAAATTTTCAATTTTCCCCTTTTTATCATTTTTATATATCTTCTCCCTCTTTGTTCAATAATGATATATTTTCTCCTCCAATATTGAAATATCTTCTCCCCCTTTGGCAATGGAGTCATCAAGGAATCACGCCTTCCTCTCATCCAGAGATAACAAATGCAGAATGAAGAAAGAAGCATAAAAAGGAGTATGCATGAAGTGCAATGGAGTGGCTTCATTTTTGTATATTTTAATTTTTGATTACAGGAAGCTTTGGAGATTACCCAAAAGAACAAGCTAGCATCTCTAATATTGCACAAACAACATATCAAGCCTAACAGCGCTAGCGAGATCATGATAAAACATATATATCAAAGCTAAGCACGAAGGCTCAAAAGTAAAGCAGTAGATTTGATCAATTTAAGTAAAACTTAAAATTCAGCAAATTCATCAACAGGGATCCTAAAGTGAAACTGACCATGTCAAAATATCAAAGTGAGATAAAAAATCTAACAAAGACCACATTAAGAGTCAATCAGGTCCTGTATTGAATCATTTTGCTCAGATTTCTCAAAAGCCCATTTGTCAACAGTTTTCTCATTTGCATTGAATATTGAAGTTGACTAATGATCTAACTTAGTGACAAGATCCTGGACTAGGAGCCATCCACAAACTCATCCTAAGCTTCGACCAGAAGTTGATTAAAGGTATATCTTAGTGAAGAAGATCCTGGACTAGGAGCCATCCACAAACTCTTCCTAAGCTTCTACCAGGACGACAAATCTTGAGGTTCATATATTTTCTGACAAGCAGTCCCCATGAGATCGTCGGGATCATTAAATTATCTCCAAGTTCATGTCTTTGACAAGCATTCTCGTAAGAATAGTTTGGCACAATTTAAGCATAAGACAGTCTTGATTTTTCATATTTCACAAAAGCAGTTTTAGAATCTCAAGAACACAAAAAGCTCAAGTAATGGTCAATTCTAGATTCAAGAGCTAACAAAGCAATTCTGACAGGGCCAATATCACAAAAGGAGCACTAATTGCGCAACTAGCTAAAACATCCATAAATTACAATTTTTAGTTCGAGTTGTTTTAGAGTTCTAGCTCATACAGCAAAGACTTATTTGTATATGTGAAAACATGATAATTCTAGCAAGTCAAAGAACTAGATATGGCATTGAGCAAGAATTGAAATACTAAAGCTCCAAAGGGTAATAGGCAAAGCTTCATCAATTTTAAAAGATAAGCAGAAAATCTTATATTACAATGCATCTTTTTGGATTTTTCATACCACTCGTTGTATTTTTCATATGAATGCAATATGATACAATGAGATGTAATAAAAAGCCTAAAAACCTAACAAGTTCAAAAAGATCAATAAGTTCAGAAAAAGAACAAGAAAAAAATATCAAAGGAACAAGGTAAGATCAGAAAAGATCGAACTCCCCCTCAAACCAACCCATAGGGATAAATTACCCCTAACTCACTTCTCAATGTGGAAAACCTAGTTGGGTCTAAAGGCTTGGTGAGGATATCAGCCAGTTGAGTCTCGGACTCCACAAAGTGTAGCACAATATCACCCTTCTCGACATGGTTTCTAAGGAAGTGATAGCGAATATCTATATGCTTGGTTCTAGAGTGTTGCACAGGGTTCTTAGCAATATTAATAGGAGAAGTGTTGTCACAGAAAAGAGGAACACTAGCAAAATTTAACCCATAATCCTTAAGAGTGGTTACCATCCACAAAATCGACTACAAAGAACTAGCAAAGAGCTACATATTCACTTCAAAGATGGATTGTGCAATGTAAGACTGCTTCCTAGATGACCAAGATACAAGAGAAGTGCCTAGGAAGTGACAAGTGCCTGAGATACTCTTCTTATAAAGCCGACAGCCCGCAAAATCAGAATCAGAAAACCCTCGAATGGACAAAGATGAAGAACATGAATACCAAATGCCATACAAAAGGGTAGAGTGTAAATACCTGAATATACGCTTAACGGCTTGGCGATGGAAAGTCCTCGGAGACGCCTGAAACCTCGCACAGAGGCAGACCGTGAAGTGGATGTTCGGCATCGAGGCCGTCAGTATGTAAGGGAACCGATCATCTTTGCGATACTCGCGTTGATCCACGATCCAATATGGATCCAAAACGATGGTTGCCATGGGAGTGGAGATTGGATTGCAGTCACCCATGTCGAAACGTTTGAGCAAGTCCTTAGTGTACTTCGTCTGATGGATGAAAATTCCTTCCTTGCATTGTTTAATTTGAAGTTCCAAAAAGTAATTGAGCTCTCCCATCATACTCATCTCAAATACCCTGGATATAGTCTCAGAAAAACTGGAAACAAGAGCATTAGAAGAACCACCAAAGATAATATCATTAACGTAAATTTGAGCAAGCAGGAAGTCATTACCACGCCTAAGAATGAACAAAGTCTTATCTACCTTACCCATCTCAAAATCATTCTTAAGCAGGAAGGTCTTAGGTCTATCATACCAGGCTCTAGGGCTTGCTTAAGACCATACAAGGCTTTGGATAACTTGAACACATGATTTGAGTACTTGGGATTCTCAAAGCCCGGGGGTTGCCTAACATAAACTTCCTCCTCAATGAAACCATTTAAAAAGACACTTTTAACATCCATCTGAAATAATCTAAAGCCCTTAGATGCAGCAAATGCAAGCAGAATACGAATGGCTTCTAGTCTAGCAACAGGAGCAAATGTCTCATCAAAATCTAACCCCTCAACTTGGCTAAAGCTCTATGCTACCAACCTAGCCTTGTTTCTAATTACAGAACCATCCTTATTTTGTTTGTTTTTGAAAACCCAGCGGGTTTCTATAACATTATGGTCACTAGGAGGTTCTATTAGGTTCCAAACTTTATTTCTCTCAAAATTCTCTAACTCCTCATGCATGGCATTAACCCAGCTAGAGTTTGATAAAGCATGTGATATATCGCGGGGTTCAAAAGAAGCAACAAATGCAGAATGAGAGTAGAGATTTGGATCATTATACCTGGAGCGAGTGACTCGCTCATGGAGATTACCTATTATCTAATCCGGGGGGTGCTGCCTTTGAATGTGAAGTGGTGCACCCAGAGAGGAAAACACCTCTTCAACCTCCGCAGGTACTGCTGATGATGAAGATGCAGCAGAAGCCTCATCTGAAGGTGAAGTAGTCATAGCAGGGTCTTGTGCTGGAATAGGAGCGTCAACAGCAGCAGGTGGAAGAACATCATCGAGTCCTTCATCATCTTCCTCTATGAATATGCTCTCTGCCACCTGTGTATCACCTGAAATATCTGATCTAGCTACAGGGCTAGTCTCATCAAAAGTGACATTGTATGTCTCCTGAACAAGATTAGTTTCAGCATTAAAAACTCGAAAACCCCTCGAATGTGCAGGATAACCCAGAAATAAACCATCAAAAGTTCTGGACTCAAATTTATCTAGATTTCCTGTCTTCAGAATAAAACATTTGGATCCAAAGATTAGAAAGTGCGAGACAGAGGGTTTTCTACCAAATCGAAGCTCATAAGCAGTCTTGCCCAAAGAAGGTCTCACAAAGACAAGATTAGCAATATGGCAAGCAGTAGCAACAGCTCCGGTCCAAAATCTCCTCGGTGTGCTATACTCATCTAGCATCGTCCTAGCCATCTCGACCAGAGTCCTGTTCTTCCTTTCCACAACGCTATTTTGTTGAGGGACGTGTGGAGAAGAGAACTGATGCTCAATACCACGCTCAGCACAAAAAGAAGCAAATGAGGCATTCTTGAACTCCGTACCATTGTCACTGCGGATCGCTCTCAAGGCACTCGAAGTTTAGAAGCTAAACGAAGAACAAGATTATGATAAAAGTCAAAAGCTTCATTCTTTGAAGCAAGAAAGAACACCCAAGTATATCTAGAAAAATCATCGACTATGATAAGAATGTACCATTTTCCACCAACTGACCGAACTCTAGCAGGACCAATAGTATCCATATGAAGCAACTGTCCCGGTCCGTCAGTCATGACCATAGTCACTGAAGGGTGTAAGGCGGCAACTTGCTTACCATGCCTACAGGGCGCACAAACAACATCTTTGACGGCTTTGAGTTTGGGCAAACCTCTCATGAGCTCAAGGTTGCTAACTCGCGTCAGATGATCAAAACTAATGTGCCCCAAACGACGGTGCCAAAGCCAGAACTCAGAAGAAGAAGATGAAATCAAGCATTTGAGAGAACCAGCAAGAGATTCAGAAAAGTCAGCTCCAAAAATTCTATCAACTCTAGTAATTACAAAAATAAGCTCACCAGTTGAATCAAGCACACGGCAAGCATTTTTCTTAAATATAGTCTCATAGCCATCATCAAGAAGTTGAGACACAGAAAGCAAAATAAACCTTAGCTTGTCCACAAGGGCGACATCCTTGAGAATAAAACTGTCGTTCACCCTGATCGATCCCGTTCCTTCAATTCGCCCTTGTTTATCATCTCCAAAGGTGATGAAATCATCACCTGTCGACCGCGTGAAAGAGGTGAACCATCTTGAGTCTCCGGTCATGTGGCGTGAACATTCGGAGTCGACGAACCACGTGTCCTTCCTCTTTCCGCGGTAATCCTGAAAATCAAGGAACAGAAGAACGATGTGTCTCAATACTGGGGTTAGTTAAACAAGACTTAGGAACCTAGTACTGAGACACACGTCTCAATACTGGTGATATGCCCTAGAGGCAATCATAGAGATGATTGTATCATGTCTATGTTTATGAGTTATTGAAGAAATGTTATTCTGTTCCTTGAATGAATCATCAGTTATATAGATAAACGAGTATGTGACTTGTTGGTGAAGCTCTTTACACTTACATGATGTCATTCTAAATGTATCCTTGGTCGATATCACTGGTTGAAATAGTAGTGACTCTACGACCAGCACATGTATGGATTGATGACCATGTTTCACCAGTCATGGCTATAGAGATATCGAATCGATAATGTGAACACATGTTAGAGAGCATGGTGTTGGATAGAGCATGGTGTTGGATGGATGTAACATCCCAACTTTTTGGCTTTAAATAAAACATGTTAATTAGTTGCTAGTTGAAAATCTCACCATTTGAAATTTTTGAATTTAAATTTAAAGCTTAACATGGACCTTTATTAGCAAAAGGATTTAATATAATTAATCCCAATATCAACAATGGCCAAAACTATTTTATTTGGACTCTATGGGCTTGGATATATTTTTCATATTTTTCCTGGAATTTTTCAGAGATCATTTGATATTTTCTATTTGCTATTTGCATTTTCTGGATTTACTAAAAAGAGAAATCAATTAAAATTCTCAATGAATAGTGCTAGGCCGCGTACTGTGCGGCCCATTCCCGCGCAGCAGCCCACTCCGTCGCACGTCCCCGCCTACCTCCATTGGATGAGCGACGCGTGCCCTCCCAGCAGATTGGACGCCCGCACGCTCGCCCGCCTTTCCCCGCTGGATGGTCGCCGCGTGGCCTCTCCCGCTGATCTCGCCCGCTCGCGCCCACGTTGCCCTGTCTCTCTGGCTGGTGGGACCGCCACGACATCTTCTTCCCCGTGGCCTCTTCTTCCCCGCACCCTCGCTCGCCCGACGCCATTGCCGTTTCTCCCGAGCTCGTCCGACAAAACAGGAATCGTTACAATTTGTTCGCGCCAACCCTACCAAATCGTATCTCTGCCTATCCCGTACTTATCCCCAATCGAATCATATTCCGAATCCCTCGCAATCTCCTAAAATTAGAGAATTCCCGATCGTGGCCGTTTCGGACGCAAATTGGGGGTTTCCAATTCAGCTCCTCCCGAGCCCTATAAAGGCCGCCCTAGGGTTCCCCTCTCCCTCCTCATCCCAGCGCCACCACCCTCGTCCTCTCTCTCGCCCCAGTGCCGCCGCAATTGGCTTTTCACCTTTTGTCGCCGCCGTCGGGTTTTCTGCAATTGTGCCGCCACCGCCCTGCCCTCGTCGACCCCGCCATCGTGCTCAGCAAGACTTGAGGCACCTCGGGCGCACCTCCTCACCGCTCGAGCGCTGCTGTCGCCCTTGTCCGACAACGGCAGTATCTTCACCGCCGCTCCTTCCTCACTGGTCGTCATTATCCATCGCCAAACGCGGTAAGGGCACTAGCAGTCTTGCAGAGCTCCAAAGAAGCCACTGGTACCCTCCACCGCCGGCGAGTCACCACCGATCATCGACGCCTTGTTTCCCGAGCGCCACCGCCGTCCACCTCGGCCAAGCGTCGCCAGACCATCTCACTCTGTGGCGGCGTGTGTCGCCACGTGCAGGCACATGTGGGCGACCATCATGCCTAGATCCTCGGCTCGGTGGACTTAGTCCATCGTGACTCGAGAGGCTAACATGTGGGGCCTACATGTCAATTTCTTGTTATTATTATTTTCTTTTTTCGGCTGACGCAAGCATTGCGCAATAATCCAATTTTCTTTATAAAAATAATTCAAAAAATTAAATTAAAATCCAAATTAGGGTTTTAATTGATTTCCAAACTTCCAAAGCCCATAACTTTTGCATCCGAACTCCGATTAAGCCCATCCAAATGGCTAAATTCATATAAATTCAAGATATATTTATTGGTGAATTTTATTTGATTTTTGTAGTTTGTTTTACCTCTATTATTTATTAGTTTTCATTTCTTTTGCTACGTTTGCGAATAGACATCGATACTTTGGGAAATTTTAGAGAAGAAGAGCACCTCAACATCAAGACCATTACTTAGACCTATTCCAAGACAAGTTATACCTTTGATTATGTTGCACCCAGTCTTCAAATTACTTTGATTTAAATTATTGTATTTTATTTTAAGTATTTATTTAAATGCTTTTGGGTGTAGTTATTAATCCAATTTCTTATATCCACTTTGTCAATTGTATGTCATATTCTTTTGTCACCCTAGGTTGGTTCGTTACTAGTCGGTAATATCATAGCACCAACGTGGGTTGATTAGATACGAGTAGACTGCTTAGCCATACCACGAGTCATCATTTCATGTGAGTCGCAAATATAAATTTGACTAATGGAATATAGAACTATGTGATAAAACTGGTGTGCCGTGTGCTATTACTCGATGATGTTATGTGTTGCACTTAACCAACAGGGTGGGAAAAGATTTAGACTGAGGCAAGTGGTGGATTTTGTGTGATTGGTGAAGCTGTGTGCTGGGATCATTAAACTGTGTGACTTAGTTAAAAATTGAAAGTCTTGCCTCGGTTAATTAAGGACTTAACTTTGTGTGCCATTGAATTGAGCTTACTGCACGACCACATGCCTAGTATGGGTTGGGTCTAATTTAGTAAGTTATGAAATCTTGACATTGATAACTCAGGTTGTATGATAAACTATGTGATGGGCTGGAGGTGTGAATCTCACATCGTGGGACGGTTCGCCGCATCCCTGTCCAAGATGTGTGTCGTAACCAAATGCTGTGTGTATCGGTTGGACGGCAATAAAGCACATCGGGAGTGTCAATGCTTGAGATGAAGTTTCTAAAAGGTTTTGTTATGACCAGTGCTAGCTACACTGATTGTATCATGTGGATAAAGTGTACAACCTCTGCAAATTGTTTAATCAATCTATTCGGATAGCTGCGTCCGCAGTCATGGACATGTTCGGGAATTTCACATGAGGGGTAGATTTTCATAAAACAATTGGGAATGGTCAGCTGTGTGAGATAACTGGTGCAGCTGTGTAAATAACTTGCTTATGCTTTGTGTCCTTTGTGAAATCAAATGTTAAATTATTATTATTTATTTGTTTTGAATCATGTTTTCAATCTAGTATTTGTATTCAATTGCAAATGTTGTATTTCTACAAAAGAACCACAGAAGCCATTGTTTTGGAATAAGTCATCATCTATACATTGCATTTTGTGGCATGACTTGCGAGTATACTCATCCTTGCTATAATCAATCAACAGAAGTGGATGAGTCAACGCCTGCTTTTGAAGAGGAGTTCTACGAAGGTTGATCGTTATGGTCTTGATTCCAAACAGTTGCCTGTGATGAATTGATGGGATTCTGTTGGAGTTTACTTTGTTTCCGCTGTAGTTTATTTCTTTATTGTCAGCCTTGTATGGCTTAATAAATGTAAAACTCGATCTTAGGGTCACAACAGTTATTTGCTATTCAAACTACTCGTTTATTTATTGTTTCGTTGTATGGAAGTGATATTTCATCGATGTTGACACTGTGTACACTAGCGTGATCCTAGACTAGTGCAGTATACGCAGAGGGTCTAGATTTGCATATTTGGATCCCGACAATAAACCCACCTTGAGACACTATTGATTTGTTATGATTCTATGTGTCGTTAGTTGGTCCTAAGCAATGATGATGTATAATCTTTAGACCTGAGATCAGTATAGTTCCCTACATACGTATAGTACTCTTAGGAGTTGCCAAACACTACTTGTAACTATAAATGCGCTAAATAGCGCTAGGCAACAACCCCTGTAGTTAATTTCCAAGCTTCTTTTGGAAAGCAGGCATGGAACCATTTCTTTTGGGTGTAGCAATCAATCCTATCAAAATTGCATTGCAATATTGCTTCTGTACTTACAGATGCAACTGTCATGTAATATGTACTTTTTCTTACTGGGTGGTCTTTGTTCTTGTTTATGGTTTATCCCAATCTGGTTTACATTGTCAGCGTAAAGTAAGTTCTCATAATTTTTATTGCTTACATTTGCACACTGTCACTTTCTATGTACTCTCCATTATGTAATATGCAAAAGAATGTGTTTAAAACTACTTCACCGTTTTGTGAGTAATATATTATGCTGCTTATTCCTCTCTTTTTTTAATGTTTCCTTTACTATGGATGTAGCTCAAAAAATATTAAGTAAGTTCTCCAGATAGCTATCATCCACTTCAACGTAGCAATTGCCTCAGTTAATGATTCAAAATGTGTTTTGCCTTTATCACTTTTTTGAATTTAAAAAAGCAGAATTTGTTCGGGATTATTTGTGTTTGAGTCGAGATTTCAATTGATTCCAGCATGGTGTATGAGATATTTATGCAAAGTATTTTTTTTTAAGTTCCTGTTACATTGTAGCTCTACTGTGTAGTTTGATTGTACTATATATGTAGTGTGGAATCCAATGATCTGTCTGTCCGGAGTAGCAATGGAAAAGACCACTGTCATTTTCGGTGTTGTGTTACCATCTCGCTCAAAAGTTAATGTACTATATTATCGTTCGTTAATATTTTTCCAGCATCAAATCCTGATTTTGGAATTCTTCTTTCACGACAGAAAACTTGAGATCAATAGAAACCGTGTACATACAAATACGACAACATTTTCACTAACGAGTATGCATGGATAAAATTGTGCAACGATCAGATTAGATTCGTGTTCTTTACGAGACTGACGAATTACGCGTTCTGTGACTGGTTTGATGTAACTTATTTAATCATAATACACATACGAATGCTTTATCTTCAGTGAGAAAGCATGTACCACACTTCATGAGTTCCTAGAGTGTAATACTCCTTTTAATCGTCAAGGAATTTGTACCACACTTCATGAGTTCCTAGAGTGTTGGTAGGAACCGTCCCCAACACCGGGAAGCTAGTGCTGGGTGACGGCGGTGGGATGTTGGGGTTGGGGTCGGGTCCGGTAGGAACCGTCCGCAGCACCGGGAAGCTAGTGTTGGACGACGGCGGCGACGGCGGCGACGGCGACGGGATGTTGGGGTCGGGTCGGTCCGTAGGAACCGCCCGCGCAGACCGGAGGCCGATCTTTGGTGATGGTGGCGGGATGTTGGGGTCGGGGTCGGGTCCGGTGGGAACCGTCCGTAGCACCGGGAAGCCAGTGTTGGACGACGGCGGTGACGGCGGCGGGATGTTGGGGTCGGGGTCGGGTCCGGTGGGAACCGTCCGCAGCACCGGGAAGCTAGTGCTGCCCGATGGTGGTGACGGCGGCGGGATGTTGGGGTCGGGGTCGGGTCCCGTAGGAACCGTCCGCAACACTGGGAAGCTAGTGCTGGGTGACGGCGGCAGGATGTTGGGGTCGGGGTCGGGTCCGGTAGGAACCGTCCGCAGCACTGGGAAGCCAGTGTTGGACGGCGGCGGGATGTTGGGGTCAGGGTTGGGTCCGGTAGGAACCGTCTGCAGCACCGGGAAGCCAGTGCTGCCCGACGGTGGTGACGGCGGCTGGATGTTGGGGTCGGGGTCGGGTCCGGTAGGAACCGTCCGCAGCACCGAAAGCCAGTGCTGGCCGATGGCGTTGACAGAGGCGGCAGCGCCCTGTCGTAGGAGGGGTCGAAGAAGGGCGGCTGGTCGATAGCCAACTGTCGCGCTGACGCCGTGGAGAGGAGCATCAGTGGGAGGAGCAGAAGCAGCGCCGCCTCAACGGCGGGCGTTGTGGTGACCATTATTGCTAGCTAGCTTATCTTCTTGCTACGCGCATATATGCATGGGGCTATATATAGGGAGGGAGGGAGGGATTAGATAGGGGGAGAGGTTTGCCAGCTCAGTGTGATCGATCGATCGGTATTCTAATTGATGGAGGGCATAAATTGCGGCAATGGATTTGTATCTTCAGAAAATGGATGCCGGTTATTGTTTGCAATTGCAGGACAGGATGTAACACGGGGTGATTTCAGTGTGAGTGCAGGTTAATTTTTGTACATATATGTCATCACGCATGCTAATTAAGCAGGTGTATTGATTTGGATTATTAGTACTATGGATTTGTATCTTCCAAAACTAGAGGTCGTTTATTTTCAATTGCAGGGAAATATGTAACATGGGATGATTTCAGAGTGAATGCCACTCGCAAGCCCGAGAGCAGAGCAGAGAGACAGAGAGGAGCGAGTGAAGGGAGATAGATGTTTCGTCAAAAGTTTTTCGTTTTGCATTGCCGATTGGATAGTGTTTAGAGCGTTGTTTAGCGGTTGCATTTCTATAAAAATATCTCCATCAAACCAAGATCATTGAGAAGACGTAATTTTTTTTGCTGTAATTCATTATTCATAATTAATTTATTTGTAATTAATTAGTCATAATTAATGTAGTACATAATTTAGTCAAAATTAATGTAGTAATTATTTAGTCTTAATTAATATAGTCTTAATTAATGTAGTTGTAATTAATTAGTTGAAATTAATTTGCCTTAATTAATTAATTTAATTATACTTAATTTAGTCGTAATTAATTAGTCTTAGTTAGCTAGTCCAAATCTATTAGTCATAATTAAATTTAGTCGTAGTTAGCTAGTCTGATTAGTCGTAAATAATTAGTTGTAGTTAGCCCTAAGGAAATTACTAATCATGGTTAATTAATTGTAATTAATTAGTCGTAGTTAATTACTAGTTTTTAGCAGAAATTTAGTAGTTTTTTTAATTATGGACTGATTACCTGGGTGTCGTTATTTTGGGAGGTAGGAAAGTGTACTTATTTTTGGAGAGGTAGGGAAGTGTAGGGAATTGATTGTAACATATGCATAGGGTTGTTGTGGTTTTAGGTAATATCTAACATGCAAGACTTGCTTGTGTTTTATGGTGACAGTTACGTACAGGGTGGTCCAGGCGGAGGGTCTGGATGTGATGAATATTCACCAGCTGATGAGCTACATCCAGAGGGAGTTCGCCACGAAGGTTGCCACAAAGAAGCTTGTCATCGAGGCGATCACATGTGCGAATAGGGGAGGGCAGAGCGTATGGGAGCTACTCAAGGTGAATGGTAGCGTTGCATGGGGTCAGTACATGCATATTGCTGCCAAGCTCAAGACGGTGATATACGGGGGTCCGTTGGTGTACGTGAGCAAACCTTGATGATGCTGGTGCCAGTCGTTAGCGGTACCTAGCAGCACATAACATATCCCAAACACACAGAATATATCGGACGAACCTTAATATAATATGATGACGTCCATATCACTAACAACCAGCTCGTATCTTTATATGACCAGTTCTCATTTGGTCTCGACCAATTCGTAACTTCTTACGACCAGGTTTCAACCACTTTGTGACCATGTTCGACCAGCTTACGACCAGCTCGTATCTGATCGAACTGAAAGATCTTATCGTGTATTCTCCCTTTGCCTCACGATATCTGGTTGAACTTCAGGTGAGATGTTGTGTCATCCATGGACTTTTCAATACTTTCTCGATCGAGTATCGGATAACTTCATGTTGTTGACACTTCGACCACTAGTGGCATGGCCATACGCTTTCTTTATCCAACAACAACGAGGGGATATCTCTCTCCTGTTATGTTAGGAGGGGCAAATCACATATCCGACCAGTCACATCCCTCCGTATATTTCATAACATACCCGAAAGCTACCTTTATAACTACTCAGTTACGAGTAGCGTTTGGCAACCCCTAAGAGTGTTATTACATATGTAGGAAACCATACTGATCTCAGGTCTAAGGATTTATACATCATCATTACTTGAGACCAACTAATGATACATAGAATTATAACAATCTCAATAGTGTCTCAAGGTGAGTCTATCCAACCCCATGTTCTTTAACATGTGCTCACATTATTGATTTGATATTCCTATATCTATGACCGGTGAAACATGGTCATCAATCAATATATGTGCTGGTCGTAGAGTTATTGTTGTTCCGACCAGTGACATTCGACCAGGGATACATTTAGAATGACATCATATAAGTTAATGAGTTTCACCAACAAGTCACATACTCATTGATCTATAACTGATGATTCATTCAAGGAACATGATAACATATTATCCAATATCATGAACATAAGGAAATACAATAATCTTTATGATTACCTCTAGGGCATATTTCCAACAGGGTGAAGAGGAAGCTAAGGGGCTTGCCATGATGTGATCGGCGCCGCAAGGCAAAGGCTGGAGAGGGAGAAATAGGAAAAGAGAGAGGAAGGCGAGGGGGAAAGGAAGAGGAGCTCGAGCGGCTCACGGGGCTCTCTTAATAGGGGATTGAGGAGTAGGGACAGGGCTCGTGGCCTGGGGCAGTGCTCGGACGGCATGGCCGACAAGACAAAGCGAGGTGGAGGTGACGCACGCGGACGTGGATGGGGTGGGGCGGAGCAGAGGGCAGGTGAGGAAGGAGACAGGGTGGAGAGGCGCGGTGGGGTCAATAGGAGTAGGTGAGGGAGGAGACAGGGCAAACACGGAGAGGACGGGGCATTCAATGCGCTAGCGTGGCGGCATGGCAAGCTGAGCTAACAGGGCATGGGCACTGGCTTCGGGAGGAAGACAATGGGGAGGTGCGGCCGACAGGTGGGGACCACCAGGCGATGAGAGAGGGAGGGAAGAGGGAGGCAGCCGGCGCGCGGGCACACTAGGCCGAAGAGATGGGTCGCGTGGAGGGATAAATGGGTTGGGAGCAAAGGCTTGCAGCCCAAAGCGAAAAGGAGATTTAATTGATTTTTCAATTTTCAGATAATACAACAAATCTAAATAGCTTTTAGAAAAATAGCAAAAGAGTTCAAAAATTCTAGAAAAATACATAGAAATTCCTTGAATTATTTTGAACTTAATAAAATTATTTCCAACTTAGAGCTGGCTTTTAATTTTGCACATAAATTATTTTTAGTTTTGGAAAATAGGAAAACCCCTTTTTAAAAGCTAGGAAATTCAGTAAATTAATTAAATTTTCCTTTTTAAATTTTAAATCCAATAAAACCTAGTAAACTCAATAAATTCTATTTTTTACATTAAAAATCAAGGATATCGAGAAAAGCAATAAAACTATTTTAAAACTCAGGAAATTCAATAAAATAATAATTTTAAAATTTTAACTTTGGTAACAGAACTTTGGGATGTTACAGGAATCAAGCAGGACTAGAAAAACATCTCTTTTGAAAAAAACGAACCACCAACTAGAGAACGGTCCTACCGTATCGTGGTAGTACCACACTTATATTTGTGGTTATACCGCTAACCATGGGATCGGTCAGACCGGCCAACACATGGCGGTTATACTGGTTGCCCACCAGTCAAACCAGTTAATACTGGCGATCAGACCACCAGGAGATTTTGACCGGCACTCAGCTTGGTCAACGACTTCACGGGCCGGTTACACCGCCACATGGCTCCGGTCAGACCGCCAAATTGAGAAGGCTAAAAAACAGATTGCACTTCGCTTCAACTAAAGTCGCAAGACATATTTGTCGATTGATGCGAGATGCAAACAAGGGTTGAAGTCGAGATTCTCAATAAGTTACAAAACACATTTGCTGATTTTTTAGAATCACGCCACAAGAAATATGGTACATGGACTTAAACCATTTGCATGAGCCTCAACTACACCAAATACCGAGACCGGTAAAAGACTAGGAACACATCCTTAGCCTATGCTAGTCATACATTTGTCTTGCGTATTTGTGGATATCGTGAGGATATGTGCACGATCTCAGGATGATGAGTCAATTGGCAATGGCTTTGTTGGTTTGCAAAATCTTGCGTTTTCGGGGTTTGCTTCTTGCTGTCAGACCACAGGCGGTCTGACCGGTGGTTTGGGACGGTCGGACCGGCAATGGTGGCCGGTCGGACCGGTCTGACCTAAAATTGGCTTTTGGAGCTAAGCCAAAAATAGGTTGTGTAGGCAGGTGAGGGGAGTCTCCTGGATGTGGTTTCATCATTTTTGGAGCTCTCAGTCAAAAGTTCTATTGAGTTGAAAATTCCAGAAGGTTTCGGATTTTCAAGCTAGATTTTTGGCTAAGTCTTTTTGACCGGTCCGACCGCCGTTGTGGGAGCGGTCCGACCGGCCTGATATCGGTCGGACCGACCCTGTGGGGCGGTCAGACCGGCAATGGCTTGGAGGTAAGCCATGTTCGCATTGATGCGTGTTGATTGTGTTTTATGCTTAGTTATCAATGCTTTATTGTTGCATATTGCATTGCGGAACTGACGTGGGTCAAGTTGTGAAGAACTTGTTCCCGGAAACGATTTGGTTGTCTATTGCTGTGCAGGTGGCTTGCAGGTCAACGACGTCAACGGTGAGTGGATCGGGACTACGCTTGGAGAGCCGAGGTCCAGAACGATCAGGGATACCGGGTGAGGTCGTGTGACTCAAGCATGGTGCAGGATGGGCAAGATGGATCGAACGGGTGGTTCGGTACAGCTGGTTGGATCAGGCGGTGCGGATATCGGTGCGAGTCTCTGGGAGGTTCCGATGGGATTCGGACAAGAGAGGCTTGGCGTCGATGAGAACCGCTGATCAACCTACACGTGGTGAAGCAGGCGATTGCTTCAACAGATTTGTGTGGGTCCCATGTGTGAGTGGGCCCCAAATGTGACTCTAGTCCTCTCTAGTATAAATAGGAAAGGAGGGAGAAGGAAAACCTTTGAGGCATTCATTTGGTTTCTTCCATTGCTTTTCTAGGGTTAGGGTTTGGAGAGGAAGAGAGGGAGAGATTGTATGCTCCTTGGGTGAGCTCTTGTCCTCCTAGTTGGAGTGGCTTTGTAAGCATCTTGTGAGATCAATCAATCTTGTGATGCTTGCTTGAGAGATCTTTTGTCTCCTCTTGTGTTCTTCTCTCAATTGAATGAATTTGGTGCTTCCTTGATTCAAGGGTTTATGCTTGGTCTCTTGACCCATTTTGTCTTGCTTTGGTGTGTGGGAATACTCCTAAAATCATCTAGACCATCAATCCCCACAAGCAAGTCTTGAATCAAAGTCTTTCACATTTCTAGGGTTTGTGCATTTCTTGATTAAATCCTTGAGATATCGATTCTGTGAAGCGGATCTGAAGGATCGTCGCTAGAAATAGGTCTCTAATATCATTAGGGAGGTGTGCTCGAAATTTGGTCAAGTTTCATTGGTTGAATCAAAAGTTGGATCAAATTTCGTTTTGGATTTGGGGTGGATTTTTCAGTACTGGACTGAACCGGTCTGACCGGTCTTGTAACGGCGGTCCGACCGCCCGTATATTCAGACCGCTGTACTGCCGGGTCGAACCGCTGTCCACCGGTCCAACCGCCAGCTAGTTGCCGGTCAGACCGCTGGTTGAACGTCGGTCAGACCGCCCTTGGTAACCGGTCCGACCGCCTGTGCCCAGATCAACCCTTTGAGTTTAAGTCTCCACATTTGTGTCGTGTGGTTGTCGGGGGTTATCGAATTCAGCACAAGGCTTCCGCTGTGTGCTTACTGATCTTCTTAGCCTTCATAGCTAAAGGAGTGAAGTTCGTGTTGAATTTGATTTAGGTGAGAAAGTTTTGAAAGCGCCTATTCACCCCCCTAGTCGCCTTTCCGGTCCTACAAGTGGTATCAGAGCCGGTTAGCTCTTTTCTATAGATCTTAACCGGTCTTTGGAGCCATGGCGACTGAGCGATATTCAATCAGGCCACATGTTTTTGAAGGAGTTGATTTTGCTTATTGGAAGGCCCGAATGGAGGCCTACATCGAGGCTCAAGGGCACGCGATTTGGCTTAAGGTGAAAAACCCTTATGTCATGCCAGCCGATGACAATTTGATCACTCCAGATGTGGAGAACAACAGCAGGGCTCGGAATTTCTTGATTCAAGGCCTTAGTCGATCGGAGTTTGAGCGTGTTGCTCATTTGCTGTCTGCTCATGAGATCTGGCGGACTCTTTGTGATTATCACGAGGGTCCATCGCGATCAAGGAAGTGAGACAGAACCACTTAAGAAAGCATACTCCAAGATCGAGCAAAGACACGTGAATCTTTAGATGAGCCGTGGGGAGATTTTCTAAAATTCTTCATGATCTCCGCTACCGTTGATCTTGTATTTTATGAGTCTGAAAATGCACGCCAACTTTTGGGTGCTTTGGATGTGAAGGTCTGGGGGATGAAGATCACTGCCATCAATGACAACACTGTCATGAGTGAGCTTACCATGGATAAGCTTTACTCGAGGTTGAAGACGCATGAGATTGACTTTATCTCGCGTCTCCCCACGACAGAGCCGATGGCTTTAGTGGTTGACAAATCTGAGGGCAGATATGCTGATTCCTTTAATGTTAGCTCATCTGGATTTTCTTTGTCTGCTTTGCATTCTTTGAGCGATGAGCAACTTGAGAGACTACCTGAAGATGACTTAGCCCTCCTATCCACAAAATTCACGAGAGCCTACAACAATGTGAGGAGTAGGAGGAGAGGTGGACCTGTCACTTGTTTCGAGTGTGGTGAGCCCAACCACATTCGTTCTAGATGCCCCAAGCTGAGGGGCAAGAAGGAGAAGGAGTCACAAAGGCATCCTCAAGCGAGGGATGCCAAGTCCAAGAAGACAAACTACCGCAAGTTTGTCAACCGAGTCCTTGAAGCTCTAGAGGATGTGAGCATGGATGATGTGGACTCGGAGGTGGATGACGACAGGAGTGACCCCCGTGGCAAGAAGAAGGCACGTGATTTCACAGGCATGTGCTTCATGGCCAAGAATAGCCACGACAGCGACTCCTCCAACAGCGAGGATCCTTTTAGTGATCCCGATGAGGTATGCCCTTCACTTCCTGATATGAAAAGGGATTTAGTGCTTGCTGAACAAAAATTGCATAAGCAAGCTAAAGTGATCAAGAAACAGGATACTATGATTGATAATTTGAACCTAGAAGTGGTTAGGCTCAAATCCATTAATCCTGATGATTTCTGTGATTCATGCTCTAGCTTGCTTAATGAATTGTCAAGCTTGAATAATGCTCATTCCTCTGTTGAAAAACAATTGGAAAATGCTCTTTCTGAACTAGAATCTCTCAAGTCTAGTTCTGTTTGCATGGATGCCATTCCGCTTGCTGTGACTGCTTTAGATGCTATTCCTTTAACTTGCTCAAACTGTGCTTTGCTAGAAGTGAAACTGGATAGCTCTTTAAAAGAATTACAAAAGTTTGATGCTATTCACACTTGTTCTCATTGTAAGAATAATCGAATTAAAATGCAAGAGATGACTGAAATGGTTGCTTATTCTAGAATTGCCTCTTGTGAAAATTGCCCTAAGCTTACAATTGAGATTGAAGCTTTAAACAAGACTCTTGAAGAGAAAGCTAAAATTGAAAGATCCATGTCTCTTACTGCTTCTAAGAAAGTTATTGATTCTTCCTCTTGTATGTTGCATGTTGAAATTGAAACTGCTATTGGTAAGATACAAGAGGCTTTTAGAGTCAAATTTAAGGAGCAGTTGAATAGGATTGGAGAGTCCTATTGTGTGTCTTGTGAGGCTCTTAAAGTGGAAGTGGATCTTCTTAAGAGCAAACATGTTGAGGAAATCGATTCTAAAAAGTGCTCCAATTGTGGAGTTTTGGCAAAAGAGAACGATTACCTCAAAATGACTCTTGAGAAGTTTTCTAGTGGGAAAAAGAAGCTCAACTTGATTCTAGATCAATCCAAGGTGAGTGTGAAAAACAGTGGATTAGGCTTTAAGTCCCTAGAGCTCTCCAAGAATGTCTCACCAAAGATTGCTAGAGTTGTGAAAAGTGGTTTGGTTGAGCAAGAACCTTCCTTGACTCCAAAGGTTGTTCCTAAAGCTGTAGGTTCTGCTCAATCTCTTTCTAGCAAGAAAGGTGCTTCTGTCTCACCAGTACGGACCCCTCAAAAGGTCAAGTACAATTGCACCTTCTGCAAGAAAGAGGGCCACACCGTTGAGTTTTGCTTTCGGAGAGCAAAGATTGAGAGGAAAGAGAGAATGAGCACTTTGAGATCCATTAGAGGAATCTCTTCTTGTTTGTAATCTCTAGAGCAGGCAACCTATTCAACGTACTCATTTATAGGCCTAGGTTTGTAGAGAACTCGTTGACTCTTTTGGTGGGTCCAGCGCAGCTTGGTCTTGGATATCATGAGGATAGACCACGGGTAGCACCTAGACAGGGGAGTATCGGTCTTTTGGTAGATCGCTCGAGAGGTCCAGTGGTGCTCATGGGCATTCTTATGGTTTTGTGCCTAATCATTTTTCTCTTTGCTTCTTTTGCTATTCCTGTGCCTCGTCCATCTCAAGATCGACACCCAGATCCTTTATCTCAAATCCCAAGATCGAGGCATGGATGTTTTGAGGAATTTGCTCTTCTGCTTTCATTGTATCATAATGCATTTTTATTTCAAATGTCGTGCATTGCATAATAAAAATTATGGAGCTTTGAGTACTATCCTTGTATGGCTTGATTTCATACTCTCTACCTTGTCATATCAAGTGATAGTCTGTTGGACTTCTTTATGGCTCTTCGTGTTTTGGCTTAGCTTTTCCTTGCTAGCTTTATATCTGTGAGCAAATTGAATCGAATCATGTCTTGTTGGATCTTGTGACTAGTTTTGCTCTAGTGATCCTCTTATGATTCTTGCCATGTCTTACAAGTTGAATTGAGTCTTGAACTTATTTTGAGATGAAAATGAGCTTTTTATCTTCTTAAGTCAAGCAAATGAAAAAAGATTTTCTGTGTGAAAAAGCGATCTCACCAATCCTTTCTCATGAGACGGCTTGTCATTGCACTAGGCATGAACTCGGGGAGTTTTGGATGACCTAGACCACTCTTTTAAGCTTATCGCTTGAGATGGTCGCGGCAAGGCTTGAGATCTAGCACAAGAAAAAAGAAAAAAATTGCCCAAAAGGGCTAAGTGCTTGAGCTTTGCTTCAAAAGAATTCTCTTAATGCTCAAAATGCCTCAATTCTGCTTTTGAGTCTCTTTTTGCTTATAGACATGGCTTGACTCATTTTTGGTTGCTTTTAGTGAATCTATGACATTGAGCAACCTTTCATGGTTTTAATTCATTAATCTCAGATTTCGCTATCTTGGTGTTAGCTTTGCAAGACATGTTTTGCCATGATTGAATATAGCTTCTACTCTTTATATGGCTTGGTATATGTCTTGTACTGTCTACATAGATAATGGTCATGGCTCCTTTTGCTAAATTTCAAATAAAGTCATTTCTTCATGCTCGTTCTTCTCTCATGCATCTTGATGAATTCGTTGTCAAAGGGGGAGAAGGATTGAAGAAAATGCTGCTTTGGAGCTTTTGGTTCACATAAGGTTTCATGCATAAAAGAACACACACACACAAATAAATTTTTTTGTGAACCCTTTGAAAATTTGTGATCATAGTGAGTTGAGTCTCTGGGTTTTATTGCCTTTTTCTGATTTGAATTGCAATTCAAGAAGACTCACAATGATCAAAGGTCAAATAGAACTTATTGTCTTTCATATGGACCTTAGTGAGATTTTTGGCCATCTTCTGGATTTTGAATCTTTTTGTGCGTTCAATGCCTTATCTCACTTGCCTTCACTTTTCTGTAGCCAGCTTGGTCGGTTCCTAAGCTTTTTCTTGCTTATGGACCAAGTTGTGTCTTTATGCGAAAACGGCGATTTTTACTTTTCATTTCGAAAAACCATATTTTCTTGGAAATTGCCAATGTGTTCATCAAGGGGGAGATTGTGGATATCGTGAGGATATGTGCACGATCTCAGGATGATGAGTCAATTGGCAATGGCTTTGTTGGTTTGCAAAATCTCGCATTTTCGGGGTTTGCTTCTTCTTTGTCGGACCACAGCGGCCCGGACGGTGGTTTGGGGCGGTCTGACCGCCCGTGGGACGGTCGGACCGGCAATGGTGGCCGGTCGGACCGGTCTGACCTAAAATTGGCTTTTGGAGCTAAGCCAAAAATAGGTTGTGTAGGCAGGTGAGGGGAGTCTCCTGGATGTGGTTTCATCATTTTTGGAGCTCTCAGTCAAAAGTTCTATTGAGTTGAAAATTCCGAAGGTTTGGATTTTCAAGCTAGATTTTGGCTGTCTTTTGACCGGTCCGACCGCCGTTGTGGGAGCGGTCCGATCGGCTGATATCGGTCGGACCGACCGCGGGGCGATCGACCGCAAGAATGGCTTGGAGGTAAGCCATGTTCGCATTGATGCGTGTTGATTGTGTTTATGCTTAGTTATCAATGCTTTATTGTTGCATATTGCATTGCGGAACTGACGTGGGTCAAGTTGTGAAGAACTTGTTCCCTGAAACGATTTGGTTGTCTATTGTCGTGCGGTGGCTTGCGTGTCAACGACGCCAATGGTGAGTGGATCGACTACGCTTGGAGAGCCGAGGTCCGTAACGATCGTGGATACCGGTGAGGTCGTGTGACTCAAGCATGGTGCAGGATGGGCAAGATGGATCGAACGGGTGGTTCGGTACAGCTGGTTGGATCAGGCGGTGCGGATATCGGTGCGAGTCTCTGGGAGGTTCCGATGGGATTCGGACAAGAGAGGCTTGGCGTCGATGAGAACCGCTGATCAACCTACACGTGGTGAAGCAGGCGATTGCTTCAACAGATTTGTGTGAGTCCCATGTGTGAGTGGGCCCCAAATGTGACTCTAGTCCTCTCTAGTATAAATAGGAAAGGAGGGAGAAGGAAAACCTTTGAGGCATTCATTTGGTTTCTTCCATTGCTTTTCTAGGGTTAGGGTTTGGAGAGGAAGAGAGGGAGAGATTGTATGCTCCTTGGGTGAGCTCTTGTCCTCCTAGTTGGAGTGGCTTTGTAAGCATCTTGTGAGATCAATCAATCTTGTGATGCTTGCTTGAGAGATCTTTTGTCTCCTCTTGTGTTCTTCTCTCAATTGAATGAATTTGGTGCTTCCTTGATTCAAGGGTTTATGCTTGGTCTCTTGACCCATTTTGTCTTGCTTTGGTGTGTGGGAATACTCCTAAAATCATCTAGACCATCAATCCCCACAAGCAAGTCTTGAATCAAAGTCTTTCACATTTCTAGGGTTTGTGCACTTCTTGATTAAATCCTTGAGAGATCGATTCTGTGAAGCGGATCCAAGGATCGCCGCTAGAAATAGGTCTCTAATATCATTAGGGAGGTGTGCTCGAAATTTGGTCAAGTTTCATTGGTTGAATCAAAAGTTGGATCAAATTTCGTTTTGGATTTGGGGTGGATTTTTCAAGATCGATCGAACCGGTCGACGGGTCTTGTAACGGCGGTCCGACCGCCAGTATATTCGCATCATTGTCGCTGGTCGAACCGTTGCCCACCGGTCCAACCGCCACTAGTTGCCGGCCGGATCATTTGTTGAACGTCGGTCGACCGCCCTTGGTAACCGGTCCGACCGCTTGTGCCTGATCAACCCTTTGAGTTTAAGTCTCCACATTTGTGTCGTGTGGTTGTCGGGGTTATCGAATTCAAACAAGGCTTCATTGTGTGCTTATCGATCTTCTTAGCCTTCATAGCTAAAGGAGTGAAGTTCGTGTTGAATTTGATTTAGGTGAGAAAGTTTTGAAAGCGCCTATTCACCCCCCCTAGTCGCCTTTCCGGTCCTACAGTATTCACTTGGAGTTTTAGGATGATGACCCACACCTTTTCTCCAAGATTGGATTTCTCACTTGAGCATCAATACATGACACCACTCATTTGATTTTTATGACCTTCAACACATTGAGCCATCAATTTTCTTGATGATCATGTGACTTAACCTATTTCACCAACTCATGGAAATTTTAGTCAATATGACGGTTGTCATTAATTATCAAAATACTCCATTAACACATAATGATGAGTCTAGATTCTTCACCGTACGAGATCGTCGCTATAAACACTACCAAGTCTTGCATGTTCAAAATTACCTAAAATCACAACAACTCGACTTACGGTACGCGATATAACAAACATGATATGTAATTAGCACTAATTAAATATGACTAAACTAAATAATCACAAGTAATTTATTCACCACTAATTACACATGACACAAATAATTAATTTATTAGCAACAAATTGATTACTTGTAAAAAAATTACTTACGATGAATTCGTTACGTCTAAGTAATTCCCAATGAATTAATTACAATTAATGAATTGAGAATTATTAACTACACACATACGTAATTAATAATAATTAATTATGTTTATTTAGTTACCACTAATTAACTACGAGTCATTATTTACCAATAAATTAATTATGGTCACGTAAATTTGACCACTCCATTTGCACTAATTACATAAACTATGACTCAAACAATTACGATTTATTAATTCACTCATTCATTACCACTAAATTAATTACGATTAGTTAATTTTCACTAAATTAATTATGTCTAACTAATTACCACTAAATTAATTACAACTGATTAATTACCACTAATTTTTTACCACTAGCTAATTCATACTTAAATAATAAAGCCTAATTAATTACCATTAATTATTAAGCACTAATTAATTACCGATACACTAGTTACGAGTAATTCATTACCTCTTAATAATAATCATAAATAAACTACAATAATTATTTATAGCTATTTAATTACACTACAAACTACATTAATTAGGACTAATTGATTAAGACTAATTAACTATAACTACAATAATAACGGCAAATTCCGTAGACAAAAAAATACTTGTCCTTCAGAGGGACCATTCTATACTGTACGGTCCTAAAAACTGCTCCAAACTTTAATCTCCAAAAAAATTATTCTATTCTCTGTGTTCTCAACAACAATCGCAAGAACGAGAACGAAATTGAGAACGAGTGAGCGCGAGAGCGAGCGACTCTGGTATTTATAGCCGCGCGAAGGCAATTCTCGCAGATAGCGTAACGGGAAATTCGGAGGCACTGCCGGGCGCGGGGCGTGCCGGAGAGGGCCATGTGGCATCGTTGGGCGAGGAGGGCCAGACAAAGCTTTGTCTTTTTGCGACGTGTGCAACATAAAAGATGGATAGACGACATGGAATAAAGCAAGGCACATGGGAGATGTGGCGCGACTGGGGCAAGTAGGCCTGGACGAGGGACACGCAGCGCGATCGGCCACTTCCGGGCCATGGGCATGTGGTAGCGCCCGCTGTCTGGTCGACACACGTGCACCCAGCGCGCGTTCGGGGCATGGGCGCACGGTCCGAGCGACACACGTGCGGATAGCGCTTGTCTGGGCATTGGGTCTGCGGCAACGCCGCGTCCGGACAAGTGGTGTGCGGAGGGGATTTGTCCGGGCGCGGGAAGTGCGACAAGACACGTGTTGGGCGGAGAAGCAACCGGACGAAGGGCGCACGGATTTTGGCTCATCCGCACAAGCACCACACAAACAACCCTGTCTAGGCTAGGGGCGAGTGGAATTGCACACGTGGCGGCGTAAGGCATATCCGGGTTGGCATTTTTGGCAATACCACGTAAGGAGAGCCACATTTGCAGATACCAACCGGAATAGTGCTATTTAGGCCAAAAACTATCCTGGGTAGAGTAGTTCCAATCGGTAGTACAACAAGTTCAGCAATCACATTACTGTCGGTGTTCTGGACCTGACTTGAACCATCAGCTGATCACATTAGGATTCTAAAAAATGATTCATACGCATAGGCATCTGTTCCATGAAAAGGAGATGATGCAACAAAAGGGGAAGTGTTTCCACCCAGAGGTGTATTGCTTCCATAGTCCCATATGTTTTACAATGCTCCATATCCAAAGCAATCAAATGGAGCCCCCACATCTTACATAGTAAACCATCTTGCAAACCAGTGATTTGCAGAGGGCTATGTACATCATTTGGTCAAATATCTTCAACCACTACAATCCTAGAGTTTCATCTGATAAATGGTAGCCCTCTTGCCATACAATTTCGGACAAAGACTCTTCTAGAATATCGTCTTGTATCACTTCAATAATCTCTGTTCCAATCGCTTCAAGTTCAGAATGATGGTCCCACGGCAAAGCTTCAACACTATCCAAAGCGAAGTGCTGATGGTTCCTTCCCATGACTACCATTTTCCAGACATTTTCAGCTAACATTCTCCGATCCATTTCAGGCCAGCACTTCATCATAATCTTTGAATGAAGGCTGCTGCCTGGAGCAGTCATATCAGCTATGATAGAGTTTACTACACCAAACAAAAGCTTCCTGTCCGATTTCGACCACAGGAGCAGCTTGCTGTACTTGTTTTCAAGCCATAGAAACACATTTGAACTCACTTGCCAATCTTCTGGGTAGACTGGAAAATCACACGCAGTACCAAGCATGTCCTGTACATAAGTGAAGTCCCTGTCCTCCTCATCCTTAAATATTGGTAACTGTTCTTCCATCACCTGGTAATTTGAAATGTCCATATCGTTGCACTCATCGCTTGAGAACATATCCGAATCATCTCCACAGGTATCAGCTTGGTCATCCATCTTCAGCATCTTAAGTTGTGCTCTGAGTTCTGCATTTATGAGAAGAGACGGGAATAACATATTAACATGTAAACATGGACATTAAACTATATGGAGTGCAGAAGAGTTGAGTTGGTTTTGATATACTTGCCTTGAATACCATGGTTGATGCTTTTAAAGATTCCAGAATAAGCAGTCTCTTCTCCAGAACTTTCTGGCAATGAAGCGGTTGGACTTGAGGATTCGCAATTGTCAGAGCTTACAATATGTGCAGACTGTATTGCTTGACGGTCAACTTCAGCAATGCCAATCTCTGGTGATTGGCTTCTCTCCTCCTGTAACCAAATGTTATAATTTTGATAATGAGAAGGAGATAACAATACACTCAAAACTAAACATTTCATACAGGAAGTACTTGACAAACCAACATCGACAATGGAAAATGTTAAACTTCTTATAACAATACTGTTGCAACGTACCTTCAATGCTATATTATCCTGATTATGAATCAATATATCTTCTTTTGTCTCTGGCAGTGATGTTGTTAATTTCTGCTCTGTCCACCCTATCTGACCTTTGGAATTTTGTTCATCATAATGTAGAACAGTAGAATCAGATGTTTGGTGATCCGCCGTACTGATAACATCATCAGGATGTTCATTATATATGTTGCTCGACCGAGACAAATCAGAAGTGCAGATACTATGTCTTGCTTTTTCTGAAGTTACATGAATCTCTTTCTCAGGTTGCATATTTTCCTTTCCTACTTGGAAGATAGCTCTCCCATTTTTCTGCTTTGTTTTTCTGATTGGTGATCTCTTCCTGGCATGTCCATTTCCATATTCATCAGTGGGTGCGTTCAATATATCTTTCAGAATGGGCAAGTTAGAAGATGGTGCAGATTGCTTCCTGCCCCGTAGTTTTGCACCAGTGGTAGATGAGGCTGGGAGAGACCTGGACCTGGGAAAATTCCTCGATGTGCCACCTCTAGAACCATCTTCACAGTAAATCCCAGTCTTCCAACCATCTTTACTGCTAATACCAAGAGGGCGAGCTGGCACCTCTTGCACATTATCGCGATTGGCGTTCGGATCTGACAAAATCTTGTGGGTGATTACTTTGGTTGCATCTCTATCAGACAGTTCAAGCATCTCACCTAACGTTCTTGTATCTGTAGGAGTTGAAATTTCTGCATTAGATTGGCAGGCCATTTGCCATCTTTCAGAGAGGTGCTTTCTTGCCTTTCTGCACACTGATGATCCAGCAGAACACGTGGATGAAGAAATTGGAAGGGTCTCATCGTGAGAAGTAGAAACGACCTTTTCCCTTTCACTGCCAACTGCAAGGTAGCATTCCTCCTCAGATGGTTTCCTGCCGCTGCCTCTTTTAGGTGTTTGTTTTCTAACCTTCTGTTCAGGTGTATCTCCTGGTTCTAGAACTTCAACATTGCTAGGTGCCATATAATGCACGACATCTTGCCTATACATACCACGACATGTGGGCTTCAACAATTGTGCACCACTCCACTGACCAAACTCTGATGTTTCTTGGCTTGACATAACAGGTGTCGAACTTTCCTTCCGAAGGTTTGGTTTCAGGACGACAATTTGAGAGCGCCGCCCTGAAGTTTTACTCTTGCTCCTGTTTTGTGCCAAATGCTCCAATGACACAGCAGAAGTTTCTTTGAGATGCATACTAGGAAGAGGATCCTCAGACTGCTCTGCTACATGAAACCTCCCGCCACGCTCAACTTCCATGCTGCGAAGGTTGTCTTGCTCAAACAATTGCGTAACAACAGCGTTACTTGTATGGGGAGAGCACTGCAAACCACTGTGACCAAGGATGTGTCCTGGGAATCCTGACAACACAGTACTTCTCTCCTGAAGGATTTCAAGGAAAACATCCTTTTTGGAGTGCAGTATCTCAAGTGCTTCACTGAACTCCTTAGAATTCCTGTGGCCTTCGTCAGTGGAAAGCCGCTTTGCATCCAAGAACTTCTGCCTCACAAATTCCAGATCAGCTTCATTGCTTCTTGGGCGTGGCATATCGTTCCCTGACTGCAATGCCATGCGCATCGCCATATTCTCCATCTCCGTTACCTCGAAAACATCCTTCAGTTCTGGCAGCTCACCAACACTGCTGTTACATGGCTGATCCTCGCATGAGGTACCGGCCACTTCTTGAACACCTCCGTACAATCGCCGTTGCATAGTACTCTGAATGTCACTCTGGCACCGGTCAAGAGCTTTCTTGGGCCGAGGCACAGTGTCAAGACCCATGAGCCTGGCAACAATACCAGGCGCACAATGCGTGAACTCCACCTCTTTCGGCCCCTCCTTCGCCGCGGGTGTCTTTGCAGGAACCACATTTGGTTTGTTAGGGAGACCCTGCAAAACACAGAAAAGGGACCAGACCACAGCTTCAGCTAGGAGCTCATAAAGCAACGACTTTTCATGTAGAAATGCTCACTTCTGCAGTCTAATTTTTTGTACCTCTCTCCAGTTCTCTTTCCCTCTGTGCGCTTCCGCGGGTGGCATCGCCTTCTTCCCCCTTTTAGGCCCTCGCTTAAACTCAAAAGTGAACTGGTCGAATCATGTAAAAATTGGAATTGTAAGGAATCATGGTCGAGCACAGCATAAACACGGTCAAGAAATTCGAATCTTCAGTTTAAGCGGTAAATCTAGCAAGGGTAACAGAAGCATGCATAGCTAGTCGAACCATACATACATCAGTACATACATGTAGAAAGGTTATAGCATGCACTAGCACAATAAGAGCAACAGCTCAAGCATAGCATAAGCATGAACTAGAGATCTAAATCTTCGGCTTTTTTTTGACCGATGGGTGCTTATCTCCCCGATTTCCACTAAAGAAACCAGCTTAGTAGGTAGCCCGGGCACTCGAGCTGCTACCCCCACGTCAACAGAGCAAGGCTCAAAATTTTAAATTTCAGCTACGCGTGCAGAAGCAGAGCTAGTCTAAGTAACACTCTAACCATACACCGGTGCATACATGTAGAGAGGGCATAGCATGTACTAGTACAATAAGAGCAGCAGCGCGAAGAAAGAGCTTGGAGAGAAGGAACAGGGAGGAGATGGCGATCGACGGGCTTACAGAGGCTTCTTCCACGGAAGACACCACGGGATCCTCCAACACCGACGCGCTCTTCGATTCGGGAGCAGCGATGGTTGCTCGTGCTGCGCAATCGCAAAAGAGAGAGCCGAAATCTTTATTAGCTGCAGAGAAGCGGAAGCGAGGGAGGTCAGGAGGGGACAGCCAGGTAGGTAGGTACGGGATGGGCACAAATCAACCGCTCACCTCGGCGCGACGGGGAGGGCGGAGACGGAGGCCGCGGGCGGCGAGGCTTCGCCGTGGCTGGCGACCCGCCGGAGCCCCGCAGCATCGCCTAGGCTGCCGCTTATGCCTCTGCTTCCGCTTCTCCTCTCAGTCTCCGCAGGCTTTGGGCTGCCCTCTCATCTTCTTCCGGTCTCTCTCTCTCCTGCGAATTTGAACATGGGGCAGTGGGGCCCACGGGGTGCCCGGGGCTTCGACCCGGGGTGTCGCACTCCCACTCGCTGCACGCGGGCCAGAGACGAATCCTGGGCACCTTGTCAGTGACTGCGGAGGAGACGGTCAAGGCGGGGCACGGGCGGAGGGTGTTCGAGTTTGAAAATCCCTCTCCCATCCCACGCACACAGACGCACTCGCCCTCGACTCGAGGAAGCAAGGGAAGGGAGGCGACACTACGGCCCGGGATTCTCTGCGGTGTGGAGTACCACTAGTATACCGACATCGTGTATTTATACGGCACGACAATTGATTGCGATTTTTTTTTGCTGTATTGGCAAGTTTTGGAAGTGTATTTATAGGAATGATTTCTTTGGGAAAAAATTGCAAATGTAGACATGAGCCGCAGGGTGGCCGTGCGGTGGCGTTGTATGGCCGCCATGCGGTGATGCCCCAACCCGCCACAAGTCCGCTAGGTTTACAATTAGGATTTAATCGAAATTATGGTTTAAACTTCGACGATGTCTGTAGAAATTTTAAAATATATCAAACGAGTTCAAAAATTATGAATTTTATATGGAGTCTTCTGACACAGTGTACTTACTTGTGTAAATTTACTATAATTTTATTCGTTCAAAATTTTTCTCGCGATTTTATAAACATGTGATGTTTGTATGTAAATGTAGAAAATAAGCTCCAAATTTTTTTTAAAAAAATTGGAGGCTCCTCGAGCACTAGACTTGATTGTGTAATGTTTCGATAATTTCATATGTGTTCTGGAATTATCTCGGGAATTTAAAATTTATGTCGCAAAATTTGGATTTAAAGTTTGAGAAATTAGGGTTTCATGATTTCACATGGCTTTGAATGTATGGAAAAAAAATGTATTGCAATTCCATTGGAGATGTCGATATACAATATGACGCAGGAGTGAACACACAACAACCAAGATACGCGTACAAATATAGCAAAATAAATTATGAATACAAATATCCCAAAACATAATCGCATAACATGGAACACAATATAGCACACTTGTCTGATCTGTTGCTCTCTACCTGTTGCGGCTGCATCCGCATGCACGGCCTTGTCTTGAGCCGAGCATATCCCGTGGGATACGTAAGTCGGTCCGGAGGCTACGTGTCGGTTCTTAGGGGGTACGGAGACAGTTGAGTGCAAAGGTGGACCAGTAGGCTGAGTCTGGCCCAGCAGGGTCTGATAACCGTACACGTCCTGATGAGGCATGCCGACCCGGGGGACATCTCCGAAGAGGTCATGAGCGACGGACTCAAAACATTCACTCCCGGGATACAGTGTCTACAACTCCGGTTGTGCGGATGAGCTTTGGCTTTGGACATACGGTGGGAAAGTGAACCCAGAGGAGCTCTGCCCCGCGTACGCTCCAAACCCTGTCTGCCATGGTCCAAACCCTAATGGCGAGTATTGCTTCCTGGTAGGAGCTAGGAGGCTCGTCCCCTCCTCATCAGTCGACGTGAACTGACCGTCACCCCCACGATCAACTAAAGGCTGCAATACGAAATGATGTTAGTACAGATAAACACTCGGGACGTGAACTGAGAATCTTGTACCTCCTGGATGTGTCGTGTAGATGACCGACAGGGAGCGCTAGTCTGTGTACCGAACGCGGGTGGTAGAAGTGATTCATCCCGACGGACCTGCAGCAGGAGAACGACACGATGTTAGCGCAACGTAAGGCATAATAAAAAATGCAACGTAGATTTGTACATAACTTACCTCCCCGCCGATCTGGCCCGCGGATGACTGACGGGGAATGCTACGACGCCAACCGAACCGCTAGGTTGTGGTGACCTAGCGAGTGAGCATGCACCCCCACTTAGTGCCCGATGCGCAGGACGTCGTCCGTCGAATGACCGCAGCTCAAGTTCTTTATTATCTTCTTCATCTCCACCGAGATGTGCTTCAAATTTTTTTTATCCCACCAGTGTTGTGTCTAGACGTGCTATGCCGGCCTTCGATGCGCTATGGACGCGCTGCGCCTGCTCCAACTGTAGTGACATACGTAATAGGTTCATTAACGAAGAGTGTGAATGTCGTTAATGAAACGACCAGTGGTTGTAAGTGTCTTACAGTGTCGTCACGCCACGAAGTGTTGTGACGATCGTACGCGCGGCGAAGGCTCTAATGGCCCTTCTCCAATGTCAGCCGCTCCGGGCGCTCCGGTGGAGGAATGTGAGTCTTGCGCGTGTCTGTGACACATACCACTCCAAGTACACACCGTAAGTCTCAAGGTCATACGGACACCGCTCACTCTAGACATTCATATGAGCCCTGTCTGTCCATGTCGTAGTCCACTCCTGCTGGACCAGGCGCCAGTCCTGAGTATGCCCACCCACCCTCAATTGTTTGTATTTCCGGAAGGATTGATGTTGAAAAGGAAGACGTAAGGACTGTATACATTACTCGGATGAAGTTTGAGTCACAGTTGTACGCCTTGCTGCAGGAGCCTGCCGTCCAGGGGGCACGATCTAGTACGCACCAAACTGTCGCATTACGCGCTGTGGTGCGTAAGGCTCCACCATATGTGCGAACACCAGGTGGCAGTCCGTCCTCCATAACCCGATGTCCTCGGTGCATTGCACGGACAGCCCGTGTGGCGCTGCCGTGCGTACGAAATCTGCATACTATGGACACTAGATGATGCCGCACTTGTGCAACGACTCAAACTCATTGTGGTATAACGAGTAGCGCCTCATCGGCCTATCCTTGGCCCAGCGCAGACGACCAGTAGTCCACCATGAGCCCATGGTGGGCCCGTCTATCGTGTCAATCGGGGGGCGTACGGGTGCACCGCTCTCTCGATGGTCGGCCACCCAATCGGGAAGTTCTCCCAACTCCACAGCTGTAGAGCACGTAGCAGTTGGCCAGGCTGGGGGTACCACCGGTGCCGCGCTACGACCCACACAACCCCCAGTATGTGGCACAAAGGACAGCTGACCCTAGCTATAATGAGGAATCGGCCCAGCCTCCGCGTCATCCAACGATTCGGCGAGACAGACGTAGTTGGGGTAGCACCAATCGCCCTGTGTGGTTGGAAACAAGACCCAACCAAAGAAATGATGAAGGTAAGCAACGAGGTGCCTCCTAATGACCTCGTTAGGTGCACTCTGCGGTAATCACTGTACTGCTTAGCCGAGTTCGGTGGATGCCACGTGCACCCTCCAGGAGAGATTGGCCAAACCGCTGCTCTAGCATGGCCTTCCAGTGTGCTGGTGGAGGGTCCAGAACAAGTGGCTCACCCCGGATAAGGAGACTGGTCAAAAGCGAGACGTCCAACAAGGTGACCGTCATCTCACCCCACCTAAATTGGAAGGTGTGCATCTTTAGCCTCCACCTGTCGACAAGTGCCGACAGTGGGCTTGCGTCTAGGATGAACCGGTGTACGAGGGACACCAGCCTCGCAAGGGGCAACAAGCCCGTGTTCCAGAGAATCGGGACGTATCGGTCATCCAGCTCCCAGAAATCCCTCCCCGCCTGAAGCAGCAGGAGCGAAGGGCCATCGACGTCACCAGCGATCCATAGCTTGCACCAGTGGTTCTCATCGTAGAAGTGTTCTAGAAGCGTCGGTAGAGACATGGCTTCCAACACATGAAATAGACGGAATATTAGTGAGAAGATTGATAATGACCATGAAATAACTAACACGAAATAATTAGTTGCTTGAATAACTAGCAGTGCATGTTGTCACTATTTTCGCACGAACATCTCAGAACGCTAATTACATAGGACTAATAATGTCAAACTAATTTACAACTACTTAAGTACACATTCACCATAAAATTATGACTAATTACTTGGTAACTAATAAACGAGCCCTCAAGAATTAAACGACGGAGATACAACTTACCTACGAATGACGGCGGTCGATTGCGCTAAAATGTCCCCGAAAATACAATCGACAGAGCGAGTGTGTGAGTGAAATAGTGAGTGAGCAAGTGACTGCGAAATGAAATCGTGCTCGTTCACTCGCTAATTTATAGCCAAGAGTGAATCCTTCCCCACGCGCGCTCGGTTTTAATTTGCATGCGGCAGACAAGGATTAGACGCGGGAGACATCGTGAATAGATGGAACTGATGGAGGTGACCGGATGACAAGATTGCTTACTTTCGGTGGAAAACAAAGGCAGATGGAGGGAGGGCCTCATTAGGATGTTTGTTTGAACAACATATGGCACGATTTTATGTTGATTTTTTTGTTCTCGCCAAAATAATACACATTCATGAAATTGTGTGAAAAATTATGAATGAATAAAATTATGGTAAATTTACACAAGCAAGTATGCTATGTTGGGAGGCTTCACATAAAATTTCATAATTTTTTGAATTTGTTTCCTATATTTTAAAATTCCTACAAACATTATCGAAGTTTAAACCCTAATTTCGGTTAAACCCTAATTGCAAACCTAGCGGAGACGTGGCGGGCTAGGGCGGCACCGCACGGCGGTCGTGCGGGGAAGGCGATGTGGCGGCCAGGGTTTGCTACTGCACGATGGCCATGCGACATGTGTCTACATTTGCAAAAAAAATTCAAAGGGAGTCATTCCTGATGAGGACATCACTTCTACTGATATGAACACTCCTCTTCCTACTACTTTGAATGATGTGCAAGGTCTAATTACTCAGACACGTGCTCGTCAACTTATTTATTAGGTAAATTCGTTTCTAGGGCTGATTGTATTGTTTGAGATCATCAACGTCGAGTTCTCCACAATTGACTTATCAGTACCTTTTAGAAGATCAAGCCACCGTCACATCAGTTGGTTCAGAGAAAAAGTTGTCCGTTAGGTAAGCACAATTTTTTCCTTTTAGATTAGTTGTTTTCCATCATCCTAAAACTCCAAAAATTGCCCCACAAAAATATTTTTTTGTTTGTCGTGTTCCTCCGCTGTCCCATCACCCATTGTGCTTTGCAATTTCCGTTCTTTGTTTAGAGTTATTGAATTAGTATCCTTTGTCTAAGTCGTGTTGCTGGTTTAGAGTCATGTTTTTGATCTCTAGTCAACACCTGTAGCCCGTCGTGCCACCATCCATCCTGGCCGCGCCACCACCTACTCGATAACCCCCCCTTTCGACCACCTCCTCGAGTTCGATCACCTCCTTGTGTTTGACCACCTAGTCGGATTCGACCACCTACTCGGGTTCGACCACCTACTCAGGTTCGACCATCTACTCATTTCCGCCCCAACAACCCTATTTGTTTATTGTTGCTTTCGACCACCCCACACACTCATCATATCGTACCTGCCACACAAAGTCCGAGAAGAATTTCCATAGCCAAAGTTTAGAGAGAGAGAGAGTATCTTTTAATTACCTGTATACCCCTGCCTTCTACAAAAAAAAAGTTTGTGACCCATATCCATAGACCCAGAAGAGGATTTTTGAAGAGTTTTGAGTCAAGGTCACATTCGCAAAAAAAGGGAGCCCTAGGTTGGGTTTCGGCAAAAAAAAAAGAGAGAAGAAGAAGAAGCAAATTGACCACCCCCAGTGAAGAAGAATCAAATCGACCACCCCCAGTTGGTCTACGACCACTCCTAGCCTTGCATCCTTTGAATCCTTTGTATCTAGTCCTTATTATCGATCAGTGTTGTGCTAGGCTAAGAACACTTTTTAGACCAGCAACCGTGACATGTATTTTGGACCCTTATTCAACTTTGCTAATCAGGTTACGGTTTTTGCTAATCCTTGCTACATATTGTGCCTTCCGAGCTCCACCTACTCTTGATCAGAACAGGTCCCCTCTTGCAATCATACCCACTCTCGACACGGTATCACGAACCAGCCACCGGTTGTAACAACTGCTGCGTTGGTAAGAACACTTGTAAGAGTGTGGTAAGACGCTTGAGAGTGTGTGTTTCCACCTTCCATCACCTAGTAGTTGATAGGGATAATACCTTTGTGTTGTCTTTTGTTTTCTGCTAACCATGACAAGTGAGACGTCTGATGAGAAATAGTGTGTTGTAAAGGGAGAGCTCATGACGCTCTTGGATGAACAACACACTACCATTCATGAGGACATCGACATGAAGCTTCAAGCTACCACGATCACATTGCAGCGCTCAACCAACGATAGTATTGCAGCGCTCACTACACGCCTTGAAAGAATGGTGAACCGGCCACCAAACATTGAACGTGAGTATGATAACGATGCAGCCCAAGATCTTGAGAAGGGAGATGGTAATGGGAGGAGAAACCGTGATACCGGCGCTGTGTTTGCTGACCAAGATGCACGTCATCAACACTGCCCACATCACAACTGGTACGATATGAGAGGTAATAATTTTCAGCACCACAATGCTCGTGTCAATGATGACCCATTTGCTAAAGTTAAATTTACCATGCCATCTTTTGTAGGTGTTTATGATGCTAAAATTTATCTAGATTGGGAGATGACAGTTGAACAAAAATTTAATGCCCATCTAGTTCCTGAAGTGCATAGAGTCAGACAAGCTACTAGTGAATTTAAAGATTTTGCTACCATTTGGTGGAATCAAGTGTTAATTCTGGTTTAACACCTGATACATGGGATAGATTGAAGGTAGCTATGCGTGCTAGATTTGTTTCTCCTGTTGTTCCTCCTGCTTATAAAGATGATATGTGTAAGAAATTACAACGCTTAGACCAAGGTAATAAATTTGCCAATGAATATTATCAAGAACGACAAATAGGCATGTTGTGTTGTAATGTTGTTGAGGATGAGGAGGATAAGATAGCTCGTTTTTATGGTGGTTTAAGGCGTGAGATTCAGGACATAGTTGATTACAAAGACTATAATGATATTAATAGGTTGTTCCAGCTTGTTTGTTTGGTAGAAAAGGAATTGCAAGGTAGACAACATCTACATCGAGATCAACGCCGGGATAAGCCAAGACTGCCCCACCTCATGCTTTTAGGTCTGATGCCCCCTCTGTTAATAGGGCACATTCAGCAGCACCATCTCCACCGTCACGCACATCCGAGACGAGCAAATATACTAGTGTGCAGGCACCAGTGCAGAACTATTTATCGGTTGCTTCCACAGGTCATACAACAGGAATTGTATGCCACCGTTGTAAAGGAATGTACCACTTCATGAGAGATTGCCCAAGTCAGCGAGCGTACATTGCGACAGAAGACGGTGATTACGTAAGTGCTAGTGATATTGAGGATGAATATGTTCTTGCAGCTAACCTTGCAGGTAATGAAGATGAACAAGAGGCAGATAGCGATGGTGAGAAAATTTTTGGTGCCGTTGCTACGGAGAATTATAGAACTATAATTGTGCAGCGAGTTTTGAGCACTCAAATAGAGCAAGAGGAGAAGCTACAATGCCATAATTTGTTTCAGATGTTCCTCATCGTTAAGGATTGTCGTGTTCGTGTCATAATTGATGGCGGAAGCTGCAATAATTTGGTGAATTCAGGACTAGTCAAGAAGCTTGGCTTGACCACACGTGCGAATCCTCACCCATACCACATTCAGTGGTTCAACAACAGCGATAACGTGAAGGTAACACAATCTGCGAGAGTGCATTTTTCCATTGGTTCCTATCATGATGTTGCTGATTTCGACGTAGTACCTATGCAAGCCTGCTCTCTTTTATTATGTCGTCCATGGGAATTTGATACCGATGCAACTCATCATGGTAGAAGTAATAAATACTCTTTTATGCACAAAGGAAAGAAAATAACTTTGCTACCTTAGACGCCTACTGAAATTGTGAATTGTGATAAAGAGCTAGCTGAAAATGAGAAGAACGAACTTGAACATGAATCTAAAAATCGGCAAGTAGTGAAGAATATTTTCCTACCTAAGAAAGAGCGGTTGGCACCTAGTTCTAAGATCGAGGTAATTAAATTAAAGGGTTGTGTCATGCTTGCAACTAAATCTTATCTTGCTGAAATTTTTCATCATGATATGCCATGCTATGCTTTGATATGTAAAGATGCTTTATTTTCACTTGATGATATATCTAGCTCTTTGCCGTCTGCTGTCACTAACCTTTTGCAGGCATATGAGGATGTATTTCCAGCTGAAATACCCCCGGGACTGCCACCTATTAGAGGGATTAAACACTAAATTGATTTAATTCCGGAGAGACTTTGCCAAACCGTGTGGCGTATAGGACCAATCCAGAAGAGACAAAGGAAATTCAACGACAAGTCCAAGACCTTTTCGACCGAGGGTACGTACGGAAAAGTCTTAGTCCTTGTGTTGTTCCTGTTCTATTAGTTTCTAAGAAAGACGGTAGTTGGCGTATGTGTGTTGACTGTAGAGCCATTAATAATATCACAATACGGTATGGTCATCCCATTCCTAGGTTAGATGATATGCTTGATGAGTTGAGTGGCTCTATTCTTTTCACAAAGATTTACTTGCGTAGCGGGTACCACCAGATTAGAATGAAATTAGGAGATGAATGGAAAACGACATTTAAAACTAAGTTCGGACTATATGAGTGGTTAGTGATGCCTTTTGGTTTAACTAATGCACCTAGCACTTTCATGTGTTTGATGAACGAAGTTTTGCGTGCTTTCATTGGAAAATTTATGGTGGTTTATTTTGATGATATTCTGATTTATAACAAGTCATATGAAGAACACATGGATCATTTACGTGCTATTTTTAATGTTTTGAGAGATGCACGTTTGTTTGGTAACCTTGAGAAATGCACCTTTTGCACGGATCGAGTCTCTTTTCTTGGCTATGTTGTTACTCCACAGAGCATCGAAGTTGATCAAGCCAAGATCGTCGCTATCCAGAGTTGGCTACCTCCTAAGACGATCACACAAGTGCAGAGTTTTCTAGGGCTCGCTGCTTTCTATCGGCGTTTTATTCGGGATTTCAGCACCCTCGCTGCACCGTTGAATGAGCTTACAAAGAGGGGAGTTTCTTTTACTTGGGCCACCATACAACAACAAGCTTTCGACGCTCTCAAAGATAACTAACACACGCCCCTTTGCTTCAACTTCCCGATTTCAGCAAGACTTTTGAATTAGAATGTGATGCTAGTGGCATAGGTCTTGGTGGTGTGTTAATTCAAGAAGGAAAACATGTTGCTTACTTTAGTGAAAAATTAAGTGGTCCTAGTTTGAACTATTCTACCTATGATAAAGAATTATATGTTCTAGTTCGAACTTTGGAAACATGGCAACATTATTTATGGCCCAAAGAGTTTGTAATACATTCTGATTATACATCTTTGAAGCATATTCGAAGTCAAACCAACCTGAACTGCAGACATGCTAAGTAGGTTGAGTTTATTGAGTATTTTCTCTACGTCATTAAATATAAAAAGGGTAAAGAAAATATAATAGCTGATGCTTTGTCTAGGAGATATATCATGCTTTCACAACTTGACTTCAAAATCTTTGGATTAGAGACAATAAAGGAGCAATGTGTGCATGATGTTAATTTTAAAGATGTGTTGCTAAATTGTCAAGAGGGAAAGGGTTGGAATAAGTTTATGGTGCATGATGGGTTCGTGTACCATGCTAACAAGCTATGCATTCCATCTAGCTCCGTTCGTCTTTTGTTGTTACAGGAGGCGTGTGGAGGAGGATTGATGGGTCACTTCGGCGTGAAGAAGACCAAGGACATTCTGACCCACCACTTTTATTGGCCAAAGATGAGGCGTGACGCCGAACGCTTCATTGCCCGCTGCACCACGTGCCAAAAAGCTAAGTCACGACTTAATCCTCATGGGTTATACATGCCTCTTCCTGTTCCAAGCATACCTTGGGAAGATATTTCTATGGACTTTGTTTTAGGGCTTCCTAGGACAAAGAAGGGGAGGGATAATATTTTTGTTGTCGTGGATAGATTATCTAAGATGGCTTATTTTATACCATGTCATAAAAGTGATGATGCTACAAATGTTGTTGATTTGTTCTTTAAGGAAATTGTTCGCTTGCATGGTATTCCGAATACGATAGTTTCAGATCGTGATGCTAAATTTCTTAGTCATTTTTGGAGAACCTTGTGGGGGTAAGTTGGGGACGAAGCTGGTATTTTCCACTACTTGTTATCCCCAAACCGATGGACAAACTGAGCTTGTCAATAGAACTTTGTCCACTATGCTTAGGGTTGTGCTTAAAAAGAACTTAAAAATGTGGGAGGACTGCTTGCCTCATGTGGAGTTTGCTTATAATCGTTCGCTGCATTCTACCACAAAGAAGTGTCCTTTTGAGATTGTTTATGGATTCATCCCTCGTGCACTTATTACCTTTTTCAGCTTCGGAGAAAGTAAATTTTGATGCTCAACAACGTTTGTCAGATCGAGGTGGCCGACTAAAGGGGGGTGAATATGCGGTTTTAAAAAATCCTTCTGCTCTAAACCAATATAAAATGTGGAAGCTAATAACAATTGGTTTTGCATAATTAAAACCTAAATCAACTAGGCTTCCCTAAGTGCACCAACGATACAAGAGAGTAATCACACAATAATATATAATCATGTAATGTAAATTGCTCAAAGTAAAGCACAAGTAAAAACAAGATGACACGATTATGTTTTACCGTGGTGTTCGGAGACTTGTCGGTCTCCCCTAATCCACGTTGAGGTAAGCCCAACCACGTTGGACCGGCTCCACTAATTAAGCCAACACCTCCGAGGTAAGTCCAACACTTGGACCGGTTCCAAACCGAACCGACACCTCACTCCACTAGGGATGCTCTTCCTCCACTCCGAAGATGACGAGCACCAAACCACTCACAAACATGCCAGGCCTTCTCACAAGCTTCTTGAGAAGATCACCGCGCACGACGCCTCCACGCCGTCTAGGTGTCGGCAAATACCAAGAGTAACAAATCCAAACTTTCACTTGAACTAATCAAGTGTCAACGCTCACGTGGATACAGAATCCACTACCTAAGGCAACACATGCACTTAGGGTTTACTCTCCAAGCTCACCAAGTGCAACACATGCACATAAGAGAGGAGAGGCTTGCTCTTAGCTCAAGAGGCTCAAGGGATGTTCACAATATCACCAACAAACTCTCCCAACCGGCCAAGGCTCATATATATAGCCCACACACAAAACTAGCCGTTGGGAGAAGATTCCCACAAATCAGCATAGGGCCGGTCTGACCGCCAATCAATGGTCCGTCGGACCGCCCCATGCGCCAACGGCTAGAAAACTAGCCGTTGGGCCTTCGGCTGGTCGGACCGCCATGCAATGGCCGGTTGGATCACCGCCAAATCGGTCAGACCGCCGCAGTTGACCGGTCCGACCGCCCAATGGAAATTTGGCTAAGTCCCAAAACGGGCGCTCTCTAGAATAAATGTTCCGCACCAACCCCGGAACTTCCTCACATCGGAAGTTTCATTTTCTCAACAGCGGAACTTCCAGACAGAGAATCCAAGTCAAAGGAAATCGGTCCGACCGCCAACATATGGCCGGTCCGACCGATTGGCCACCGGTCCACACCGGCGGTCTGACCGGCAGACCACAGAAGCAAAACTCATTTGCTTCACTTCAAATGGCGAAACACATTCGCCCATTTGAGTACAATTCCAACAAGGTTAAAAGATGATATTCTCAGCTAGTTGCAAAACACATTTGCCAACATTTTAGAATACTCATCACAAGGAATAAGGTACATGGACTTACACCATTTGCAAACTTAAGTCACATGCTACAAGGGTTATACATGAGGCTCGACTATTTGCAAAACACATTCGCAAATAAATAACATCATGCCTAGATGAGCTAGAGCAACCGTATTGAGCTATCAACACATGACTAACTCAAACTACTAGTTAAGACCCTTCTTAATAGTACGACAATCCTATACTAGCAATCCGGTCTTCCAACAAAACACCAAGACCGGTAAAATATTAGGAACACATCCTTATCCCTAGCTAGTCATACCTTTACCTTGCAACTTCTTGAAGCTTGATGACGCACATCAACACTTCAAGTCCGGGTCATTAACTTGATAATCATCAACGCATGATGATCCTTTGCTTGACCTCCATCAACACATGATGGGTCTTCTCTTGTCTTGATGATCAACTCATGATCATCTTTTCTTGATAAGCACCAACTCATGATGCATCCTTTACACCAAGCTCTTGACTTGATGATCAACTCATGATCATCCCAAGTATTCATCATCCTGGAACATAACTTATACATCCAACTCATGGAAAATGTTAGTTCCACAATATGACTATCATTAATTACCACACTATACCATTAACTCATAATGGTGGGACAAGATACCCCAATCTTTCCCTCTTTGGTAACTGATGATAATCATTTCAAACACAAATAAACTGATTTGATAAAGGTAACACAACGTGAGTATATATGAACTACACAAGTTACATATACTCACGACATGAGTATGTAAGAACTACACAAGTTCTATTTTATCAAACATGAGTATACACAAACTACACAAGTTCTATATACTCAAACGGATATGTTTCAAAGTAAAGATCCGGAATATATGTGGAAAATGGAATATGGATCAATACTAATGAAGCCACAAAATATAGAACAAAGCTCCCCATAAATGTGTGCATACACTAATGTGTAAAGAAAACATATGCACATATTCAAGATCTACTTATGGTGGAGTTCTTCCTATATTTTGGATCCGAGGAATGCAACATTATATAAGAGTATGAGTCAAATGCATACCTCGTTGAATTTCACCTTTATATCCAAATGAGACTACACATGATAATACTAAACAAGAGAGTTAGTCTCACAATTAGATTTATCATTAAACACCAAAACACTCCATTAACTCATAATAATGGGTCTAGATCTTTCAACGTGCTGAGTTGATACTAAAGATGCATGAGACAACAGAAGAGAACATTGAGATTATGAATGCTAAATATAAAGTTGCTGGTAGTCAGGGACGCAAGCATGTTTCTTTTGAACCTAGTGATCTTGTGTGGTTACACTTGCGTAAAGAACGATTTCCTGAATTGAGAAAGTCTAAACTCATGCCACGTGCAGATGGTCCTTTTAAAATTCTTGAACGTATTAATGAAAATGCATATAAGTTAGACTTGGCTGCAGATTTCGGGGTTAGTTCCAGCTTTAACATTGTAGATTTGCGGCCCTTCTTGGGCGCGAAGGATGATATTGAGTCGATGACGACTCTAATTCAAGAAGGGGAGGATGATGAGGACATCACTTCTACTGATATTAACACTCCTCTTCCTGCTACTTTGAATGATGTGCAAGGTCCAGTTACTCGGGCACGTGCTCGTCAACTTATTTATCAGGTAAATTCATTTCTAGGGCTGAGTGTATTATTTGAGAACTCTATGATGCTGCATAACGGAGATGATTTACTTGTACTTAGGAATCTAGGACTACGACCAGTTCAAGAAGGTCTACAACCACTTCAAGAAGGCCTACGACCAGTACTCAGCGAGCCCAGAACTCGTTGGATACAATCTACGATCAGAGATAGCATGTACTCCTCAAGACCACCCCAGGACCAGTCCTATGACCAGGTCTTCGACCAAAGATACGTGATATGAATAGTGAATAAGGTGATGCGTCACCGTTTTGGACCTAAAAGGGCCTTGTAAGCGTAACGAGGTCGGAGTCCAGGTTGTGTACGCCTCTTTCCACAGCTGCACAACCCTAGGTCGACCTCCTCTCACCCCCGTTATATATATACAGTAATCGCCATAGATTAGGGTTAGGTTTTTCTTTGAGATTATTCTGCTTAGCAGTCTTGCCGTACGTTCGGTTGAGGAACCCCACAATGTGAGCTTCATCAATATTCTCAATACAATATCAGATTGCATCTTCCACTTTCTTGCTTGTGTTCTCGATTCGCATGCAGGAGATAGCCTTCTTGGCGAGGTCAACCGCGTTCGATATGGTTGATAACCATCGGAGAAGTGGTGTAGTGATTGCGAGGGGTTTGATCTGTTTTGGTCGGAGCCTTCTGATCATCAACGTCGAGTTCTCCACAATCGACTTATCAGTACCTTTCGGAAGATCAGGCCACCGTCATATCAATTCCTGTAAATACGCTTCCAAAACTTGCCAATACGGCCAAAAAATCATTGATTGCGAGAGATATTAGTATACGTATGTCAGGCCACCGTCACATCAATTCCTGTAAATACGCTTCCAAAACTTGCCAATACGGCCAAAAAATCATTGATTGCGAGAGATATTAGTATACGTATGTATAGCTAAATAGAATTAACTGCAAGAGATATTATATTGTACTAGAGAGGAGCGTTGTTCATATGGAGTACTACACCATTTTTGGTGATTTTCCTAGCTTTTAAAGATTTGCTATGCTGAGCAGAGCCCATTGGGCCAGCCATAAGCAAATACTATAGTAGAAAGAGCCATCTAGGCCTAGAGTCGTCTCTCCTTGTCGCTTTCTGTCAGTGTTGACATCTTCATGGCCCATGCAGGCCTGATGTCCCGCGAGCAATGTTTTAGTGTCATCTATGTAGGTGTGCAATCGGAGCGAATACAGACGGATATCGCATATCCCTATTTTGTATTTTGTTCTTCGAGTCGGAGTTGGACACAGATAGTGTCGAATAACCATTTCTTCATCTCGTATTCGCTCTGCGAGGCTTTGATCGGTCGAACAGAAATTATCCGCTTCTTTTGCTCCCTTGCATAGGACATTAGAAAGTAGGTTCAACACGGAGAGACTAATCACTAAGATGCTGAAGAAAAAAACACTCAGTATCCCCTATGTGCTCAGATGCAACAACCCATATATTTGTTATCATGTTCCCAAGTCACAACAGGTTTTCCTCGTACCTCCTAACAAACGGACGGATATCGCTCATCCCGTATCCTATTCCACATTTTTCATCATAGACGGATACGGATAGTGCCGAATACCCATTTATCCATTTTATATTCGCTCCACAAGCCTTCGGTCGATAGGACGGAAATTATCAGCTCTGTTTTGCACCCACTACATCTAGGCATCTATAATGCTTGACAATGGAGTACCATGGCATCAACCCATCCGTAATGTGTTGTTTTAGCCATTTCAAAGAAGGAGAGAGGAGACAATGAACGAATCAATATATTGGATGGGTAGATTCCAACAAAAAAAGTTTCTAGAACCGGACTCTACATATGAGTCAATTAAAAAGCATTAAATTAATCACGTGGTCCTACTCATCACGCTCGCCAATATTGATAGGTCGCTCGTCGTTTTCCCCTCGTCGTTCCCACCCTCCAGATCTGCAGTCCCTTGCTGTTGCCCACTCGCCGTCGCCGCCGCCTATCGTTGTTGGGCCTCCGCATTGAAATCGTCGTTGCTGCTCACTTGAGGCCTACGCATCGAGAGTATCAAGAGAAGAGAAACAGGGAGTGAGCGGTTGTGGAGGAGATGCGTTTTTTTATTTCTTTTCTAGTTTTTTATCTTATGTAGGCCCACTAAGGTAGGGGTATGTTAAATATATTGGAGCAAAAACATCGGTTGTTGATCTTGCTTACCTGCTTACGTGACATACTACTGAACCTAAACCAATATTGATTTTGTTGATGATCTAGTATCGATCGTACGAATGAATATTTGGGGTCTCCTAGAATTAGAACCACTCAGTGAAAGGTACAGGGATTTAGACAGGTTCAGGCCTTCTCCTGTGAGAATAATAATTCTAATCCTGTATTGATGTATTGACTATGCCCTTTATAATCAGGAAGAAAACTAATGCACAATATCTCCTCCTGATTTGCCCCAATGTCCACTGTCTTTTGAGTTTATATAGAGCATGAAGGGGTGACAATTACACCAGACCAAGAGGCACCTTAACACTTGATGAAATGCGCATGTTGATGGAGGTTACCGTCAGGGAGATAACACCTTACGTTGTCTGACAGTTATTGTCAGAGATAGAAGAGTAATACATGCAGTTACGCCAGAGAATAACGGTGTATACCAACTGCTCCGTGTATTGAAAACAGCACATAAGAATCCCTAATCGATTGGGCCCACATGTTTGTAGGCATTATTGATTATAGGGTGGACTTAACTGACCTAATCATAGTAAGTCTTACGACCACAAGTGGTCGTAGAAAGACTTACGACCAAAGACTAGTCGTAGAAAGGCTTACGACCATGACATGGTCGTAGAACATCTTACAACAATACAAAGTGGTTGTGGGATGGTTTACGGCCGATTACCTTAAGCTTCTCCCTTATGAACGATAAGGGGTGACGAGGATCTAGAAATACTCATTTAATTATGGATAATAATGCTATTATATGGTTCTTGAGTATACCCCTTAATGTTCATAAGGGAGAAGCTGGAGTCGTAAGATTTTCTACGACTACCTCATGATCGTAAGTTCTTTTACGATCACCTCATGGTTATAAGTCCTTCTACGACCAGGTCAGTTATGACCACACCATAGTCGTATGTCCTTCTACGACTAGCACATGATCGTAAGTTCTTTTACGATCACCTAATGGTCGTAAGTCCTTCTACAACCAGGTCAATTACGACCACCCTATAATCAATCAAGCTTACAGACAAGTAGACCCAATTAATTAGTGTATCTGAACAGTCAGTATACACCATTATTCTTTGGAATAACTGCACGATTAATCTCTCTGTCCTGGTGATAACTGCCTAGCGACGTGGGAACGTTACTTCTCAAACAGTAATATCTGTTAACTGCTCCATTATCTAAAGCATTGATACGCCCTTTGGGCTGGAGAAATTGTCGCCCAAGCATGCTATAAAAGGAGGAATCACTAGACGAAATGAGAAGGGGGATAAAAGACACAACACATTGTATTTCAGTGTTTCTCTTTATCTGTAATCAGCATACTCAATATAGCCACATAGGAGTAGCGTTGTTATTCTCTCCGGAGAAGGCTCGAACCTGTATAAAAACCCATGTGTCGTTCTCTCTACGTGATTTGAGTCTTAGAGACCATCCGAATCAAACAATCATTACGTAAGTTCGGTTCTAAAACATCGACAAGGGGTATACTCAAGACTATCATGGGGATACTGCTATCTATAATAACAATTATAGATAAACAATTTAATTAATTGATGATTATTACATCTTCGTCAGCTAGCCCCCCAACTTCAAGTGAAAATAACTTACTTGAAAAAGGAGGCCATAGAACAGTAGTCGAAAGCAAAGTCTTTCTGACTGGTATTTTATTTGACCAGAAACAGACTTAATCAAAAAAGTAATTTTACTTGAGTTGTAAAGACATAACTACTTTTCTTGAACAAATAGATTAAAGAATCACAATCGACTCTCACAGACCTGTCTGTTGGAGTAGTTCCCAAAGAGGTGTCAACTGTTGACTTCCCATGATCTCTAACTCAAGCGTGCGGCTATATAAACCTACCGTGGGTGTGGCTTAGGGTTTTTACTTTCCCCATTTGCGTCAACTGTTCTTCGAGTTCTTGTTTTTTCTGTTGTCAACCAAATCACAATCTCTTCTCAAAACTTTCCTAATCCAAATAAAACCTACTAAAAAAGATGGCTGGAACCATCTCTAAGTGGGAGAATTTAGAGATGGATGCGGAGAAGATGAAAGCTCTGGTCCTAGTCGAGCAGATCCCGAAACGAGCCTATTTGAAGTGGACCGAAGCTGCGGGACAACATTGACCCTCGGGTGAAGAGGGCACCATTCTAGTACTCCAATTGTACTGCAGATGTGGCTTTCGATTGCCCGTTTACCCCTTCTTCACGCTCGTACTCCAACACTTTGGGGTGGAATGGGTGAATCTTGTTCCCAATTCCAGCACAACGTTGAGTGTGTTCATCTATTTGCGCGAAGCCTATATGTCAATTCTCCCAGATTTGGAGCTCTTCCAGTATTACTATGGGATGAGCAAGCATGGCAGAATCACAGGTAGTTGTGGTCTGAAGCACCACGACGGGAAGTCAAGGGAGTATATTCAGATGTTCACCCGATCGTCATGGCCGAGATGGAAGAAGAGGTGGTTTTATTGGGAAATATCCAAGGAAGACAATCTCTTCTTCACGGGGAAGCCTACACAGAAGAGTGCCTCTTGGGACTTGTCTCCAAGCAGCCTCGATCGGATCACCCCCTATACTTAAGCCATCAAAGACTTGAAGGAAGAGGGACTTACCGGATGACATGTGGTGAGAGACTTCATCACGCGCCACATCAGTCCTTTGAAGAATCGAGCACACCCCATGTGGATGTACTCGGGGACTACCGGCCAAACCAGCGATTTTGAAGAAGGTAAAAGAAATATTCAACCTAGCTCTTCTTGGTTAATTTCGAGCTTGATAGTTGATTATTTTCTTTGCAATTGTAGATCCCACACAAAAAGAGATTGATGCCCGAGTCAAACTCGTTTGTGAAAAAGCTCTAACACCGACTACAAGGGTTCCTCAAATCTTGGCGGTTGTGTCCGCAGAGGAAAGGAAAGACACCTAAAGGTAATCAAAAATTGATTCCATCTTTAGGGTTTTGTGGTCGTAGAATTCGACCATTGAGTAATGTTCTTTTTCTGACTTTTGCAGAAAGTAGGTCTAGCAGACCATCAAGACGACCAAGAGGTTGATTTGAGGGCTATTGAAACGGGGTCAGAGGAAGGTAGTGTTCCTCTGGACAAAAGGCGTCGCCTTGTGAAGGTCACCGACAAGAAGGGCAAAAGCTCAAGCTCCATTCCCCCTCCGACCAGCCCCTTCAATAAATTCTTTACAGATGTAGAGGAGCGCTCAAAGTGCTCAAGCACAAAGCCCCTGAGGCCAAGGTACCATTCTACTACGACAACAAGATTTTTTCAATTTTCGCTTCTCGTGGCTTTGTCAAGCAATTAGAAAAGGAGAACTAGAAAAGCTTTTGTCTTTTGTGAGGGATGCATCAGTACCAGCACCTAGGGTCAATGCGAGTGCTGTCCCTTAGGTAGTTGAAACAAGTTTCGATCACCAAGAGGGGCAAGAGGCCTCGGGAGCTGTAGCCCTCGATCAAGATCTACGACCAGACATGGTCGTGGAGATCCTAATCTTCCAACCAGACTTTTGACCAGACATGGTCGAAGAAGCTTTGACATCTCAATCTCGTAGTACTGAAAGCCTTCCAGAGGCTGAAGGTGTCATGAGAATTGAGGCGGTCGAAGAGAAGAAGAAAAAGAAATCATCCTTGAGGAAGGTTTCTTCTGGATTTAAGATTGTGTCTTGAAAGCCAAGGTATGTAAAACTAAAAGCATAAAATAAAATTTACCTCTTATTTCTACAATTTGACATGTTTTCTTCTCTCTACAATTTTAGTCCTGCTTCTTCAGCCCCTAGGGATACTTCTATCGAGAGGCCTATATTAGTTTCTCCTGCAGTCGTAGTGGCAGTCATTTTTTCTCCTGCAGTCGAAGAGACAACAACAGAGGTGGACGACGAATCGACCCCTATCTCTTTGGTGGCAATGAAGGAAGTTGATGCTGCTGAAGCAGCTACAATCATTAAGGTGGTTGTAGAGGCAGAGGCGAAGATGGTAGAAGATCCTGTTACTATAGTGATAGGGCCGATTATTGAGGATATCAATAATCGAGTAAGGGATTTGGTCCTACGATTGCCAAAAGCATCCGGTCAAGACGGAGGAGGAACCTCTGACCACCGTGCTGGGAAGGAGTGGCAGAAGACGTTCCTCCTGGTCGTCAAGGAGGAGTTGTGTTGTCATTGCCAGCAATAAAGAAGTAGAAGAAGACGAAGACTTCATCGGCCTCTTTCTCGAGGTCTTCAGCCCACCAACTATTAGATCTTCTTCGTTCAAGTGTCGTGATCGAGTCCTACACCCTAAGGATATTCTAAATAGGGACATATTTTTTATGACGAGCGTCTTCAAAAAGTATGGTGTGACCAAGTCGAGCAGCTTTATGAACTTCAAGATTCTAAGAGGGCGTATGGCAATTTTGCTCGGTCAACCATCAGTGTAAGTACTTGATGCCAAACATTTCCATATTTAGATTCCCCCCTTTTCTCACTGTTAGACCCAAAATTTGTAACTTGGGTTACACTATGTCAACTTGTGTCATTCCGTAGATCAGTAGATATCACACACATATACATCGTTAGATCATTCATATACATAGCACAATTGCATAATATATTACATAACAGGCCGTACGGCCAAATTTTTTTTCAAAAGGGCCACACGGGCCACCATAATACACATAGATCCATAATACAGAAAGAAAGATAAAAGCGAAAGTAAAAGAAAATGAGATGGAGCCATTCACTCTACCCACATGCAAGCGACTGGGGGTCCCAGCCTAAGCTTCTCCATCTTCTCCACCATCCGGTCCAGATGCCAAGTGGTAGTCATACAGGTCTTGATCAAGTGGCTCTAAAAGATTATATTAAGTGAGCGTCTTGATCAAGTGGCTCTAAAAGATTATATTAAGTGAGCCTGAGTACACAACTGTACTCTCTAGCCAACACATAATGCAATTATTATACATGCAAAGCTAATCAAGGGAGGTTTATGGTTCTTTTATTTGTACAAAGCTAAATTTGAACTAAGTTTTTATTGTAAAGTACTAGTGGAGATTCCATCTCCTATACCATTGAGTGGCTCTGTCCACTCAATGTTCATATTCATTTCTCAGGTTACATTCTCGTACTTTCCACTGGTACTCGACCAGGCCATCTACAATTTTGACGGCTTCAACCCACCTTTTCAATCCACCCACAAATGGTTTTATAAAACTAAAAGCTAGTTCAAGTAAGTTCTCAATACTACTCTTGACCGTGAGCACAACTATCCAGATAGTTTTCTTATTTTGCAGAGTTAGTACACTTTACCCATAAGAGACAATCAACTTACAATGTTCATCAAACACAATTCTATAGGTGTGCGACTAAGATGATTATCGCAAGGCCTTTACAATGCCCCACCTCAATGCAACCCCATGCCACTAAGTATCACCTCCTAGGGCCTCACCCCCAGGAGGTCTCTCATTTGCATCGTGTAGATCGATGACTCCCTTAATCTTAATTCACTCCACACTCCCACCAATGGTGAAGTTGCGAGGCGGCAGACAAATTAGTTAGCCAGGTAGTACCCATTATAGACTTGTGGTTGTACTATTTTTACATAGAGGTCATCACAATAACTCGATCCTTTATTGACTTGGGCAGTACTTCCTCATACCCCACTTCCGTGCACCCGACACCAGCCACTCTTTCCAGCCGCCCAAGTCAACATTTGTTTTTTCAGGTTTTCCTTTATTTTTAAAATTACCTTCAGTCCAACATACCAGCCAGACTCTAGCCTCGACTGCCCAATTTTATTTTCAAATGGTTAAATGATGTCAGACAATTCATTGCCCACATGACTATGATACTATGCAAAGCTAAGCATGACCTTTTAGTATGTAATTAGTGGCTATTAGGTATCCCATTAATCTAGAGTGACAAGGATAACATCCAAGTTCAAGGGTTGGAAATTTATACACAATTATCATTAAGGTATTAACTATGAACTTAGACCAACATATTTAGATATATCGTAGCAATGTAATTTCGTAATTTAAAATAATATAATTGCATTTCAAAAGTAGGTGCAAAATTATTAAAGTATTGACTCGCCTTGTTCTAGGCACTGCTGATCTTGTTCTTGATCGACTTGAGGGTCTTTGGAAGCTTCGAATTCTATGTACACAAAAATAACCAAAGTTCAAATAAGCATATAAGGATTCAAATTGCAAAATTTAAATGAACTCCAAAATGGATGTTTTCAGTTTGGTTGGGTAGGGTTTGAATTTAGATAAATTTAGAAACAAAAATTGCTCGATTTGGAGTTGAAATGAGTGAGAACGGGCTCTTCGAAGTCTAACAATAATTTAAATCCTACAAAAGAAAAATAGAGAGAGAAACTCTCTCACTGACAGGTGGGACCCGCTTCCTTTTCTTTTTATTTTGATTTATTTTCTCACCAAAAATGCCTCAGTGAATGACAGGTAGGGCCCAATTATTTTCTTTTCATTTCATTTATTTTCCTAAAGGAAATCTATTTTAGTGACGAGTGGGACCCACTGTCATAGACTCGGTCTAGGGAATAGCGCATGGACTGATGGTCTACAAGCACAGTGCCTCGGTCCATGGACTAGAGTCCACTGTGCACTTAATGATTTTGGGCCCACGTGCTAGTGACCGAATACGAAATCCAGATCTTAACTCTCCCTTCATTTCTGCTCGCGGACCCGCATGTCATTAACTCACAACATAATTAAACCATACATTACTCAATGATTAACCTTAAGACAAAGATTTGGCTAATAAATGACTTAGCTACAGTCGTGGTCTTCTTCAAACAAGCAAAGGAGCTCCTAGGAGCTTCTCGGCTCACGCTCGTCGCCGGTGATAGGGGGCACGGCGGCGCTGGGTAAAGCTAAAAATGGAACCCGACAAGGTAGACGGTCCTAGGGGTACCGGTAGCGAGGGCTACGGCGACCCACAGCGGTGGCGCTACGACGATGAGCAGTGGTGACATTTGGGACTACGGTGTCTTTGGTGCTCCGGCAACGCTTCCGCCAAACTAACGCGAGCATGAGCATCTTTGGTGGTTAAGAAGGTTACCAGAGCGAAGATGGGTTAGGAAGACAGTCCGAGATGGGCTAGCGACGACGACCAACGGCGGCGAGGGGAGCTCCATGTGGCCGCGGTGACCTGAGAAAAGGAAGACGCCAATAACATTCAGGAGAGATTAAGTGAGGTAAGGAGATGGTCAGGGAGGGATTAATTTGAATGGGTCTCATCGGAGGCTGTGTGGTGGTTGATTTAGCGCTTCTATCTGGAATCGAGGAAGAAGGAGATGACGGCAGGTTCCTGTGAAGAAAAGGTGGAATTACTTGGGGGAAATACTCTTGGTGGTCCGAAACACGCCATGACAGGGGTGGTGAGGCGTGGAGGTCACCGGAGTGTTGGCGCGCGTGTCGGCCGAAATGGATCTTGAGCTTTTCTCTGGAGTTTGAGCTCGGTGGAGGAAGGGAGAAGGTGGGTGAAAGACCAGGGTGGTGAAGAGGGTAAATGGAGAGGTTCCTTGTGTCTTCTTATAGACGACGGGGGCAGAGAACACCATGAGGCGAGCGATACACTCGGCAAGAGCTTTGCACTGAAATCGGGAAGGTGTTGGCGACGAAATGATAGTGTTTGGCAATGGACTCGACAAGTTGGGCAGCACAATGCTTGGTTGAGCGATGGCTGAGCGACGACGAGTGACAGGGCTCAGCTGCATGGCTGCTACGTGGCTCAAGCGCTCCAGGGAATGTTGACGTAGAGAGAGAGAGAAAGAGATGGCAATTCCACCGGGAGGAAGAAAGCTGTTGAGCTGGCTTTGACCTACGGGGTTCGGTTGCAACGATGTGGCTCAGTGGCTTGACCAGATGAACAGTAGAAATGGAAAAAGAAGAGATCAGGGAAAAGGCAATAGGAAATGGGGTGATTGCTAATTCCTGATTTTTGCTAAGAAAATTCTCGTTGGCAATTGGACATTTAGGTTTCGAAAATTATGTTTTTGATCTTAGGGTTTACACTTCATATAATATTTCAAAAGGCAACACTTAAAGTAAATTATGTCTTTAGGGTTTCTGCTTTTAGGGTTTATGTTTTTCATCACTTGTGTCGGCAAAAAGGAAAAGGCAATTCAAATAATTCCTAAAAAGTACGCATTCAAGGCAAAAACGAATAACATGTAAAAAGTTTTTTAAATCCCATATTTTTGCATTCGAGAACTTTTGGGGTGTTACACTCACTATCTTTATTTGTTTAGAGAGCTCTTGAACAAGTTGCCATCGTTGGTGAATACCATAGGCAATTTGTGTTGCTAAAGAAGTAGCAAGCTGAGCTCTGCCAAACTGGCAGTGAGATCGTAAGTCTTATTTTGTCTCGACCACCCAGTCAATAATCATGTCTTCTGTAACCTTCTGGAGGTCTAGAGACGACGAAAGAACCTTAACTTCCGCACTCAACTATGTAAAAGCTGAAGCGCAGAAGCTAAGGGATGAAAAGGAGGACCTACTCAAGAACCTTCAGGAGGCAAATTCTGCAGCTTGCGAGTTGCAGAATGAAATAAACAATAATTTTTTATACTTAATGATTTTCTTTCTTTCTCTAATTCTTTTTTCTTTTTAGAAAAAGAGGTCGTTATGGGTAAGCTCAAAACCGAGGTTGAATCAAAGGCCTTGGTAGTCAATAAGCTCCCCCGTACCAACAAAGAAAAAGACAAGAGCATAAAGTCGTGGGAAGAGCTGTGCACAAAGAATGCTGCCTCCAATGACAACGAGGTTAAGAAACTTGGTTCTCAACTAGTAGGCAAAAAATTCTTTACCTACGACTAGTTTTATTTACTAAACTTTTAGGAAGTATTTTTTTGACTGGTCGTACTCTATTTTCGGAGCAAGCAGTCAAAATAAAATGACTCCAAGAAGCTTCGACTCGTAGTCAGGAGGAGATGAAGTTAACGAAGACCAATCTTCAAGACAACATTTCCCACCTTACCAATGTGCTCGGAGGACTTGGTGCTAAAGAAATCACTCCTCTTGGAGACACCATGATTACCTATACGAGTGCTATTAGACAACAAGTTGGAACTTTGTAGAAGTTGATAACAACTCTGAAGACCAATCAAACCGACTCGCTAAGAGAGGAGGTCGAAAGTGCAATAAGCTATGCCTTGGCAAAGCTTAAGGCACATGATCGTAATCGTAGCCTTCAATCAATTGAAGCCAATTTCGACTGCCCTGAAGCAAAGCCAACACGACTGATTGAAGAAGTGCAACCAATCGGCAAGAAGGTCACAGAGGAGATGCAAATCGGATGTCCCACATCAGAGTAGTTTGTAATAGGAAATGTTATTGCAAAAATGATTTTTTGTTTATGAATATAAACCTTCATTTTTCTACAAATTGTCTCATCGAGTAGTTAGTAATTCATAAGACAAGAAATGGAAAAGAAAATTGAACCTTTAAAACTAAGAATTGAAGTCATATTTATAACTTTATCCTATCCCCGACTATTTGCTTAGTTTAGTTATATAAACTAAGTAAATAGTTTAAAAAGGTTTGCTTAAAAGGTGTTTATCTGACTTTTGTTGTTGATCGTGATTGTCATGCATTGGTTACAAGAGTTAGTAACAGATCGACACTAGGGAGTTCCTTCTACTGGGCAGGACCACATGCAGAAAGGAAAGACTTTGACTAGGTGAGTTTTGTCATGCATTGGTTACAAGAGTTAGTAACAGATCGACACTAGGGAGTTCCTTCTACTGGGCAAGACCACATGCAGAAAGGAAAGACTTTGACTAGGTAAGTTGCTTTCTCCGACCAGGTGAATCAAATCAAGAGCATCAACATTAGTTGGACAAACTAAAAGAGTATGCTTAAAAAATTCATTTGACCTTTCGTAGTGAACTCAATTGTGTTGTACTGATAGCAAGAGTTAATAACAGCACGACGCTAGGAAGCTCCTTCTAGTGGCCAGGACCACATGCAAAAGGAAAGACTTCGACTAGGTGGTGTATCTTTCTCTAACCAGGTTAAACGAATCGAGTTTACCAAAATTAATTGAACAAATTTAAAAAAATGTACTCCACTTAGATAATTCTTCGAATAGAAAATGAATAAATAAACTAAGTTGACAAGAGCTTGCTTTAAATTATTCTGACCATATTTTATTGAACCTAGTTTCTTTGTGTTTGACATCAAAAGTGAGGAATAAGTCGACGCTATGAAGTTTCTTCTAGTGGGCAAGACCACATGCAGAGAAGAAAGGGTTCGACTAGGTGATGTTACCTTCCTTCAACCAGTGTAAAGAAAACCAAGTAGTTGTAAAAAAATGATCGAAAAAAAATCATCAAAGCATTGCTCAATGTAAAACAATAAAGATTGTAGAAAGAATAAAATTTGTTGAGAAAGTAAGAGGTTACACATAGAATTTGTGTAATTGGTCAATATTCTAAGAGTTAGAAAGGATTCGACCATCTTCCATTGCAAGTGGTACAGAGTCTGGTCGCGTAACTTCGACCAATGTGTAAGGGTCTTCCCACTTGGGGGAAAGTTTGTTCTGATTAGACTGTGATTGAAATTTTTTTCAACACCAAGTTAATTATAACAAGACTGTGAGGCTGGACCATACGATCGTAGTATTTGCGCAGGGTTTGTTGGTAGACTACCGAACGGATTATGGTTTGATTCCTCTTCTCTTCGGATAGGTTAACGTCATCTGCTCGAAGTTCTTCCTGGCCAGAGTCATCGTAATTTTCAACTCTTGTCGACCGAATCTTTAGTTCTGTTGGAAGCATGGCTTCAGCCCCAAAAACTAGGGAAAATGTGTTTCACCTGTAGCCCGACTAGCAGTCGTGCGAATTGCTCATTGTCGATGGTTTAGAATCGATCTTACGAATGAATATTTAGAGGTCTCCTAGATAGGTTCATGCCTTATCCTTAGAGAATAACAACCCTACTCCTATGTGGATGTATTCACTTATGCTTTTTACAATCAGGAAGAAAACTAAAGCTAGATGTCTCCTCCGGATCTACCCCAAATTTCCATTGACTTTTGCATTTATATAGCGGACAAAGGGGTGACAGTTACTCCAGACCAAGAGGCGCCTTAACGCTTGATGAAATGCGTACGTTGATGGAGGTTATTGTCAAGGAAATAACACCCCACGTCGCCTGACAGTTATCATTAGAGATAGAGACGTAATACGCGTAGTAATCCTAGAGGATAATAGCGTATATTAACTACTCTGTATTCATCACAGCGCATAAGAGTCTTTAATCGATTGAGCCAACATGTCTGTAGGCTTTATCGATTATAGGGTGGTCTTAATTGATCTGATCACAGAAAGACTTACGACCATGAGGTGGTCGTAGCAAGGCTTACGACCATGAGGTGGCCGTAGAACATCTTACGATCATAAAGGGTGGTTGTAGGATGGTTTACAACCAATTATCTTAAGATTATCCCTTACAAACGATAAGAGTGTACTCAAGACTATCATGGGGATATTGCTATCTATAATAATAATTACAGATAAAAAATATAATTAATTGAGGATTATTAGATCCTCATCACCCATAATACTGAGGGTAATTCTTTTGCCCAAGCCTCCGAGCGCTTTATAAGCTGGTCAAAGACTTGAGTTTTAATTCCCTGCATAATTTGGTCATTCGCTCTTTTGACTGCCTCAGTGCTTTGTGGGTGGGCGACAGAGGCATAACACAGTTTGGTACCCAACTCTTTACAAAATTCTTGGAATTTTGTGCTCAAAAATTGTGTACCATTATCTGTAACTATTTGACTTGGAACACCAAATTGAGTAATTACACTTGAATTTTGTGCTCAAAAATTGTGTACCATTATCTGTAACTATTTGACTTGGAACACCAAATCGAGTAATTACACTTCACATCATAAACCTCTTGGCTGCTTCCGTTGTTATCCCAGTCACGGGTTCGACTTCATTCTATTTTGTGAATGTATCAATAGCCACAAAAAGGAGCTCGAAGCCTCTTGGTGCTTTTGGGAATGATCCTAGGATATCCAGACCCTAGGTTGCAAAAGGGCAAGCGAGATGCATAGTTTGCAATGCTTGAGCCGGTTGGTGTATTTGCCTACTATGAAATCGGCATTGTACACACTTTTTAACCAATTCTTTGGCTTCTTGGAGGGATGCCACCCAATAGAAACCTTGTCGAAAGGTTTTTCCGACCAACGTTCTATAAGAAGCACAAGTTCCACAGATGCCTCCGTGTATTTCGTGAAGGAGATTTAATCCTTCTCTCTACGATATACATTGCATGAGAACCCCTTGAGTACCTTGTTTGTAGAGGGCACCTTCGACTAAAGTATACATTTTGGCCTTGTGGGATAAACGATCAGCTTCAAGATCGACATTGGGTATTGTACCCTTATGAAGATACTCGTAGATGAGATTCATCCAGGTATCCTCGTATGCCAAAGAGGTTGTCCCAATAGGAGATGTCTATGGTGTTTCGACCAGAGACGGCTTTTGGAGCTATTCTAAGAAGACTCCTTTTCGTACTTGTGATCGGGAAGAAGCCATTCAAGCTAACTGGTCAGTGAGGAAAATATCCTTTCGAGGGATATATTGTACCCCAGAATCGGCAACCGCCTGGCCCATCCTGCAATTCAATCAACAAAAAAGGTTTCCTAACATCTCGAGAAGGACTGGAAGCAACCCAAACCAAACTGACTCACCGAGAAAAAAGGGCACTTGTAGTACTGGCATCCAAGATTCTTGGTCGACCTTGAGGTCTTCTGTTTCACAAGCGTGTTGCATTTTGGACAAAAAAAACTGTGGGTGCTGATGAGGAGGCACTCACTTCGCTCATCTCGACGTGTGTGGGAACAAGGAACAAGGCCAAGACAGATATAATGGGGAGAAATGCATGAGGGGAAGGACAATAATGCAGGGGAAGCGCATGAGGAATGGTTGCCTTTTATAGCCTCCATTGTCGCGCCCCCCATATGGGGCAGGTTAGCTGCCCCCCAATGCACAGGGCAGGCCCCCTGACATGCGGTTTTGGGCAAAGATTCTGCGAATGCACGTGCCGCGCATTCGTTCGTCGTTTTCTTCTTTTTCTTTTTTCTCTCAGCTTTACGTCGCACTGCGTTGAAATATATTTTTGGTAGGAATTTTTACATGTGGCACATGAAATCCAACAATTATGAAAAAATTTATAGAGCCTCCGGACATAGTGTACTTATTTTTATGATTTTTTTCATAATTTCATCCATTCTGAATTTTTCTCTAAAATTCATTCAATTATATTATTTATAGGAATTTTATGGATAAAATTATCCAAAAATTACACAACCAATTACAATGTGTTCGAAGGCTCCACAAAAATTTTCATAATTTTTGAGCTCATGTGCTATATCTAAAAATTCCTACAAAATACGCTTCAGTGGATTTTCCTGGAAAAAAAAAATGCTGCAGTGCCCAGCGGCCCTGCCGCGCCTGGGGCCATGGGCAAATGCACTGTAGGGGGGCTAGATCTGCAAATTATGCCCGAAGGCGGCTAGTGTAGCAAAAGAATGAATTCAGGGGCAGAAATGCCAAAATTTATGGAAATTGTATGATGCCTTGGTGGCTTCATCCAAGGAGTTTACCGCCTCATCATCAAAGGGAATTCCTCCCTATGTTGCCCAGCTAAAAAATCTCAGCACAACCATTTGTAAAATACTACTACACGATTGGAACATAAGGATTTCACGGATTTCACTCAGGAAATATATGGATACGATAAGTTGATTTTTTAAAATAATATTTTTTAAAAAGAAAATTAAAAAATAAATAGTCAACCCAAAAAATAGCAAAAATGTGTTTCTTGTCATGATTCAATCAAGCATGGTACCTTGGCCCCGTCTTTGTCGCCATTCGACTTAGGTTACAGTTCAACTAGCGACAGGAACTCCAACCCTATAAAAGCTGGAAGAAACACTAAAATTCGGCACATGATTCATTTGTGCTCAGAAAAAATAGGAGGAAAGGGAGAGGAGTAGAGAGGTGGAGAGAAGCTAGCGAAGCGCTGCCCATCTGGTTCCCCACCTGTGAGGTAATTTTTTGAACCGAATGGATTACATAGTTTTGGATGTACGTTTGCGTAGTGCAGTATGTTGTACACAATTATTTTCGGTTGGTAGTCTTATTTTAGATATGTGGTTAATCGTGAAAATATTCTCTATAGTGCAGTGCGTCAATTATTTTGGACGTCACCAATTTCAAAATTTACTACGGTCTAGGGATTATTCTGGAGGGTCTCGAGGGGATTGACCTACGTTATTTCCAATCGGCGACCATACCCCTGCCAAGAGTAGAGGGGCGTACATAGGGCGCTGTGATGCGGTAGTTGTTTTACACATTCCAAGTGAACCGTGATTTGTATGATCTGGGATTGAATTGAATTGCCCCTCGAGCAACACAGCCCACATATTTGGAGTTAGTGTAGCTGAAGGGAACAAAGTCATGGCAGTCATTACGCGTGGCGAGGGAGGGAGGGTGGGATTTGGTCCTTCTGGTCCAGGCATATGCCAATCCCATTCTTGCATCCGCGGTTGAACAAGAAGGGGGTGGTGATGCCGAAAAAGAAGTCGGTGACTCGATCCGCAACGGACGCGCTACGATTCACGGCTCCGGAGTTGCCGATGTTATCGACGAAGACCCTGAAGATGTAGCTCCTTTAGTTAGGCAGGCCAGTGGGCTTGCTGACGAGGGTGAGGATCTGGAAGCCATTGTGCAAAGGATGGACCAGGAATCCCGGAACTACAATGCATTTTCAGAAAATGAAGGATTCGACGACGAGGATGATACGGACCAGCTGGCAGTTCCATCCGAGTGGAACACATACCAGTTCGACAACCTCGTTGTCGACTAAGGCTCCTGTGTGCCGTGGGAGTACGACCAAAGCGAGGTCAGGCACGGAATTGTGTACAAATGCAAGGAAGCCGTGCAGGAGGCGGTCAAATTCTGGGCCTTATCGGTGCGGCGCACATTCACAGTCGTCAAGTCCAACCCAAGATGCTATGACGTGAAGTACGAAATAGAGGGATGCTCTTGGCGAGTGCACACATTTTAGCCTAAGTGGGACACTTACTAGAAGTGCTCTATAGTAGTCCCGCACACATACGTCGTCGCTGAGTTAGTGCGGTCCTATAGGAACCTGTCATCAGGTTTCATCGCCAACCTAATGTACGGTGAGATTGTAGATAATCTTGATTTCAAACCATGATCCATCATTCGTGCGATTGACGCAAGGTTCTAGTACACAATTAGTTATACCAATGCTTGGAGGGCAAAACAGAAGGCACTGAAATCAAGGTTCAGCATATTCGAGGATTCCTACCACAACCTCTCCGGGCTACTCGGAGTCACACAAGATAGGAATCCGGACACTCATGTCGACATTCAAGATGCCACACATCCAAAGTGGGCCGATAAGAGGGTATTGCAGCGAGCATTCTTCGCCTTTGGTCCATGCATAGATGCATTCTGGCACTGTTGTCCAATCTTGTGCGTAGATAGCACATTCCTGACAGGAAAGTACAAGGGTCATATACTGACCACAATAGCGACAAACAGCAACAATCAAGTTCTTCCTTTGGCATTCGCTTTCGTTGAAAGCGAAAACACAGACAGCTAGTTGTGGTTCCTGAAGAATGTGAGGATTTCTGTTGTACAAGGTCGTCCAAACATATGCATCATTCATGATCGGCATGCCAGCCTACTCAATGCAATAACCCAGCTACAACAAGGAGACAACGAACCATTTGCATGGGCGGATCTGCAGAGCAGGTGGTGTATGAGGCACTTGGGGGGCAAACTTCTACAAGTAGTTCTGTAATAAGGACTTGATGAACCTGTTCAAGCGGTTGTGCAACCAGAATCAGTAGTGAAAGTTTGAAGCACTCTGGAATATTCTGGACAAGCAAACAAAGACGCACAGAAGGGAGACAGTGAAAAGGGCCGCCCCAATCACTGACCAAGCCCCCGAAGCATTGCCGCAGCTACCCACAAATGGTCCCAGTCTGACACAGAGTTCAGTGGATTGAGCACGAGTCTAAGGAGAAGTGGTCGCTGCTGCAAGATAGGGGTGGTGCTCCATATGGTGTCATGACAACCAATCTAGCAGAGGTTTACAACTGGGTCATGCGCGGCGCAAGGTCCCTCCCTTTGGTTGGTATTGTGGAGGCAATTCTCCGCGGTATGACAAACTATTTCGTTGACAGAAGCAACAACGCATCGCTCGCTATGGCAAATGACAGAGTACTCTACTCCGCCATGATCACCAAGTATATGTAGGAGAAGAGCAAGAAGGGTGAGATGCATTGCGCATTCAAGATGGGCGCAAGGGAGCTTCGCTTCGAGGTAATGTGCAGGGATAAAGGACGTCGCGGGACGAACCTTGAGAGAATTATCCACGAGTGCACGCTACGCCGCTCTAGTTGCGTATGCACTTGCAACAAACCCCTTCTTTTGCATAGGCCCTGCTCCCATGTCATGGCCACATATTCCACAGTGGTGCAACATCCTGGGCAGTACCTCACTAATTACTTCAACAAGGAGGCGGTGATGCAATCATGGAGTGCGGAGATGTATGGTTACAACATGGATGGCTATTTCACTATCCATCTAAGCTGGGAGCAACTAATCTAGGCCGCAGACATTGAAAGACTGAAGGGAAAGGTCGGCCGGTGACATGTACGACGCATCAGGAACGACATGGATGAAGCAGAAGCCAGACATCATACGAAGAAGTGCTCCATTTGTAGGGAGTTTGGGCACACCTTCAAGAAATGCCCGATGAGAAATCCTTAGGACGAATGAGACACCGGCATTCTGGACGTTGCTGCGGGGATATCATCCGGCCGCCCGACTCGAGGCAGACCACATGGGGGACGTTGAGGCCACTGCCATGGGAAATCATGGAAAGTTATAATATGTGATTGCCAATGTTCTGGAATGTCACTTTCATTTGTAAAAAAAGTGTTATGACGTTTTGCTCAATGTTATGTAATATCAATGTGACATGTCGTAGTTTTGAGTAATGACAATTTCGCATGATTTAATCTTCCTTACCAACTTGTGGGAGGAACGAACAGTACTCGAAACCTATAGTACTCGAAACCAGCAGAACTCGAAACCAATAGTACTCGAAACGAATACATTAGAGTCCGCAAACAGAAGAACATTACACGTGTTCACATGGCATACTGGTTCGGTTAATTGCTTTAGTCATCCTCGCTACTACTACGATCCACTAGGACACAAGGATCCGGACCATGTAAGTATACATGCCTTTAGGAGATAGTAAAAACATGACAGGTAGGACGGGGGACTACTACGGAATGGGTCAACCTACTGCGTGGACCGGAGCCATTTACCCTTCCTTGTGAGCTCGGCGTTGTACTCCTCGCCAGCCTCCCTCGCTTTGGCCGCCATTTCCCTCTTTTTCTCACGCTCCCTCTCGCGAGCCTCGCGCTCCCTGCGGTTGAACGCCTCGAGATGAGCTTTCGTCTCCCGATGAATACGGTCGTTTCGCTCATCGTTACGGCGCTCCTCTTCCCGTATCTCATGGGCCATTTGGGCATCCCACTCCTCGTAGACCATACGCTACTGGTCATGTGAGTGGATCTCTTGGTCGATCCACTTACGGTAGCCACATAGCGGATTCAGGGACTATAGGTAGACGGGAGAGGTTGTTAATGCATACTTTGAAAGACTAATAGTAGGAGAACATACTGTAACAGGTCTTTACCGGCTGCCGATAGCTGCTCGTATCCCAACGGCGATTCGGATAATCTGAGGAGTAGTTCGCGCAACCCCAATAACACATACCCAAACTTATTCGATGCTTGGAGTAGAAGAACTTGCATGGGTATCTGCACCAACAGAGAGGCAGCGTCTCCCCCTCGGGTGGCCCCTCCGGCGAAGGCTTGGTGGGCATGTTCGGGATGGGGATGCTGCTTCGGGGGGGGGGGGCGTCATTGCGGAGAGGTGCCCTCCTGGCACGCATCCTTTGTTCGTCCAGGGCCATAGTACGCCTTGCAAGTTCGCGGATCTCTTCCTATTGCTTCTGCTTGTTCATCTTAGCAAGATTGTGTTGAAGTGTTGACGCAATAGAACCCGTCGTGGAATGGGTAGTACTTATAGGCCGAGGCGGCCCTACGTACGCAACTGAATTGTAATCTAGTTAACAGAAATTCGCGTCCGCGAGGCAGCGCTACGCAAAGCTGACTCGTTGGGTCACGTCACTGCGCAAAGCGAACTCGTTGGGTCACGTTGCTGCGCAGCGTACTCGTTGGGTCACATCGCTACGCAAAGCTGTCTCGTTGGGTCACGTCGTTGCGGAAAGTTGACTCGTTGGGTCACGTCACTGTGAAAAGCTGTCTCATTGGGTCACGTCGCTGCGGAAAGCTGTCTGCACCGCAAGGAGCCAGAGGTGGTGTCACGACGTCGAGGTCCAGTGTCGGTGGGGTCGGCTCCGGGGTCGGTAGGGTCGGCTCCAGCGCACCTGGCAGTTGAGAGGCTTGGTCCTGGGCGAAGTGGAAGTCCTCAGCGAATATCTCGTCGTACGACAAGTCCAGTTCGTCCCAACTCGGTGCACGACCTATGAAATATTACGTTACGCATGCAATCAAAGGAAAACCATGAAACCAAAAAAGGTAGTCATTCCTGGGGCCACGAAGGCAGCATCAAACGACTCCGCATACTCATGTCCCATGTGTTGGTGGGACCGGGGACTTACAAAAGAAGATTGTCGTTTGTAACTAGTGGGGTTCAAAATAAAGTAGGGGAAGTGAATGTGTCATGCTCACCTGCAAACTGTCCCGAGCAGCTCCCACCACGATGCCACGAGGACCCGCCCGCCACATCCGGGGGAGGAGCTCGTGGCCATGAGCCACCATGGCTGCCCCCTCATCCACGCACTGGTGAATGTGAATGTGCCCTGTTCCCACGACAAGTCACGATGTGGATCCCTCAACTCGCCTTCTCCCCGATACGCTGTAAGATCCCTCTGGCCTCCCCCAAGCGACAACTACTGCGTCCGGTCTGTCAACTCGAGGATCTCCTGAAGGATCGCGGGAAGGCTACGATAGCACAAAACAAAATTTTACCGCGCAACCAAGGAACCTTCGCTAGACGCGCCGACTAGTAGCGGAAGTAGAGTCAATGTAGCGAGTTGATGCGATCGTAGTCATACTCGCCACACGTCTTCTCCTCCGAGTAGTCGTACTCGCCGCGTGTCTTCTCCTTCGAGTAGTCGTATTGAGTTACGTGTCGTCCTAGTGCTGATGCTTCACAACAACACCTCCAAGGTATCCACACGTACGGGGCAGGGGCACCACACGCTAGAGTGCTAGCACCGGCGCGTGGTTGAGGAAGGCGTGGCTATTAGGGTTTAGGGAAGTTCTTCTAAAAGATCATCACACCCCTTACCACCACCCCTCTATTCATAGGCATCCATAATGAGTCTCGAACTTGAGACCCGTTAGGAACTCGTGGCCTACAAGAATTCGGATCACCATCCAAATCAAATCCCAGTCCTTTAAGTGTGTGACCCTATAGGTTCATGTGTAATCGGTTGTGACGCGGAAACTCTTTTCCGACCACAAGTCGTTAGCGGTACCTAGCAACACATAATGATTCCCAAACACACATAGAATATATCAGATGAACCTTAATGCAATATGATCTACGACCAGGTCCATATGACTAACGACCAGCTCATATATCTATACGACCAGTTCATATTTGGTCTCGACCAATTCGTAACTCCTTACGACCAGTCCGTATCTGATCGAACTGAAAGACCTTCTTTTGTACTCTCCCTTTGCCTCACTATGTCTGGTTGAACTCTAGGTGAGATGTTGTATCATCCATGGACTGTTCATTACTTTCTCGATCAAGTGTTGAATAAATTCATGTGGTCGACACTTCGACCACTAGTGGCATGACCATGCACTTTCTTTATCCGAACACAACGAGGCGCCCAGAGACATCTCTCATGTTATGTTAGGAGAGGCAAATCCCATATCCGACCAATCACATCCCTCTGCATATTTCATAACATACCCGAAAGCTACCTTTATAACTATCCAGTTACGAGTTGTGTTTGGCAATTCCTAAGAGTGCTACTACACATGTAGGAAACCATGCTGATCTCAGGTCTAAGGATTATACATCATCATTGCTTGAGACTAACTAATGATACATAGAATCATAACAATCTCAACAGTGTCTCAAGGTGGGTCTTTTCTTACACCATGTTCTCTAACGTGTGTCCATATTATTGGTTTGATATCTCTATATACATCACTTGTGAAACATAGTCATCAACCAATACATATGCTAGTCTATTCATATGTGTTCTTATATATTTCCGACCAGGGAACGTTTAAGAATAATCATCACAGAAATATAGAGTTTCACAATCAAGTCACATACTTGATAATAAATATTATTGATATTATTCTAGGAACAAGATAACATATTATCTAATGTTATGAACATAATGAAATATAATCATCTTTATGATTGCCTCTAGGGCATATTTCCAATAGTCTCCCACTTGCACTAGAGTCAATCATGTACTTCTCGTGAATCCTCCGTGACGACGTCGGCGTAGGCGCTGAGCTAGCCCTCAACCCAAGGGAACATCCTCTCCGTCCAGGTGGTAATACCATGTACTCCCTTCCTAATGTACCTGTGGATGGTAAGACAATCATTTGGTACATATGTAATGCAGATTGTACTAAAGAATTAAAGCGCAAACTAACCCGTGGACGTGGGCCGGCAGCCGCTGCGCCCAGGGGGTTGGGACCTGCTGTTGCAGACCGAACTGGCGCATGAATCACGCCACCTGGTACTCCTCCACGAAGACCTCGTGTACCAGTACACGTGGTCTCGCGTGCACAAACTGGATAGTCCTCCGGGAGCGCGCGGATAACCTCTCCTCCATGTATGGTCTCCAAATGACGTCGTCATCTGTTAGCTAGTCGAACATCACGACGTAGGATGGGTACGACCCCTGCGTGGCGATCGGTGTGTAGGTCACCTGTGGAATAAACCAAAGGAACACTTAGCACACGAAATTGTGATTGCATTACAAGAAAATAATAAATGTTCACAAAACTAACCTGTTGGCGACACCACACCGTGCCCATAGTAGGCCGGTCTACGTTGTTGTCCTCGGCGTACAGGCTGACCGTGTACACTCCCAAGTCCAGCTGTGGACATCCGATCTGAAGCTCGAAGGACCAAAGCTGCATAAGTAGCGGACATCCGGAGAGGATGGAGCTGTCCTGGGACCGGCGGCACGTGTCGCACAGTGTGTAGTACGTCACGCACAGCACGACCGGAACCAGGCATAGGGCTGGATCTCTTCCACCAGCCAGTCTGCAAGCTCACATGCGTAGCGGATGTAGTGCTTATCGACGCCGCCGTGGCACCCCAGGAACATAACCCACCCAGACAGCCACATCAGGTAGGCCTCAAAGTGCCTCCTCACCGTCTCGTCCGGTGTGTCCTCCGCCATACGCTCGGGCTGTAAGAAGACATATACACGTCAGCAAGGTTCACAAATGAATTGATGCTAGAGAACAATAGTTACGAAGACTTACGTAGAATAAGCAGATCCACCTTAGCGTCGGCCCGTGTAGGCTGCTAAACTCGTGGTAATCGCCGCCGGCAGCAGCACATCCTGGAACCTCGCTAGGAGCTCCGTGCGCCACGTGGGAGAGATCTCAAACGCCGCCATGGGGTAGCCTGCGCAGGGCAACCCGGTCAGGACGCTCACGTCCTGCAGCGTCGGCGTCATCTCCCCGCACAGGAGGTGAAATGTGTGTGTCCGTCCGGCCTCCAACAGTCGACCAACGCCGTCAGTAGGGCCCGATCGTATGGAAAACACCTGGACGTACGACCAAGACCGCGGTCCTGGTTGTCATCCCATGTCGCCTCCACCATCTGTGCTAGCAGAAGGAGGTCTGCCGCTCTCAACCTGCGTCGGGTCAGGTTACGAATGAACGTTACTCCACATGTAGTAGTCAGGCCATAAATGAGTACACGAAGATCGCAATGACACGTACCTCGGCACCCAGCTGGGGTGCAACCTCCAGGCCCTGATGGGCGCGCACAGCCGCAACGCGCCAAGCTCAATCGGCACCTCGCCCTCCTTGGGGAGGATGGTACTGAGGCGGCTATGGTGATGTAGGTCAATCACTGGGTCAAGCAACTCGTACGACCACTCGGCAGCGTGGTCTGGGTCCACCATACCTGAAAATTCAGTACATACATTGTAAAGACTACGAAATATGTAAAAAGATAATACGAACCGACATTAGCAAACTAATTACCAACCACAAATAGAAATCAAATTTATGCGATAAGTCATAAAGCTACGATTACGCTCTACCTAACCTACGGAGCTAAATAAAGTTGAAATTTTTTCGATTAGGCTCTACCTACCCTAATTAGTTGCTCTATATTTTTTTTGTAATTTTAAAATGTGTCATGCTATTTTCCTGGTTATAAATTAATTCCCGGCATTAACAATATAATTGCAGCGTACAAATAGGGAGCTAAATAAAGCTACGATTAATTCGATTAGGTTCTACCTACCCTAATTAGCTACTACGGATTTTCCTTTCAATTTAAAATGTGTCATGCTAGTTTCCTACTTTAAAAATAATTTTCGGTACTAACAATATAATTACCGCGCACAAATAAAGAGCTAAATAAAACTGATATTACTTACATTACTCTCTACCTACCTCGTATACAGCTTAAAAGATGTACTAAATAATTGGACTACATTTATCCAATCTACTAAAATTTGTGTCGCTATTTTTGTTTGCTAACCGATAATGTTTTTGACATAATGTACAAAGTTCGAAAAAATATACCTGCAAGATGGCCGATCGGATCCGATACTCCATCTATCCCTCCTCCGCGACGAATTGGTAGAACTTCGCTACCTTTTTTCTCTCCCTCTCCTCCCCTCTTTCTGTTTTTTCTGGAATTAAAATGAGTTTGTGCTGATTTTTTTGATTTTTATAGCTGGTTTCTATCGCCTGTTCAACTGACAACATGTGGCTGTTAATTTCCTCTCGTCGGTTCAACTGGCGATAGAAATTTGGACTGGCGACAGCACAGGGCCAGAGTGCCTGAACCGGCGACAGAAATCTGTCATCAATTCAACTTACGACATGAACTATTTTTTGATATTTTTGAGCTAACTATTTATTTTTATAATTTTTTTAAAAAATTCACGATAAGTTGATAACGCTTTATTCCTCGACAGCTTTATGCTTCAACCATTGCTGGCCTGCCACTAGCAACCATGCAGAAGAAGAAGTGACTGAAAGCGGGCCCGAATCTTGTTGTGTTTGGTCCGTGAAATTAGATCTATTTGGTGGGATAAGATATGATGCTTCGTGGTACTGTATAGTTTCATTATTTTGAGTGATGAGATGATTCAGTATTAAAAAATGTTTTATAAATTTATATTCCACTATTTAATATAAAATAAATCATTCAAACAATCAAACACATAAATAACTTTTTTATTAAACCAATCCCACGAATATTCAAGCAACGTGTAATCTCGAAACGAAGGCTCCGGAAAGGCATCACGGGCACCGACGGGTGGTCCCACGTGTCATCCGCACGTTTCTCCCAACCAACTCTGGCGAGATCTCCCTCCCTATAAATAAGCGGCAGTGCAGCTGCCACGGTCACCTCACCGCCAGAAACCCGCCGTAAACCGAGAAAAAAAAATTAATTAGTAAGCAAAAACCAGACTAACTGAACTTGCCGTCGCCATGGCCGTCGAGGTGTGCGTCAAGGCCGCCGTCGGAGCCCCCGACAAGCTCGGCGACTGTGAGTGCCCCCCATTCCATACCTCGTCGCGCTCTCCGTTTTGCCGCCCGATTCGGCACGAAACCCTAACTATTTCGTGTTGTTCCGTGTTTGGCTGTACGATTTGAACCGGCAGGTCCCTTCTCCCAGAGGGTGCTGCTCACGCTGGAGGAGAAGAAGGTGACCTACGAGATGAAGCTCATCAACCTCAGCAACAAGCCCGACTGGTCCGTATCCGATTTCCCCCTCCCCTAAATTTTCCCATTCTTTTTAATACGCTGCCTACTTGACGGGGTACTACTTGTCGTGCATCTTGACTTTGAGCTTTTTCTCTACTATTTTGACTTGGCTTGCCAGATGTTTTGTGGTAGTGGACTAGGAACAGCGCGAGACTGAGAATTTTAGTGCGCAGATTAGATACCTTCTTTGATGTGGTGGATTTGCTTGACCCTGCTGTGAAATCAACGAGCCGCCGCCGCGTCGCCTCGCGGGCGAGCCCGGGCTGCGGCTACGAGCAGATCTGACGCTCGGGACGGCAGATGGAGCTGATTCTGGGGATAACTTTAGCATTAAGAAAGACATGTACGATTAAGCCTCTATGGGATTTGAACTGATTCTGGGGAGCATTTTGGTCTAGTTGTCCGAACCCAAGTGGGGAAAACTGAAGATTCTTACTTGTAGGTGGCGAACAATCAAATCGAATAGACTTAATCCCTCATCAGATGTAGAATATGACTGGAGCAAAAGGTTGCATTTAACTGTTATAAATTGTCAGTCAATGTACAGAGCAGTCCAGAGTACCTTTGTTTCTGTTTCGAAGAGTCAGCTCCATTTTGTGTGCGTTTTTCCTGCATTGTATCTGTAAAACAAAAGGGTAGTTGGTGCTTTTGGAGTTATGATCCTTTCTCATATAAATTTCATGGTACTTGTAACCTCTTGACAATTGAGAAAAGGTACGTTCCTTTTCTGATGAAGAATGAACAGATGAACTAGCACATGTTTGCATGCTTTCATCTGCGGAGTTGTCGTTACCATTTCCATGATATTAACTTCAGTACTAATAAAGATCTGATTAAGAAGATGGATATTATGCATTTTTGAAGCTGAAACTTGCAGAGCTAAGGGTGTAATTTAGCACCTTGGAAGTTGGAACTTCGTGCTTTGCCCTGTTTCTAAAATTCTTAACTAGCATACTCTAATGACATCTTCAGGTTTCTGAAGATCAGCCCAGAGGGGAAGGTGCCTGTGTTTAACAGCGGTGATGGCAAATGGATTGCTGATTCTGATGTGATCACTCAAGTCATTGAGGAGAAGTTCCCAACTCCGTCTCTTGTCACCCCTCCTGAGTATGCATCAGTGTAAGTTTCCCCGCCTATGCCACTGTGTAAAATTCACTCTTGCTTCCCCAAAAATAAAAACCTTCACTAAACCTGCATTTGGATATCCTTGTTATATACTTATATCTACGGTCTTTCAAGGTTTATTCATAAGCAGAAAACTGCATTCGTTTCTGTGATATCTTCTGTTTGTACTTTATATATTTGGCAGTGTATGATTTGTGCTTCTAGTCAATTATACTAGGCCTTTTGGATACGAAACTTGTGATTGTTAGTTTGACGGACACTTGGGGCCTGACATCCTATAATAAGGAAGTTATGCATTTGTCTGGAGGTGGCTACAATACGATCTTTCAAGTACTTGATTTCGATAGCTTAGTGAAATGATTTACGGTAGTAATAACTTCATTTTTTTTCCGTCAAAAAATAATACATCTCCAGTTTCGATGTTGTGGTACCATTTTTTTATTCTGCTCTATTTGTGTATGATGCTTCGATTTTGCTGTGACTTGTGATAATAGGGGATCAAAGATTTTCCCAACCTTCGTCATGTTCTTGAAGAGCAAGGATCCGAATGATGGTTCGGAGAAGGCACTTCTTAATGAGCTGCAGGCACTCGAGGAGCATCTGAAAGCTCATGTAAGTTTCTGTGTTCAAGCAGTTGATCTTTGTGTTGCTTTCTGCAAGGGAATAAACATAGCACATGCTTCCACAATCATTTCGATTGTATCCAAGTTTCACTATCTAAGCACTTTAACCTGTCTGGTTATGACACATCGCAATCATTTCACTTCTCGTGCTAGGTGTGGGCCTCTTTCAGTTTGACTATCTAATTGGAATGAACCGAACCTTTCTTTACATCACGATTCATGATCAAACCTTTTGGCAATTGCAGGGCCCGTACATCAACGGGGAGAACGTATCAGCTGCCGATCTCAGCCTGGGGCCAAAGCTCTTCCATCTCCAGGTTGCTCTGGAGCATTTCAAAGGCTGGAAGATCCCAGAAAACCTAACCAGCGTCCATGCGTACACCGAGGTACACCAGTGCTCAAGTGGGCAGACACATTTTTTCCTATCATTTCTGAAACTTTTCGAGAATCAAATTATTGAGATCTGCATTGTCTTGGTGCAGGTTCTCTTTAGCCGCACATCTTTCGTCAAGACTAAGCCAACGAAGGAGCACCTGATTGCTGGATGGGCACCAAAAGTGAATACGTAAGTGGTGGGTAGGCGGCTTCTGTAGCTCGAGTGTATGATTGGGTTGGAATAATGCAGCATCATCTGTCCAGAACCTTGTTATGGTTGCTGCTAGTGAGCATCTTTCGTGCGAGCTACCCCTTGCTGTCCATCCCGTTGCTTTCAGTAGAAACTGCGGGTACCGTTTGTGTCGTGCTCTCTACAGTAGTGAGTTCATCTGCTGTAATGTGTAACCTTTTCGCATCAAATAATGGAGCTGCAGCGTGCTGCCGTGCTAAATGATTTGGAGCCTGTGGTCATCTGCAGTCACGCGTACATGGACGTTATATTTGTTGTTCGGTATATGAGGTCAGGTCAGGTCACTATTCCTATTTGTTGAGAAACTAAAGGTTTGTTTGATTTGCTACTGGCGTGAACTAAATTTTGCTAACATCAATGAAAATTTGTTATCGTTTGCTACTAATATTTGATAATACTAACAAAAATTTGATAACGCAAATAAAATTCAATGACACACGTGGATAATCCGAGGGTAAGAAAATTGTCTACTAAAATTTTAGTAATGCTAAAATTTGGTTTGGTTACAATTTAAACAACTTTTATTTCGCCGAATCTTAGTTTTGCTTAAGTTTAAACTATGCTAAATTTTGGTTTTGTTCGTTATGGTTACAAACCAAACAGCCCTCACACCCTGTTTCCTCATGCGAATGGTCTCAAATGTGAGGAGTGTGTAAGGTATCTCCTGGTGCGAACTGTGTGTGCTTGTGATGGTGATGCTTCGGAAGGAGAGAAGGGAGGAGAAGAAAAAAATCATTGTCGAGCTTTTGTACCTATTGGAAATGTCTAATCATAGGTTCCTTCCTCCTAATCATTCTTCATCAGAAAGGAGGAAAAGCTTCCTCAATGAGGTCCAAATGGTCTGATGGATACATTTATAGGCTTGTCGCATCTCTAAACTATTGCCAGATGCTGTTAGGATTTTTAGGGAAACAGGCGTGGTTAGTATTCCCATAGTTAAAGGAGGGAAGAAAGGACCCCCTCCGGCCATAGCCACGTCGTTCAGAAAAAATGGGTCGTCCGATAAAAAATGGGTCGTCCGATTGCCTCCTGTGCCCGCACGGCAGGTGGGTGCGCTTCGTGGGAATGGCTTTCGCTCGCGCGGCCGTGCGTCCGGTGGAGCCGTTACCTGTTGCCTCGCGGGCCTGCACGACTCCTTCAGCCTAACGGCGCAACGCGTGTCCGGTGGCCCACGTAGCCGCACAGGCCAGCCCACATCTTTGACGAGACGCGCGTCGTGCCCGCGCCGAAGGGCACGGGTGATCTTCCTAGTTAACATTAAAGGATCGGAGGAAAGGGAGCTCACCCGCCCCTACTACGTCACCAGCGAAAGCCTGTCTGTCCGATCATGCCCCGCTCGTCTCCCTGCCCTCCGATCTGAGCCAGTGTGCCTGATGGGAAGGCATGGCCCTCGCACGGCCACGTCAACCCACGAGCGAAACCTCATCTCGCTTATCTCTCTCTCTCTCTCTCTCTCTCTGTCTGCTCGCTCGAGCTTGCGCCACGCTCTCTCCCTCCCAATTCCTCCGTCTTCTTCTCTTACCGCCCGCTCGATTTCCCTCTCGAGTCGTTGTTGTTTGCTCCGTCGTTCTTCCCGGGCGCCGCCCCTCCCTTCCTTCCCGATCCGGTCTCACGCCTCGCTCCTCCCCTAGCTCCTTTCCCCTACCGGTCCCTCCCTCTTCTTCTCTTGCCGCCCGCTCAATTTCCCTCCCGGTCATTGGCACTTCCTCCGTCGTCCTGCCCAGTAGTCGCCTCAGCGCCACCCCTTCCTTCCCTCCCGATCACTACTACAAAACAGACCATGCTAAACGCATCATCACAGATGGTTGAACCGTCTGTGTTGTACTTATCACAGACGGTTCATTTGGAACCGTTTGTGATACCTAACTATCACAGACGGTTTGTAAATAGAACCGTATGTGAAACTGTTTGTGAATTATCACAGACGGTTCTATTTACAAACCGTCTGTAATAGTGATACATCACACGGTTACAAATAAGAACTGTCTCTGATACTTTTGTTTTGTTGGGCGGGAAACGAAAATTTAGACTTAATGGGCAGGCTGTCAAACTCACTTTATATTAACCGAGTCTCCTCACACCTCACACTCTCATCTCCTCCTCTGTTGTCTCTCCTCCTCACACCTTGCGCCCCACCCCCGAGCTGATCGCCTGCGGCCTCCTCCACCTCGTCCCGGCCTCATCGTCGCCGGCCTCCCCCGACCTCATAGCCCATGGGCACCCCCGACATCGTTGCCCCCGGTCTCCTTTGCCTCGCTCCGGCCTCGGCGTCGCCGATCTCCCCCAATCTCATCGCCCACAGCCCCCCTCGACATCGTCGCCCCCGACCTCACCTCACATCATCACCCCCAGCCTCCTCCTCACACTGCCACCCCGGCCTCCCACGACCTCGTCGCCCCCGGCCTCCTCCACCTCGCCTCGGCCTCGTCATCGCCGGCCTCCCCCGACCACGTCGCCCACAGCCTCCGTCGACATCGTCGCCCCCGGCCTCTACCTCACATCGTGCATTGTCCGATTAAACAACCATAACTTTTGCATACGAACTCGAATTGCGACGTTCTTTGGCTCGTTGGAAAACTAACAAAAAGTTTAATCGAAAAATCCATAAGCCCATATCAAATTCATTCGCGAGGCTCCAAACAAAGTGAACCCCCCAAAGGTAGTTTAGAGCCTAAAAATAGCATCTCGAAGTTTCAGCACCTATTTTTGATTTTTTTTGCAATAGAAAAAGCTATCACATACAGTTCTAAACAATAACCGTCTGTGAAAAAGCTATCACAGACGATTCTGAACCATCTGTGATAATCAATTACCACAAACAGTTCTTGTTTAGAACCGTCTATGATAGCTTTTTTATAGACGGTTCAAAAACCGTATGTGATGACCTCATATCATCACAAACACTTTTTCACAGACGGTTCAAAAACCATCTGCGATGACAGTTTAGAGCCGTCTGTAATGACCCTCTCTGTAGTAGTGGATTCGCTTCGCTGGCGGCCTCAACCGGAGGTGGTGAGGGCATAGTGGACGCACCAGGGCCGGAGCGTTGGCGGCCGAGTTTGAGGCTGGTCCAGCAGGCTACCGGGTATTCCTCCCCTTCCTCCCCCGTCACCCCTTGGCCTCCCTCTGTCTTCTTCCCCTTCCTTTTGCCCTTCGCGTCTCATCCCTACCACCGCCCCTCCATGCGACCGAAGTGTCGCGTAGTCACGCGTCGGAAAGGCGTCTTGGGACGCCACCGGCCACAGCTGCGGACTCATCACCGTCAGTAGCCACCACTCTTTCGAAATAGTTTCTGAAATGCAATTTCAATCCAGTTTAAAACTTTTTCATCGAATATGATTGTTGTTGTATGCATTGTGTAATCTCTAGATGATATAGGAACCGGATCGGGGATGAACTTGTCGATGATAAACAGATTGAAAATCTAGGAAATAGTAAATGCCGATTTAATTTGTAATTGACTAGCCCCATGTTTTAGAATTCGGAGAGATGCCATTGATGTTTCTATAGATGGTAGAATACTGCCATCCACCTTGGGAAGTTTGCTTTGCTCAATTTTGGATCTGTTTACACTAATTAACCATTTCCAGCATAGATTTGTTATGTCAGTTCCCTAGCCTAGAGGTGTAGAACCGTTTCTCATGTTCTAAACGTTGGAGCTAGATCTTCAGCCTATTATATGTTTTGTACAACTCATCAAGTTGGTCAATTGAGATATAGAGCTCATATCTATTAAGAGGTCCATGGCAAAAGTTATCGCCACTAGAATCTTTATGCTAGATAACCTAGGGAAAATGATTAGAGAATTTCAGTACTGAACATATAGGGTCGATTTATGAATTTTTTTACTGATGTGTGTTTGTTAATTATTGGTTTTATATGTAGGTTATTTGTCTGCCCTAAAGGAGGCCACATCTACTTACAGTCATGCTCATGCATGTCGCTAGGAGACTACTGGATAATTATTCCAAGATTTCCACATCTGTTAATTATTGGTTTTATGACTTATTCGTATTATGTGTAGATTCTTTAATATTCATGGTATTTGGGGCCTCAGTCATGTGCTTTATGAATATTTTTTATATATTAAGGCCTAATCATACTCCTAACGTTGTCACGCCACCCCCTTGCAGCGAAGGCGTCTCTGCTAGAGTGCTGCGGCGTCGACACGGTGGAGGGTAGGAAGGCCGCAGTGCGGCAGGAAGGTCACAATACTCCGAGCACGTGCGGTGCTTGAGCTGATGCCTCATCGAAAAAACGCTTGGTCAATATGGTTTTCTTATTCGTACTTAGTGGTGGTGTTTTTGTTGGGTTAGATGAATGTTCAATGGTGTGTTCGTGGGTTGTGAGCGGAGGTGTGCCTTTGTGGGGCCTAGGTATCCGAAGAGCTCGATGTGAGCGTCTCTAATCGTGCTTCTCCTTGCATTCTAACATAGATGTTGCGCTGATGTTACTTGCTGATCTATTTTCGTTATTGTTGAATTGGCTTATTCACTTCTGATATGATGCCATTTTTCATACTTGCCTATCATGACTGCTTATATTTTTTTGTGGTGCTTTCATTCAGATTGTCTCATAGCATAATGCTTGCATTAGACCGAATAAGAGTGTTTCTTTCCTACTTATCACACATTCTTGCAGCAGTCATGGTTTTCTTATTCATACTTATTGTTGTTGTTTTTGTTGGATTAGATGAACAGTGAATGGTGGGTTCGTGGGTAGTGAGCGGAGGTGTGGCTTTGTGAGGTTTAGATATCCAAAGAACTCGATGTGAGCGTATGTAATCGTACTTCTACTTGCATTCTGACATGGATGTTACTGTGCTTTTACTTGCTGATCTGTTTTCGCAATTGTAGAATTGTCTTATTCGGTTTGGATATGCTACCATTTTCCATCCTTGCCTATCATGTCTGCTTATGTTTTATTCTAGTGCTTTGATTCATATTGTCTCATAGCATAGTGCCTGCATTAAACTGAATAAGAGTATTTTTCCTATTTATCACATATTCGTGCAGCAGTCCATGGAAGCCTAATGTCTTTTTTTAGGTTAATTTCCAAACAACTGATGTTGTTGGTTTTTGCCCACGAGCAGTACATTAAAAACATATATTACTAGAAGAATTGCTCCAGCACTAAATCGATTCCGAGTTTTTTCTTACTCGCTATTTAGGTATGCAGAAGGTCCAACGCAATGTACTGAATCTACAAGATACATTGAGTGAAGAAAGAGATTAATTAATGGTAATTCCTTTTGGTACTACATTTTTTCTGTTTTCTACACAACATTGCTTGCTGCCGCATTAGATTCGTATATACTAGCTAGCATTTGTCCATTCAACAATAGAACAAAAAAAAAAGAAATTTGGACCAACATAGCATATCCAAGAGACTGAATCTGACACGATGGCACCAGGTGATTGAGAACACTGTTCCACGTAGGGTTCTTTCAAAGAATCCGTGCTCCTCTCCGATGGAGGTAAAAATATACAAACATATTGATAGACTATTTGATACATATGAATCATTTTTTAATGTATATTGCTGCATTTATGTTACTTGTCTATCTGTTTTCCTTATTGTACAATTAGCTTATTCGGTTTTGATATGCCGTAGTTTTTCGTTCTTGCCTACCATGGTTGATTACATTTTTGTGGTGCTTTTCTTCGTATTGTCTCATAGCATATTTTCTTGAACTAGACTGGATGAAAGTATTAATTATCACGCCTGATTTCCTCACTCGTGCATAGCCTTTCCTTGCTCGTGCAGCCGCACGTCGTAGCCTCGCGGGTCACGCCTGCCCAGCAAAACGGCCCGCGCTAGGGGCGCGGATGATCTTCTAGTCATTATCCAAGGGTCGAACCGTAGCTCCGTTGGGCAGGAGCGAGGTTGTTGGCCCGACCTATCCGGATTTTGATCTTCAGACCGCACGGCCACCATGCGGCCAACCCTTCTGGGCCGACACCTACCACTTTCAGCACGATCACCGTGTGGTGGCCCCGCCACATCGGCACCTCCCGCACGGCTACCGTGCGGTGGCCCCGCCACGCGTCGCCCACCCTCCCCGAACCGGCCTAGTTCTCGCGAAAAAGAAAAAACCACTATAAATAGCGAGCGAGAGTGATTAAGTTTCGTCATCTCGCTCACTCGCTCCCTCTCGGTTGTCTCTGTCAATTTTATATTCAGGGACATTTTAGCGTTATTAAGCACTGTCATTTTCAGCAATAATAGCGGGTAATTTTTCCCTTGTCTCTAAATTATTTATTAACTGCGTTGTTGCTAAACTAATCGTAGTATTATTTATGTAGTTAAATTAATGTTACGTAATTAATTAGTTCTAAGTCCATATTTTGTTGTTAAGAAACCATGCAAGCAAGTAGTTGCTAGTTATTCACGTATGCATGCACCATTAGTCAAATATAAAAATAGTTAAAGTTCGTAATGACTGGAAATAGAAAAATAAGAAAAAATGAAGTTGCAAGTTATTCATGCACTTAATTATTCACTTGACGCCGTAATTTATTAGTTTGTTTTGCATTGCATACTAGTTTGTCTTACTTAATTAACCATAATGACTTGCAATGTATGCTAGTCGTAATTAATGAGTTTGTCTTAATTAAATAGTTTTAAATAATTAGTTGAAGTTCATAATAATGTCAAATAGAAAAATAAGAAAAAATAAAGTTGCTAGTTATTCATACATGCACTGCTGACTATGCATACATGCACTGCTATTATGGCTAGTTATTCATGTATGCATGCAGCATACAAGCAAGTGGTTGGTCATGCATGCACTATTTTGGTTCAATGAAGATGTTAATGTATTCATTAAATATATTATCCATTGTATGTGTATGTCCATGTAGGATTTATGGAACAATATGTGCATTATTTTTTAATTGTCAGTATGTAACACAGGTTCATTCGCGGTAGTCAGTTAGCCCTAATTAATTTAGTCTTGTTTAAATAGCCGAATTTAATTTTGTACTACCAAATTAGTGTACATTAATTTGCAGTGTTCATTTTGTCGTAATTTTTAACACGCACTATTTTATCGTCATTATCAATCTTCTCACTAATATTCCATCTGTTGCAAGCCTTGTCTCTATCGGCACTTCTGGAACCCTTCTACGATGAGGACCACCGGTGCAAGCAGTGGATTGCTAGTGATGCAGTTGGTCCTCCACCCCTGCTGCTTCGATCAAGGTGGGATTATTGGGAGTTAGACGATCGCTACATTCCAATCCTCTTGGACATAGACTTGTTGCCCCTGCTGTCGGCACTTGTTGACAGGTGGAGGCCCAAGACGCACACCTTCCACTTTCGGTGGGGTGAGATGACGGTCACTCTGCAGGACATCTCGTTCTTGACCGGTCTCGTAATCCGGGTGAGCCACTTGTTATGGGCCCTCCGCCGGCGGACTAGAAGGCCATGCTGGAGCATCGGTGTGGCCAACCTGTCCCGGAGCGTGCACACGACATCCCCTGGACTTAGCTCAGGCACTTCAGTAAATGCCCGTGGGTTGCACCTGACGAGGTCGTTAGGACGCACATCGTTGCTTACCTTCTTCAGCTCTTTAGTTGGGTCATGTTTCCAACCATACAGGGTGATTGGTGCTACCCAGCTTCGTTCGCGTCGTCAAGTCTTTGGTAGACGCGGAGGTTGGGCCGATGCCTCAGTATACCTGGAGATCAGCCATCGTTTGTGCTACATACCGATGGTTGTGTGACGCATCGTGGCGTGGCACCGATGGTACACCCAACCTAGCCGTCTGCTACATGCTCTTGCAATGTGGAGTTGGGAGCACTTCCCTGTTGGGCGGCCGTCCATCGAGAGAGCAGTGCACCTGTACACCGTTCCAGACGACCAGATAGACGGACCCACCATGGGCTTACAGTGGACTGCTGCCCGTCTACGTCGGGCCAAGGACAGACCAGTGAGGTGCTACTCGTTGCTCCACAACGAGTTCGAGTGGTTGCACGACAGCGACATCATATGACTACATGGTATCCAGAGTTCGCGCACATGGTAGTGCCGCACGAACTGCCCGTGTAATGCGTCCAAGACGCAGTGGTGTGAACGATGACCTACCACCTGGTGTTCACACATAAGATGGAGCCTTACGTGTCGCAGGGCGTAATGCGATAGTTTGGTGTGCACCAGGTCGTGCCCCCTGGATGGCAGGCTCCTGCCACGAGCCGTACACCTGTGAGTCAAACTTCATCCAAGTAATATTTCCACTTTTTATGTCTTCTTTTCTAACATCAATCCTTCCGGAAATACAGGCAATCGAGGGCGGGTCGGCATAATCAGGGCTGGCGCCTAGTCCAACGCCAGTGGACTACGGCATGGACAGAGAGGGCGCACTTGGAGGTCTTGCATGAGCAGCGTTCGTATGACGTTCGGACATATGGTGAGTACATGGAGTGGTATGTGCCACGGTCGCGCGCAAGACTTACCCTTCGTCCACCGGAGCATCCGGAGTAATGTTTACACTTCTTACGTCTTCCTTTGTAACATCAACCTTCTGAAAATGCAAGTAATCGAGGCTGGGTCAGCATAATCAGGACTGGCGCCTAGTCCAGCACAAGTGGACTACGGCATGGACGGAGAGGGCACACTTGGAGGTTTTACATGAGTAGTAAAAAGTCAAAAATTTCATAACTATTAGTAATCCTTTGAAAAAACAAGTTGTAAAATATATACAAATGCTATTCAAAGGTTTTGGCTCAAGAAAAACCTATTTCAAACGAAAACTAGTTTCTAGCCAAAATTCTAGATAATAGTATCTTGTTTTTGACATAAACTAGATTTTTGTATAAAATATATTCTAAAAAGAATTGGAAAACCGTCCCAAAGGAATAACCTAGAGTTGGCTATTCTAAACCTTTATGATATTCATAAGATTTCCAAAAGGCCAACCTAGCAAAATTTATTTGATTTTGAAACTCGTCCAAAATACTATTTTGACCTAAGTGGTCACAATCTAGCACTTAAGTGAGTTTTGCCATTTGAAAAACTATCAAGAAAAACCTATTTTAAACGAAAACTAGTTTCTACCCAAAATTCTAGATAATAGTATCTTGTTTTTGACATAAACTAGATTTTTTGTGTAAAATCTAGTCTAAAAAGAATTTAAAAGCCGTCCCAAAAGGAATAACCTAGAGTTGGTTATTCGAAACCTTATTTGATTTTAAAACTCGTCCAAAATACCATTTTGATCTAAGTGATCAGAATCTAGCACTTAAGTGAGTTTTACCATTTATGCCAAATTTATTCACATAAATAGGTCCACAATGGTATTCATGACTCATACATAAAATTGGATGCTTTAAAATTCATCTTTTGCTCAATTTGATTCTTTTGAAAAAGTTTCATGAAAATAAGATTTCATTTACGAAAACAAAAGCTTAATTCATAAAAACTATATTCTTAAATACTCTTTAGTCTCTTCAATGCATAATGATCCCAAATGATATTTATTTAAGCGCAAAACTAGGGATCATTTGCATAATTCTAAATTCCAAGATATATCCTTGAAGTTCTAGAAAACTCGGAACTACCGGCGGTTTATCAACGGTACTACCGGCTCTTGAATGACGGTACTTCCATGTAACATCCCAAATAAGGGTGTGTGTTTCAAATATAATAAAAATAAGGAGAAATTAAAACTTTTGAACATGCATTGGTTTTGTGGAGTTTTTGCATAAATTTTTAGACTTGAAACTAGGTTGTCCCATGAAGTCCCTTGATTTATTTTGGAATTTTTAGAGATTTATTTCTAATTTTAGAATCCTGGTCAAACCTTTGCTAGTTAGTCAAACTGAAATGAACCTCGGGCTCAGTATTGTTCATTGGACCCGAGCCATACTACTGTTCCGACTCGGCGAATGGGCTCACCCAAGCCACCTTATCGCGCCGATCGTAAGCCGTCCGATCTAAAATCTACCGCTCTGATTCCTTGACCGCTTAACACCACTCCGAGCATCTCTCTTGAGCTGAGCCGTCCGATCAAGATCGAATGGCCCACACCACACCATTTTCTGCTCCGCCCGCACTCCCTTCGTAGTCGCTGCCTGTGGGCCCCGCCGCGCGCAGAGCGTCTTCTTCCTCGGGTCATCTCGAGCTCAGACGCTGAGCTCCACGCGGCATCTCTGCTCTGCCCGCGCTCCGTCCACGCCATCACCCACCGCCCTTCACGACCAATCATGGGACTGCGGCACTTGACACCTCTTCCTTCTTCGTCTTCCTTCCTGCACAAAACCTCCTCTAGCCCCCCTTGTCCCTCACTTCTCTCTTCGGCCGTGGGAGAGAAGGAGGTTTTGAGCTCTCCTCCGTCCCGGGGCCTGAGAGAGTCGAAGTTTCTTCCTTGCCGACCACCGACTTTGCTTTCGTCTCCAACTCCGGCCGGGCCTCTCCTCCACGCGAAGCCGTAGCGCCGCCGTCGCCATCACCGTCGCCGAGTCAGCACCGAGCTTCTCCCGTTCCCTCCAGCGTTCAGGTAGCTTCCCAGTAGCCCTTAGATGCTCAGGCACCCGCTGGATGGACGCTGTGGAGCTTCATTTTGCTTTTTCGTCGTTGTCGTATTCTCGCCGTCGCTCCTCTCCGACGAGCCGCCGGCACAGGCCACCTCCGGTGTCGCCGCCACCACCCACGGGAGCGCACGGCTATTGTGCACGCGCGTGTACCCTTGGATCACGCCGCCGTGGTCGGGATCGCCGGCGAAGCGAGCTCAGTCGTGTCGGGCCGTCCGGCACGACTGTAGCAACGCCATTAGGTGCTATCCCGCGATTAAACACTAATATGTGATTACTATTATTAATGATGTCTTAAAGAAATAAATGAGCCTATGGCATGCGGGCCCCGCTCACAGAAATCAGAGAGTTTAGAAGCGGCTGACCGGTGGGCCACTCCACTTAAACGCCCTAGTAATGTGCAGTGAGCCGGTGAACCTTTCCCCGTAGACCAGGAGTCTATGCACTATTCTGTGAACCGTGTGTATGACGTATGGGACCCACATGTCAGTGGTAAATTAAATCAGAAGTAAAAATGAAAAATGGCACTGTTCTCTGGGTCCCTCCTGTCATCTGTTGTAGCTAGAGTAGCCGGGGTATAAAAAGTATTGTATCTTTATATAATTTCCGAAATGCTTTAATTGTGAACTGAAAAATTTATTTAACTTCAAAATTTCATAAATAATTCATTTTAGCTCCAAAATTGATGATTCAAAGTTTGTTAGTTTCCCTTTTAAATGTACTTTAATATAAAAGTGGGTTGAATCATGTTACTGTTTTAGAAATCACTTTTGGCAAAATTACTTTAGGTTTAGTAGTATTGTTGCACTAAAAATTGCTTTAACTTCAAAAATGCATAAGTATTTCTCTGTAACTCCACAAAGAGTAAACTCAATTTTGTTAGAATCCTATGTTAGTGTAGTTTATTATGAAATAGGTTGTGAGCATGATACTATTACTGAAAATCTTATTTTGCATGTAACTTGTGTACTACTTTCATAACTTTGAAAAATCATAGAAAATTCATCTTACCTCCAAATGAGGTGAATCAAAGTCCATTGTTCATCTCATGAGGTGTTTTTCCTATCATAAAAATTTCAAGTGCACCACTGTTCTATAAATATTCACCAAAAGAATTAATTAGGATGAGTAGTAGCCGGTAGCAATTTATTGGGATTTTCTAGAAAACTGACTTTCAAACTATCATAACTTTTGCATAGAGCATCCAAATCAATTGATTCTCGTTGTTAAATTCACCTAAAATCATACGCTACCTTTTTTGATTTTTTAAATAATTTTTGGATGACTTTGAATTTCTGGGTCTTTTCGGTGTCATTCGTTCTTATTGTGCTTTCGACTTCTTTCGCTAGGTTCAGACGATATTATTGATTGCGAGAGCACTCCTCTGTAGCAAGAGGGTAATCCACAGCAAGGCAAGCAGTTTGATCATAAATGTCCTATTACTTTCAAGTCTAATACTTTGTTTACAAATTGTATGTATCATGCTTTTGTGTCAAAGTATTTTTCCCGATTAGATGTAGTTATTCCTATTGCATTGTTTCCCTTAAATTGTTATCCCCTGCCATAAACATAAGTTATTAATATCGCTAGTGAATTAGAGCCCGGTGATTTAATTACGCTCTTTTATTGTCTTTTCGATGTCATGCTTAGAAATGGTTAGCTACCGGTAGAATTGGGCGGTTATCAACTTAGTCGATAACCTCGATCACACAAATCATTTTATTACTCTTTGTTCAGCACCTTGTGCTAAATTGCTATGAAAACTAAAAGTGCGAATGAAATGTTTTAGACTTGGGCAAGTGGTTGGATGGTGGGATATTGGGTGTGTGAATGTCTTGCCCAGGTCAACAAGGACCGAACATCTTGTTTCACCAAAACCAAGCATATTTGTGTGCTAACCACATGAGAGGGATATGGGACCTCTCTTGACTTAGTACTTTGGCGTGTGTTAGCTCCGGATCGTAGGAGGTGGTTTGTGTGTTGTGTGAAAAGGGAACAGTGTGTTGTTGTTGGGTGTGCGGTGGTGGAGTTCTGGGTAGGTACTCCACCTCGAGGGGTATCGTAGTTATTCAAGGCATTTCATTCCATTCAACTTTAAACCTACTTTGGCTGCTTCCTTTGGTCAAGTTAATCCTTGTTATATTCGCTAGCTACCCTCAAGTACTCTCTTGCCTCCATATGCCATTTTGATCGTATTATTGTATTTTTATTATAAAAATGGTATTATTTCTAAAAGTGATAACTTCTCTTGATCATCTTGATCTCGGCATGAGATTCATCTTTACATGATATCATCTTATTCCCTCAAACTGGTATCTATTTCCTTCTTTGCTGATCAAAACCTTTCCTTGACCAAGCTCTCTCCGATATGAAATATCTTCTCAAGATATAATCCTTTAAGTGGAAAATAAGTGGTATACCCTACAAGTGGAGCTTGCATAAGCTTCAGAAGGAGAGATAACAAAAAGGAAGATGAAAAGATGAAAAGAATCCTTTGTGTGTCAAAGGAGGAGAAGAAAAAATTGTCAAGAGGAACATTTGTGTAAGGGGGAATTTTTTCTTTGTGAAAAATATATTAATTATTTTTTGTTTACTTAAAAATGGGTAAACTATTATATGAGAAAGCTAATTTGCAAAGACTCCTTTGGCTTCGCTTTATTTTCTATTTTTTTGTGCTTAATGCCAAAAGGGGAGAATATTTGGGATAATTTCAACTTATGATATGCATAAGACATAGTTCAATAGCTTAAATTCTTATCTTATGATGATTTATATCCAAATATTGTTATTGATAAAGGGTTTGTCATCAATCACCAAAAAGACGGAGATTGAAGAATCTAGACCGGCCATTATGAGTTAATGGAGTATTTTAGTGATTAATGACAAATCTATATATGAGACTAATATTTTTATTGATATACCTAGTGTAGTCTTATTTGGATATAAAGATGAAAATCATAGAGGTATGCATTCGACATCATATTCTTATATATTATTACATTCATCGGATCCAAAATATAGGTTGAACACCACCAAAAGTCTAACTCGAATGTGTGCGTATGCTTTTATTACACATTTGTGTATGCACACATATAGGGGAGTTCACTCTATGTTTTGTGGTTTTATTAATATTGACCCATATTTCTTTATCCACATATATTAAAGATCTTTACTTTAAAACATATCCTTGGGTATATAAAACTTGTGTAGTTCATATATACTCATATTTATCTACATTCAATTTTTTTACAATTGAAGTAGTTATCATTAATTACCAAAGAGGGAAATATTGAAGTATCTTGTCCCACCATTATGAGTTAATGATATGTTGTGGTAATTAATGATAATCATATTATGGAACTAATATTTTTCATAAGTTGGATGAATATGTTATGTTCCATGATGATGACGACTTGGGAAGACATCATGAGTTGATCGTCATCAAGTCAAAGTTCAAGAAGAAGATGCATCATGTGTTGATGCGTATGAAGATCTTGAAGAAAAGAAAATCATCGTATGTCGATGATGTTCAAGAAGAGGATATGATCATGAGTTGATCATCAAGTCAGAGAAGACCCATCATGTGTTGATGGAGGTCGAGTGAGAGAGTGCATCATGGGTGATGCACATTCAAGTCAAGAACTTGAAGTAAAGAAAATCATCATGTGTTGATGATTATCAAGTATATGACCCAGTCTTGAAGTGAAGATGTGTGTCATCAATCTTCAAGTAGTTGTGCAAAGCAAAGGTATGACTAGCTAGGGCTAAAGATGTGTTCCTAGTTTTTTACCGGTCTTGGTGTTTGGTTGGAGACCAGATTGCTAGTATAGGTTATCGTACTATTAAGAGGGGTCTTGACTAGTAGCTTGAGTTAGTCATGTGTTGATAGCTCATTGTGCTTGCTCTGGCTCATCTATGCATGGTGTTATTGTTTGCGAATACATTTTGTAAATAGTTGAAGCTCATGCATCATAATCCTTCTGCATGTGACTTTTCGTATGTGAATGTGTTTTGCAAATGGTTTAAGTCCATTTACCTTATTCCTTATGGCATTGATTCTAAAAGTTGGCAAATGTGTTCTGCAACTTATTGAGAATCTTGCCTTTAACTCTTGTGCTCATCGTTCATCAATTGGCAAATGTGTTTTGCAAATTGAGTTTGTTTTGAAAGTAGACTAAGCTTTTCTCAGGATAATCGGTAATATCAACGTTCTGCGGGCGATACTACCACTTAGCGGTATAACCGGTAGTTGGTGCGATACTACTGCAACCCGGTTGGACCAAGATGAGTTGGCGGTACGTGTTTTTCAGATAGACGCTTTTTAGAGTTTATTTGCTCTCCTGGAAGTGCGGTAGTACCGGAGTTCATTGAGCAGAACTACCGCAGCCCGGTAAGACCGAAAAGTAAATGACGGTACGTTATTTCCAGAGAAGACCGGTTTTGGACCTCTACGGGAAGCAGTAGTATCGCTCTTATGTTTCGGTATGACCGAAAGCGGAACTACCGCATGATCAATGGCGGTAGTACCGCCTTGCATTTTCAACGGCTATTTCATAGGCGAATTATAGATGTTATTGTGTTGTCAGTGGGACGGCTGCCGTTCATATAGCTGTTACTGTGATGTCAGTGGGAGTGCGGTAGTACCAGCCGATGAACGGCGGTACTACCGCCTGTGTTGATTTTTTCAGCATCTTTTTTCTCAACGGCTAGTTTTTGTGTGTGGGCTATAAATACCCACCTTGGTTGGTTGTAGGTGTGTAGTTGAGCCTTTATACGTTTTATTGAGCAAAGAGCAAGCCCTCTCCTCTCTTATGTGTATGTGTTGCACTTAGTGAGCTTAGAAAGTAAACTCTAAGTGCATGTGTTGCATTACGTAGTAGATTGTGTGTCCACTTGAGTTTAGACACCTAGACTTATTACTCTTGGTGTTTGCCGACACCTAGACGACTTGGAGGTGTTGCGTCGGTGAACTTCTCAAAGAAGGTTGTGAGAAGGCCCAAGCGGTTTGTGAGTGGTTTGGTGCTCACCATCTCTGGAGTGGCGGAAGAGCAACCCCAGGTGGATCGAGGTGTTGGTTCGTGTTGGAGCTGGTCCAAGTAGTTGGACTTACCTCGGAGGTGTTTGGCTTAATTCGTGGAGCCATTCCAATTAGTTTGGGCTTACCTCAACGTTGATTAAGGGAGACCAGCAAGTCTCTGAACACCACGGTAAAACATCATTGTGTCTTCGTGGTTTGTTCTTCTTGTGCTTTACTTTGTGAAATCTGCATTCCTTATATTAAAATTGCGTACATGTCTTTGTATGATTGATATCATTTTCAATAGTTTTATGTTGTTAGTGCACTTAGTCGAAACTAGTTGATTTAGGCTTTAATTGTACAAAACTGTATTGTTATTAGCTTCCGCATTAGAAATCGGTTTTAGCCAAAGAAGTTTTTAAAACCGCGTATTCACCACCCTCCAGTCGGCCTCCTTGATATTACACCTAGGCCCACATGTCAGTCTTAGAGTCTTTTCTGAATTTATTTTAATTCCAAAATTCTAGGGCTGACGTCAGCTTGCGTCATATTTCGATTTTTCAGAAGAAAATAATTCATAATAATTCCACAAATTCCATTTTTTTGTATTTCTTTATATTTAGAACTTTCAAAGGCCATATCTTCTTCATCCAAACTCTGATTGAGCCCATTCAAATTTCTAAATTCATCTAAATACATGCTCTATTTTCCTAAGATTTTTATTTATTTTTTGGAGTTTGTTGTCCTCTCTATCTTTATTTGTTTTGTTTATTTACTTCGCTTGCGAGTAGACGTTGATTCTTCGGGGAATTTTGAAGAAGGAGTTCACCAAGATCAAGACCAGTATCAGCATCTATTTCAAGTTAAGTTGTACATTTGACCATATTGAACCCTATTTTCAAAATTACTTTGATTCAAAGTACTGCATTCTACTTTAAATATTTATTTAAATGCTTCTGGGTTTAGTTATTAATCATATTTGTTTATATCCACCTTGTCTATTGTTATGTCATGATCTTTTGTCACCCTACATTAGTTTATTATTTAGTTGGTATTATCGTAACACCAATGTGGGTTGGTTAGATACGAGTAGATTGCTTAGCCATGCAACGAGCCATCATTTCATGTGAGTTGCCAATATGAATTTGACTAAGTGACTATGGAACTTTGTGATAAAACTGTGTACATTGTGTGCTATTACTTGTTGATGTCATGTGTTGCACTTAACCAACAGGGTGGGAAAATATTTAGACCGATGCAAGTGGTGGAAACTGTGTGACACGGTAGAGCTCAGTGCTTGGGAATTAAAAAGAATGATTACTTAGTTAGAAATTAAAAGTCTTACCTTGGTCAATAAAGGACTTAATTTTATACGCCATTGAACTGAACCACAACTATATGACCACATGTCTGGTATGGGACGGGCCTAACTTAGTAAGTTATGGAGTCTCGACATTAACTACTTAGGTAGTAGGTTAGGCTCTGTGCCCGAGTGGAGGTGTGTTTATGTCTCCGTGGCGATTCATATCACGGGACGGTTCGCTGCCTCCCTGTCCAACGGTGTGCGATGGACTAATTTCATGTGTGGACGTTAGTGTCGTTAGTAAAACACAACAAGAGTTTCATGTTTAAGATGAAGTTTCTGAAAAGTTTTGTTATGATTAGTGCTTGCAACACTGGTTATATCGTATAGGTAAAGTGTACAACCTCTGTACAGTGTAATCAATCTATTCGAATAGTCGCGTCCGCGGTAATAGACATGCTCGATAATTTCACACGAGGGGTAGATTTTCATAAAAACACTTGGGAACGGAGCTGTGTGATCTAAATCATATGGTTGTGTGAATAATTTGATTGGATTTGGTGTCCTTTGTGAAAACAACTGTTAAATTAATATAGTTTATTTGTTATAACTTGTGTTTTAATCTATTATTCATATTCAATTGCAAAATATTGCTTTTATGCAAAAGAACCACATAAACTATTCCTTTGGAATAAGCCTTCATGTATACATTGCATTTTGTGGTATGACTTGCGAGTTCGATTGTGTACTCATGCTTGTTATAATCAATCAACAGAAGTGGACGTGTCTTCGCCTGTTTTTGAGGGGGAGTTCTACGAAGGTGATGATTGTTAGGTTTTGATCCCAATCGGTTGCCTATGGCGAATTGATGGGTTTCCGCTAGAGTTTATTTGTTCTGCTGCTTATTTAATTATTGTTAGCCCTGCGAGGCTTAATAAGTATAAACTCAACCTTAAGGTCACAACAATTATTTGTTACTCAAATTACTCGTTTATTTTTTTTATTTCGCCTTATGTGGATCGATATTCATCTATGTTGACACTGTGTGTACTAGCGTGATTATGGACTACTGCATTAAACACAGAGGGTCCAGAATCGCATTTTTGGATCCCCTCCAATCCGACACGTGCTTTCCGGACCGACCCACGTATCCTACGGGACATGCCCGACGCAAAACATACAAGTGGAAGTGGAAACAGCCGCAACGAGCAGAGGGTAGTGGCTCAAACGAGTGAGCTATATTGTATCATGTGTTATGCAATTATGTTTTGATATGTTTGTATTCATATTTTGTTTTGCTATATTTGTACGCGTATTTTGGTTGTTATGTGTGTACTCCTGCACCATATTGTATATCGACATCTCCAATTGAGTTGAAATGTAGATTTTTTCCATACATTCGAAGTCACATGAAATCATGAAACCCTAATTTCCGAAACTTAAAATGCAAATTTTTGATACCTAAACCCTTTATTTTGAGATAATTTCAAAACACATATAAAATTATCAACATATTACACAACCAATTCCACTTCGTGATGATCTTTCAAAACAAAATTCATAATTTTTATAGCTCACTTTGTACATTTACAAATTGCGAGAAAAATTCGGAACGAATAAAATTATATAAAAAATACACAACCAATTACATTGTGTCGGATGGCTCCACATAAAATTTTATAATTTTTTAAAGTCATTTGCTATATTTTAAAATTCGTACAAACAACATTGAAACCCTAATTTGGGGAGCACTGTAACCCTAATTTGAGGAGCACTGAAACCCTAATTTGTGAGGAGAGAGAAATGTCAACCCACTACACGGTGCCCATGCGGCAGGCGCTACCGCACGGTGGCCGTGCGGCAGGAGGGCACGTGGCGAGCGGGGAGGGCTCACTGGCTGTGCGGTAGGGGATCATTTTTGTAATAAAAAAAATCCAAAGACGGCTATTCTTGTAAATACGAGACAAAAATAGAAAAAAAAAATTACAGGGTGTGAATTGGGTACGTAGGTCTCTGCTTTGTGCACTTTGGAAAAAAATGGGTGTCATCTATCAAATCTACCACGTCGATCTGCTGCTGTGACGCTGTCGTGTCACTCAAGAAGCAAGGAGATCTCCACCGAGACGATTCCTAACAAGATTGCAGCTCCGAATACGTGTTCTTATCTGTGCATCTGTCGACACGCCAGTGCAGGATCCTGCACGCAGAAAACGTTGGACGCAGCGGGCGATGTATCCCCCCTTTTTTTTTGCTGGACAGGACGATGTAAGTAGTTAACTCGGGATAAGGGGAAGGGGAAAGTAGTTAACTCGGGATAAGCACGCGCTAACCACGGCCCGTCCGTTGCAGATAAACTCGTTTTAATTTTAATCATTAACACGGGTAATCACAATTAGCCAGGCCTCTCCTCTCCCCTATAAATAGGCACCCGGCTCCCTTTGGACTCAATCCTCACACCAAAACCTCCTCGGTAGTCAGTACCGAACCCCTCCTTCCAGAACCTTCTAGCAGTTCGTGCCGTTCTCGTAAGCTCCAGCTTTTCTGCGATGGCGGTGGATCTGACCCCGAGGCAGCCGAACAAGGCCTACGGCGGCGAGGGCGGCGCCTACTACGAGTGGTGCCCCGCCAGCCTGCCCATGCTCGGGCTCGCCTCCATCGGCGCCGCCAAGCTCTCGCTCGCCGCCGGCGGCCTCTCCCTCCCCAGCTACTCCGACTCCGCCAAGGTGGCCTACGTCCTCCAAGGTATGTACACCGTACACGCCCGTGCCCTCTCGTGATCGCGTCGTGCCTAGAGCAGCGCAGATTGTAACGTGTCACGCGTTGGCTGGTTTGGATTCCCGTTTGCGCGATCGCAGGTGTCGGGTGTGGGATTACTCCCGAATTTTGATTCGTAAAGAGGATCGCAGCAGATTGTTGGAGTCTGGAGCGTGAGATGCCTCTTCAGAAGTTGTTGCGATCCTGCTATAAGTTTGGTAGTAATTTGGTCTCGTCTCTTGAAAAGTTTTATCAGATTAGATGCCTACATCAGATCTCACTTGTTTCCTGGAAACGTTGTGGAATTAAGTTTCGCGTTAAACGTCTTCGATGTGACTAATATGCTCGACAGTTTCCATCATGTCAGATGTGACCAATTGTTGTTGAACTGGAATCTGAGATCCATTCCTAATTAATTAGTAGCATCTGGCAAAGAAATCTCCAGTGACATCCCTACCCTGCCTAGTTGGTCGTGATCGTGTACTCGAGTGTGCGATCCAGTACAGGCCATTTATGATTGAATTCGTTTGCTCTGTCTGAGAATTTTGGATGCAGTGAGTTACTACTGCTAATTATCGATACTGATTTCGATCCTTCCTAGGTAAGGGAACCTGCGGCGTTGTCCTGCCGGAGGCGACCAAGGAGAAGGTGTTGGCCGTGAAGGAGGGCGACGCCCTGGCGCTCCCCTTCGGCGTCGTCACCTGGTGGCACAACACCCCCGAGGCCACCACGGAGCTCGTCGTCCTCTTCCTCGGCGACACCTCCAAGGGCCACAAGGCCGGCCAGTTCACCAACTTCCAGCTCACCGGCGCCAACGGCATCTTCACCGGCTTCTCCACCGAATTCGTAGGCCGCGCCTGGGACCTGGCCCAGGAGGACGCAGCCAAGCTCGTCTCCAGCCAGCCCGCCGCCGGCATCGTCAAGCTCAAGGCCGGCCAGAAGCTCCCCGAGCCGTCCCCCAAGGACCGCGAGGGCATGGCGCTCAACTGCCTGGAGGCGCCGCTCGACGTGGACATCAAGAACGGCGGCCGCGTCGTCGTGCTCAACACCCAGAACCTGCCGCTGGTTAAGGAGGTCGGGCTCGGCGCCGACCTCGTCAGGATCGACGCCCACTCCATGTGCTCCCCGGGCTTCTCGTGCGACTCGGCTTACCAGGTGACCTACATCGTCCGCGGCAGCGGCCGCGTCCAGGTCGTCGGCACCGACGGCAAGCGCGTGCTCGAGACCCGCGTGGAGGGCGGCTACCTCTTCATCGTGCCCCGCTTCTTCGTCGTCTCCAAGATCGCCGACGCCTCCGGCTTGGAGTGGTTCTCCATCATCACCACCCCCAAGTGAGCTCGACATCCAGCGCTGCATTTCAACGTGCATCGTGTGTTGAATTTGAGATCACCATCTGACGCATTTGTTGTTTGGCCTTTGTGCAGCCCCATCTTCAGCCACTTGGCCGGGAGGACGTCGGTGTGGAAGGCGATCTCGCCGGAGGTGCTGGAGGCGTCGTTCAACACGACGCCGGAGATGGAGAAGCTCTTTCGGTCCAAGAGGCTCGACTCGGAGATCTTCTTCGCCCCCAACTAGGGAGCCAGCGCGCCTCGGTCGCCGGCCGTTTTAGGGAAATCAAGTGGCCTCGCTTAGCTCGGTGATGATGCTAGCAATAAGATTCGGAGATCTGACTCCTTAAGAGTCACTCGCTTCGATCGGTCAGTCTTTAGTTTCGTGTCCTCTGCTTGCTGGGTGTTAAATTGAAGTTGCCGTCCGAACTGGTTGGTTTGATTGAGATCGTCTCGTTTCCGTTAATGCCTTTATGGTGTGGGCTTCTTACTGCTCTTTGTTTCATCTGCAACAACAACGACCAAAAAAAAAAACCTATTGCTCATTCTCTTCCTGCAACTGCGGCTTTTCGGGCTGACTTTTCTGTGTCGAGTGTCGACCGTGCATGAGAGGGAAACGCAACCCATCAACATTGAATTGTGCCATTCAGGATGGGAGCGGTTGGATAAAAAATGAGCGAGCAAGATGCATTTATGTATTGTAGCACACGGTTCTTTTTACTGTGGCCATGCACTGTAGCTATGGATTCAGTCCGCTGCTTCTCCGATCTAGGAGTGAGATCGGGGATGTCAGGCCACTGTAGCCCTCTGCCATTGTAATTGCGCAACCGGATAATGGGAGAGGCTGTCAATGTGCTCATCGGTTGTTAAAGGATACAGCCCGTATTTCGCCTTCGTATCCAACATCATTAACAAAAAAAAAATGCTCGAATATTACATAATTATTAAGTAAAAGAAGTGCGCCAAAGCAACAGGAAACAAAAACCGAGCCTCCCAGTTACAGATTAAGAGACAACCCATTTTTTAAAAAAAATAATTTTTTTAAAAAAAATTACAAAACTAGGCCCATCGCGACAAGGGGTTCAACAGTGTTCAGAGCCGGACCGGTCGTCAATTCAAATGGCGACATGAATTCCTAATTTTTTAATATTAAAATTTGAAAAACCGTCATTTCAACCGGCGATAGAGATCCCGAAAGTCCCTATCACTATTCCAAATGGCGACACAATCTTCCCTATAAAAGACCCTTGAAACGCTAAAATTCGGGAAAAACTCTTTTTTATTCAGAAAAAAAAGAAAGACATGAGAGGAGGGAGAGGAGTAGAGCGGAGGAGAGAAGCTAGCGAAGCGCTGCCCGTCCGGTCGCACACCTTTCAAGTAATTTTTTTTAACCGAATGTATTACATAGTTTTAAATGTACGGTTACGTAGTGCAGTATGTTGTACAAAATCATTTTCGGTATGCAGTTTAGTTTTATATATGTGGTTAATCGTGGAAATCTTGTTTACGGTGTAGTGCGTCAAATATGTCGGACCCTACCAATGTCAAAATTTACTACGGTTAGAGAACTATTCTTGAGGATCCTTAGGGGATTGATTTGCGTTATTTCCAATCGGCGACCGTACCCCTACCAATACCAGAGCGGCGTACATGGTGCGTTGTGATGCGGTAGTTGTTTCACTCATTCGATTTGGACCATGTTGTGTATGACCTGAGATTGAGTTGTCTTGTCCCCCGAGCAACACAACACACATTTTGGGAGTTAGTGCAGCTCAAGGGAACAAGGTCGTGGCAGTCATATGTACGCATGGCGAGGGAGGAAGGGTGGGATTTGGTCCTTCTGGCCCAGGCTTATGCCAAGCCTACTCCTGTATCGGCGGCTGAACAAGAAGGAGGTGGTGATGCCGAAGAAGAAGTCGAGGACTCCAGCCTCAGCTCGGCGCACGCAATGGTCAAAGCTCCCGGAGTTGCAAACCTCGTCGCTGAGCCAATGGTTAGAGGCTATAAAAACACCCCCACCCCCACCAAGCCCAGAACCTTTGGTCATATTGAATACTCTTGAGGATTTGGTGCTCTCTCTTCTACTCATTTGCATTCAATTCACTCTTTGAGGTAGTTGAGAGTTAGTCAAGTGCATTGCATCATTAGTTAATCTTTTAACACTTGATATTCTTCAAGCAAGCGCTGTGATTCATTACTCTTGGTGTTTACCGGTACCTAGACGGCTTGGAGAAGTTGTGTGGTGATCACTTCAAGAAGCTTGTAAAGTGACCCGGCAAGGGTTTGTGATTGGTGTTGTGCTCACCAACTCCGGAGCAGAGGAAGTGCAACTCTAGTGATCGAGGTTGAGGCTTATTTCGTGGAGCCAGCTTGATTCTTCAAGCTTCCTCAATGTGGACTAGTGAAGACCGGCAAGTCTTCAATACCACGGGAAAACATCATTGTCTCCATTGTGATTTAATTTATTGTCTTACTCTTTAGCATTTACAATTATGGCATTTTACTTTTTTAGAATTGCTTAGCTAGAATTGTATCAGGTTTTGTCAAGTTCCTAATTATGTTAAAATTGTTAATTAGAAGAAGAATTTTAAAAACCTCCTATTCACCCCCTCTAGTTGATTATCCTTGATCCTACACTGGCGCAAAAACTCGTGGACTTGGTCCATGGCCGTGGGGCCCACACATCAGTGGCATTGTAACACCCTGGTTATTCAGAAGCCAAGATGTCACTCAAACTTAATCAAAACACTAGAAACCGAACAGAAAAACACAAATAGCATTGATTCTATAACAATAATTTATACGAAGCTAACGATAATTAACAATTCCAAATAAAGATAGGAAAACATTTAAAACATGAGTGTAAGGTAACCATAACCAAGTTGGTTTATTACAATTCAACAATTATCAAATAGTGGTCATGAAACGGAAATATCAATGAATTTTGATTTAAGATAAGTGGTGTGCATCGTGCTAGACTAATCCTCCTAAGAATTGTCTTCCTCATCATTTACATAAATTAAACAACAAAGCAAGGATGAGTCAAAGACTCAGCAAGTACAATACATAAAAGTTCAAGTGAATTAGACAAGCCAATCATAACCGAAGTATGTACAATTCTCAGAACATCTACATGAATGAATGAAATGAATGTATGCATTGAAAGAATGGACTGCTCAACAGCTTATACCAGTATAACGAGTGATACACCCATCGGTGTTCACTTAAGCCCATACTAAACAAAGTCCGGGGACCCCAAATACCGTATGAAGAACGTTTCATACGGGTGTCCAAGATTGCCCACGTTGGAGTGGTGGGACTTACATGCCCATACTGGAATTGATGAGTCTTATGATTTCCACTTCCGTGGTCAAAACGAAAACATGGCATGGATAGAATTGATGACATTAAATGAACTTTTATCACATAAAATGAAGAATAATACTCGGCATATGAATATGACTAGCAAGTCTAGCATTACATCTACGTACAATCATCAACATTCAATAGAATAAAACAAAATACTTGCCTTCCGCGCTGTGACGTACTATGAGGCAACGAAGGTGCTCCTCCACTCACCGCCTCACCGCCTACACAAATATGTATTCGGTATAAGGATAACAAGGTATGACATAGCTACAGGTTTTCTACCATAACCCTCTAACTATCCAACACAATCAACGGGTTCAAACTGACAATTAAACTATTCAGCCACCCGATAACCCTACTGGACAGCAGTACAAGAAAAATCATAATTAAAGATCTGTAACTCGGAATGACATGAAACCAGTGCCCAATGAAACTTAACGAACCATACTACGAAAATCTAGTTGACAAGATTCATTAAATCTGCCAAAACATTCGGCTAACCAGTAGTTGAAAATGTATGACAGACATATGTACAGACAATAGATCAGCAGCAAAGAACATAGAATATCTTTCACTCTACAGACCCAATGGAGGTGTCCTTTATCAATATGGAGATATTATTAAAAATTATACAATAACCTAGTTGGGTGGAGGTCCTGAATCTTACATTAACAAGGTCAAACTTAAGGAACAAACAGACAGTTCCTTCTTGTCAGACAGACAGAACAGCGCGCAAAGAATAATTCATAACTTCTAAACCGTAAGGCGGAATCTCGTGATCTCGGTGGCTATGGAAAGATAAAGATCAAGGCTACAAAACTCTAGGAGACTAAAATATCAGATTCTACTTCTAAGACACCGAAACTGGGTGCACAACCGACTGTACAGAATGGATCTAATAACAGTGGCAAATCGATCCACACAATCGAATCAAATTCTCATCTTTTACGAATCAAACAGCAAGGGAAAGCCGATGTTACCCTTGTAGATCCACAAGAAGACGTTGATAAACCTCCCGAAGGTTTTCCCCTCTTCTCCTCCTTCCCCTCTTCAATGGCCGGCCACACGAAGGAGACGAACGGCCGACGGCGACAGCAGGAGGAAGCGGCTTCGGGGGAGATCTTGGGGAAGCAATGGTGATCACTAGGGCCGGCACCACAAGAGGGAGGCGGCACCAAGGACCAGCAGGGGCGTCGGTTAGGGGGAGGGAGGTGGCGGCTATGGGAGGGGGAGTGGAGGAAGTGGGGCGGCTAGGGTTTGGGAGCCCTCCTCTGGCCTCCCTCCTAATGGGCCACTGGTCATGGTCCATGCCCAGTTGGCGATAAACGCTGAAAATCCCCTCTCTAAACAAGAAATTCTAGTTCTTTCAATGCATTTTCTTTCCCCGACTTCTTTTCAATTCACTCGATTCAAATCCGGGGTATTACAGGCACAAACCTTTTTCTTTTAGAAAATAATTTTGGCCAAAAAATGAAATTCCAGCCGCTGGCGTCATGCTAATGCCAGAAAGGTTTTCCTTTTGGAAAATAATTCTTTAAAATTCCAGAAATTCCTATTTCATCATTTCATGTGATGGAAAGCTTCCAGACAACCGTTCTCCTTCATACGAGCTCCAATTATAACGATTCTAAATTCTAAATTCATCTAAAATCAAGATCTATCTATATATACTAAGACTATTTAATTTGGAATTCATTCAATTTTATTTGATTATTGGCTTATTTTTGTGTATAGATTTCGACGACTCTGGGGAAAGTGATCTTTTTGAAGAGTTACATCCTCAAGCATACGAGCAAGACAAGTTACGCCATTTGATCATATTTGAGCCCAATATTTAAAGTTATTTACTTTCTGTTTTAAACTATTACTTGCATGCTTATTTATATTCAATGATTTAATTTCCTGTTTTAAATCATAGTTATTCCCATCACCTTTGTATGGACAAATTTTGCTATTGAATTAGCCATTCCTTGATACCATAGTTAAAATCTAGTTGGTACATTAGTATAACTAGAACATGTTGGAAAATTATGCTTAGTCAAAGCTTAGACCAAAAATCTTAATTTGAGAAATTTAGTCAAATTATTCAATCATGATTTACAATGAGGCTATGGAAGTCGTCCAAGTCAATTAAAGACCGATCTTTGAGCCACATCTTGCAAAGCCCTATCGTACTACCACATGTCATGTGTGGGCAGAATTAGACTAAATAATTCACAACGTTTCATTGTGGTTGTGCCATTTGATTGTATGGGTGTCTTAATGACCTTCTTTTTATATATTCCCACATGGCGCAAGAGGGGCTTAAATCCGATGAATGGTTCAATCCAAAGGAAGTGAAACCTTAACAGGTATAACTACGATTTGGATGTCGCGTTGCAAAGGCCTTATGATAATCACTTAGTCGCACACCTATGGAAGTGTGTCAAACGGACATTATAAGATGATTATCTCTTGTGGGTAAAGTTGTACAACCTACGTAGAGTGTTAAAAACTATTTGAATAGCCATGTCCACGGTCATGGATATGCTGAGAAAAGCCACTCAAAGTTAGACTTTGATTTTGTTTTTAAATAATTTTGGATATTTTATCAAATTGGAAAATTAGACGGTTTGCCATGTGATAGGAATGTATCCTTCACCAGAAATGTATGGATGCCATCTTACTATAAAACTTGATAATTTAGAAAATAAATTTTAGTTATAGAATAACTGCATTGGAACTTAGTACAAATATTTAAATAAAAATATTATTTTTATGCAAACTCAACCCTATAAGCCATCCTTTTTATACCATCATGCATTATAATATGTTATTGGGGGTAACTTGCGAGTACATTCATTTGTACTCACCTTGCTTAATAAAATATTGTTCAGATGAGGAATACTACGAAGAGGACGAGAACTATGCTACACCTCTAGACGATTACATGTGGTGAATCGTGTGGTCTACCTTATTACTTGCTTCTGATGTATTTTGTTTTTGGTATTACGCCATTTTGTAATGAACTTAAGTATTATGAATGAATCGCGTATTATGGTTATGCTATCACATTTTGTTTGACTGTGTACACTAGCTAATGATCATGGGACTATTATGGAATACACAGAGAACCTGGGATCCTTCGCTCCCGGGTTCGACAATAGGGAATGTTGAGGTCGCGGCCACGGGAAAGGTTCGTCTAGTTGAAATATGTGGTGCTCAATGTTTTGTAATATCACTTTGATTTTTTTAAAAAAACTATGTGTTATGCCGTTGTGATTTACTGACAAAAGATGTTATAACGTTGTCTGAATGTTATGTAATGTCATTGTGATTTTTTGACAAAAAAAATGTGCTCGAAAATATCAGTAGAAAACTTTATTTATCGACAAAAGATGTTATGACGTCGTGTTGAATGTTATATAATGTCAATGTGATTTGTCGATAAAATATCTGCTCGAAAATACTCAGTACAAAAGGAGTGGAGATGAATAAAAAATAATAATTTTTCAAATTTTGAAATAAAAAAAAATTAGGAATCCATCACCAATTCAATTGGCGACAGGGAACTCTGGGCACTGTCACCATTCCAAGGGTCGATAGAGGCATAGTTTTTGTAATTTTTTTGGATGATTATTTAGTTTTGTATTTTTTAAAAATAATAATATTAAAAAAACAACAGACAACCACAACTAAAAAAAAAAATCTTCCATCGTGTTCCACATGAATAGCAGCTCCATATTATACAGTGAGCCGTAGAGTTGAGACGAAGTACATACAGCTCACCAAATCTCTTCCCAAGCCTTTACTCCCAAGGATGTCCAGCTTGGACGAAATAGACGGTCACTGGATCGATTCTACGATGCAGAATTTCAAGCTGAAACACGCAGCGCAAGAAGAATGCAAAATCTACTGATGCGTTGGATCCCAGAGATTCCAGAAGCGAAGCGAAGCAGAGCAGCAGGGATGCGTGCTGCTGCTGCATTCTGTGTCTCAGGCAAAAGCCAAGAACAGTTGCCTTGCCAGCCACAAGTCCCGGGTTTCTGGCAGGTGGGCCCCACGTGATTATTGACGCCACTGTGTGATGGCCAAATCTTGTTAAGTGCTACCCGGTCTGGGCTGTCAGCGAAAGTTCGTAACAACCCCCCCTGCTTTCTCTTTATTTGAGTTCCACTCCATGCTCGATGTTGACCTCACTACTTGAAGGATTCCCCTTGAACGGATATTATAATATTCAAAAGGGTCTCGACAGAATAAATGCTCAACTTCTCCGGCCGCACGTATTTAGCCCCGTCATTCTCTCCCCCAACCCCCCAAACCGCAATTAAAATCCTAAAATTATCCGGACGCGTTACCAGGATGCCCCCCAGCCTCCTCACTTATGTCGTCCTAGTCCTCCTCGCCGCCTCCGTCGCCGCAGCTCGGCGCAACCTGTCTCCGGCGAACTCCACCGCCTCCGGCGAGACGGTATACCTATGGCCGCTGCCGAAGAACTTCACCTCCGGGTCCCAGACCCTAGCCGTCGACCCCGACCTCGCGCTCGACCCCCATGGCCCCGGGGGCGGCGCCGCCGCGGTCGCCGAGGCGTTCGAGAGGTACAAGTCGCTCATCTTCTCGCCGTGGGCCCACGCCGCGCGCTCTGCCTCGGGAGGCTATGACGTCGCCAAGCTCACCGTCTTCGTCGCCTCCGCCGATGAAACGGTACGAGTGTTCGCAGTGGTTCAGGCTTGGTTGTCACTTGTGTCTTCTGGATCAATACGAGAGTGTTAATTTCTCCTCTATTTTTTTTTCTGGAAATAGTTGGAGCTGGGAGTGGACGAGAGCTACACGATCTACGTGGCGGCGGCGGGCGGCGTCGGTTCGATCGTCGGGGGAGCAACCATAGAGGTGTGGGTTTTTTTTTCTCCATGTTATTTTTGGAGTAATTCTGGTGAAATGTTTTAGGATAAATCGACGTAAAGGCTGCTGTTTTCTCCCTTAATTGGTTTTATTAGTAAGTATGGTTAATTTCGTGCGGATTTGTGGAGCTTTTAGAATGAGCTGAGTGGTTTGTCATTTAATGTGGAATTACCGCATGTATTGGTGAACTGAGTTGAATTACAGTGAAATTAGTATAACGGTAGAAATCAGTTAATTTTTGGATGAGCTTTTTTTCGTTAGGATTTGAGCTGAAGGTTGCACTTCTCCTTGTGTCCATGTATAATTAGTTTATTGTTCTTAGCTGTGGAAATGGCGAATCGTCCCGTGACGGTTGCTTGCTGATATCTTGTGCACCTTGGGTGTTTACATGCATGTAATGAACTCTGCATAAGGCACTAAACTTTGGGTTATCTTTCTGGTAATTGTCACAGGATATGCTCATATGGTGTTCATTTTATCAATTGGAATTAAATGATGGCTAGTGCTTGTGGATCATATGGCGATAGAGATAAACATCATCTCTGAATATTTTTATGTCTTAACAATTAGGCTTGGGGGCATGAGTTTAGCTGAAGTACTCCTTTCTACTCATATACAGCTTAGTTTTTGCCAATTGCGCAATGACAGCAGTACACATCTTTAAACTTCTTTTTACATAAGATGGCTTTGCTAGTTCTTTTTGTGTGCAAGTTTTCAGATGATTGAAGATACATATTATATATATATCATTGTTTTTATTTTATCATGCATAAATTTAACTTATAAAGTTGTCCCACTTTTCTTTTTTATGCACAAGGATACTGTAACTGCAGCTATATTTTTTATGTACTTGCAGGCTAATACAATATATGGAGCTATTCGCGGGTTGGAGGTATGGCCTTAGTGTGCGGACTTTATGTTTTGAGGAACTCCCTTTTACATGTTTTACTGTTTTTAACCCTGCTGGTTGTACACATGTGTTGCGTCATCTTTGAATAAAGAGCTAGTTAGAGAGTTTATAAATATGCTCTATAAGATTCTGTAGCTTAAGTACCCACTTGATGATATCCTTTGATTCGATGTATTTGTCAATCAATTAGTGTTGTGTTAGTCTTGTAATTGGCCATATTGTGCTATAGTTTCATGGCTTCTTTCCTTCTTCTTTTTTTTACTTTTATCTCTTCTCGTGAAAATATATTTTCCTTGTTGAATCGATTGACAGACATTCAGTCAATTGTGTGTTTTTAACTACGATACCAAAAATGTTGAAGTGCGCTATGCCCCATGGTACATTCAAGATGAACCACGCTTTGCTTTTCGTGGATTGCTCCTAGGTAAGCAATGATAACTCAAAGACTTATGCTAATATGACTGGATAATCCGCTGCAATGTAAATACAGAATGCCAAGATGATTAGTTTTCCCTCTGTCACATCTACTGCAGACACCGCAAGGCATTACCTCCCAGTAGATGTGATTAAGCAAGTGATTGACTCGATGTCATTTGCTAAGCTGGTAATCTATTATCTTTTTGGATTGTGCTAGTTATTTCACGAAAAGCAACCTCTCCCTCCCTCCATCGCTGTATAATGAAACTTGGAGTTGTGTCCAGTAGAATGTTCTTCATTGGCATATCATCGATGAACAATCTTTTCCGTTGGAGGTGCCATCATATCCAAATCTATGGAGAGGTTCATATTCAAAATGGGAGCGCTACACCGTGGAAGATGCACACTATATTGTCAGGTATGTTAAGTTTATCATTTGGCTTTTGTATTTTGTTTATCCTCATTATATTCTATTGTCAAGACTCAAGTTTCTTTATTTCACTTCTTTTCTGACTGATGTTCTCTAATTGTTTTTCACTGTGATCTCTCATCTGAAACTTTGCCATGCTAAAGTTATGCTAAGAAAAGAGGTATGCTTACTTCCAGTTAATATATTTTCTGCCATCTTTCTGAGTGTGGTATTACACTATTGTAGTTGGAATTCACAAGGGATCATACGTTACAGTTAATATATTTTCTGCCATCTTACTGAGTGTGGTATTACACTATTGTAGTTGGAATTCACAAGGGATCATACGTTACCTACATAGTTGCATATTTATTGAACTCTTCATCATAGTTTCCTTACTTACTGCTTATCTAAAAAATTGGTGCTCTACAAAGATTTTGTGTTTTAACTATTCTTTTCTTCTCTCAGGTATTCATGTCATGGCAGAAATTGACGTACCTGGTCATGCAGAATCATGGTGAGTTTTCCTGTAGACTTTCTTATTATATTTGGTTACCTTAGACTTCTGCCTGTCTGTCAAAACTCGAGAGTTTTTCCTCAGTTGCTTTGTATTGTCATGTGAAACCTAGTTACTAAGTTATCTCCTGTGCAACTAAACAAATCAGCAGCTGTTGTTTTTGTAGTGTCACTAAGAGTTGCAAAGTTTTGATTAACCAAATAGGTGGTTGGTCCAGGACCCAGCGTTTGTCCCATGTTGCGTACAGCAGTGTGGTTATCACTATTTGTGCTATTTGATTCAGTGATTGTACTGAGCACATTACATACTTGTGTACATACCCAAGCAACTGAGGATTTAGTATGTAAGTTATGTGACTAGGCAAGAAAACATTTCAGATTAGGTGGTGTTATGTTCTACGGTTCTTGCTATTTGAAGTGGCTCTTGTCTGCTGCTCTGGAAAAGCTTATGCACATATTTAATTTTCTGTAGGGGGAATGGATATCCAAAGCTCTGGCCTTCTCTTAATTGTACAGAGCCGTTAGACGTTTCTAGTAATTTCACATTCGAAGTAATATCTGGAATTCTGTCTGGTTAGTTCCTTTCTTACCTTTTTGCCAAATTCAGTTAACTCAATTAAGAAATTCAATATTGCGAAGACAAACATTCATCTCTCTTTTCTATTTATGTTTGATCTTGAATGTTACTTTGTTTTATTGGAAAGTGAAAAATAAACAAAGAGTGGTTTTACTACTTGTTCATGGACGTTCATTTACGTCCTCCTCCATTGGATTCGGCTCTGAGATTCGCACCTATCTCTCCCCCACTCCCTCTCCCCTCTCTCTCTCTCTTTGCTAACCGGCCCGAGACCGTGCCCTCTTCCCTTGAGCCCATGGCCGCGAAGGCGTGCCGTCCGCTGAAGCTGCACCGCCGCTGGAGCCACGCCGTCCCCGGAGCCGAGAGAGAGATGGGAGAGACCAGCATGAATCTTAAAGCTCTGTGAACGGTATGGATGGTACATGGACGCTCATGTACAAGTGGTGTTGAATCTTTGAAATAAACAATTAACATCATGACATGTGACGTGAAATGGGCCAGGCACGCTATAAGTCTGTGTCAGCCAGCATAGGCATCACTCTTCACATTTGTACTTAGTGCTTTATCTAGTTACTAGTAGTGGTCCTTCACAAATGAATACTTATATGGACTGTGATTCAATTTCTGCCTATTTTTGACCACTATATGCTCAAATCATGAAGTAATTTAATTAATTAGACAATTTCATGAATCAATTACTGTCAGAAATTTATGACCTGCCCTCTGTAGGTCCTAATCAATAATTATACATTCCTAGATTGGTGGACATTTGAGTTCCTTAGAAGCATGTGCAGGTGATCTTGACCACTCGATCACTAGAGCAGTGTAAGCTGTACATAATTCTATCCAGCTGGAGTAGGACCATCCTCCTGTACAATATTTGCCCACCCAATATTCATAAAATAATGTTCCACAATAATTACCCTGCTGGCAATTGCAGTTATGCAACATTGTCAGTTTCCTACAATATAACCAACTCGCTGACATAACAAATTTACTTCACCTTTTTTTTCAGATATGAGAAAAATCTTTCCATTTGGGCTGTTCCACTTGGGTGGCGATGAAGTATATACAGGTTGGTCTGCTTCTCTTGCCTAATAGAAGGCACTTTGTTAGTAATAACGTTGGATGTTGCAACTTTTGAAAGTGCGGCAATTATCTTCCAATTAAACTGCTATATAAGAGAGAACATATTATTTATAGGAAGACGAACTTATGTCTCTAATAATGCTTTTACCAAACAGAGCTGGCTGCATTATAACTATAGTTTATGTTCTATTTGTTGTGTCAGTTTAAACTATACGCTGTATGTGCCTTAAAAAACCTGTATGCTTTTTTAAGAAAACTTAATTCGATCATGTGCAATTGCCGCATAGATAGGTGCATACCGATCCAGTAGACTTTTTTTTTTCTGTAATCGACAAATACATGACGATTGATGTGGTTGGTAACACATCACTTCTGTTTGCTGAAATGGACATTGCTGTAGTCCCCCCATGTATCTGCAGTTCAGAACAATGGTGATTGATACAGTATCATGCTAAAATAGATCTTGATATATAAATGTTCTATTGTGTTATTGAGTGCTTGTTTCGTTTCTCCTGAAAATTTCCCAACCTTATTCTAATATCCATCTCAGGTTGCTGGAATGTAACACCCCATGTGAGGCAGTGGTACGAAAAGTTATCTGCGCACTAGATTTCTTAAATGATTTATCAATCTTCTGCTAGATGTTCTTTTCCTTCTACTGCTGAACACCACCTACTCCAGGCTTGATGAACGCAGCATGACTACAAAGGATGCTTACAAATACTTTGTGCTGAAGGCTCAAGAGATAGCAATTAATGTTAATTGGATTCCTGTAAATTGGTCCGCCCTTTACATCCTTCCTTACTTTTTCTTAGAATTTTTTAAAGAAAGAGATGAGCTTTATTTCTTATTGTGGCATGCTGCCCTCTTCATCATGCAGGGAGGAAACCTTCAACTCATTCAAAGAAGACCTCAATCCTCTAACAGTTGTGCATAACTGGTAATTCATAAGTCTGTTTTGAGCAATTGAATTGGTTTCTTTCAGTTCATGACAACCATATCTTCAACTCATTAAAAGAAAACCTCAATCCTCTTAACAGTTGTGCATTACCGGTAATTCATAAGTCTGTTTTGAGCAATTGAACCGGTTTCTTTCAGTTCATGACAACCATATCTTCATACCCATATTATCCAAGCTAATGTGCCTTCCGTACATAAGGTGAATCTTCACATATTTCAGGTTGGGTCCTGGGGTCTGCCCTAAAGTTGTTGCAAAGGGCTTTAGATGTATAATGAGTAACCAAGGTGTATGGTACCTTGATCATCTCGATGTTCCCTGGGAAGATTTCTACACCAGCGAGCCACTCGCTGGAATTAATAACACAGCGCAGCAAAAGCTGGTACTCGGTGGAGAGGTTTGCATGTGGGGTGAGACAGCAGACACCTCTGATGTTCAACAAACAATATGGCCACGAGCAGCAGCAGCAGCAGGTATGAAGTATACAAGTTTGGAAGCTTGCATTGTATTTCCCATTTTCTTTCAGTTCTTTCCGTATGAACTGATTTTGTCGCCATTAAATTACTATAGAGCGTATGTGGAGTCAATTGGAGGCCATATCTGTCCAAGACCTGGAAACAACCGTCCTGGCCAGGCTACACTACTTCAGATGCCTGCTGAATCACCGTGGAATCGCTGCAGCTCCAGTCACAAACACCTATGCCCGGCGGCCTCCAATAGGTCCTGGTTCATGCTTTATTCAGTAAACAGGTCCCGCACAGTAAATATATGCATGAGGGGAATTTGCCTCCGTGCTACACCTCCCATACCTCGGACAAAAAAGGGTCTATCGTCACTTGTACCGTATCGTTTATGTATGTTCAGTTGCACTGTCTCAATCGCACATACATTTGACAATAAAAGTTCATACTCCCTCATTTATGTAGTTCACTCTGAAACTGAAATAAAACTGCACCTTTAAAAAAAATCTGACCGGGAAAAGACGGTCTTCGGTGTAACAGTAGAATTTGCCTGCCTTTTAACAGTCCTGTTCTTGAATTCCCCCACGTGTATCTGGAATAATCAAGATTTGCAACTGGCCAGTTGGCCGAGCTCCTTTGAACTGGTAAAAGAGGAGTGATCTCGGTATGGATATTTCAACTGCCTTTGCTTACTCGACTGCATTTGGATTTTGGGACCCCATCACCGTCAGCCATTCCTCCTTACCTGAATTTGGCTTTGACCTGAAACTTCTGCTGGTCCAAGATTGCATTTATGGCGCGTGTAGTTTACGACCACCTGTCCCTGCTTGGAGATCCAGAGAGATGAGAAGAAGTTTTGGTCATTTGTTACAGGTCACTGTCCTCCCATGTCACCTACCTTGGCCATACATATCTGGAGCCTTTTTCTCCGTCCATTGTTCAGTTTTCGTATGGTGTGCAGTGGAGGTGAAGGAAGGAATAGGAATACATACATACATACTCCTATATATATATATCCTATAATAAGGAAGCATATGTGTTATGTGTGTAAACTTTTTGTATTAGAAAGAAGAGAAAGATTGGCTGTTTGGATTGAGACCAGTAGAGGTCAGGTGTGTACGTACTTGTACAAGTCGTGCCGACCTCCCACCCGTTGGATCTCATTTAAAGTCCGTTCAATCCAACGCAACAAAAAAAAATTTACAAGAAAGAAGCGCAGCAATTTGCTACCGCGATGTTGCGACTCGTTGAATTGATATCGATGCAACAAACGCAATAAAACCAAACAAAATCTGCTTCTCGCCTCCTCAAAAACCCTCGCCCACTTACTTATTCGTCCCCTCCCCTCCTCCCTCTCCTTCCCCCTTCCCCGAGACCGGTGGTGCTCGCCTCGATCTCCCGATCTGGTCGCCCTCGAGCGCTCCGATTGGCCGCGGACTGCTGCGCCGCCGCCAGATTTGAATCCGGCACTCGGGTTGCTCATACCAGGTTCGAATTTCTCCCATTTTTTTAGCTCGAAATGGCGTAAGAATCCCCCCTTTTGGTGCGTTTCCGCGAAGCTTCGCGACGCGGGGGCTCCGATTCGTGGCCATGGCCACTCCCAACGACGGCCGGAAGTTCTGGCGCTCCGCGTCGTGGTCCGCCTCCCGGGCCGCCGAGCCGCCGCCGGAGGCGGCGTTGGCTCCGGGGACCGGAGCTACCGGCAGCCAGCCCGGCCGCGTCCCTCCGCCGCTCCCGCTGACCCCGCGGTCGATGGGCGCGAAGGCGCGGTCCTGCCTCCCACCGCTGCAGCCGCTTGCCATCACCCGCCGCAACCTGGACGAGTGGCCCAGGGCCGGCTCCGACGACGTGGGCGAGTGGCCCAACCCCACCACCCCCGGCGCGTCCAAGCCAGGCGAGGGCCTCCGGCTGGACCTCCCCTCCCTCCGGTCGCAGGGCCGCAAGGACCAGATCGCCTTCTTCGACAAGGAGTGCTCCAAGGTTGCGGAACACGTCTACCTCGGAGGTGATGCTGTTGCTAAGAACCGCGACATCCTGCGCAAGAACGGGATCACCCACGTGCTCAACTGCGCGGGCTTCGTCTGCCGGGAGTACTTCAAGTCGGACCTGGTCTACCGGACGCTGTGGCTGCAGGACAGCCCCACGGAGGACATCACTAGCATCTTGTATGACGTGTTTGATTATTTTGAGGACGTGAGGGAGCAGGGTGGGCGTGTGTTTGTACATTGCTGTCTCGGGGTATCGCGGTCAACATCGCTGGTGATTGCGTACTTGATGTGGAGGGAAGGGCGGAGCTTTGACGATGCGTTCCAGTTTGTGAAGGCTGCCAGGGGGATCACAAATCCAAACATGGGGTTCGCCTGCCAGCTACTCCAGTGCCAAAAGCGGGTGCATGCGATTCCACTGTCCCCAAACTCAGTTTTTCGGATGTACCGGATGGCACCTCACTCACCTTATGCTCCACTGCATTTAGTGCCCAAAATGCTAAATGAGCCCTCACCTGCCGCCCTGGACTCTAGGGGTGCATTCATCGTTCACGTGCTCTCGTCGATCTATGTTTGGGTTGGAATGAAGTGTGATCAAGTAATGGAGAAGGATGCGAGAGCAGCGGCGTTTCAGGTGGTGAGATATGAGAAGGTGCAAGGGCAGATCAAAGTTGTTAGAGAAGGGCTGGAGCAACCAGAATTTTGGGACGCCTTTTCAAGGGCACCTCTGAATTCAGACTGCAATACGGAGATTAGCAAGGAACAGATTGATTCAGTGTCCAAGACTAGTCCGGGAAGCTGGAGAGTGAAATCTTATGATGCTGATTTTGAGCTCGTCTTCAAAGCAATCACTGGGGGCGTTGTTCCAGCATTCTCGTCTTCTGGGGCTGGGTTTGTGACCCATCTTCCAGCAAGAGAAAGTAGCTGGAGTTTACTGAGGCGCAAGTTTATCTCTAGGTCGCTAGCTTGAGTTTATTCAGATTCTGCTCTAATCAGGGATTTGGATCCACGGGTGGACCGTGTACAGCACTTGGCTGCAGAGGCATCAACATCACCGCCTTTCCTTTCTCCGAGCTCTTTTTCATCGGATTCAAGCATCAGTTCAAAGTATAGTTCAGATTCACCCTCCCTGTCACCTTCAACTAGCTCCCCACCATCACTTGGTCTTTCGCCTGCTTCATCTAATCTGCCCCATGCTTTGGTGCCATCATCTAGGTCTCCCCTTCATCAGTCATCTAACAAGGAATCTTCAAAGCCTGGCCTGGGATCGATGCGCTCTCCTTCCAAGGCCTCATCTATAGCAGAAAGAAGAGGAGGATTTTCACCTCTGAAGCTACCATCACTCCAAAAGGATCTAGTATTACCGCCAAGGGTACCGTCTAGTCTTCGCAGAGCAGAGGAAGTCACAGATATGAGTAATACCAATGGTGTGAAAAAGCTTACTGGTGTGTGTTGCCGAGAAAAATGCACCAGCAGTAGTTCAGCAGCACACGCTGAAACTGGATTAATTGAGCGTACTGACAGTAACTCAGAGGCTTGCAGTGATGTACGACTACTAGTCTACCGTTGGCCCAGCATGGAAAAGCTAACTACATTCGTCCTCAAGGATCTTGACCCAAAATCGGTTTTGATTTTTGTTACTCCCAATGCCAGCAGAAGTGGAGAAGCAGTTAAAACGGTATGCATATGGGTAGGAGGTGAATATGAGAACAGTAAAGGTGTTGACACTGTTGATTGGCAGCAAGTTGCTGGTGATTTTCTTCATCAAAAAGGGTTCAGCAATACTCTTCCTGTCAAGGTGCTTACATACTATACACACCCTATTTAGTGTATTCTACTCTGCTTGTTACCTAGGAAGCTTAGGTGCCACTTGAGCTTTATAAATAGTGTAGGAGGTAGGAAACTGCTAAATTCTAACTTTAAATGATGACTGTTTTTAATGCCAACGATGCTAACATAATAGCTTTACCACTATTACCAGTACTTTACTGGCAAGATTGCGTTAACTGCAGGTTTATAAAAATCCATCATTTATTATTGCTTAGTGCTTCTTGTCTCTTATTACCCCTTGCGATTATTGGTTGTAAAATTAACTTCTTGTCTCTTATTGCCCCTTGCGATTATTGGTTGTAAAATTAATGTTTGTTATTTAGGAAATAGGGACCATTGTTATGCTATTATTGTGTAGAAAGATTGGACATAGGTGAACCCTTTTTTGGTTCATTGCAGAGTTATATTTTTAAAATGTTTCAAATTGCATAGCACTAGATGTTAAAGTCTGATATTTGGTTTGAGTTTGTAATTCTTCCACCAAATCGATATTGATATTGATCTTTATATGTTATATCATCTGGAAATTACTTGAATCAGAAAGCCAAACTGTCTGTATTATACTTTCTGTTGGTTGCTTTCACAGTTTCACACCATGGTAATGACTTTTTCAGAGGTAGTCTTTTACTATTTAATTTTAAACATCTGCCAGCAACTCGTAGTATTTGAATGTAGAAACTTGATGGTCAATTGTTTGCAAGACACTAATCGAAAAGTTTTAGAAGCAATTACTGGACAAGTACATTGGTTATTTTCCATTTATGATTACAAATTCACAACCTCATATACAATACTGAGCCATCTTAGGAAGGGAAAAACCCAGTCAGCTTGACATTTTTAGCTGCTATGCATAATTTCTAGTGCCGGTCAACTTTGATTAGATATGTAACATATGTTATCTTGGTGAGTATATTATGTTAAGACTATATATCTCTAACTTTGTATATGCGACATGCGTCTGTAGTCATGGGTCCACAATAGCTGATGTCCAGATGGTTGAGTAGTAAACAGGCATAACTGTGCATTGTGTTGGGCCTGTTGGCACAGTTGTAGTTGGGATGTGGATAGCAAAAATCATTTCGTGCCATTTGGTATCAGAAATTACAGTTTCTGTTTGTGTAAGACTTCACCACAAGGAATTATTTTTCTTTATATTAGGTGGCACCTACTTCACATTCCATCATCCTAATGGAAGAAAATTGTGTTGTGCCTTCCCTGTAATTTATGCGAGACTGCAAGATAATGCAACTGCTGCTTTTTCTGTGATGAGAGGAACTGGTTTGATACCGCAAATTGATACTGTTTATTGTTTTCATATGGGGCTGGTTTATCTGTAGGAGGAGTACATGGAACTTAGGTTAACTTTTCCTTTATTGGCCACATATCCTATCGGCTCATGGTATCTGGAATAAGAACGAATCTGGTTGATATTTTTCATGGAACCTCTGGACCATACTAGAAATCACTCTCCTGCTTACTGCTGGCATTACTGGAATCCGCATAATCTTGGCCTGAATCGTGAACCCTGCATGGAAACTACTTGATATTGTCTGAATATTACTTAGCCAATAGTTTTCATTGTCCTTACTAATGACACGAATACCAAGCAGCATTTGTGGACTAGTGTTTTACAGAGTAACATTACGTTCCCAACTGAGTACAGTATTACTTCACGCCATGCAAGCTTTGGTTCTGCTTGACAATTTATAACCGACTCTTGCTGGATTTGAACAATGCAGGTTTTCATGGAGCACGGAACCACGAATCTTTTGGAACTGCTGAATGCTCGTTAACAGTAGGCTGTAGGTACCAGGATACTCTAGTAGCTTAACAAACTCAGCCGCAAATTATCATTTGATGAAGGCATTTCCTCCAGCATCGCTCCATACTGGTGATTGTCAGCGAGGTATAAGCCGCTACAACCATTCCCCTGAACACCAGATTCCATTTAGCACAGCTGATGGATTGGCAATCGTGCCTACCTCATATGATTTGCTTGTGTCAAAAATAGCAGGAGGCTGCCAAAACGTTGTACCTGTGAATTAACACACATGGATCCGGTTTTGGCACAATTGGGTACATATTACCCGCTCCCCTGTAATGTAAGCTCAGAAACCAGGAGATCGCCGTGCCGTTTTCACCCCTAAAAATTCTTGTACATCTTGGAGAAGAACAGATTTGTAATTGGCTCCATCGGTCTTAACTTCCATAAGCTAGAACTCAGCTGTTAGCTATTCTTCTCTGGTTCTCATTGGCAATGTAGTTCTTTCTGGTCGTGACTCATGATCATCCCATACCTGCTATCATCATCTAAAACTTATCACACCTGCTACTGTAATAATTGCTATGTATTGACGTCCAATGTTACCATTTGATCACAATGGTGAAGGTCTAGCTTGGTGCTAATATTCATTTTTGTGTTATTGCTTGTCCTTGTGAAGAGAATGCAACCAATAAGTAACACATCAGATACTACTTACACTGCACTGCACTATGCTAGCTACTGTATTAGTTTCTAGGATTAGCAGGGCGTCCTTCTCTTGAAGGGCTATGGATGGAGTCGGCGGAGACGCGTCGGCTGCGATGCGACCGCGAGTAGAATTGAAGGTGGTGTCCGGCTCGGGCTTGGACACGGCGTAAACGCTCACGTGGACGGAAATCTCTAGCTAGGCCTAGGCTACCTGGTGATGGTGAAGCCCCCACGCAGCTCGTTGCGAGGACGGCGTATTAGAATGTTCCAAAAGAACAACATTGTCGATTGATTCACTAAAATAATGTTCCAGCCTAGGCCTATTAGCAAGCACTCCTCGGATATGTCAATTTGATAGCTAAATTTTATTATTGATTTCGATTTCGATTTTTTTTATATATAAAAGTGTAACAATTACTTGTACAATTTTTGTATATCCAAACTATATATTCTAGATAATATTTCCGATCAAAATTAACACGATATAAATGCATATATTCTAGGTGACTTGGATAAATGCATATATTCTAGGTGACTTGGAACTGATATATTTCACGCGGAGAAAACATATACCTAATTAAGCTTGCCCATTAAATTAATCAGGTGCGGCTGCTAACCGACTCAAATATACGCTTGCAGGGGCGGAGATGGGCAACGGCTCGAGACCTAGAGAAAATAGTAGTAAATTTTTTAAATATGCAAACAAAAAAATCAAGACACGATAATAGGCCCGACGCTTACTACGGCCGAGGCAAATAGGGTCGCACGCTTACACCGCCCTGAGGCAAATAGGGTCCCACCAGCCCCAAGTCGGCCAGCGATAGCGTGAGGGAGTGCTGGCAGCCCTAGCCGCCTTCGATCTTCTACACTTCCCCTAGCAGTTCCTTGAGGCCCGAGCGCTCCTCCTCTAACCTCTCCGTGGCCTTGCCCCCTCTCTCCCACCGCCACCTCTCCACCGCGACGCCGCACCGCCTCCTCCTCTCCACGACCGCCTCTCCACGACTGCACTGCCTCCATTGGCCACCGCCTCCTCTCCTCACCTGGAGCCCAGAGGCCAGTGCCGCCCCTCGCCTCCTTTCCACTCCACGGCTCCACCGCCCACTCCTAGGCTCCCAGTGCCCAACGTCGCTCTCCCCCTAGCGGCCAGCGCCTCCCCAGGCCTGGCGCGTAGTGTCAACACTATTAGCTTTCTATTTGAATATTTGATGTACTAGAATTAGAAACACATGATGAAGGTATGATATGCTCAAATTTTGTAATTTGTATTAAAAATAACGTAGTGGTCTTGTGTCCCTGATTTACATATGCAATTTTATCTTTAAAGGTTCGGGTTCTTGTACTATTAATGATGAAGATATAATAGGCTCAAATGAACCAAATCTTTGTTAATTAAGCAAAAAATATCTCGTGCTATTGGTATGTTACTATTAATTACAAAATTTTCTATGTTTTATCTATTTTATCGTATCGTTAAACATGAAATTCAAATTTTATTTTGATTGTGCATTTGTGTTGTACTTTTGTTATATTTTAATATTGATAGTATTTGACGTTAGTTATATACTTATAGCCCTTTAATTTTAGACTCAAAATTTTGTAAAATCCTGACTCTTCTACTGTACTCATGCATTCTGATGCATGCCGTGATGGTAGTTGCTTGCAACGCGCGGCGGTCATCCTAAAGACTGGCGACATGTGGCACACGCGCGTCACCTCGCGGGAGTCCCATCGCCGATGCCTTCTTTGGCCCTGTTTGTTTAGGCTTAGGCTTTTTGGTTTATAGCTTAAAGCCAGCTTTTTGGCTTAATTGGCTTATAAGCCCTCCAGCTTTTAAGCCAAGTTTTGGTGTTTGGTAATCTGGCTTTTTATAGGATGTTAGCTTATTGAGTTGTGTGTGAAGGATAAAAAGTCTGAATTACCCTTGAGGGTTTGAAGGATGTTTTTAAGGATGAATTTAAACTTATTTTTTTATGGGATTTGTAACTACGACGATACGTGCAAGTGTACATATAAAACAAAAAAAAGTTTTACTTGTTCGTGCATATATTAATTATGGACATTGCGTAATGAAAGAAATTAATATAGAAAGACATTTTAGCCAACCAAACAAAATAATATTCGATCATATCATAATAAAGTATCGCTTGGGTCATAATCTTCATTAAGATCACATACATGGTCACTCTATACAATGTACATACATGGTGTGACTCAGTTTCCACAAAGAAAAGATTTGATTTGTCTGTCATTTTTACCGATGTAGAATTAGACAAGACGTGGTCACCAAATTTCGCTCATGGTTTTTGATTTGTGAGGTCAAGCCGCTACCACTTGAGCTTTCATTGATCCATCCAATCTTTTCTCGTACTCTTTCTCAAGTTCCTCCGCATTTGGACGACACCAGAAATAAGATGCAAGTGTACTTCTCGCTTAGCGAGATCTATCCGTATCGCAAATTTTTAACAGCTTTTCCAACCATCATAACTTGCTAGTGGCATAACAATTGTCTGAATTTGTCATCCATCCAAATGAAAAGTATGAAGTTTGCTAGTGTCTTATCCTCGATAAAACATGTCCGAATGTAAACAGATAAGAGGATGGCCGTCTGGTGTAACTAGATAAATTTGCAAACACAATTGAATGCTCCAAAGAGAAAAAAAAAATGTGACATGAAATGCAATGTAATGATCCTTATTTCCAAAATAAAAAGATACAAGGTAATGATGGCATATCGTTCGATGGAGCATTCTTCAAACATAATAGGTAGAAAAACAAAGCTAGTAAACAAAAGCATTTACAGGAAAAATAAAAGGAAAATATATAGTGGTTTATCCCACAAGAAGAACTCAAAAAAGATAAGACATACAATAGCATTTGCTTCACAAACAGCTTCATCACCTTAAATGAGAAGGCAAGTGGCAATAATGTATCTCGATCGGTTGCCTCCTCCGGGAAAGCAGAGGTATTATGCATCTAATCGATCAAGAGTACGTGACTTTGTGTCAACTACAAACAATAGCCGCCTCTCAACAACATAGCATGTATTCACAAGTTCATCTACAATCACAAGTTCATCTACAATCAAGAATCAAGAACTATAGCATGTCTAACATCACCTAGTCCCAAAGATCTCTTCACACAAAGTTAAATCAATTTCACAATCTTATTCATGGCAAGCACAAACTAAAACCATATGCTAAATAGCTCAGCTCATCTACATTTACTAGAGTCATGCGGGTGCCGAGGAAGGCGACGAAGGGCGGCGGCCTCCTCGAGCGACTGAGCTCAGCGACGACCTCGGTGCGGTGGGCGATCATGTCGGTGGACGCCCTCGGTGGCGTGGAGCGACTTGTGGAGCGTGTGGGGTAAACTAGTGGCCTGCAGGGTGGAGGTGGAGGCCCGGAGGAGCACCAACCACGGCGGAGACGCGGACACGATCGGAGTGGAGGCGGCGCTGTGAGGGGAGCCGCGAGTCTGGGGAGGGGAGGAGGCCGCAGCTGTCGAGGATGGGAGGGGAGAAGCATGGCGGCGAGGGAGGGGGAGCTGAGCGGCTTGGGGCCGGGAGGAGCGGCACGGCGGCCGAGGGAGGAGAGGAGCGGCTTGGGGCCGGGATGGGAGCCACAGGGCGCGAGGAGGGGAGGGAGCGGCTTGGGGCCGGGGGAGCCAGCGCGAGGCGCTGGGAGGGGAGCGGTGGCGCAAGGTGGGGGAGGGGAGGCGGCGCACTGGGGAGGAGATCGGCACTGGGGGGGGAGGGATCGGCACTGGGGAGGGCAGGGGGACCGGGGGAAGAGCCGAGAGCCGCTTGTGGGGAGAAGGACGAACAAAAAAACGAAGGGATTGGGGTTTATATACAATGGCATTTCGTGGGTAATTTCAATGAACTTCAGCTGAACTATTATTCCATTCCGCAAAGCCAAAAAAAGCTACTCTCTCATGGCTTATGGCTTTTGGTGCTAAATAGCTAAGTTTTTATAAAAACGAATAAAAAGCACCCTTTGTTTAGGCTTGCGCTTTATTTATGTCCAAAAGAAAAGTTCTAAACAAACAGGCGCTTTGCCGCCGTCCTGCCCGGCGATGTGGGCGTCGTAAAATTCATCTTCCTCGTCAACCTCGACCTGAGCAGCGCCTTGCACACCACCTCCGGGAGCAGAACCAGCTACGGCGTCGTTGTCGTCCTGCGCCGCCGCATCGTGCTCCACCACAGCCACAGGCTCTTGTTGTTCGGCGGCGGCATACAGGTCGTCCGGCAGCTTCCGCAGCACCTCATCATACGTCAACAACAAGATCGTCCTGTCTCCATGGCCGCACGATCCTACGATGGTTTCCAGGCCGGGCGGGGGGGGGACACCTTATAGTCGTCGCCCTCCTCCTCTCCGTACGCAGCCATGCCGCGCACCGGCGGCGGAGCGGGCGTTGGCATGCGCTGCCGCCGGTGTGCCCATGGCCCCGCCGCCGCCGCCGCTGCTCCGGATTGAGCGACAGGGGCTTGTCCTAGGTCTCTCGATGATCTCCTTTTATGCCAGCTTTCCTTGTTCATGCTTCATATAAACATATATATACACATGGAGATGTTGCAACGTACGTAGATAGGCTTCTGACAAGATGGGGGTAAATAAGGAAACTGAGTACAACTCGTTCATGAAACCGTAAAAAAATGATGCACACACGGGCATGTTTTCCCAAAAAGATTCCTATGGACTAAACAAGTACAGTTAACAGATAACGACGGCCGATAAGCCTCGTCAAAATTGGCAACCGAGTTCGCTTCCCACGGGTTGGCTGCCTCCACTATTTTTCACTGGAAGCTAAACTAATACCATGAGCCTTCTGAGCTCCAGGTCAGGAGCTCTATCTAACATAAGTTAACTCTGGAATCTGTTCTGTCGAGTTAACTCGCCAGGATGTATGTCATTCATCTGGGACAACAATGCTTCGGTTCCGTGCAGCTAGGCAACAAGTAGATCTGCAAGGCGACATGTAGATCTTACTATGTTATGTTGGTCAACTGTCGTTAGCAGAATTTGGGCTAGAGCCGTGCGACGAAGGGCTTGCGGCCGCTGGCTTCTGTGGTTTACTTCTCAAGAAGCTTTTTGTGTATAGGGCTCCGAATACAATGGCCTGGTGGTACGTACAAAATGTTGGATCATAATTGAAATGGAAACAGGTAATATTATAAGATGACTGATGAGACAGAGACAGATGACTTACAGCACCAACCCATTGCATCCAGCTAAGGGGATGTACAAACCAGACGCAGGACAGTAATATGCTCACCAACTACCACAACATATGGAAAAATCACTGTTAGGAAAAAGCTGGATAATATAGATGTAAGTATGTAACACCGATGAGAACAGTACACACCTGTCTAGTTGTCATTATTGTAGCAAATGTGAGAGCCCCAAATGATCGGATGGTGTAGGATATGAAGAACTGACTAGCTGTTGCAACCTGGAATAACATGGAATTTAAATCCCACAGCAATGACATATCTTACATTCAATATTCAAACAACTATGGTGTAGCTTCAATTTGTGAGTGTCATATAGGCAATTTCTAACATTTGTGACAGTCCGAAGTGTTATTTGTCCTAACCCCTAAATTCTACGTCCTACCAGACTGAAAATCTCACAGTAGCTATTGTTAATATGGGAAGAGGAATAGATGAATGTCTAGTTGCATTGAACACAGCCCAAAGGGCAATACATAGAGTACATGGGACACGCGCAAGACTAAACCCTAGAACGAAATATGTCAAGTATCAAATGATCTCCTCCTATCCGGGGTCGTGCGACAGCTTATAAAGTACAAAGTGTAGGGGGCTGAAAAAGCAAAGGCAAACAGGAACAAAGTTGATTGCGGTAACACGACGAAGAAGATGATGGAGCCGATACAAATATGGATAGCTATCAAATCTGGCCGAAGAGGGATATATAAAAGCATGGAGGTGTAGATCGAAGAGCGAGACGACGGCGAAGCGAAGCGCGGCGGTCTTAGAAGCTCGGAGCGGCAACTCAGAGTTTAGAGTGACGGCATCATAATGACTTCTAAGATCTACAACGGCTCAAAGAGAAAAGCGGCGGCTGCTGCCACGCGAAAAGGAAGAAGAGGGCCACACTCGATCCAAGAGGGCGAATCGTGGCTAGCAAAGCAATCGGCTGACAAGGAATTTGTTGACCCACACAGCTTAGACAAACTCAGAGAGAGGGAGCAGCCGACTTGGATGGACGCGACGCAAAGCAAAGACTCTAAAGAGAAAAAGGACTCAAAGAATACTAGCAGCAAGCAGGCAAGGATGATGGCCAAACAGCTAGGACCAGTAGCAAATAGCACAAGCCCAGAAGTACCACACATGCAGCCCAATACAGCATCACAGCAGCCCATGACCATAAACCAAAGCAACGCCAAAGAGCACCGGCAAGACCTTTCCTCAGTCAAACAACAAGCAGTAAGCCTAGAGCCCAGCCAAGAAACGAGCCAAGGACCAGCAACCATGGTTGATGTCCAGCGAACAGAAGGGTGAAGGCTCGAAGAAGGGTCAGAGCAGAGGAAGACCCGACGGGCACGGCTGTCCCAAAGTGGTGGCGGCGGCAGCGACCCGATCTGAGGTGGCGGCGGCGGCGACAACCCAATCTGAGGCGGCGGCGGCGCCGCGACGGCCTGAGAAGAGGAGATGGCGACAACGACGACGACTGGTGACGACGTTGCGACCTGGAGGCGTGGAGGTGGCGCGGCCACCTCTGGCTGGTGAGGACATCGGCTTGGAACACGGCGCAACCATACCCTGACCAGGCGAAGCTCGGGCGGCATGGCGGCGCGAGTAGATCCGAAGGCGGAGGCACTTGGGTAGCCAGCGACGCGAGCAGATCCGGGCTGGGCGGAGCTCGAGTGGACGGCGGCGGGCTCGAGCTTGAGGAGACAACGATATGGCCGCAGCCGACTTGACTAGTAGATCTGGCAAGGGCCGGGCTCGGCGGCGCCCCAGAGCCCGGATCCGATGGAGGAGCTCGAGGACGACATCGACGATGAAGAGGCTCATCGGGGAAGATGATCTCGAGCTCGGATCCGGCGGAGATGACTTGGCGACGCCGGTGTAGACCAAATTCGGCCATATCCGAGCGAATCTTAGCCGAGGAAAGCCAGGCGACACCGGATCCAACCGGAGACGATCTGGCGATGCTGGAATCGGGTGGACCCACCATGGCATTGGTGGAGACGAGCTCCACGGCGACGAAGATCAGCCCAACGACGACGACAAGGACCGGATCCGAGGGCCGCAGTGACGAGTTGCGCAAGATTCGGACAAATCAAGCTTGGAGACGACGCTAGGAGCTCGAGGATGACCGGCGGAGCCTATATCAGGCGGGATCTGGTCCCAACAAGTTATAAAGTTGATTGACTTGATCCGACGTTGATGGCGTTGGCTTAGCTGTTGCTGCTTGACACTAAGCTAAAACTAGGAGCGGCGGAAGAACATGGGTGGCTGCTAGGCTTTCAGAACCCGCCCTAATACCATGCTAATATGAGAAGAGGTATAGATGAATGACTAGTTGTACTGAACACAGCCCAAAGGGCAAAATATAGAGTACATGGGGGACACACAAGATTAAACCTAGAACAATAGAGAAATACCACAAATATCCTTAATAGCTATCATCATTTTATTTCATTTCCATACATGATATTGGCTCTGTATCCACTTATATCCATCAGGTTTAGATGGATGTGCTTTGTATTCTCCATTGGCTCGTTTGCAAACAAGGAACAAGGAACATTGCACTTAAAAGACCAAAAGATAAGTCTTACGCTAGATAGGATCATGACGTCATAGAAGCAATCTGGATGACGAAACATAAAGTCCACAGCTGGAATCAGATGATTTTGGAGAATAAGTCCTGAAAAAGGAACAATGTAACAGAGATATAAAATCACGGTCATAGCAACTGTTAATAAAGTATTGATGTACAGCGTAGATGTAACAGGCAAAACATTGACAGAATTGTGGAAGTACAAAACTGCTGACCAAATTTAAGCAGATTTGGTCCAGTATAAAATTAAGTAAAATTTTAGAGGTTGTGCAGAACAAAATCAAAAGACAAAGACAATACAATAACATGGATAAGCAATTACCACTTAAACTAAGAAGACAAGAGCACACCGTTGTGTAGAATATTTGGTTGTGTATTTCCATGCCATACCCTTTGAAGAGTTTATCTTGGAAGGTGCTTGTGAAACCATCAAATCTATAAATTCAAGAATCAACAAGGAAATGGAATCAAACTAGATAGCAAACCTGAGTGTTGAAGATGACTGAAAGAAAGTAAGCAACAAAACATTGAATTTTATAAACCAATAGTGCGCTTGTACTAATACCATAGTAACCATACAGTAGTACAACTCACTAGTGGGGAGTGGGGACTGCCCTATTTGATGTTTTAGTATTTTACTAGAGATTGAATCATACAGTAGCAAACTTTTGAATTTAGACATCTACCCTCCCAATAGACCAGATTTCCATGCTTCATAGCAATACATGTATTCGGAATCTATATAAGGAATGAAGTATAGCTCTATCATGCCAACATTACTTAATACATTTGGAAGAGAACAGAGTAATATTGTCAGTGTAAATAAAAGCAGTTTGCATGTCACATAGAGCTATGGAACCATAAAATTTCACAAAAACTGAGCCATTACAGGATATTATGAGCTGCCTCATAACTCATAAGTTCAAATATTATTGCTTATTTTCTTTAGCGTGGAAATAAGTAGCTGACAAGCAGAAGTTGTACCCAAGATAACCAAGCATTAGTGAAACACCCCAAACAGTGCTTTCTCTGCCTTTATTGAATGGACTGACATCAATTGATGCCTGCATCCATGAAGACCACAAGGAAACAATCACTTCAGAAGAAATTTTAACAGCTCATCATGCTATATAATCTACAAGTGCCATCATCAAATATACTGGTCATATGTGCATTGGCTAAGTACCACCGGAAGTAACTGGTTGGTTACTAGCAGTTTCCAGGAGCCCGTACCTGAACATGTTAACAAAGATAATTTATTGGGATAGGTAAAATCGCCGCCATCACCACCCTTCTTTCATTTCAATCCTAGCATGTATCATATACTGTCAGGAGATGAGCTCTGGGAGTGGAGGCGGAAGAGAAGAATCAACTCAGGAGGATGAGGATTGCATCGGGATGCCACGGTGGACGGCGTGGATGAACAGTAGCATGGATGAACAGTACTTATCCAAACAGTGTTGTATGAACAGTAGAAAGCAATGGGTTTTGGCGCAATGGATGTTGGGAATAACCCAATCCTTTGTTGGATTTTCTATTACTGCATATGCCCCTTATATAGGAGTACAATCTGAAATAGAAAGTTAATTCTTCCCTGGACTAGGACTCTAACTCTTATCTAAAATAGAAGGTTAATCCTTCCCTTAACTAGGACTCTAACTCTTACTCTTCCTAATACAAACTTCCCTAATTGAAACCTTCCTAATTGCAACTGCCTAAAGCGATATATTGGACTCTTATGCGACCTCTAGGGCCAGCTGCTCCTGCGCCTTGTGGCGCCAGCCGTATACGTGGCCCCACATGACACCTCTCCCTCCCTCGACGAACAACTCGTCCTCGAGATGAAAGGAGGGATAAGATTTTTGAAATCCTGGACATCTTCCCAAGAAGTATCGGAAGCCGATGAATCCTGCCACTGCATCAACACTTGCCACTTGTCACGAGCAAGCCTGGCCCGCAGCGCCTTCAGAGGCGCTGGAATAACCCACCCATGGAGAAGGGGCGACACTGGGGTTGGTGACGCCGGGGCACTCCGTCAAACTTCTTGAGAAAACCCACATGAAAGACATCATGGATGTGGGCCATCTTGGGAAGGTCCAGCTGATACGCCATATCATTGATCTTGGCGATGATGCGGTAAGGCCCAAAATAACGGAGCCTAAGCTTCCCACGGCTGGCCCCGGGCAGAGAAGTGGCCGCCCGATGATGAAGGCGCAACCAAACCAAATCACCAATGTCGAAGTGTACGGAGCGATGTTTCTGATCGTAAAATTTCTTGTAAAATTCTTGGGCATGGAGTAAGCGATTCCAAACATCTGCCAAGAACAAATCGTGGTCCTGGAGTGCCTGATCAACTGCTGTGGTGTGCGCTGCTCCTGGCTCATAGTCCGAAAAGAGGGGGGGTCGCGCCCATACACCACGTGGAATAGCGTCGTCTTGAGGGCTGAATGATACGAAGTATTATAAATAAATTCCGCCCAAGGAAGCCATCGAACCCACTGTCGTGGTCGGTCTCCAGTTATCCAACGGAGGTACATGGCAATGATCTTGTTCACCACTTCAGATTGGCCATCAGACTGTGGGTGATAAGCCGTACTCATGTTAAGGCTGGTATCACATTGAGCAAATAAGTCCTTCTAGAAATTCGAGGTGAATACTGGGTCCTTGTCCGAGACAATGGTAGGAATGCCATGAAGCTGGACGATCTCTGCAAAGAAGGCATGTGCAACGGACGAAGCTGAATATGGATGGGCCAAAGGAATGAAATGGGCGTATTTTGAGAACCTGTCGACCACTGTTAAGATGACAGATTTGCCGCCACTTTCGCAATCCTCCACAAAGTCCATGGAGATATCGCATCACACCGAGGAAGGGGACTGCTAGGGGCGAGAGTAATCCCACCAGCGGAGTGCTCGCCTTGTTGCGTTGGCGACTCACAGCGTGGACGTACGTCTGAATCGTCGCCTGGCCCCGGGACATGGAAATTTGCCCGCAAGCGATGAAGTGTCTTTTGGATCCCTTCATGAGGCCCATCATGTACAACCCCTAGGACAACCGACAAGAACATGGAGTCGGCTGGAACCTGGGCGCGCTGCTCATAGCACACCATGCCCTCCACCAAGGACCAAGGAGAACCGAGCTCACCGGAGGCGATGCGCCCCCGGAGGCTCGACAAGGTCGGCTCTGTGCATGCGGCCTGGCGTAGATCCTCGAACAAAGAGAATCGGGGTGTCGTGATGGCGAAAGCGATCCCCGATTCAGCATTCCGGCGAGACAGGGCGTCGGCGACCACATTCAAGCGACCGGGCTTTAATTCTACTGCAAAATCAAACCCAAATAATTTGTTCACCCATTGATGTTGAGGTATCGTGGAGAGGTGCTGATCCAGAAGAAACTTGAGAGCATAATGGTCTGTCTTGATAGTGAAAGGACGTCCCCACAAATACGATCCAATGCCGTACGGCTTGTACTAGACCAATGTGCTCGCGTTCATAAGCCACCAACTTGGTGTGGCGTGATGAATAAGTCCCTGTACTGTGGTCTTTGTGGGGTAGGTTTGTACAGCAGCTTTAAGGATAAAGACATCTTGACTGTCATAGGGCGACATCTTGATCGGCCCTATGATGCAGACTTTAAGGACGACATCTTGGTCTGTCATAGGGATGCAGCTTTAAGGACAACGTCTTGGTGTCATAGGACAACATCTTAGGATAGCATCTTAGCATATGCTTGGTGGTTGGCGACCTATAAATATGTATCCCCAACCCTCGAGTTGGCATGGCATTGTGTTAGAAATAAACAAAGAAAAATTGCCTCATCTCCAAGTGTCATCCTCTCCATGAGAGTAAGGATCTTGCTAACACCAACAAAGAAGACTCAGCGACTAACAAGTGGTATCGAGCCATACTATCTCACGTCGCTGAGCATCTCACTCTCGTCTCCGTCTCCGTGCGGCGGCGGCTCGTATCCGCTTCACTCTCTCCGGAGGCGGCGGCTCGTCGGCGACCCTCTCCACGCGGACAGCCCTCGATGCGCGCCATGTCCGCGAGGGCAATCTCGGCCTTCGGTCGCCTCGAGCACACAGCGTCGTGAGACGGCCGAAGCTTCCATGGACGAGCAGGCAGCAGCGAAGGCGGCTGCGGCGGAAAGAAGCGTCAAAGGTCGGCCGGAGCGGCAGAGCGGAGAGTGAAGCGGCGGCGGATGCAGGCAGCGTCTTGGCGGAGGAGGTCAAGGTTTTATGGCGGCAAGAATGGCTCCATCTCTGATGATGGCGGGCGACGCGGACCTTGAGCCATTGGAGAGGAAGCGTATGAGAGGCTGAAGCAGCGTGGCGCCAAGCGCCCACGCGCCAATGGCGACAGCCGAAGACAGGCGCCGACGCCACCGTGGCGCCTCTGGAGGAGGGCGCCTGACGGCTGGCGTGACTGGGTCGACGGAGAGCGGCCTTCACAGCGGCGCGCTCTCTCCCCAGATCGGCATCCGTGGTCACCACGGTACCAGTGTCGTCGGGGCGTCGGCCGGCCGGCCAGTGGCCTACCTCACCAAGACCAACTATGTAGAGTGGGTGCGGTGATGAGGTAAAACTCGGTCCGACATATGTGGGATGCGATCCGTGACGACGGCGTCGACTCTGACCCAGATCGATCGGCGAGCGGCTGGATGCTCTCATCATCTGCGATCCGCCGAGATGCGATTCGCTTACGACAAGCGGTGCCAAAGAGGCTTGGGACGCCATCGCCGCAAAGACGCATCGGCAGCCGGCGCGCCCGCGAAGTCTACATTGCGAGCGCCGCGCGACGGAGTGGGAGCACTTGGCCTTCAAGCGGTGAGGGCGTGGATGACTTTGTTCTCCGTCTCAACACTCTATTGCGTAGCCGTGTAGTTCGGCGACGACACCTATGGCGAGGAGAGAGGCGTGGAAAAGCTCTTCCGTGCGTCCCCGAAAGTACAAGCGACGGCCCGCTCGATCGAGTCTCTGCGGACCTCCACGATGACGATCGAGGAGGCGCGGTCGCCTCAAGGTTGTTGATGACGATGAGCCACAGCGCCTCTCGGGACCCGTCTCCATTGGCGGAAGCTCCTCTCGCTCGGAACGATGGGTGGCCGGCCAAGGTGGCGGGAAGAAGGAGCCTTCTTCCACGACGGCGCGCAAGCATGGCAAGCGCGCAAGCGGCGCGCAAAGACGCCGAGCATGGCGCGAGGACGTCTTAGGTAATGATCGTGGGCGCCGCGAGTACGCGCTACCGTAACAACAAAAGACGACGAGGCGACTCTTGCCACAAGCTGCGCAAGCTTGGTCATTGGGCGAGATTGTCGGCGACCACGACGCGGCGAGCCCACGTCGCGCGCGAGGCGAGGAGGGCGGCCGGCTCGTTCATTGCTCATGCGAGCATCGAACTACCTCGGCAGACGTGCGCATGATGGCTCTCCTCCGCGCCAGACCTCGCCTGCCACGGCTCGGCACGACAAGGCGACGGGTGGTGCCTCGACACCGGCGCCGCCCATCACATGACCGGCCAGCGGAGTTCTTCGCCGAGTTTGACTCGGCGTCCCGAGGCTCCGTCAAGTTTGGGGGCGCCTCGCGTGGAAATCAAGGGCGTCGGTTCCGTCATCTTCACGCCGTATGTCGGTGAGCACGGTCGCGCTCAGCGGCGTACTACATCCCCGACTGCGGAACTCCATCATCGACTTGGGACGGCTCGATGAGAACGGCTCGTGTCGAGATCGAGCGCGAGTCTTTGCGGTTTGGGATCTTCGTCGCCGCCTTCTTGCCAAGGTAACGAGCGCAAATCGACTCTACATGCTTCACGTGCGGTGGCACAACCCTCTGTCGTTGCTCGTCGGGGCGACGGCGTGGCGATAACCGCAGCGCTTTAGGCACCTTCGGCCCGAGGCCACCGGCGGCTCGGTGCCATGGAAATGGTGCGAGGCTGCGCCGTGCCTTGACCATGTGGAGCGATTCTGCGGCGTCTGCAGCGTTAATGCGGAGGGCGACTCTCCTTTCCCAAAGAGCGAAGTTTAGAGCCAAGGAGAGGATTCGAGCTCGTGCGGGACTTGTGTGGCGGTAACCGCCACACGGAGAACGACGTTACTTCTTCGCTTGTCGACGATCTCTCCCGCTACATGTGGTGATGGTCCTCGGCGAAAGGAGAGGTCATGGACGCCATCAGCGCACGCAGTCTATGGCTGAGGCGAGTCGTCGCAGGCTGCGCGTCTTTCGCCACGACAGACAACGGCGGCGAATTCCACGGCGGTTGGTCAAGGTCGTCTTGATGAGGCCATTCAGCGCCACTACTCTGGCTACCGTCTGTACCGCCAGCAGAAGCAGTGTCGTCGGCGGCATAACCCGAGCGGTTGTGGGGATGGCTCGGGCCTCCTCAGCGAGGTGCCGGGTATCTTCACGGGAGAAGCGGTGGTGACGGCCGTCTACATCCTCAACCTCGCTTACCAAGGCGCTCGATGGCGGGGCGCCGTCTGAGGCTTGGCATGGGCGCAAGCCGGCGGTCTCCACTTGGTCTTCGCCTCTCGCGTTCACCAAGGAGCTTGGTCACATCGGTAAGCTCGGCGACGAGAGCACTCGGGAGTGTTCATCGGCTACGCGGAGGGCTCGAAGGCCTCTGCATCCTAGACCTGTCACACAAGGCCCGCGTCCGCGTCTCGCGTGGCGTTGTGTTCGACGGCGGCGGGCGTGGGACAAGGCGGAGGGCGGCGGTTCGACCGACTCGGGGACTTTGTTGTCGACTACGTCCATTTCGAGAGAGCCGGGAGCTAGCGGCTCGTCCACTCGACACCTTGCTCGCCGCGGCTCCTCGCGAGTGCTCCACCACCTTCGGCGCGGCCACGCCACGCCTCCCGCGCCGGCTCACCACTCTCTCACCCGAGGCCACACCACGGGATCGGCCCCAATAGCCGGTCCACGACTGGTGGAGTTCGCTACTCCATTGTCTCACGCGAGGACGGCGTCGATGCCTACCACGACGACGAGCCTCTACGCTTATCGTACCATGGACAACATCCTCGACGACGGCGACCCGTCTGGTGGCGCGCGAAGACGACCGGCGGAGCTGCGCTTGGCGTCGACGACGGCGAGCGAGCCTCGTTCGCCGAGGCGGAGGAGACGCGCATGGCGTGTCGCGATGAAGCGAGAGATGGGCGCCGTCGGCGAACCGGCGTGGGAGCGGCGGATCTTCTGCCGGTAGATCACAATGAGCTAAAGAACGCGATGGCCCCACGACGGAGCATCGACGGCCGTGAAGAGGATCCTCGCTTACGTTGCGGGCACCTCCGACTACGGCTTGCACTACCCGAGGTGTCGTGGCGCGACTTCATCGATGCGGCGAAGAACGGATCAAGCGGCGGTGGTGGCCTCTCGGTGTGGCCGAGTACATAGCAAATCTTATGCCCGACGATCACAAAGAACCGATTTTCCACGAGCGAGCAAGCACATCCGGGTGAAATCGAAATTTTTGGATGAAGGCGGCATCAAGGCGAGCTACATCAACACCACGGATCGACTTGCGGACACAATAAAAATTCGAGCTCGCTCTAGAGGATAGAACTCTCCGGCACCGGGGGAGAATCGGCGCCGAGGCGAGTGCCTTCGATAGGGCTACCGCAAAGCCTTGAGTATCATAGCGGCTTCCTCCATCCACGTGAACCCTCTTACGGAGGAGTTTGTTAGAAATAAACAAAGAGGCTGCCATGGCGCCATAGTTTTTGATGAAGCGGCAGTAGTAGCCCGCCAAGCCGAGGAAGCTGTGGAGGGCGACCGACTGGGGCTGCGGCCAGTCCAATACACCCTCCACCTTGGACGGGTCCACGGCGACGCCTTCGGCCCGAATGATGTGGCCAAGGTATGGCACTGCCGATTCCCCAAAGATACACTTGGATCTCTTCAGAAAGAGCTAATATCGATGTAGAAGCTGAAACACGGCTCGTACATGTCGCAGGTGATCCGCCCAGGGGGAGCTGTATATCAAAATATCATCGAAAAACACAAGGACAAAACGACGTAAGTAGGGCTAAAGAACTTCATTCATAAGAGCCTAGAATGTGGCCGGTGCGTTTGTCAGGCCAAATGGCATGACCAAGAACTCGAAAAGGCCCTCATGCGTCCTAAACGACGTCTTCTCAATGTCCTCGGGGTGCATCTGTACCTAATGGTACCCCGAGCGCAAGTCCAGCTTGGTGAAGAACCGAGCCCCTTTGAGCTCGTCAAGCAACTCCTCGACCACCGAAATGGGGAACTTATCTTTAATTGTCTTGCCATTCAATACCCGGTAGTCGACAGTCGATACAGAAACGCCATATTCCATCCTGCTTTTTGACTAGCAGGACAGGAGCCGAGAATGTTGAGGTGCTACGCCGGATAATGCCCTGATCGAGCATGGTGACACATTGGCGCTCCAACTCATCCTTCTTGAGGGCGGGGTACCGGTACGGCCGGACTACCACAAGGACCGAACCGGCAGCAAGTAAATGTGATGGTCCCGGCCTCGCGCAGGCGGCAGGCCCCGTGGTTCCGCGAAGATGTTCTGGAACTCCAGAAGATCGTCCATATGGTCCTCCGAGGTCGCCGTGTGGAGGTGTGGGCCAGCTCCCGGTGGATTGGCGCCATGCCACACTCTCCCGCCATTGCCGCTGGAAGCGCATCGTCCTATGGTGGAAGTCCCAAGTTATGGGCCCTAGGGAGCCCAGCCACTAGACGGCCAAGACGCCAACGGAATCGTGAGGAAGTCGATGATGAAATCTTCTTTGTCGATGGAAAAGGGCGTTGCGCCTAGTCGCCGTTGGCGACTGCCACTGATAGACCCGTGCGTGGCGTGAGGGACAACCCTACTCGTGCGACAAATTCGGCCGCCACGAAGTTGCGAGTCGACCCGGAGTCCACCAGGGCCAGAAGGTGGACGTCGTTGATGACGACGGCGAGCTGCATCGTCCGGGTCTTACGGATGCCTATCAAGGCAAGGAGGGACATGGTTGCCGCGAACTCAGGTTCCTCCTCGTCCTTTGAGTCGGGCTCCGCCTGCAACGAAAAAATGTGCTTACAAAGCTTTTGGTGCCCCGGATGGAATTTTTCGTTGCAGTTGTAGCAAAGTCCTTGGCTTCTGCGTTCCTCTAGCTCGGCGGGCGTCAGGCGCTTGAAGAGGCGCGCAATGCGGGACGCGCCTGTCGACAACGTGGATGAGCGCGCCGCTCCGACGCTACTCGGCGACGCTTACGCCACGCGGAAGGGAGCCGGCGAGCGCGCCGCTTTCGAGAATGGTTCACCGTCTTCCGCGGTTTGAACGCAGCCGACCGAGGCGCAGCGGTCCATCCTCCGGCGTCGTATGGTAAGGTGGTCAGGCGTTCGTAAGCCCGAGCCAGGTCCATTGCCTCTTCCAGATCGTTGGGCTTCTGGAGCTCGACGTGGGTCGAGTGGCTCGCCCAAGCCTACCGTGAACAACATACGTTGTTGCTCATCGTCCAACCGGCCAACACATGCTAACAAAGATCGAAATTGCTTGTCAATTCGTCCATCGCGGTCGGCCCGGCAAACGCCGCCAACTCGCCAGGGATTGTGGCGGGTTGGCGCTCCAAATCGCCGAGAGACCAAGTCAGTGAAGTGTCGCCAGTTCGGGGTGCCCTCCATGCGCTCTAGACGCATGTACCAGAGTTGTGCCGCCCCTGTCAAGTGATATGTGGCCAGCCACACCTTGTCCTCCGTGAGCGTTTGCTGATCTCGAAAAAAATGTTCGCAGCGATTGATCCATGGAAGCGGATCTTCCTGACCGTCAAATGTCGGAAAGGAGAGCTTGGCGTAGCATGGCGGATTACGAGGCCCCGCCCACCAAATCCCCACAGGTGGAGGCTAGTGTGGCGGGGAAATCCCTACCAGATCCGATCACAGACGTGTTCGCCGCGGCATCCGTTGCCGTGGCGGTGGCGATGGCGATGGCCGTCGTCCGGCCGCTTGATCGAAGATATCGTGAAGCGGCCGAGGCTATCGCGTCCGATCGCCTTGATCCACGGCGCCTTCTTCACTACCGGGTTGGCTCTCCATGCGTGCCAACCGGTGATCATGGCGTTGCAGTCGGCTCCCAACTGCTGCAAGCTGGCCGGCGTGCATGTCGAGCCGATCCAATACCTCGGGCAGCAGTTTGAGTTGGTTGCCGGTGTCTTCCATGAACTTCATCATCATCTCCTTGAAGTTGTTGTCGAAACCCCCGCTGTTATCCATGGAGGAAGGAATAACGGTTGGCTCTGATACCAAGTTGTCCGGAGATTAGCTCTGGGAGCGGAGGCGGAAGGGAATAATCAACTCGGAGGATAAAGATTGCGTCGGGACGCCGTGGTGGACGACGTGGATAAACAGTACCGTGGATGAACAGTACCATGCCAAATAGTGCTGGATGAACAGTAGGAATCAATGGGTTTTGGCGCAAGGGAGGTTGGGAATAACCCAATCCTTTCCTGGCTTTTCTATTACTTCATATGCTCCTTATATAGGAATACAATCTAAAATAGAATGTTAATCCTTCCCTGGACTAGGACTCTAACTCTTATCTAAAATAGAAGGTTAATCCTTCCCGGACTAGGACTCTAACTCTTACTCTTCTTAATACAAACTTCCCTAATTGAAATCTTCCTAATTGCAATTGCCTAAAGCGATACATTAGACTCTTATGCGGCCTCTAGGGCCGACTGCTCCTGCACCTTGTGGCGCCGGCCGTATACATAGCCCCACATGACATATACCTGTTAAAATTTTAATTTGTAATGCATGCAGTATTGGTAGTAATTGAAATTTATGTATGTTCTCCAATACATTTTCTAGCCATTGGCATTCATCAAGAACATGATCATGTGGTGCTCAACAATACAGGGGAGTGAGTTGGACAGGTGAATTACCGGGTATAGAATGAACAATGAGCAACCCAGAGTCACAACGACGGCAAAGAAGTAATCTTTTCCACTGTACTTCTTTTCATTATTATTGTCCCCCAAATCTAACAAAAATAAAAAGAAGGTAATATTCATAAGAAGGGACCATCTTGATTATACAGGAAATAAAATAGAAATATGTAATATATAAATTACAGAACAAACAATAAAAAAGAAGATAATATTTGTAAGAAGGGACCATCTTGATTATCCAGGAAATAAAATCGAAATATGTAATATATAAATTACAGAAGACAAAATCAATCCATGTCTACACTACATATACAAAGTTAAGATGATTCATGTACAATCAGTTTTTTTTTGTGTGTTTCAACATACAGCAAAGAGATGAGTTAAAAGTGGCCTGCAAAGTACTGTTAGATGAATTGAGACCGTCAGATTCATCTTGCATAATAATTCTCGAGCTGATCCAAGCACATCGATCCCATTTATTACTGGCACAAAACTAGACTATGTACAGTACAATTGCTTAGACCAGCCAACATAAGTTAACCGAGAACCATTAGAACATGAAAGACATTTATACTTCTCTAGCACATAGTGAAGATGCATGAAAAGCTAGTCAGATCAGTGGTTGTTGTATAGCAGAGATTACCATCACAGGTATCATCTTCGCACATTTGGCAAGCGTTTGGACAGGGAAACTCACATACTTGAGGGCCTGGTATAGTCATGTCACATATTCAGTAAAGATGTAGCACCAAACACAAACCAACACTGATGGCACTAGAGATGCAGGAAAGAAACCAATATAACCTCATACTGGCAAGTTGTGGTCAGTATGTTTGATACAGAGACCAAACAATATTTGTGGATTGGAGCCACAGGATCTAAGGATTTCTTGCTCGCCTGCATGAATATATAGAATTTAGGAGTCTGGCAGATTCAGACAAGTACAAGAAGTAGTCTCAGAGAGAGATCTCTACCAGTAACACCAGTGCAGACACCATGGATGTGGTGATGCGGTTACAGAAAACAAGAAAAAGTGAGTATCTAAAGAACTCCTTCTCTGCTCCATAGGGAACTCTCATGATTTTTTCCTACATAACATTGAAACCAGAACCTATCAATAAGCGATGATGTCCATGCATGCAATGCACAAGAGAAATATGATATTTTCAATTTAGTTAAAGGACAGAAGATCAATACTCAATAGAAAAGAATGAAAGAGTTGTGGTACTTGTACATCAAAAGGCCATGTCTATGAATGTCACTAAAGTACACTCTCTTTTTTTTTGGGCAATCAGAAGAATCATAATAGAACACTGAGCTTTTGTATTTAATTCATCTATGTGGTACAAGCTAGCAGAATTTGGAAGGAAACTGACATGAACAGTCAATCACCAATATTAGTACCAGTACTGAATTGATCGATATTTGCGGAGTCTCTTTCTCAATTTGAATTGTGACAACGCAAACTAGAAAGAAGAAATGAGGTATAGCAGTGAAAGCAAGGGAAATCGTGTGCAACAGAGCACGTTTCAGGAATCAACCATGCTTACAGCTTATTTCCAGGACAATACACAGCTCTAGGCATGTAGATCTCCAAGTGAAGCTGCGCACAGCCAAATCTCCACCCTAGCAATAGCATAGCGCGCACCAACAATTTAAGTCGCATATTTGATGGGTGCAGAGGAACGGGAAACGGGCACGGCTGAGTTGAATCAAACCCCACCGAATGTGCTACTCGCAAGAACAGATTTTAACAATCATTTTGTACCGTAAATAAGTTTCGCCGGAAGGAAGAAGAAACACGATAGATCGGCACTGATCCGTCGGTATTATCGCACTCGGTGGAAACATTGGGCGTCTCTTAATAATTCGATTAGAGACGAGGGGGAGAAAGGCAGAGGCGGACTGGGGCACCTGGAGGACGCCGTAGACGAGGAGGGTGCTCATGATGCCGAGGACCGCGAGGCCGCACCTGGCCGCCCAGCGGCGGCGGTCGTCCTTGTCCCTCCCCGCCGCCACCGGAAGCGCCGCCGCCGCGTCCGCCATGCCCCCACCCCCAACCACTCCCTATGTGTCTGCCCTAACCTAACCAAAGCGGCAAGCAAATCCGAGGGCGATCGATGGCGACGGTGCGGACGAGGCGGAGTCGCACTTGGAACGAATGCACGCGCGGTGGCGGGCCCCACGTGGCGGGAGGGAGGGAGGGAGCAGCAACACGGGGTAGTTAGTAGCTCGCCTCCAGTTCCGGCGGTCGCGTGTGCCCACCTCCTTAAATGCAGCGGCTGCGAAAAAGTATTGGGTGTACCGTGTACGGCAACTATATAGGTCCGTTGGGTTCTTCGCACCTCAGGGCATCTCGGAAGTATTAAGGTGAGATCCATTTTATTTATTTTTTGTTGAAATTTTTATAATACGAAATATTAAAGTGGGATCCATTTTATTTTTATTTGTTGAAATTCTTATAATGTTTACTATCGAAGAATGTCTCTTCTCTCTCTCCTCATTTGCTCTCCCAAACTCCTACTTCTTTCTTAATCACCACCGCATTGTACCACTTCACTATCACACCATACTACTGAGTTGTCCCTTCCACCACCGCACCGGCCTGCCTTCTTTTCCCTCTCCTCCCATAACTGTTGCCCCTCTCTGCAACCGACGATTCCCATTGGCGGCTTATCTTCCTAAGCTCCAAGCGATCGGATTCGACGACGACGCATCTTCCTTGGGCTTTAGGTGGCTGGATCCAGCAACAACTCATCTTCCCCAAGCTCCAAGTGATCGGATTCGACGATTCAACAGTGGCATCCGGTGACAACTCATCTTCCCGAGCTCAGGGTCCTTCGAGCATAACACATTCTCGAATCTGGGATCCGCACAATGGCCGACGAGAACACCTTCACCGGCCTCCAGGTGGCGCCATCCCTTTGCCTCTGTCGTCCATCGTAAGTGTGGCGACAAGAGCAACGGTCAATTGAGTTAGGAGAGAGGCCCAATTATACCCCTTTTTCTATAACATTGTGGAAGCTCTTAGCCTGTGAGTCATATCGTGATCTGATTTGACTGAGTGGATGCAAGATAGACTGTTTGATTGCCTATTCGTGTTGAGCATGGTTGAGTCAGAAATTATTTGGTTGGTTAAATTAAAAGGGTGTTGGAATTAGACCTAGGATAAAACTAACAGAATTATCTTAACGTCATTGACATCTAGGACTCGGCTACAGCAGATGCCAATAATGAAACTGGGTTAATTTGTTGTACACTCAGTGGGCGTAGATTTTGCTTTTTGGATTTCAGTGTCAACTTTACTCATCGTTGGATTTACTTAAAGATTAGTGTGCCGGTGATGTCTACGCCTCAGCTCCGGCGAGTCTCCTGCAGTACAGGGAGGGAGAAGGAGGGATTCTGGAACACCCGGTTTAGATCCAAAAAATTAGATATTCGACTGGTTTTTCTCAGAAATTAGTCAAATGTGACAGCATGAACAGAAAATTCCAACATTAATACGGGCCAATGTCGACGAACTCTTCCATTCCGTTTGTAAATGTCCCTTTCATAGAGAGTTGAAATCTGGAGGTTCGGAAAGAACAGCTAGCTAGCCTCGTGTGCATTTTCAGTATTGACTTTGTAACATCTGCTATAATATGAAGACGTGCCATACACTGCTACTGCTAGTATCACTGATGTTTGCTGGGACTTGAGGCCTCACTAGCCGAACACGCACATAGATTAATAGGCAATAGCAGATAAATGTTTCAGATAGTTGAGGTTAAACAAAACAGCAGCATATTACTACTAAACTATGAACTGGAGATGTTCATAGCAACCCAACTGAACATATATAGATGTTCAGTACTGTGAACCTTAACTACGACAGACGCAGCACACACGGGGACTGAAACCAACAGCAAGAAAGTAGCTGAAAAAAAAACACACGGGCACATGCAGCATCGATCATCTCCTCTCCCAACTTGCGATCTTGTACGCATCATGCATAACTACCTCACTTCTTCGTCAGAAAGACGTCGGAGAGCACCGTGTCCGAGCGCAGCGCGGCCTTCAGAAGAGCCACACCCTGACAGACAACACGAACAGCAAGAAAGTGACACACGAGTTACACAAAAATCAACAGCGATAACGCGCGCTTTTCATTGCAAGCAATTTATCCCAGTGGAAAGTGTACGCGCGTGTTCACCTCGTCCATGCCGACGCTGACGAACTTCTCGGCGAGCTCCACGTCCTTGCTCACGCTGAACTTGTTGATCAGCGTGATGCTGGAGATGGCCGACATGGGCGTCACCTCCAGCCCGTCCGTCACCATGTACGTCACCAGCCCCTTCACGTACCCGCAGGTCTCGTCGCCGCCACTCGACCCGGAAGCCGCCGCCGACGCGCCGACGCCCTGGGCCCTCGGCGTCGCGGACGGCAGCACGAAGGCCACCTCCGTCGACATGAAATGCTTGCACTGCGGGCAAGACGCCTTGGCCTCCATGGTGGCCGTGGCGCAGTACCCGGCGCAAGTGTACAGCTTGAACTTGGCCAGCGGCGAGGTGCTCTCGGGTTCGCCGCCCTGCAGCAGCAGCAGCTCGCGGGCGTCCGGGCGCAGCACCGTGGGCTGTAGCAGGTCCGACCTGTCCTTGTTGGGCAGGAGGTAGGAGCCGCCGATGCACTCCACGCTCTTGTACAGGCGGCCGATGCTGCCATGCATCGTGCCGGCCGAGATGAGCTTCACGACGGTGCCGATCGGAAGGGTCAGGAGGCTGAACACGAAATCCACGAACTCCTTGCCGGCCTCCGCGAAGAGCACCTTCTTGGATTTGGTGTCCACCAGCAGCTTGAGAGAGATCTTGGAAGCCATCTTTTCGACCGGGTTTGTTGTTTCTGTGGTTCTTGGTGTTGGTTCGGATGCTATGTTTGCGTGGTTTTTATAGGGGGGAAGCCGGGAAGGGGGGAGGTGAAGAGTTTTCAGTTCTGGATCATTCAATTGTTTGCGTTGTTAATTGCAGTCTCCTTGGCTTCTCAAGGACTAATAATGGAGTAATGTGGGAATTGTAACAGCCAGCAATGCAACTTTGTACTAATCAATCTGATTGGGCAAGGAGGATAAGCAGTTAATTCAGCAAGAAACACTCCCCCTGAGCTGTTCAACTTAAGGCAAATTCTCTTTAAAAAAACTCAAGGCAAAACATCCGTAAGAAATCACATTGGCACACATAGCAGTGATCCTATATTATCATTGCAATAAGGCGAAGTAATCTTAGTTCCTCCTACATGTGTTTCATTTTTAGTATTATCAGCTTTTGAAGACATGTTCAAAAGTACTAAAAACATCAGTTGCCATTTGGCACTCAGTCACATGGCATTCTCTGTCAAAATGTCGTATTTTTACATATTACCATACTTGATAGAGAAATCATATCGAAAGCAGAAGGCCACACACTGCAAAGGGGGTTCTATTTTCAGACAACACATCTGTCAATACCATTTGATATTCAGTCACACGACATTCTCTGTCAAAACTCCACATTTTCACAGATTACTTGACACACAAATCATATCAAAAGCAGAAGGCAACAAACTGCAAAGGGGGCTCTTTTTCAGACAACATTCTCTGTCAATACCATTTAACATTCAGTCACACGACATTCTTTGTCAAAACTTCACATTTTCACAGATTACTCGACATACAAATCATATCAAAAGCAGAAAGCAACACACTGCAAAGGGAGCTCTATTTTCAGACAACATTGTCTTACCAAAAACCATTTTCTTACCAAAAACCATTTACTACTAAAAGAATCATTTGCCGATTGACATTTTCACACAGCAGTGTATCAAAACGTTGTTACAGATCACTTGATATAGAGATCAAAGCAAAAGCAGAAGTCAATACACTGCCTGTTCGATCGATGAGTATCTTCTGGCAACATCTCTGTCAAAACCATGTACCACCACCTGTTCTGCGAGTATTTTTTGTAACTACTCTGATATACTACTGCTAGTTTCGGTAAAGGCACGAGCAAAACTAACACCATCCAAGACACTGAGCAGAAGAAATGGGAGGGGACCGAGCTAGTTAGTCCTCAGTACTGATCCAAGTAGTAGTGAAATAATATAGCAAATCCTAATGGTGTCACTTTACTTCTGTAGTGTTATGAATATTGTGTGTGTGTATCATATACAGATAAGACAATTCTCTAACACACCCCTTCACATGCAAGACGTGTGCAATAACATTGCACTTGGAAAGGGTTGACACTAAACTAGGGAAAATCTAAAATCTAAGTCTTGATAATGTCGTCGTAGTGCAGCTCTTGCAAAGCATGCAGCTCTTGCAAAATATGTCGATAAAAGATCTTCTCCCATTCGGAGTCGTATGACAGCCCATAAAGTACAAGATGCGGGAGCAAAGTTAACCGCGGTAATACGACAAAGAAGATGATAAAATCGTCAAATATAGAGAAAATTATCAAGTCAAGCTGAATAGCAATAAATATAAGTATGGAGGCGCAGATTTTAGCCCAAGACGGCAGCAACGCAGTGCACAAAAAGCGCAACAGATGCACCATGCAAAAGAAGCGTAGCAGGGACGCAGTGCGAAAGAAATACGGCACAATGTACAAGAAGCACAACAGAGACGCGGTGCGGAAGAAGCGCGATGGCTTTAAAAGCTTGGGACGGCGAATCTGCAGCGGCTCAAAGAAAAGAGCAGCGACTGCTACCATGCAAAGAAATTTATTTGCTTCTATGACTGACATTAAATTTGTAGACTTGTATGGTTCAGACGAACTCAAAGATAGAATGGTGGGACTTGGATGGACCCAACGGAAGAAAAAGACACAAAGAAAGAAAAGCTTAAGGAAAGACAAGCCTAAGGATAACTAGCAGGAGTAGAAGACTCATTTACTTGTCCAACCAACAAGCACCAGTTCAGCAGCCCAAAACGATGTAATGACCCTGCAATATTTGAGTTGTACTTCTTAAAGAACTCGTAGAAGCCAAATGCGCAAGCTCCCTAAGCACTGTAACCAAGCAAGGTAGTACTTCTTAAATAAACCCGTAAGAAGCCAAAACTTGCAAGCATTTTCCGAAGTACTTTAATCCAGAAATATACTATATGAATCATGGACAATACTCTAGACTTTTTCATAAAGCAAACAGACATGAACACCATAGTCATACTAATTTCCAGAAAAATAGAAAGTGGTATTCCTATCTCAGTGTTCAAGATAACAACAGATAATAAAGTTAAACAAACAACAAGTAAGAGATTGATATACCCAGAACCAGTAGACGGAGCAGCAGCAGAAGTGTTGGTGAGATCGTCGTTCGCCATGGCGTAGTGGACGTCGTGGTAGTAGTCGCGCAGATGAAGCAGAGGATCTGAAGCAGCTATCAGATGAAGACGGAGCAGCGAGCAGTCGCGCGAACGCTCCCCAAAAACCTTATTCGTCCTCGCTCGTGAAAGCCTTCAACGACGGGGGTTCCGGAGGCCTGCTCTTTCGGTTCGACCGTACACGCAACTTACCGGGATGGAGATCGTCAGTCACGACAGCAACAAACTCAACGAGCAAAACTGAACAGTTCACTGTGTAATAGCCAAAACAAAAAACGAAGAGGCAGAGACCGGAGCCATCACACACATTGGTAACTGAACAGTTATTGCCATTACTTCGAGTCGGTGCGTTTCGATTTTCGAATAGATAAAGAAAAACGTGCGCAGATCCGACGCGTGCTCGCTACAGACATCGCATTTGCACGACGCAACGCAAGACGGCTTTCGGCGAGGCGAGGCGAGCGAGCGAGCGCGCGCGTGTGTTGGCTTTCTCCAATTCCACAAGGGGGCTACCACGTTCCACCTTATAAAGTGGTGTTGCTCCCCTTCAACTCTCCATGTGGGACTAATCAATTTTAGCATGTGCACATGGTCCTTTGAGATTCTCTAGGAATTAATTAGAAATAAAAACTGGGCCCAGCCCGTATTAATTCTTACAATCCCCCACCAGATCTCAAAGACACATGTCAAATGCCTTGATCCACAGTATTGTTTTAATATACCAGTGTTTCGATGGAGACCGAATAAGGTTGAACATCCATCTAGAACAGAAGCTACACTTATCCACAACTACACAATGGACTAAGCCTTGAATTGGCAGTTTTGTGTGAATAAGTTTCACTTAAGTCCTTAACTGATACTAGGCTGTCAGGCATCGCCGCGGATTGGAGCATATAATTCATACTCCTATCTATTCATGAGCTTCCTAGAGATTACCCTATCTCATAGACTGTGACTAGCAGTCGGGCTCATATAGGTGTGTTCTTTCAAGACTGCTCTGTAGGACAGCATCTTTACTTAAACAAGCCACAGAACACATTAAGATAAAAAACAATATGCCATACAGATTTAGGAGAGAATTGCATCTCCAATGGAGTGGATCTGTAAAAGTACTCTCCTCTTAGTTAACCAATAGCTTGTTTCGTCAATCCTACTTCACGGGATCTCTGATCACATAGGATGTGTTGCCACTATAGCATAACTCACGTGGGTCTCAAACCCATCTCCCCTCGATGCATTGTCTATCACATTCCGTGATAAACCCTTTGTGAAGGGATCTGTCAAATTCTTAGCTGTTTGGATATAATCCAAAGCTATTACTCTGTAGTTTCTCATTTTCCTGACATACTTCAGTCTCCTCTTCACATGTCTTGATGATTTCATATTATCCTTAGAACTGTTCACCTTGACAATCACAGTTTGATTGTCACAGTTCATCATAATAGCTGGTACCGGTTTTTCAACCACCGGCAAATCCATCAAGAGCTCACGAAGCCATTCAGCTTCAATACTGGCAGCATCTAATGCTGTGAGTTCTGCTTCCATTATTGACCTCGTTAAGATGGTCTGCTTGCAAGACTTCCATGAAACAGCGCCACCTCCAAGTGTGAAGACATATCCACTTGTGGCCTTAATCTCATCAGCATCAGATATTCAGTTTGAATCGCTATAACCCTCCATTACCCTGTGATACCCGGTATAGTGAATGATATAGCTCATAGTACCCTTTAGATAGCGCATTACCCTCTCAAGAGCATGCCAATGATCATCTCCCAGATTGGAAACAAAACATCTTAGTTTGCTCACAGCAAACGAGATGTCAGGCCTGGTACCGCTAGCTAAATACATGAGTGAACCAATTATCTGAGAATATCTCAATTGGTCTCTGGCTATTCTCCGATTCTTCCTGAGCAATACGCTAGGATCATAAGGTGTTAGAGAGGATTTACAATCGTTATAACCCAAACGACTCAAAACCTTCTCCACATAATGGGTTTGCAACAATGTAATCCCACCATCATCACTTCTCAACAGCTTGATGTTCAAGATAACATCAGCTACTCCCAGATCTTTCATCTCAAAATTCTGAAATAAGAAATCCTTGACCTCCTTAATCACATTAAGGCTGGTCCCAAAGATCAGTATGTCATCAACATACAGACAGAGAATGACTCCCTCGCCCCCACCATGGCGATAATACACACATCTGTCAGCTTCATTCACAATAAAGCCTGCAGATGTTAAAATTCTGTCAAACTTTTCATGTCATTGCTTAGGTGCTTGTTTAAGACCATACAAAGATTTCAACAACTTACACACCTTTCCTTCTTGACCATTTACTACAAATCCACCTGATTGTTCCATGTAAATTTCCTCGTCCAACTCTCCATTTAGGAAAGCCGTCTTAACGTCCATCTAATGACCGAGAAGACCGTGTGAGACAGCCAGAGATAGTAGCATTCGAATAGTGGTCAATCTAGCCACAAAGTGAATAAGTATTAAAGAAATTTTCGCCTTCCTTTTGGGTATAACCCTTGGCCACAAGCCGTGCCTTGTACTTCTCGATAGTACCATCATGCCTAAGATTCTTTTTGAACACCCACTTACATCCTACAGATTTACAACCATAAGGACGCTCAGTGATCTCCCAAGTTCCATTAGAGATAATGGAATCCATTTCACTACGTACTGCTTCCTTCCAGTATTCCGCATTTGGAGAAGCATATGCTTTAGAAATGGTACTTGGAGTATCATCCACAAGGTACACAATGAAATCAGGACCAAAAGACTTTGCAGTCCTTTGTCTTTTACTCTTCCTCGGAGTTTCATTGTCTTCCTCTTCAGGAATTTACTCAAAATATTCCATTGGAATGGCAGGTTCAGGAGTTGTATCAGGCTCCTGACTCGGCGAGCTAGGCATATGTTTCATCGGAAAAATATCCTAAAAGAATGTAGCATCTCTGGACTCCATAATTGTACTGACATGCACGTCAGGTACTCCAGATTTCACCACTAGAAATCTATATCCAACGCTATGATGAGCATAGTCTAGAAAGACGCAATCCACGGTTTTTGGTCTAAGCTTACGCTTTTTAAAAATTAGCACATTGACTTTCGCCAAACAACCCCAAGTGCGCAAGTATGAAAGTGATAGTCTTTTCTTCTCCCATTGTTCATATGGGGTTATCTCTTTATTCTTTGTGGGAACCCTGTTTAGGACATGACATGAAGTCAATATAGCCTCCCCCACCATGCTTTGGAAAGACCCGTTGTGTCTAACATGGCGTTAACCAAATCAGTTAGAGTGCGGTTCTTTCTTTCAGCAACCCCGTTTGACTGGGGTGAATAGGGAGGCGTCCTCTCATGGATTATACCATATTCCTCACATAATAAATTGAACTCATTAGAAAAGTACTCGCCGCCACGATCAGACCTAACCCTTTTGATTTTCCTTTCAAGTTGGTTCTCAGCTTCTGCCTTATAGATTTTAAAGTAGTGAAGAGCTTCATCTTTAGTTTTCAAAAGATATACATAGCAGAACCTAGTGGAGTCATCAATCAAAGTCATGAAATATCTATTACCACCTTTTGTCAACACACCATTTATCTCACACAGATCTAAATGTATAAGTTCTAATTGTGCTAAGTTTCTTACCTCCGCAGCCTTATGAGGCTTACGAGGCTGCTTTGATTGCACACAAACTTGATACTTAGAACCTTTGGCAAGAGTGAATTTCGGGATTAACTCTAAACTGGCTAACCGCGTCATGCAACCAAAATTTATGTGACAAAGTTGTGAATGCCAAATAGTAGTCTCATTACCACTTTAAACATGGTTCACAACATTTATTACACAAATCTGAAAGAGATAGGCGAACAAGCCTCCGCACACATAGCCTTTACCAACAAATTGTCCACACTTGGACATTACAAATTTATTGGACTCAAATACCAGTCTAAAGCCATCTCTACACATAAGAGATCTGCTGATGAGATTCTTATTGATAGATGGCACATGATGCACGTTCTTTAGTTGCACAATCTTTCCCGAAGTAAACTTCAGATCGACCGTACCAACACCATGAACAGTAGCATGTGACATATTCCCCATTAGAACGGCTGAATCCCGAGTGACCTGGTAAGAAGAGAACAATGAAACATCAGCACACACATGTATATTAGCACTAGTGTCTATCCACCAATTGGTAGAATAACATACGGAAAGAAAAGTAGGTAAATTACCATACCCTGAAGTTCCCGTCTCAGTGGTACCAACAACAACATTAGCAGACTTAGAATTTTTCCCTTGCTGATTCTTTCCACCTTTGCGTTGGCTGCAATCCTTGGCCCAATGACCAGATTCGCCACACACAAAGCAAAGGCCATCCTTTCTGTATTTCTTTTTCTTGAAGCTAGTTGTTTGTGCAGTCTTATTCTTGTCTTTGAACTTTTGAGCTTGTCCATTCTTCTTCTGCACCACATTGGCACTAGAATGTCTCTTATTACCTCTAGTGTGTGTATCTTTTGTTCTCGCATTCTCTTCAACATCAAGAGACTCAATGAGATTTTCAACAGAAAACTCTTGTCTCTTATGTTTCAGAGAAGTAGCAAAATTCTTCCAAGAAGGAGAAATCTTGGCAATAATGCCTCCCGCGACAAACTTGTCCGGTAACACCCATTTGAAGTGCTCAAGTTCTGTGGCCATGGATTGTATCTCATGAGCCTGCTCAACTACAGAACGGCCATCAACCATTCTATAGTTTTGATATTACTCCATGAGATACAGTTCACTGCCTACATCCGAAACCCCAAACTTGGCCTCGAGTGCATCCCATATCTCTTTCCCAGTTTTAATCACCATGTATGCATCGATTAACTTCTCACCAAGAACGCTAACCACAACACCTTTAAAAATGTTATCAGCAGCCTTGAACGCTCGCTCCTGTTCAGGAGTAAGTGTTCCTTCAGGTTTGTCGTTTGCCACTTGAAAAACGTTCATGGCAGTTAGCCAAAGCACCATGTGAATATTGTGAGGATATGTGCACGATCTCAGAATGATGAGTCAATTGGCAATGGCTTTGTTGGTTTGCAAAATCTTATGTTTTCGGTTTTGCTTCAGTTCTGTCAGACCACAGGCGGTCTGACCGGTGACATGGGCGGTTAGACCGCCCGTGGAGAGGTCCGACCGGCCGTGGTTGTCGGTCCGACCGGTCTTACCTCAAAGTGGTTTTTGGAGCTGAGCCAAAAATAGGTTGTGTAGGCAAGTGAGGGGAGTCTCCTGGATGTGGTCACATAATTTTTGCTCCCAGTCAAAAGTTCTATTCATTTGAAAATTCCAGAAGGTTTCGGATTTTCAAGATGAAATTCTCGCTAAGTCATTTCGGGCGGTCCGACCGCCGTTATGGAATCGGTCGGACCGGCCTGAAATCGGTCGGACCGGCTGTGTGGGGTGGTCAGACCGCCGATCACTTGGAGGTTAGCCTTGTTGGCATTGATGTGTTTAGAATGTGGTTATTGTATGGATGCCAATGCTTTATTGTTGCATATTGCATTGTGGAACTAACGTGGGTCAAGTTGTGAAGAACTTGTTCCCGGAGACGATTTGTTTGTCTATTGCTGTGCAGGTGGCTTGCAGGTCAACGACGTCAACGGTGAGGTGGATCGGGACTACGCTTGGAAAGTTGAGGTCCAGAACGATCATGAATGGCGGGTGAGGTCGTGTGACTCAAGCATGGTGCAGAATGGGCAAGATGGATCGAACGGGTAGTTCGGTGCAGCTGGTTGGATCAGGCGGTGCGGAAGTCGGTGCAAGTCTCTGGGAGGTTCCGATGGGATTCGACGGGAGAGTCTTGCCGACGTAATGAGAGCCGCTGATCAACCTACACGTGGTGAAGCAGGCGATTGCTTCAACAGATTGATATGTGTGTGGGTCCCATAAGTGAAACCCTAGGCCTCTCCTATAAATAGAAAGGGGGGAGATGTAAAACCCCCAAGCACTCATTTGGACCCCTCTACCTTTTTCTAGGGTTTGGAGAGGAGATGAGAGGAGAAGCTAGGTTTGGAGAGATTGTGTGTGCTCTTTGTTGAGCTCTTGTCCTCCTTGAGGGAGTGGCTTTGTAAGCATCTTGTTGGATCAATCAATCTTGTGATGCTTGCTTAAGAGATCGATTGTCTCCTTTGTATTCTTCTCTCTTTTGATGATTTTGGTGCTTCCTTGATTCAAGGGTTTATGCTTGGTCTCTTGACCTATTTTATCTTGCTTTGATGTGTGGGAATACTCCTAGAGTCATCTAGATCATCAACCCCCCATAAGCAAGTCTTGAATCAAGATTTTCATATTTATAGGGTTTGTGCACTTCTTTGGTAAAATCTTCAGAGATCGATTCTGTGAAGTGGATCTGAAGGATCGTCGCTAGAAATAGGTCTCTAATATCCTTGGGGAGGTGTGCTCCAAATTTGGTCAAGTTTCATTGGTTGAATCAAAAGTTGGACCAAATTTCGTTTTGGATTTGGGCATTGTGTTTCGGTTCTGGACTAAATCGGTCGGACCGTTTATATCTGGCCGATCGGGCCAAAGATTCGGACCGCCCGTTAACGGCCGGTCGAACCGATTTAAATCGGTCGGACCGCCCTTTGGCAGCCGGTCAGACCACCAGTGTCCAGACCAACCCAGTGAGATCAATTCTCCATATTTGTGTCTTGTGGTTAAGGGGTTATCGAATTCAGCACAAGGCTTCCTCTGTGCGTGTACTGATCTTCTTAGCTTTCATAGATAAAGGAGAAAAGTTCGTGTTGAATTTGTTTAAGGCGAAAAAGTTGAGAAAACGCCTATTCACCCCCTAGTCGCCTTTGCGGTCCTACACACCATCTTGGTGCGCCACCTCTTGTAGTTCGCACCATCGAACTCAGAGGGTTTGAGCGCAGCAGCAAAGACAGTTGACGAAAAATGCATAGAATAAGATTTTTGGATTGTTGAATATATAAGCATTTTATGAAGTACTTTAATCCAGAAATATACTAGATGAATCATGGACAATACTTTAGATTTTTTTCATAAAGCAATCAGACATGAACACCATAGTCATACTAATTTTCAGAAAAATAGAAAGTGGTATTCCTATCTTAGTGTTCAAGATAACAACAGATAATAAAGTTAAACAAACAACAAATAAGATATTGATATACCCATAACCAGTAGACGGAGCAGCAGCAGAAGTGTTGGTGAGATCGTCGTTCGCCATGGCGTAGTGGACGTCGTGGTAGTAGTCGCGCAGATGAAGCAGAGAATTTGAAGCAGCGATCAGATGAAGACGGAGCAGCGAGTAGTCGCGCGAACGCTCCCCAAAAACCTTATTCGTCCTCGCTCGTGAAAGCTTTCAAGGACGGGGGTTCCGGAGGCCTGCTCTCCCTGTTCGACCGTACATGCGACTTGCCGGGACGAAGATAGCCAGTCACGACAGCAACAAACTCAGGGATCCTTTCTCAGTCTCTCGTGGAGTAAATTGGAACTGAACAGTTCACTGTGTAATAGCCAAAACAAAAAACGAAGAGGCAGAGATCGGAGGAAATGGTTGCCATCGACCAGTGACCATGACCGAAACCATCACACACTGGTAACTGAACCGTTACGGTTCGGCGAGCGAGCGACCACAGCATGACGGCGTCTGGCGGTGGGCGTGGTTGTGCTGCACGGTGGAGATGCCATGGGAGGGCCCGGTGGTGGCCTGGTGGTCGGTGGCGAGGAGGTAGGGGCCGTAGGAGCCGCGGAGGAGGAAGAAGGACCCGACGTGGAGGCCCGCGACGTGCTCGACGGCCCACACCGTGTTGTGCGCCGCGCGCTGGTCGGACAGGCCGATGTCCCAGCCGTCGTCCTCGGCGACGAGGTACATGCTGCGGCGGACACGGGACCGCAGCCGCACGAAGTGCTCGCCCTGGAACACCTCCATTGCCGATCGAGAGAGAGCGGTGGATTCCTTGCAAGAACTGGTTGGGTTCTTGATTTGTTGCGGGATGAGGATGAGACGGAGGAGGGAGAAGCGAGAGTTAGTTGAGCTAGTTATGCTTGGGCGCCAAAGCGAGGGTATTTCAAGAGCGAAACGTCGGCGCCTTCGTGCCTCACTGACAAGGTAGGCCCACCGGTTGGTGGTCCCAGCCGCTCTGGCTAGCGGGCCGGGGGTCGCAGGCCCACAGCCTGACACCCTGACCCAGCCGCCTCCTCTCCTCTCCCCTGCAATCGCGGCGGCGGCAAGATCGGGCAGGAGGTGGAGGCGGGCGCCACGCCGCTCTCGCCTCCGGCAGCAGCGTGCGGCCCATGGGCGGCGCAGAGGAGGCCCCTCGCGGGCGCCTGCTGACGGTGGAGCCGAGGAGCGAGCGTGCGGTGCCCGCGACAAGGTTGGGGCGTCTCGGTGAGGTGATTGGATCGTGGATTTGTAGTGTAGTGTTCCATTCCGTGTGTTTGTGCTTGGTTCGTTGCCAGGTGTAGATTTTGCCCTCTAACTTGTAAATATTCGGCCGTGTTTTCTCCAATCCGGACTGTTGCGTTGGTGTACGGTCGCGGGAGGCGTCAAACTGAATTATTTATTGGCAGTCCCGAGCACAGGAGGAGGTAGTGGTTGTTTGAGGCGTACCGATCCATTCTTGCAGTGTTGCAGAGTTTTGAGCTATCGTTTATGCCATAATGAACTGACCACGTAATCGGGGGAGATGGAACCGACTGGCTGGCTGTATGATACCAACCGCCTGAGCATGGTTTCACAGAATTGACAGTTTGTAGTGCTCAAGAGCCCAGAAAATGCCGCCTGTCATGTACCAAGCTCACTTTGCCTGCCCTTATTTAGTATCTACTGCACTGCTGTGATCGCGTTGTGCGGCAAGCATTGGCCTTCGCGCTTGTTCGGTGAGTTCTATCGTCAGACTTTCGCCCCCAACCCAATGTTGTGTGTTCATTTTCACTGAATATGTTGTCCTGGCTAAATTTAGGGTCATCAGTCATGTAGCGGCACAAAAGGGACCTCTGCATCCTGATGACAATTTACTACTTTTGAATTTCATATCATCTGCTGGATCCTTTAGGTAACCAATAGTCTATCCGATGATCTCTTCAATAAAATTCATTCTGTTTGATGGGAGGAATCGCGACCTGCAGCCCTTCTTATGCATTTTATCTCTTCTCTGCAGGACTCCCGGGTCTTTTTTCCCCACCCATATGCTTATCAAATTGCAATTCTACGGCATTCCTTTATGCTTGTCAGCTTATGCCCCTTTTCTTTTTGAAGAACATGTACTTTTTATTGTTAGAGTAAGATTTATGCATTTTCCAAATGTTTATGCTGATTCTTATATGTGCTTAAATTCTTCCTTTCCGAGTATTCAGCCATGTGCTAAAAAACTTGTGTATTCTGTGATGATGTGAAGACATGCATTGAATACTCAAGTTTGTTGATATGCAATGATATCTAGTTGTGTTGGCACCATTGCATCAAGTATTCTTCACCTATTACAGGCTTGAAAGCAAAGAGTGCGTAGTATGCCCATTAAATATGAGAATTTCATAAGCTCCTTGTATACACAAGCTTATCAACATATTCTACTTGATCTCCTCACTTGCCAGCACTACTAGCACATATGCCTTTTTTGCAACGCAGGTACAGTTTCTATTTTGGATGTATTGGGCACAAGGATCAAAATCCCAGCGGTTACCGGTTTTATCGGTGGGGACTGGGATGAACAGTACCGGCCGAAAAATTTCAAATTTGAATTTGAATTTTTTTATTGTGTAATGCACTTTTTAGGTTAGTTTAGGCCTTTTGTGCTAGATTACGTACTGTATGAGCTAAATATGTTTGAATTATTGTATGAGAAAGTCCCAAGTGGTTTTTTGGACTTAGAAAGCATGTCGATTTGCAAAGAGAGGATTGACCTTTTATTATTTTGGATGTTTTAGAACACTTGGAGGAGAGGGCTGCCCTAGAGAATGAAGTTAGCAAAGTTTTCTATGTTTTCCAATTGCTACTTCATTAAACACTTGGAGAATTGTTACTTCATTAAACACTTTCTAATTAATATTTGCATTATTTCAATTGATAATTATCCATAACCAGTTTTCTGTTTTTCAAACCGGTTTTTCCAGTTTTGGGCGGTTACCAGTCCGGTAACCGGTTTTCAAAATCATCGATTCAAAATTCAATTTCCGACCTTCATCCTGTTTTTTCCTGGTATTTCCGCAACCGGCCGGTTACCGTTCTTGGCGCCGACCGATATTTCTACCGGTTTCGGTTTTTCAATCCTTGATCAGGCATGACTGTGAAATTAGTTAGCACAAAAGGCCGAATTTTTTTATCAAAGCATGTAACATACTAACATCAATGTCAATATGCAAGCAACAGCTTCTTGCATTCTGTTCAGTCTGTATTCGTAGGGACATCATTCGCTTTCTGATGGAGCTGGCATGATTTGAAGCATAAGATGTTTCTGCTTATTGAAACAAGTGACCGGTGACCTGAAAGGTTGAAAGCAGTCTGTTTCTGGCCGAGTTCGATCCAAGCTCTGTCGGTCAGTGATTCATCATCCAATTTAACTTGCAAGCCTGGCTGGTTTGACGATCGCTGATGCTGCTAAACAGTTAGGAAATGGTGGTATTCTGGAGTGTTTTATGCAGACCGACTCTCCAACATTTGTTATTTGCCTGCTTGGTCTCCTCAATTACCAGCACTACCAGAACGTGTGATATCTTGCTTGCTGGGCATATAAAGTTTCTGTGTGGGCTGTATCACTCATGCATGTGAAACCAGCCAATGCAAAGGCCTGAGGAGACGATGAATGTATCTAACATCAATGTCAAAGGATGAGAGGCAGCTTCTTGCATTCTATTCGGTCTGTACTAGCAGGGGCAGCATGCGCTTGCTGATGTTGCTTGGCACGATGGATTGCAAGATTTTTCTGTCAGTTGTATTAGTGATTCTGTACCTTTTGCCGGTGAAAGCAACACTGAACGGTGTCCTGGTGTATTTGTAAATGTGTGTTTTTTTTGGGTATATGGCCTATGTACTTACCCGGACAAATTAAGTTTGCCTCTGTAATGAGATGGAAGATGACAGTAGTTTACTTGTATGCAATGCACTTCCAGGCCTTTTTTTTGAGCTATAGTTTCTGTCTTATATGTTCTCAAGTTTGGATTAAAACTGGTAGATTGTACTCAATAAAGTTTATTTGCATTGGGTTAGGAGTAAGTAACCGGCCCCTTCCATCTGCTCATGTTAGACCTAACATGCTAACCTACCAAGATTAAGAAGTAAGAGAATGGTTATGAGTTCTCCTGCACTAAAAAAGAATTAGCCTAGTCAAGGAGAGTTCCTTGGAGGAAGCTCTATGTGTTGAAAAGATGTTGGGATATGCAAATGCAATGCATTTAGCTGCTCAAAGCATCCCATATTCGGCGTCAGTTCGTCACCCATGTTCTGCTCAATAAATGAAAAAGAGACGCATGGGAACAAGTGTCGTGTTCCCGGGACGAACATTAGCAAAGGGATAAAGGTTTGTCTCTTCTCTCCAGAATAATATTTGTCAATCGAACACTGCAACTAAAAATTTGTCACCTACTGTCATGGCACTGTCCATTGCTGATGAACAAAGCACAAGTTTCAGTACAATCCTCTATTTTTTGGGAGATGAAGATGTTATGCTTGTTGACAGCTCTGAAGATAAAATAAAAGGTTAATATGCCAGTGTTGAGAATTTCCATTTGCACATTTTGCTGCATCTTCCTCAAATTGGCAGGTATACTTTGATTAAAACATTGAACAAGTGGAAAGTGTATCAAGCCAGTCAGACAATAAATTTTAACATCCAAAGATAGCATACATTAATCAGTAGGCAACATATATCAAGAACAAGCTCCCAATTGAAGGATATAAACTGTGACTTCAGCCAGGCCAAGGGCATGAATGAAATCAATGGAACCAAAGTGCTCACCACAAAACAAGAATTATTGGCTCCAGCTGCCATGTCAAACTATGAACATCCTCACTAAGACACTCACAAGCACCAGATGGAAAAATGTGAAACCTTCCTATTTAATTTACATCATAATTAAGCACTGATCGCTCTATACTCTAGTGTTCTATGACTCATGACACTATGCAGTCAGCAACTACTACCGTGACATAATAGAAAAGGAAGCATTCTCTCTCACTGGATCGTTGCTTCCTCGGCGAATCCCTTGTCACTGACAAGTGCGCCCGCGGCGCGAAACCGTCAGTGACAAGGCACACGACCAGCCAGCCAACCACCGCGCGGTCGGGCCGCACGGACGCCGAGACGTGACGTCCGAACGAAGGATCAATGCAGCCTGTGCCGCTTGGCGCCGAAGCCCGGGGAGGGCGAGCAGTTGGTGGCGGCCATGGCCATCACCGGCGTGGACATCGCCGCCATCGGCCTCTTCATGCATGCATTGCCACCGCCGTAGCCCAGCACCGCGGCGGCGTTGGAGCCAGGCAGGGGCGCGCCGACGTACCCGCCACCGCCACGGACGCCGACAGGGGGCGTGTCGAAGGCGTGTACCGACGGCGGGTTGCGCCACCGCGGGAGCAGCCCGGCTACGAGGAGGTTCTGCAGGAGGGGCCCCGCCTCCATGACCGACTGCAGCAGCCTCCCCCTCTGCGGCAGCGGCTTCTTCTTGGCAAGCATGTCGAGCACGGCGTCGGCGCTTGCATTGGCGCTGGCAATGGCGCTCTGTTTGGTGGGGGGAGGGCTGCTGAGCTTGCAGCGGTTATCGGAGGAGGTGACGGGGTCGAAGAAGGGGTCGACGGGGGACGACACGAGGCTGCAGTCGGAGTCGGTGACGCTGGACGTGACCAGCGCCGGCTTGGACGCGGAGAGGAGGAGGTGCTGCAGCTGGTCGCGCGCGTCGTCGCGCTCCTTGGCCACCTGGCGGACGAGGTCGGCCAGCTTGGCGATGCTCTGCTCCTTCTTCTTGAGCTCCTCCCTGGCCGCCTCCAGCTCCAGCGTCGTCGCCAGCAGGCTCTGCTTCAGCTCCTCCACGCTCTGCACCATCAAAGCAAGCGAGGATTATAATCATCTCTTGAGATGCCATGCACAGGATTCAAGATTGTACAGCTAGCAATTTGATTTGTATCGGAGAATCGAAATTGGATGGATATTCGGCAATTAATCAGAGAACTACTAAGCACATACTAGGTACTAATAGTTGCTTCAAAAATCAAAAATCAAAAAGGAAAAGGAAAAGACAACATCATCATTGTACAGCATCTCACTACAGCGCCAAACTTTTGTTGAAAAGAAAAGTGAACCAAACCAAACCAAACCAAACCAGAAGAGGAGAGGTTAAAGAAAGTAGACAAGTCCACTCAAGTTAATTTTCCACGAGGAAGATGAAGCAAGGCTGCAAGGGAGAACGGAGAAGAAGAATTCAACTACGTTAGGACGTCTCGAGCCCCGAAGCCCCCTATTAGTTCGTCGTCGCTTGCCTAACCCTCTTTGACCACGACAAACTCGCGTACATACACGCGCGCGCAGCTAGGGTGCTCATCCCCTGCACCTCCCGGCACAGCAAACACGGCAAGAAAGCCAACCATTGCTGCTGGCCTGCTGCCATGGCCATGGCCATGAAATGCAGCAAGGGCACAGTTCTTTGCAGCGCCGCTAAGAGGAGAAGACGAATGCAAAAACTGCAAATTAAACTCTGCGCCGTAACTAAGAGATTGGTACTGCTGGTCGCTGTTACCTCTTGCGGCTGCACATCATCCTGGAAGGGCCAGAGGGAGGAGAAGAGAGCCGCATCCATGGCGTCTCCGAAGCCGAGAGGGAGCGGTTCCATTGCCATCCTCTCCGAGTCTCTTGCTCTTGCTACGCTTTGCTTGATCTCCGAGTTTCCCCTCCTGCCTTGTTTGCTTGTGGACTTGGGGAGGAGTTCAAATGTTCAAGAAAGCTTCGAGGGAGAGAGAAATGTATATATAGGAGAGGGGAGGAGAGAGAGTGTGAGGGAGGAGGCGGCTAGCCAGGTAGGGAGGAGGGGTCGTCTGCTCTCTTCTTCCTCTTTGCTTAGGTTTTGTTTGGGAAGAAGATTAAGGTATGGAAAGGTTTGGGGCGAGGAGAAAATTATGGAATCAAAGTATATGGAATGTGCAATCGCCTGTGATATCTTGCCATCTGGGCAATCAAAGAGAGAGAGAGAGAGAGAGATGCATTTCATGGAAAAGAAAAACGAGAGAGAGAGAGAGAGATGCTGTGTGCCTGTGTGGCTCTCTGAGTGGGTCCAACCACTTTTCTGTCTCTCATGTAAGTTGGCCTCCTCTGCATGGAGAAAGTCCTTGGTTTATTGTTAGCCGTCTCATGGGGCTACAGGCTTATAGGCTCACAGTTTAAAGCCGTTTTTTTTTTCTTAAGCGGCTTATAAGCGTTTAGTTTTTAAGCTAAGTTAGGGTGTTTAATAACCTAAATTTTTATAACTTTTGTTAAATTATCTGAAATACCATCGTCGACGAGTTGTCGACTTAGGGAGGGGCGGAGGAGGTCGGAGGCGGTGAAGGCCCACGGGAGTAGGACGACGGGGGGCGGAGGAGACCAGGTCGGTGGTGCGAGGTAGAAGGACGGCGACAGAGGGTGGAGGCCAGGTTGGTGGTGTAGGGAGCAGGGCGAGGGTTGGAGGTGGATCGGATGCGACGCGATGGAGGTAGGATGGCAATTGTGCTGATTACAGCGTGTCCGTGGATGGAGGCGGGTATGGGCGTCTTTCTTTGCCACGGTATGAAAACAGGCACAATTCCTTACCCATCGAATGGGTATGGGCATGGGTAAGCTCCACCGCAGCCGTCCGATTACGTGATCTACCCACATGTGTAAGAAACTATGTCAATTTGTATTTATATTTTATTTGTTAAACTTGATTAGTTGTCTTGTCGAACATGACATGTGAATTGTGATGAACTTTATTAGTTGTTGAATGCGTGATGCACCATTGATGTGTGAATTATGATGAACTTGATGTATGCATTGCTTTTGGGTAACGAGCATCTACGTGCGATGGGTACCTGGCGATGCATTATTCGCGGTAAGGTATGCCGTGGCGGCGAGGTATGGCGAGGTTTTTCGCCGTCGTCTTCAGGGTATACTCGTGGGGAATTCGGTCATGGTGCGGGTATGGGCGAGTACTACCTGCATTGGCCCATGCCATCCCTAGCTGAGAGATATGAACGGGTTGGAGAGGGGACAAGGAAGGAGAGAAAATTGAAGGGTTTTCTTTTATATATGAATGATATTGGTGTGTAATTTCGACGAAGTTGAGTGCAAATGGCTATTTTCAACCCACAAAAGCAAAAAAAAACATTCCTCAACTGGCTTGTGGCTTATAGGCTTAAAGGAGCTTATGTTTTTCATAAATTTGCTGAATTTTTTTTCCAAATAAGAGTGATATTTTTACGTTTAGGTCTTACAACCTTTTTTCTCTCTCCTTAGAAACACAATTGCTCGAGGAGCCGTTTGTAGAGCGAACTGTAATTTGACTAAAAATTCACTCGGAAAATACTACAAATCTCAAAGCTACGTGCAAACAATGCATATGGCTTTATAATTATCGCATCCATTATACTCATCTCAGGATAAGGATGGAACAAATGTACATGGTTTGGACCCCTCCAGAAAGATTGAGATAGGTTCTTTTCAAATGTTTGTATAGGTTAATTTGATCGGATTTATTGATACAAATCTTAATGCATATTTACTTTTTTATATAACCTGTCCTTTCCCTGAGGATCCCTTGAAACCCTTTCATGGTAATCGAGGTCTTTTTTAATATACTGTCTGCTATTTTTGCTACGACATTTTATATAGGTTAATTTGATTGAATTTATTTATAGTATATACAGAGTGCATCGTTGGGTCGGATGAATTTCATGTTACCTTCGCATTTAGGTTCCATGCGCAATAAATGCTTTCATGCACGACCACCCACAGTTTTGGCGACTTGCAATGCAGGGTTGTGGAGAATTAATTGCGGTATCATTTTTCGATTGAGCTGCTAGCAGCTGTATTTCGATCTTTTCTTTTCTGAAAGTGCAGATGCTGCATTTCTTGTTTATACATGGTTGCAATTGTTAAGAAGTCGGCCCCAGTTGAACTCCTTATCCCATAGTCTATAAATAGAGGGTTCCCCCTCTCATTGTATTCCCGATGTCCTCTCATGTCCCCGTGTTCATTCTATTATTGTGTTCTTATGTTCTTGCATTGTTCTTAGATTCTGAGTTTGTCTACGAGGTAATCGCTCGGACCGAACTCGCTAGCGACGATTTCTCAACAGCAATTACAGATTTGCAAACACTAAAACAGTGTGAAACATTGACTGCAGCTTCTGTTCTCTAATTATTTATCTAGTATTAGTAATTTTAGTACCTCTTTTTGTTTTGTTTTGTTTTTTTTTTTTACAAAAAGCTTCTCTTTTGTCTAGGACGAATGTCTAGAGACGTGTGTGTTAGTGCAAACATATGATGGATATTGTCTATTCTAAAATAAATAATCCAACAAACTCGAAAGGTATCTGAAGGCAAATGATTAACAATTTGGTTCATGTCCAGGTACTCTTAACGTTCGTTCGTGAAACAAAAGACAAATAAATGTGTAGAATATATAATTAAGTTAGAGAGAGATACGTGAGGACAATGACTTTGCCTCGTGTCCTCGCAATCGCGAAGGTTGCATGTCTCGACATGCTTACATGTAAACAACCTAGCTAAAATAATAAAATAGGTTGCTCTAATACTACCGCACAAGTGAGCCGTAGTGCCACTGCCAACTCAATATTCGAAAGAATTTCATCAATTTTTGTGAGGATATATCTACATAAATTCACACATTAATGTCCGTGGCCCCCTTGCTGTAACTGTTGAGGGCTATAAATTCCATCATCAATCAAGGGGGGAAAATATATATTATAACAGCACAGGTTAATAAGAAATAAATATTATGTCGTAACAAATACAACTATATCTTGTAAATGTTTTGTAACATGTTTTTCTCCTTCTATCAATGATTAAGCATCTTTCATAAACAAACTATATCTTCTATAGACATTAAGGCATGTACAATGCATTATAGCCTCCCGAGACAAAGCACTCCATGGAAAAAAAAATATACTATTCCAATGCGTGGTGGCTTGAAAGTAGTGGCTTGGGTTATTTGTATTTCAGCCCTCTACCTTTTCTTTTTCAGTCCCTATATGAATTCCAATTTATACTTTAGACCAATAGTTTACACATAAAACCCTATTGAAAGAAAATATATTACACAACAATCTCCCTAAAACTCTGTCACATATGTCACTCACTCCCCCGTCCCCTCTCCCTCACTTTTCCCTCACCTCGCTCCCCTCCTGTTCCCTTCGATCCATGATGCATTTTCACCTAGTCCGGCTGCCTCCACCCATGCCAGGTCCGATCGCCTCCCTCACTTGGTACCAGCGTCACAGCCCATGCTTGTGCTCGGTCCCACCGCCGCTGCCGCCACTCGAACCAGTCATCGGAGCCCAGGTTTGGCCAAATCCAACCACCGAGGTCTCGGCCGTCATGTGGGCAGATGAAGTCATTGTTGTCGACGTCGTCATCCTCCCGTCCGCCCTCGATATCCTATTTGCTACCTCCAACGACTCCCTCACGTGGCACCGCAGCCACCCCCATGCGATTTGGCGAGGAGATAGGTGCATTTTCTCTCGCACTCTCCATGGACCACTCTCTTTCCCTCCTCCTCCAACGTGGACATGCGAGGCCACTAGCAATGGTGGAGCGTTCAATACTACAAACACAAGCTATACTAGACGTCTCATCACAGATGGTTCCTTTTAAACCGTTGTGAATGATATGGTTCCTTTTAAACCGTTTGTGAATTATCACAGACAGTTCTATTTACAAACCGTTTGTGATAGTGCAACGTAGAACCGTCTATGATGGGACGGTCAGGTTTGAAATTACCATAGATTGAAATCTCTCTGATTTTACCATGATAGATGATTGTGACACGTCAGAGGATTGTGTGCCACGGCAGAGGATTGTGTGCCACGGCAGAGGATTGTGTGCCACGACAGAGGATTATGCCACAGCAGAGGATTGTGTGCCACGACAGAGGATTGACTGCCACAGCAGAGGATTAGCTGCCACGTAGATGATTAGTTGCCATGGTAAAATCCAAATCACATACGGTTCTTAATATAAACCGTCTATGATGAGATATTTATCACAGACGGTTCATAATACGAACAGTCTGTGATATATCGTCACAGACGGTTTTATATGAAACCGTCTGTGATTCGCAGCGCGGGAGTTTACAAAAATTTGAACGCGTATGCGGGAAGAAAAATATTTTGTTGTACTTATATATTGAATGTTGGAGAAGGAGATCGAGGCGGAGGAGGATGCTGCCAGGAGGGTGCGCATGAGGAAGTCCATGAGGGCGGCGCCAAAGTTCGCTACTGCGGCGGTGGCCGCAGACAAGGTGGTGGTGGCGGAGAAGGAGGAGGACATGAGCTTGGCTTTGGTTCTGTCTCGTACCGATGTCACTCAAGGTATGCGAAACTAATCTATTGTTGGTTCTTGTTAATTACTGATTTGACAAAATCATTTGCTCTGAATCACTTATTGTTCCCTTGTTCTTCTTTCCTGGGAAATTTTTCTATATATTCCTTTCTAATTGTTATTGTTTTGAATCACAGGAACTGACGTTGTGGAGCAGATTGGGTGGGAAGGTCTCTGTGAAAGGATCATCGAATTGTTGATGTGGAAGAATGTCGCAAAATCAGCACTTTGATTCGGGTTGGGTTCCATATTCTTCTTCTATTGCTCCTTTTCAAGAGAGACCACCTTCAAGCATGCACAACCTGCTACACTTTTACCTGAAATTCCTACTTTGTTGTATGTTTTTTTGTTGTTGTGACAATCTTGTAAAAGAACAATGTTTGCTAAGTAATCGAAAATTTGTAATTGTTGAAATCTTAGGCATTGCCTGTTCTTCTCTTCATTGCTAAATATGGTAGTTTGGTTACTGTATGGAGGATTCTAGCCATAGGTACAATTTGATGCACAAAGAACTAGCCAATCATTCTTTGCATGACCAGCAATTGATTGGTTTGACTCAAAATCTGATTTTTTTGCAACAGAAAAAACTATCACAGACGAGTCTGAACAAGAACCATCTGTGATAATTACTATCACAGATGGTTATTGTTCAGAACCGCCTATAAAAATAGACTATTACAGACAATTTTTGTCACAAACGGTTCTGAATAAAAGCCGTCTGTGATAACCGTCTGTTATCGCAGACATATAAATCTAGACGATTCAGAAAACCTTCTATGATGACGGATTAGAACCGTCTGTGACGAGTAGTGGTTGTACATGACCTTAGAGTTGTATATCAAACTCAATATGATATGGCTTCTAGTCGGGCAACTGCAGGGACGTTCCAATGATTGTGGACAAAATTAACCTAGCCAAACCAAATAAAGAAACCGTGGGCTACACTAGACTACACTAGATGCAAATGCAAGGACGGCCAAGACAGAGTTGACCTTGGGCCAGGCGTCTGTTTCTGGTAGATAGCCACCTCTCCGTCGTTGTGCCTTTTCTTTGTCTCGGTCTACACGTTTAGCCAAGACAGCACGTAGCCGATCAATGGCCAGAAATCAATTCAAGGAAGAAGACACTGCTAGCTAGCTAGCTCGAATACATTTCTTCTTCTTCTTCTTCTTCTTCTTCTTCTAGTCCACTACTGCATGTATGCATTAACAGTGTGGAAACCTCTTCACGTGGGAGACATAAGTTACAGGAAATAATTCATCAAGAGAAAAAGGAGGAATTTTGCCATTATATATCCTCTGCAAATACTTCGTCAAGAACGAATTAATGTGCGTGCATTTTTGACACGTACCTTGGTTACAGGGGGAAAAAAAAGGAGTGATTTTGCCATTTATGCATGGCTTGAGCTCGTTTGGAACGGCCATGGAGAGCAAAACAACATAGCAGGCATGAACCTAACCTAAGCAATTAAGGTTGAGATAGAAGAAGATCTAGCTACATGCAGCAGCAAAACACAAAAATATATACCAGGCAAATATAGGACGGCTAACTAATTAGCTTGAGCTGTGGGCTATACATATAGCTACTAATTAAAAGTCCCAAATAGTACAACTAGTAAATTAATGGACAAATCGAGCTAACAAAAGCAAACAGGTAATATAGTTGGTAGATGAGGCTACAATGGTAATTAATTTTTTCCTGTGAGAGACCAGGACAAAGGCCGTGGGGGACACAAATCCGGAGGGGTCATGTACGTTGGATCTCCGTCTGTCCATCCGTCCATCCATCTCTTTTGTTTTCAATGTAAACATTGTAAAGTGAGGCGATCACCTTCTTTTCTTCTCCCTAGCTAGTGTTTTGGGGGCTTGTTTAGTCGTAAGCTCAGGGGGGCCTGGCAATTATGGGACATGCATGACTATGCAGTGCCCTCTTAATTTGGGGATCGGGATCCTTTGCACTGAGGTATATATTCAATGCAGAGATCTATGGTGCATGGGTATTAGGAGCTATCTTCACCGTCCCATCGAAAATCAAAGTACAGATCAAGCGTTACATTGTTTTCAATACAATATAAATTTCACTGTTACTACAGTACACCACAGAGCACCGTTCAACCCCTCGCAAAACACTACATATTATCCCTCTTTGGCCTCCTCCATGTTTGCTTTTGCCATTAGGCTACTGTGTCAAGTATACCACAGTATGTGTTTAATTATATGATCCTTTTGCAGTTCCCATCTTGTTCTTGTCCAACGTTATCTTTGAGTTCTTTTTTTCCGGATCTCGAGGTTGAATCACAGAAAGCTAATGAAGAGTCAGTAGGCAACATATATATACTTTGTAGCTAGCTAGTACTACTACTATGCATGCTTCAAGCACAGTAGTCAAGCACCGGATCAATAAACACGAAGTGCTAAACTACGAAACGGATAGAGCATACATGTATATTAGGAGACAAGAAATCTCCCATCTCTTTTACTTCATAAAAAGAGGGGGGAAGATTGATCTTATCTCTACATCAGTAGGTCGTGAATCCAGATATTCGATAATCACGCACCCAAGACGACACCATGTCATATATATATTGGTTAGGCCATCTGCACGTACGTGCCATGCATTTCAGTTATATGCACAGGGCTAGTATCACTGTAGCAAATCCAGATATTGCACTACAAGAAATCAGGTCTTTGCTGTGAGTCTGTGACGGCGACCACAAACCGTGAAATGTGGCCGGCCATATGGATATGTACAATTAAGATAACACAACACTAATATATTTGAGGTTTTGGTTTAAATAGTACTGTTCCAAGGTGTATTAGCGAAAATGGTTCTCTCCGTGACGTATTCGTAAAAATAGCAGCCGGACGAGCCTTAGACCATCACACGTGCAATTCCGCGCGGCCACCGCCTGGATTTCCCTCCTTTGCACGACCACCGCTCAGATTTCCCCTCGTCCTCACAGCCACCGCCCGGATTTCCTTCCTCCGCACAGCCACCGCCCGGACCTCCACCTAGCCCGGACATGCATGCATGCACCCACCCACGCGTGGTTGGTTCGGGTGGTGGTCGTGCGGACTCGAAAACGGGCGGTGGCCATGCGGACACGGCCTCGTCCGGTGGTGGCCGTGCGGATGTGGTACGTGTTGGCACGCCTCACGTCTGGGCTATCAGCGTGAGACCGAGCTGTCATTTTTGCAAATGCGGCACGATGAGAGCCACATTTGCCAATATCCCGCGGAACAGTGTCATTTAGGCCAAAACCTCAATATAATTAACTAGATTGTGATCACGCATAGCTAGGCTCGTGCTAGCCGGCTAGTGTGCAAGGAGTCTTTGGTTGCATTGACACGTTTTTTATTTGTAATAGCAAAAGTAATATTCGCTCGCACACAATTAAAAAATGGCACCGCGGAAGACTAGGTAAATTACCTACCGCGCTCTCGGACCGCGGCGGGACACCTACTGCGCCGGCAGGACACTTACCGTGCTCTCGGAGTGCATCACGTCGAGGGGACCGTTTGCACTCTAGCACTATAGCGCATCACTGTTTTTCACTGTTTAGACTGTAGCACACGTTATTCATCATTGCTTATCATTGTGCGCATCACCGATCTCTTTCCCTCCACGGATCATATGCGCGGAATCCGCATGAATCTTTCATGTTATTTTTGCAATTGCCTGTGAGTGGGATTACTTTTGCTATTACAAATAAAAAAAAACATGTTAAATCAGTCAAAATCTGTGTGCATATAGGGTAGCTAGCTAGAGATCGATCGACGAGATGGGATGGAAGAAGACATGAAAGCGTTGTAGGAGTTTTATAGTATATAGCTTTCATATGAGAGAAGCGAATGAATGAATTGATGAAGCGAAGGAAAGACGGAGCTCGTCGGGTAAACAGGCGACCATGCATGCAATGTGGCCCTTTCCCGCGGTTTTACTCCAACGCCTACCAACGGCTTTACCCGTCAAACCTAATCATGTGCGCCCAACAGTGCAGCACAAAGCCCCACACCCATTTAATAGCTCAACTCCACACAGCTCCGAGGTTTCAATGTCATCTAGTACTCTAACTTCTTCTCTACTGTTTGTGCCTTTGAGCACTTCAGTTTTCCCCTTAAAAGGCAGGCTTTGTATGCAGGATGTGTCGAAAATTCAAAGTGGATCTCGGAGGAATTACTCTGTTTCATATAAAACTTGTCTGAAATTTGTACAAATAAACTTTACCATACCACCAATAGTAGCGTGACAATGATCGTTCCCACAGCTGACACAACGAAAAGGTTTTTTTATTATAAAAAAATACTATAGAACACTATAACATTACAACGCTATAGGTCATAGCCGTTTGATCCACCCCCATAAATTATAAGGTTGCATCTCCTTCGCACCCCTCTCTCATTTCCCCCCCCCCCTCGTCCGGCCGAGGAGTGCAGTCGGCGATCTGACAGAGGCAAGCGGCAACAACTTCCTTTTTCACTTCCAGTCGCCCTCCACCTCCTCTTTCAACTTCGGCTCCGAATTTGGCGCGGGCGGTGACACGGTGCTTCACCTCTAGATCCAGATCTGTTAACAGTCAGTGTCAGTGTGGCTCTGGACATCCAAATCCGACGGCGACGCAGCTCGGGTTGGTCGGATCTGGCGGCGGTGTGGTGCGGAGCTCGGGCCAGAGCTGGGGAAGAGAGAGAGAGAGAGAGAGAGAGAGATGGATGTATGTATGCTCGGCACGGAGCTCGAGCACGGATTCGGCAGCAGGCAACGTCGGTCGACGTCGTGGCGGCGACAGTAATTGGGGCCGAAGCTGTAAAAGAGGGTGCATCGACGGTAGACGGTGTCAGACGACATTCGTTGAAACCTTCATAAAACTTTGATTGAAACTCGTTGAAACATATTGAAACATGTTAAAACCTCTTGTTTTGGAATTTCTCGAAACTATTAGGATGAAACTTGTTTTCCAAAATAAGAAACTCGTCGAAAGTCGGTTTGAAACTTTTATTGGTTTTTTGAAAACTGTTAGAAACTCACTGAAACCTGAAACTTTTAAATTATTTTCATAAAACATCATGAAACTTGCTACTACACCATTGCAGGCTTGCAGCGCTATAGCGCTATAGCGTTCACGCATCACTTCCTTTTTTTTTAAAAAAATAACTTTTGACTTGCTGGTGGTGTGGCAATCGGAATGGTTCAATTGCCAAGTAGGGCTCGTTTTAAATATTAAGTTAGAGAAGGGTTTATTTTGGTAAAAAAATATTCAATTCAATAAAAATATTCTATTGCTTCCGATGTACAGAGACAAACAGATATACAATTTGAGCAATATTGCACAAGCTGCCACGTACACATCTTAAGAACATGGGGCGCACATACTACTCGGCAGCTCTAGATTCTCTCTCTAATCCAATATAATATAATATAATATAATCTAGCACTCTGATTTGTTTTTGGAACCTCGGAATCTGTGCACCTAGGGGATTAGGAATCATGATAAACATATCTAGGACTAACAACATCTACTACCAGTGTATTAAACTTGGAATATTATATAGTATCATTGTTAATACGCACACCGCGTGTCTGACAGCAGGCTGGTGTGCAATTCGTACACCGGCTAGCCGTGTCTGTATTGCGAGGCTGAGCTTGCGTGCGGTGCGCGGAGGTGGAAGGCGTCGGCCGGCACCTCACCGCGCGTGGAGTGGAGGCAACGCCGGCGATGCTACGGTCACGCTCACGGCGGCGCGTGAAGAGATCGCGAGGTGGGAGCGAGCAAATTAAGGAAAGCAACGGACATCGTTTGACGCAACAGAAAAAGGATCGGGCGGTGTAGATTTGCTCACGGCGGTGTGAAGAAGAAGAAAAAAAATCGAGGGGGCCAGCCGCGGGGCGGTGGTAGACAGTAGCAGTGGTACGTCTGCGTGGGACCCGCGCGGCGCCCAACGCGGTTGTCGTATCCGGGGACCCGAGCGGCCGCACATGGCCCCCCATGTGTGGCGCCTCCTCGCCACAACCTCCCATTGGCCCACGTGCACGTACTCCCGCACCCGTACCACGTGCGGCGCCGTCCTCGCTGACTAACGCCGTGATCAACGAGAGTACTCAACGAGAAGTGAATCAGTTAAAGGAACGCCCATATCTCGTGTAACGCATTGATCAAACAACCATGACGAGATCGACATATAGACACGTACGGCTGATGATTGGCCAGCTGGCTAATCCTAAATTAAGTCGCAAAATGTTTTTGTTTTCTTTTTCTACATGAGGAATGTAGAAAATATTTACATATATATATATATTTTTGGTAAAAGTGCAAATACACCGTATCATTTTTATATATCCAAATTATACGTTTGACACAATATTTTTTGGTCAAAATATTTACGTGATTCGACTGCACATACCGTAGCGCGCCGGTCGGCGGAGGTAACTGTTAAGACATGATATAAAGTTTATCTAGTGAACCAGAGTTCCAATCTGCGGTTATCAACACGTTGATTAGCCCCTTAATTATTATTTTTCTCTTGAAAAAGAAGAAGAAGAAGGGAAATCACCTGTCGCCAGCTACCGGTTCAAAGATTTCCCTGAATCCCAATTTTGTGGTTAACATTGTTTTCTTCCATGAAATATGCGAGCAACACATGGAAAGATGCAGATCAGCAGGGCCCAAGTACAGTGCGCATGCAATGTCACAACCGAAAGACTGAAACGAAAGGGTGTTGTCTGTCTTGTTTCAGCTCCTGGCACTGCGTTTAATTAATTATACACTGGTACGACTCAAATTGCGATGTACACTTGCGTCAGATCGTGCTGTTCAAATCAACCATGATCAAGGTAGAGCCAGCTTAGGCGGTGACTTTTGGGCTCTCATCTCGGTCCAAAAGAAGATAAAGCGAGTGGTGCTTGTGTTCCTCTGGCCTAGACCGGAGGCCATGCGGGTCACCATCCGCTCCTGCAGGCAGACACAAATGAGAAGAAATCAAACCAAATATCGCCATGCACCTAACAGCCAACCTACCAACCTACCTAGCGCTCGATCGATATATGCATTGCACTTTAATTCTTTCTTTCTTTCTTTCTCCCTTTTTTTTTCCCCTCATAAAGTGGTTCTGCTTTTCTTTTTCTTGCACCTAGCCAGCTACCTCCTGGCCTTTTAGATCTGCATGCCCTTGTTGCCTCACATGGTTTGTTAGGAATTTATTTACACCCAAAAAAAAAATATATTGCAAGCTCACTATTCTAATTATCTATATACTTGATCATGTATACATATAGAGAGAGTGTGTATATATATCCCATTTCGTACTCTCGAGAGTATATACTCCTCCCTAGCGTTGATCTAATTTGAGATGGAAGCCAACTAAACGGGTCCTTGTGTATTGGATACCTCTGGTAGTGGGCAAATGATCCGGTGGAAAAGGAAAATACCTTTTATTTTCTTTAATGGCTGCATGCATGCACAACCAAATCGAGATTAGGAGGTAGAGGAAGTATCCGGTAGTATGCGTCAGCCAAATTAGTAGTTATATATATGTTTCTCAAAGAAGTAACTGTTTCGGGAGAACATAAAAAGTAGTATGCTTCAATCAAATTACTAGTATTATTCTTCACGAAGAGTACATATACTTACTAGTAAGGAGTGTATATGCGCAGACATCGGTAGAACATAATTAAGGTTACGAACATAGCACAAACGAGTATACTAATATCACATAGCACATTTTTCCAAGTGCATTGGATATATCGTATCACAATTTTTTTCAAATGTATTGAGCCGTATGTACAATGTATCCAAACAGACCTGAGTTAATACAAGGTCCCCTCGGAGGGGGAAAACGTTAATACGACAACATCTTAAGCAGATTAGCGCCGCTCCACAATTGTTTTCTGCAAATTTAATAAAAACCAATAGGGATTTGCCTCCGCTTGCGAACTGTATGCCCATACTGGAACTCCACCATTAGCTGCTCCACTGTGGTACTATTTAATAAAAACAAATCAAAAGAGGTATGTAAAAAAGAAGCATATTTCTAATTAACAAAAGTGAGCTACAATTTGTACCACTGTGGTACTATTGTAATTTAGATGCGCAAGTCACAAAGGATAGGAAAGAAGTATACCGCAATTATTTGGCAAAGAAGTATACTGATAGGCAAACCCTTTTTCTTTCTAATTAAATATATATACCCATTTTCCCAAAGGTACACACAAGTAATTACTTGGTTCAAGACACAATTACATATTTAAAACCGAATTTAATCGAGAGTATAATCTATTATCAAAGTACTCCATGTTACAGAGACAATTGTACAAACATCAAAAATGAAGCAGCCAACCCTTTCCATGGACAAAACTGTTGGTGATATGTCCTAGAGGCAATTATAGAGATAATTATATCACGTCTATGTTTATGAGTTATAGAATAAATGTCATTATGTTCATTGAACGAATCATTATTAATAAAGATTGACAAGTATGTGACTCTTGTTGATGGAGCTCTTTAACTTATATCATGTCATTCTAAATGTATCCTTAGTCGGATGTCACTAGTCGGAATACTAGTGACTATCGACCAGCACATGTATTGATTGATGACCATATTTCACCGGTCATGGATATAGGGATATCGAATCGATAATGTGAACACATGTTAGAGAACATGGTGTTGGATTGACCCACCTTGAGATACTATTGAGATTGTTATGATTTTATATGTCATCAGTTGGTCTCAAGCAATAATGATGTATAATCCTTAGACCTGAGATCAAAATGGTTTTCTACATGTGTAATAGTACACTTAGGGGCTGCTAAACGCTACTCTGTAACTGAGTAGTTATAAAGGTAGCTTTCGGGTATGCTATGAAACATATAGAGAGATGTGACTGGTCGGATATGATATTTGTCCCTCTTAACATAACAGGAGAGATATCTCTGGGCCCCTCGATGTGGTCAGATAAAGAAAGTGCATGATCATACCACTAGTGGTCGAAGAGTCAACCACATGAAGTTATCCGACACTTAATCGAGAAAGTGAGAATGATACTCATACCAGTCGGAATTCTTAAAGGGATACATGTAGGCTATGCTAGCTAACAATTAAAAATTCTACCACATAAACCAAGATGTCACTGCAAGTAAGAGATCACCGATTGTTACCACCAGACGCGCAATGCAGCGAAAGAATAGTTGGAGCAGCCTGGTCCAACGAAGTGTGCGTCGATGTAGTGGTCGTAGTCGATCGTCCTCGTAGTTGATCATCTCCTCCAGCAACCAATCTAGTTCCTCGCCAAGGTCGTGGATTGTCCTCAAGCGCAACAATAACCATAGTAGCACCTCTATGGTATCCACACGTCCAGGAAAGGGACACCGTACGCCAATGTGCTAGCACTAAGTCGCACGGGAAGCCTCTCTCAAGAAGATGGTGGCTAGAGTTTGGAGCAACTCACGTCAACTCGTATCGTGTGTGCAGACCCTCGGGTGTAGAATACCCGAAGATCTTATGTGTATACTGTGCTAGTCCCAGGATAATGGCTAGTACACACATTCATAATATTTGGCAATCACATCCATACAAATACATACTAAAGTAAAGCAAAAAGGTGTTCTACTTAAGCTATTACAACAATTATTACAAAAACGATCGACTGACCAAATAAAAGCAGTCATCAGAGTAATCAAAATAAATAAGAGCGAAAGACATAGTAATAGTAGAAAAAGTCTAGCGGCCTGCCTATTCGATCCCGTAGGCAACCGACAAGGAACAAGACCTAAGTAGACCCATCACCGAACCCTCGGTGCCGGGGGCAAATAACTCGTCGTTTGGCGTCAGCTCCTCTGCAAATTCTAAACCAACAACAATAGCAAGATTGAGTACAATGCGTACTCAACAAGACTTGTAGTGTATCGTAAAAATTATATTAGATACAAGGCTATCAAATGAATGGCTCTACTCTACAAGTTCTTCATTTATTTGCAATATTCATCAGTAGTAGTTTGCAACGGAATTTAAAAGTGCAACTTAATATAAATTAAATACAATAAATAAATAAATAATTGAATGAAATAATACCAACACCCGCAACCCTACTCGGTTGCAAGCAAAAAAATAATCATGTTCAAACATAGAAATGATATTGACAAATTCATGTTCAACCATAGAAATGATAGTCCTGCTATAGATGTAGCAAATTAGCCATGGTAGTTAACTCAACAAATTATAAACCCCATGTTATTGCCCAAATCTTTTGTGAAAAAACAGTTTGAAAAGAAAAACTACCGCTATACCAGCTGCACTAAGCATGCTCATGACCACGAGCATGACTATTTGAATAGTTTATCACTCTGCAGAGGTGTATAATTTTACTCATAGTACGCGTTATTCCATACACGCATGCATAACATGATTTACACAACAAAGTATGATAATTAAAATACTGGGATCAACACAACCAAAACAATCAAAAGGGGTCCTGGCTTTGCTCTTCCTGTTTTGAAAATATGATTTGTTGGTCATCGCAAAAATAACCGAAGCAATCGTCGTCTAATTCAAAAAGAGTCAGAAACGAATTAAATAACACCAATAAATTCAATAGTATTAAAAAGTAAATATTTTAACATATTCTAGTAGATCATGATTTTATACGATTTTGGAGATAAATTTTATTTAATTTGGAGTTTTGTAGCAAAAGTTATTAAGGTTTGAATAGGCTCGATTCTGAAAAATCCAAATTAAATAAAAAATATATTTTCCAATGGAGAAAGCGTATTTTCATATATGTTCTAACGAGGTTTACACTTTCTAGTGAGGAAAGCTTATTTTCCTTGGGTTTCATTGAGGTTTATGCTTTCCAAATTTGGAAAGCGTATTCTCCTCAAAACTAATAGCATATTTTCTATTTTTCTTTCGATTTTCATTTACACTCACAGGTGGGGTTCGCTGTCAGTGGCTCGGTCCATGAGCACAGTGTGTAGACCGAAGGCCTATGCGCACAGCTAGCGCATAGGTTCATGGGGTGGGTTCACTGTGCAAATAAGTCGTGGGGCCCGCATGTTAGTGACTCATTAGAGAAAATGTTTTGATTTAAGTTTTCCGTTTAAGTTTTAACTCGGTCCCACACGTCTCATTAGGGTTAACTAATTGTTTAAAACTCGGTTTTGTGATAATGACCGAGATTAGGCAACTGATGACGAGCTACAGTGCTCGTCATCATTGTGCCGCGCGGTGGCGCTCGTGCCAACGTGCGTTGCCGGCGGTGTGATGCTCGGGGAGGTAGGAGAGTGCTCAAAATGGGATCTCCGAGCTAATGTGCAGCTGCTGTCACTAACGATGAGGGCTGAGGTGGCTCCTAGCGGCGGCGTGCCGGTGTTGAGCAGCGGCACAACTACGACAAAGGGCAAGAGCTCGAAAGAGTAACACCCTTGCTAAACTAACGCGCGGATAGGCATCTACATGCTACTAGGGTCATACCGGAAGGACGTGGATGCTCAGAGGTGGTCGGAGATGACTGGTTGACGGCGAGCCGAGACAGCGAGGTCGGTCGCACGTGGAGAAGAAGCTCGGGTGAAGGAGGTCGAAGTACAATGGTCGGAGAAGCTTGGCGATGGTCTTGCGATGCTCCAGGCGCGAGGAATTGGCTCGAGGATGCAGTGAAGCTCCGGCGATGACTGTAGCGACGGTTCTGGTCGGAGACGAGGACGAAGGGTCAATTCGGCTGATCCTGTGAATCGAGTACAAAATCAAGTGATGGGATAGCCTCAGTGGTCACTGGAACATGATTTATGCAGTAAAGGTGATACAAAACCCTTCGCGGTTTTGAGGATGAAGCTGGTGGCGCACGACCAAAACTAGGGTTGCACTCTGCGAGCTCTAGAGCTCGATTTAGTGGAAGAGGAAGGAGGTGATGGTGCACACTGAGTTGGAAATGATGAGACACAGCTTAGGGTGGCCTTTATATAGGCAGAGGGGCAGAGATCAACGAGGAGGGATCGGGCAGGGCAGCGGAGCTCGTAGAAGTTTTTGGTGGTCGTACGGGCAGGAGCGAGGTGCGACCAGGGTAGGGATGGGCGCGGCTTGATGGCGAGGTGACGAGGCAGGTGTGACCGGTGGAAAAACGGGGTGCGGTGAGGAAAATTATGGGTGGAGCAGAGAGCTCACGTGCGGCCATGCTCACTAGCGCTCAATGCCGAGGTGGAAGACAAAGCCTTGCGGTGTAGGGCCCACTCGCCAGAGAGAGGTAAGGTAGTTTAGGTTTTGTTGATTTTTTGAATTTTCTATTGAATTATTAGTCGAATTTATTTACTAAGGAAAATACTTTGGAATTTAATGATTTTTTTGTATAGGCTTCTAGACTAATGTAGTTTCTGCTGTAAAATTTTTAGAGGTTAATACTTTCTGTGAATTTCTACAAAATTCATACAAGTTTCTGTTTTACTCTTTTGTAAATATTTTTCTAAATAAAATTCCATATAAATTCTTTTGTGAGTCATTTCTGGGACATCCTTCCCGAAATAATTATATCCTCTATTATTTTATTATTATTTATCTTTTTTCCTTTTTAGCACCTATTTGTTTGTAGTTAATGTTTTGCTTTTTATTTCAAAAACCAAAGTCCAACACCGAACACTATCCAACTAGAACCGAGGACTAACTAAAACTATCCAACTAACCGAGGACACTCCCATTTGGATTTGGAATGCAAGTCGAATTCATTTGGGCTTATTCGAATTTTGGTTGGATTTTTGTGTATAGAACTTGAAGCTCCAGAAGACACATTGCCAGACCACGAGTAGGAGCAGCAGTATCACGACTAAGGTGAGTCAATACTTTGATCATCTTGCACCCATTGTTTGCAAATTATGTTGCTTTAAATTATGAAATTGCATTGTTATGATTTATGCAACTATGTTGATCTAGTTCATAGTTAATGCCTTAATGATAACTGAGTATAACCTTCCAATCCTTGAACTTGAATATTATCATTTATCTCCATAGACTTAATGATTTACATACTAGTTAATAAGTTTGTATCTAAGTATCATGCTTATCCTTGCTTAGATACATGGTCGTGTAGGTATTAAATTGCCCGACATCAATCTTTTCAAACATGAAAAGTTGGATTTGGGGCAATCGAGGCTGGGAGCCTGACTGGTATGTTGGACTAAAGGTTATTTTCAAAATAAACCAAAACCTAAAAAACTGATTTCGACTAGGCGGATGGAAAGAGGGGCTGGTGTTGGTGATGCACGTCGGTGGGGTATGTGGATGCACCGCCCAAGTCAATAAAGGACCGAGTTCTTGTGATGACCTCTCGTGTAAAAACATTATGACCACAAGTCTATAATAGGTACGAGCTGACTAACTAATTTATTCGCCTTGGCATGGCCTCGCTACTGGTGGTTGTGTGGCGTGGGTATGGGTAGAAGCCATTGGAAAACCACACGGTACAAGAGGGGGCCTCATGGGAATGTGGCTCCGGGCGGTGGAAACATTAGCGGGTGGGGTTGTGTCAAGGTTGAGTATTGTAAAGGCCTTGTGGTAATCTCCTCTTGATTCACATATCTAAGGAAACGTGTATATATGAAGACGATTATCTCTTGTGAGTAAAGTGTACGAACTCTGCAGAGTAAGAAAACTATCTAGATAGCCGTGCTCACGGTCAAGAGCGTTGCCAGGAACTCACTTGAACTAGCTTTCATTTTTATAAAAACCATTTGTGTGTGGTCGTGGAATGAAAGGATGAGGTGGGACCCAAGGATTTGTGAAGGCCTCGTCGGGGACTGTGGTAATTACGGGTTAGCCCGAGCATCGAGTGGATGGAGCCACTCGATAGTATAGGAGATGTGATCTTCACTAGTACCTTACAAATGAAACTCAGTTTATAAAACATATTATTAAAAAGGCTAGGTCACATGATGTTCTACTACTTGATCTAATTCAAACTTGGCTTTATGCAAATAAATGAAGTCCGAGCCTTCCCTTGACTAGCCTTGCATCTATGATAACTTGCATTGTATTTTGGTTTGCAAATACGGTTGTGTACTCAGGCTCGTCTAATATAATCTTTCTGAGTCGCACGACCAGGACCCCTACAAGTACTACCTGGTAGCCAAAGCAATCGGTGGCGAGGATGAAGAAGCTTAGGCCGGGACCCCCATTGTTTGCCTGTGGGCAGAGTGAATGGATACGCTACTACTTCTTTTGCTTATGCACTTATCCCTTACTCTGTACTCTTTGTGACATTGCGGACTTCATGCCCCTTTTGTAAAACAATGGGCCGCATGGCCAGTTTGTAATATATTTTGTCTATGAATGCGATGTATGTGATTGATCCAAGAATGTATCTATGCGTGCTATCTACTGATCTAGAGAATAGTACAAATTGACACAGTGGATTCCAAATTACAAATTTGGGATCCAACATCATTTGACTCTCCAACTATTATTGCAATAATTACATATCCGATTTGCCCTATGGACGAATATGCAAGTATACGTTTCATGCTTGTTTGAGTAATAGCATGGAGATTCCCCAATATCATGCTAAGAATGGCTAGGATTTCCAAAATAATATGCCATTCATTTGATGAGAAATAAAAGGAATACTAAACTTAGATCACAAAAAACAAATATATTTACAAGCACAATTGCAAATCTATAGTATTAATTTCTTTCACCAAACGCCCCAAAGTCAACCGCCTCTTTCAAAGTAGTCGTATATCATAGACAGATCCCACTACAAACAGATCTGTCGGGACAACTAGATATTTAACGGTGTATATCACAGAAGATTCTTAAAAGAACCGCCAGTGATAATTATCATAGACGGTTGTAAATACAGACCATCTGTGATAATGCACAGACTGCTCCTAAAATAGAACCATCTCCAACTATCACAGACGGTTTGCATTTCAAACTATCTGTGATAATTATCACGATGATTCTTTTTATGAACCATCTATGATATGAGCTATTAAATAGCTGGTTATCCCAACAGATCCGTCTGTAGTGAGATCTGTCTCTGATATGCGGCTGCTTTGAAGAAGACGGCGAGTACGCCTAAGAAAGCAACTAGGCCCACCACGAAGCATGGTTTTTTAGGGGGGCATCCACGCAACATGAGGAGGATGAGACAACGTCACGACCTACTTCATCGAACCTGACACACTGGAGTGTATGATTACCTGATGCTCTCCTGGTAGCCATATTTCGATCACACTCCTAGCCAGCCGCACGACCCATATTGAGGATTAATATGGCGATGGTCCTGCGATGCTCCAGGTGCGAGGAATCAGCTCAGGATGTAGTGAAGCTCCTACGACGACTGCAGCGACAATTCTGGTTGGAGACGAGGATGAAGGGCCAATTCAGCTGATCCTATGAATCGAGTACGAAATCAAGTGAGGGGATAGCCTCAGTGGTCACTGGAACATGATTTGATGCAGTAAAGGTGATAGAAAACCCTTCACGGCTTTGAGGACGAAGGTGGTGGCGCACGACCGAAACTAGGGTTGCGCTATCCGAGCTCTAGAGCTCGATTTAGTGGAAGAGGAAGGAGGTGATGGCACACACTGAGTTGGAAAGGATGAGACGTAGATCAAGGTGTCCTTTATATAGGCAGAGGGGCAGAGATCAACGAGGAGGGATCGGGCAGGGCAACGGAGCTCTTGAAAGTTTTTGGTGGTCGTACGGGCAGGAGCGAGGTGCAACCAGGGTAGGGATGGGCGCGCTTGATGGCGAGGTGACGGGGCAGGTGTGATCGGCAGCAAAACGGGGTGCGGCGAGGAAAATTGTGGGTGGAGGAAAATTGACGTGCGGCCATGTGCACTGGCGCTCAACGCCAAGGTGGAAGACAAAGCCTGCAAGTGGGGCCCGCTCGCCAGAGAGAGGTAAGGTAGTTTAGGTTTTGTTGATTTTTTTCAATTTTCTGTTGAATTATTAGCCGAATTTATTTACTAAGGAAAATACTTTGGAGTTTAATGATTTTTTTGTATAGGCTTCTAGACTAATGTAGTTTCTGCTGTAAAATTTTTAGAGGTTAATACTTTCTATGAATTTCTACAAAATTCATACAAGTTTCTGTTTTTGCTCTTTTGTAAATATTTTTCTAAATAAAATTTCATATAAATTCTTTTGTGAGTCATTTCTGGGATATCCTACCCAAAATAATTCTATCCTCTATTATTTTTATTATTTTTATCTTTTTCCTTTTTAGCACCTATTTGTTTGTAGTTCATGTTTTGCTTTTTATTTCAAAAACCAAAGTCCAACACCGAACACGGTAATAAGAACCAGGGACTAACTAAAACTATCCAACTAAATCGAGGACACCCCTATTTGGAGTTCATTTGGATTTTGAATGCAAGTTGAATTCATTTGGGCTTATTCGATTTTGGTTGGATTTTTGCGTATAGAACCTGAAGCTCCAGAAGACACGCTGCCAGACCACGAGCAGGAGCAGCAGTATCACGACCAAGGTGAGTCAATACTTTGATCATCTTGCACCCAGTCTTTGCAAATTATGTTGCTTTAAATTATGAAATTTCATTGCTATGATTTATTCAACTATGTTGGTCTAATTCATAGTTAATGCCTTAATGATAACTGAGTATAACCTTCTAATTATTGCAATAATTACATATCCGATTTGCCCTATGGACGAATATGCAAGCATTCGTTTCATGCTTGTTTGAGTAATAGCATGGAGATTCCCAAATATCATGCTAAGAATAGCTAGGATTTCTAAAATAATATACCATTCATTTGATGAGAAATAAAAAGGAATACTAAACTTAGATCACAAAAATAAATATATCTACAAGCACACTTGTAAATCTACGGTATTAATTTCTTTCGCTAAACGTCCCAAAGTCGGCCGCCTCCTTCAAAGCAGTTGTATATCAGAGACAGATCCCACTACAGACAGATCTGTCGGGACGACTAGATATTTAACATCGCATATCACAGACGGTTGTGATAATTATCATAGACGGTTGTAAATACAAACCGTCCGTGATAATGCACAGACTGCTCCTAAAATAGAACCATCTCCGATTGTCACAGATGGTTTGCATTTAAAACCGTCTGTGATAATTATCACAAACGGTTTTTAAGAACCATATGTGATATGAGCTATTAAATATCTGATCTTCCCAACAGATCTGTCTGTAGTGAGATCTGTCTCTGATATGCGGCTGCTTTGAAGAAGACGGCGAGTACGATTAAGAAAGCAACCATGTCCACCACGAAGCATAGTTTTTTAAGAGGGGGGGTGGTCATCCACGCAACATGAGGAGGATATGACAGCAGTCACGACCTACTTCATCGAACCTGACACACTGGAGTGTATGATTACCTGACGCTCTCCTGGTAGCAATGTTTCTTGAACTTGGCTGTTGTGTGTTCGATCACACTCCCAGCCAGCCGCGCGACCCATATTGAGGATTAATCTCTTGATAGAATAAAGAGATTGTGGATATCACGGGGATATGCTCCAGATCTTAGGATGATGTGACAATTGGCAATGGTGTTTACGGTTTGTCGTTTCACGAGTTTTTGACAAAGCTTCAGGCATTATGGACAGGGGCGGTCCGACCGGTCCCAAATCGGTCGGACCGGCCATGTGCGACGGTCGGACCGACTGTGACCTAAAAGTGTTCAGAACTGGCTGGGCCAAAAATAGGTGATGTAGGCAAGTGAGGGGATTCCAATGCACTTGGTCTCATGATTTTTGGAGTCCCCAGTAAGAAGTTCTATTCGTTTTAAGTTTCCAGAAGGTTTCGGAATTTCAGGGCATGAATTTCGCTAAGTCCTGAGGGCGGTCCGACCGCTCACGAGGAGCGGTCCGACCGGCGGAGGCGGTCCGGCCAAGCTCACATGGGGCGGTCAGACCGGTTTCTACTTGAACGTTGGCCAACTTCGTGGCGATGTTGTTTTGTTAGGTCAAAGTCATTGGTATCGTGGCATATGGTTTGCATGATGCATGTTTTGACTAATATGGGTCAAGTTGTGAAGAACTTATTCCCGAATTCGTGTTTGCTTGTCTATGGTTGTGCAGGTTGCTTGGTGGTCAACGACGGTCAACGGCGAGGAGGATCGGGACTAGACTTGGAGAGTTGAGGTCCAGAACGATCGACGATGCCGGGTGAGGTCAATGACTCAAGCGTGACACAAGATGGACAAGAGTGACCTATTGGCAAATCCATGGCGCATGGTGAAGCGGTTTAGGTCAAAAGGTTAAAGACGGCGCTTTGCGAAGCGTGCGTGTTTGACCCGTTTGTTAGTGGGCCTTAACGGGAACCCAATTGAGTCAAACCCTAGAGAGTTCTAGGCCTCCACTATAAATAGGAGGAGGTGGTGGCTGCACCCTCTCTCTCGCTGTTTTTCACCTCTTTTGTGGTTTTCAAACCCTAATTGGCTTAGGGAGAGTAGAGGTGGAGGCTAGGGCTTTTCATGGTTTGAGGTGAATTTCGTGATCTTGGATTGACCACTGATCCATGATGGTGTGGGCGTAATCCAGCAACGATCACGTTCTTAATCTGTGCAAGGTTTGCTTGAGATAAGTCTCTTTTCGTTCTTGCTTTCAATTTCGTGATTTTAGGGCTTTCTTTGATTCGCGAGTTTGTGATTGATTCTTTCACGTAAATTAGCTTGCTGTGATATATGTTAATCTATCTAGAATCATCTTGATCATCAATCTCTCACGAACAAGCATTAGGATCAAGTTTTCGTTCTTGCCCGGTTTTAGACCTTCTGTTAGTCAATTGAAAACTGTTCAGGATCTATCCAAGAATTATCATAATATTCGATTGGAATAGATTCTCAATAGCATAGAGAAGGTGTGTGCAAAGTTTCGTAAAGTTTGGAGTTGAGAATCAAAAGTTTGACCTATTTGCAACTTCGTCATCGGGCTGATTTTACTGTTTGGATCGGTTCGAGCCGGCGGTCGACCGCCATCATCACCGGTCGACCGATTTTGAGCGGTCCGACCGCCAATATATAACAATGTCGACCGCCCGGCAATCGGTCCAACCGGCTGGGTCCAGAGGTCAGACCGCCCGTGCTTTGTGATTCGGTAATCTTAGTTGATTTTGTTATTTTGCTTAGGGGGTTTAATTGGATTCAATACTAGTCTTCCGCTTTACTGGTATATTGATCTTCATAGCTTCATCATAGCTATTGGAGTGAAATCTTGTTGAATTCATATTTTGTGAAAAAGTGAGCGTGCTCCTATTCACCCCCCCTCTAGTCGCCTTTTCGGTCCAACAAGTGGTATCAGAGCCCGGTTAGTTCACTCTTGATCTTAACCGGTCACTGAACTTTAGGCGATGGATAAGTTTTCTACTAAACCGCATATCTTCGATGGGCACGACTATACCTATTGGAAGAATCGTATGCGAGTCTTTCTTGAGAGCGAGGGACAAGCTATTTGGGATGTTGTTCGAGCCCCGCTTGTTATTCCTTAAATTGCAACACCGGCTTCAGCGATTCTTGTGGCAAACAACAACAAAGCCAAAAATCTTTTATATGGTGCTCTTGGTAGACAAGAATATGATCGTATTTGCAATCTTGCCATCACAAGACGAAATTTGGAACACTCTCGAAACATATCATGAGGGTTCGTCCGAAATCAAAAAGGTGCGCCAAACGGTTTACAAGCGTGAATACAATAAATTCGAGATGCGTCCTGGAGAGAGCATCGATGACATTTTCAGTCGCTTTAATAAAGTAATTAATCAAAAGAAAGCTGTTGATATTGAATATTCTCAATCTGAAAATGCCACCCATCTCTTGGCTGCAATCAACACCAAGGAGTGGGAGATGAAGGCTACTGCTATAGAGGAAAATGTTGATCTTTCAAGTCTTACTTTAGAATTGCTTTATAGTAAACTCAAGACTCATGAAATTAAAAGAGTTGATCATCCTAAGAAAGACAACATGGCATTGATAGCTGATCCTCTCAAAAGGTCTTCTGATGGTACTCTTGAATCATTTTCTGATTTTTCATTTACTTGTTTATCTCCGATTCATGAGGAGGAGCTTGAAAGTATTCCTGAGACAGAGTTAGCTCTCCTAGCTAAAAAATTCACACGGGCCTACAATAATGTGAGAAACAAAAAGAGAGGTGGTCCAGTGACATGCTATGAATGTGGTGAGCTCAATCATATCCGGGCAAATTGTCCCAAGCTGAAAGGTAAGAGCAACCATAAGGAAGGAAAGCCAGCTTGGAAGAAGCCTCCTTTCAACAAATCAAGGTATGAGGCTAATAAGCTTGTGAAGGCCGCTCACCGGGTCCTTACCGCTTTTGAGGATCAATCCTTGAGCGATGTGGATTCCGGGAGTGAGGAGGACAAGGAGGAGGAGATCCCTCAAGGCAAAAAGAAAGGGAAGGCCAAGGACTTCACTGGCATGTGCTTCATGGCTGACACTGACGACATTGATGATGATGAGGTATGTTTTTCTTATGATGAGCTTTCTGCTAAATATGATTCTATAGTTGAGCAATTGCTTAGTCAAGATGAAGCGCTAGAATTTGTCATGACAAAAAAATAAGAAATTAGAGTCAAAGATTAGCAAACTGAAAGTAGAGCTTAAAAATGCTAAGACTCTTGAACCTGATGAATGTTTATCTTGTCATGCTATGCATTCAGAAATTGCCAAGTTACAATCTGCTTATAATATTTCTGTACAACAACTTGAGAATGCTAGATCTGAACTAAATGAAATTAAAAGTGCTCCTTGTGAAAAATGTTTAGAATCTAGTAAATTGATTTCTTTTGATGTGTTTGATTCTAGCCCTTGCACTTCATGCTTAGAAAAAGAACGTGAAATCAAAGATATCATAGAAGCTGCTAGAGTCAAATATCCTAAGCTTAAGGACAATATTTAAAATACTGTTTATGCTTCTTGTTCCACTCTTAAGCTTGAAATTGCTTTATATAAGGAGAAATCTATGAATAAAACTTGTGATGCTTGTGTTAATTTGAGAAAAGAAAATGCTTACCTTCATGATACATTAGAGAAATTTTCTAAAGGTAAGAAACAATTAAACATGATTCTTGACAAGTCTAAAACTCCTTATAAGAAGCAAGGTTTAGGATTCAATTCTTTTCAAGACAATTCAAAGCCAAAAGTCATTCAAGTCTTGGAAAAAGGTTTAATTGAATTCAAAACCCAACCTGCAAAAATATCTTTTAAATATGCAGGTTTTGCCCAACCTTGTATTAATTCAAAGGGTGCTTCTTCTAGTGGTACCAAGTACCATTGCACTTATTGCAAGAAAAGTGGGCATTTGATTGAATTCTGTTGGCGTAGGTTAAAAAATGATAGAAAAAATCTTGATAGAATTTCATTCAGGCAACCTAGAGCTTTTATGAAACATGGTAACACTGAAAAGAATAAACATGGATTATGATTTTTCTCACATGCTGATCATTATGTTTCTAAATATCCTAATTCTCATGTTCTTGGTTCGACGGTCCGACTACGTGGTCACCGGCCCGACTGATTTATCGCGGCCCGACCGCCAAAGACAACGGTCGAGAGCGATCACTCGACAAAGTTAATTCCCATGTTAATTTAAACATTGCTCATAACAGAATTTTAGATAAAATCAAGGATAGTACTTCTGATTTGTATACTCCTTGCAGACGTGTGTCTCAGTACTGGATTCCTAAATCTTGTTTATCTAACCCTAGTATTGAGACACATTGTTCTTCTGTTCCTTGATTTTCAGGATTACCGCGGAAAGGGGAAGAACACGTGGTTCGTTTATTCCGGGTGTTCACGCCACATGACCGGAAACTCAAGATGGTTCACCTCTTTCACGCGGGCAACAGGTGATGACTTCATCACCTTTGGAGATGATACACAAGGGCGAATTGAAGGAACATGATCAATTAGGGTGAACAACAAATTCATCCTAAAGAATGTCGCTCTTGTGGACAAGCTTAGGTATAATCTCATTTCTGTTTCTCAGCTCCTTGATGATGGCTATGAGACTGTTTTTAAGAAAAATACGTGTCGTGTGCTCGATTCTACTGGTGAGCTTGTGTTTGGAATATCTAGAGTTGGTAGAATTTTTGGCGCTGATTTTTCAGAATCTCTTGCTGGATCTCTTAAATGTTTGCTTACATCTTCTTCTCGATTTACGGCTTTGGCAATCGACGTTTGGGGCACATTGGTTTTGATCATCGACGCGAGTTAGCAACCTTGATCTCATGAGAGGTTTGCCCAAACTCAAAGTCATCAAGGATGTCAGTATGTGCGCCTTGTAGGCATGGCAAACAAGTTGCCGCCTCACACCCTTCTGTGACTATGGTTATGACTGACGGACCAGGACAGTTGCTTCATATGGATACTGTTGGTCCTGCTAGAGTCCAGTCAGTCGGTGGAAAATGGTATATTCTTGTCATAGTCGATGATCTTTCAAGATATTCTTGGGTGTTCTTTCTTGCTTCAAAAGATGAAGTTTTTGGTTATTTTCATGACCTTGTTCTTCGTTTGGCTTCTGAGCTTCCTGGTGCCTTGAGAGCAATTCGCAGTGACAATGGCACGGAGTTCAAAAATGCTTCTTTTGCTTCTTTTTGTGCTGAGCGTGGTATTGAGCATCAGTTCTACTCTCCACACGTCCCTCAACAAAATGGCGTGGTGGAAAGGAAGAATAGAACCTTAGTCGAAATGGCTAGGACGATGCTAGATGAGTATAGCACACCGAGGAGGTTTTGGGCCGAAGCTATTGCTACAGCTTGCCATATTGCAAATCGTGTCTTTTTGAGACCATCTTTGGGCAAGACTCCTTATGAGCTTCGTTTTGGTAGAAAACCCTCTGTTTCGCATTTTCGAGTATTTGGATCAAAATATTTTATTCTTAAGACAGGCAACTTAGATAAATTTGAATCAAGAACTTTTGATGGGTTATTTCTGGGTTATCCTGCTCATTCGAGGGGTTTTCGGGTTTTTAATACTGAGACTAACCTTATTCAGGAGACTTGTAATGTCTCTTTTGATGAGACTAGCCCTGGAGCTAGATCAATTGTTACAGATGATTCACAGGTGACAGAGAGTATTTTTGTGGAGGAAGATGAGGACGAAGCTGATATCATTCCCTCATCTGCTGCTGCTGAGGAGCCCATGTTGATACACGAACCTGCTACGTCTACTTCACCTTCAGTTGAGGCTCCTGCTGCATCATCATCATCAGCAGTACCTGCGGAGGTCGAAGAAACGATATCTCACCAGGGCGCTCCACTTCGCATTCAGAGACAGCATCCTCCGGATCAGATAATAGGTAATCTACATGAGCGAGTCACTCGCTCCAGGTATAATGATCCAAATCTCTACTCTCATTCTGCTTTTGTTGCTTCTTTTGAACCCCGCGATATATCACATGCTTTATCTGATTCTATCTGGGTAAATGCCATGCATGAGGAGTTAGAGAATTTTGAAAGAAACAAGGTTTGGAACCTAGTAGAACCTCCTAGTGGTTATAATGTTATAGGAACCCATTGGGTGTTCAAGAATAAACAAGGTGAGGACGGTTCTATGGTTAGCTCAGGGTTTCAGCCAAGTTGAGGGGTTAGATTTTGATGAGACATTTGCTCCTGTTGCTAGACTAGAAGCTATTCGCATTTTGCTCGCATTTGCTGCATCAAAAGGTTTTAAATTATATCAAATTGATGTTAAAAGTGCTTTTCTAAATGGTTTCATAGAGGAGGAAGTATATGTTAAGCAACCCCCGGTTTTTGAGGATCCCAAGTATCCAAATCGTGTGTTCAAGTAATCCAAAGCCTTGTATGGTCTTAAACAAGCCCCTAGAGCCTGGTATGATAGACTTAAGACTTTCTTGCTTAAAAATAATTTTGAGATGGGTAAAGTGGATAAAACTCTATTCATTCTTAGGCGTGGCAATAACTTCCTGCTTGCTCAAATTTACGTAGATGATATTATTTTTGGTGGTTCTTCTAATGCTCTTGTTTCCAGCTTTTCTGAGACTATGTCCAGGGAATTTGAGATGAGTATGATGGGAGAGCTTAATTACTTTTTGGGGCTTCAAATCAAGCAATGCAAGGAAGGAACTTTCATCCATCAGACAAAGTACACTAAAGATCTACTCAAACGCTTCAACATGGGTGACTGCAAGCCAATTTCCACTCCCATGGCAACTTCGACTGTTTTGGATCTAGATGAGGAAGGAGAAGTCGTGGATCAACGCGAGTACCGCAGACATGATCGGCTCCTTCAGATATCGACGGCCTCGAGACCGGACATTCACTTCACGGTATGCCTTTGTGCAAGATTTCAGGCGTCTCCGAGAACTTCCCATCGCCAAGCCGTTAAGCGTATATTCAGGTATTTACACTCTACCCTCTTATATGGCATTTGGTATTCTGCTCTTGACTTTGTCCATTAGGGTTTTTCGATTCGATTTTGCGGTCGTCGGTTAGATAGGAAGAGTACCTCGTGCACTGTCACTTCCTAGGCACTTCTCTTGTATCTTGGTCTTCTAGGAAGCGGTCTTACATTGCACAATCCATCTTTGAAGCGGAGTATGTAGTCTTTGCTAGTTCTTTGAGCTGATTTTGTGGATGACGTCCACTTTGAAAGATTATGGGTTAAATTTAACTAGTGTTCCTCTTTTCTGTGATAACACTTCTGCTATTAACATTGCTAAAAACCCAGTGCAACATTCTAGGACTAAGCACATAGACATTCGCTTTCACTTTCTTAAAGATCATGTTGAAAAAGGGGATATTGTGATGCATTTCGTGGAGTCCGAAGCTCAATTGGCGGATATTCTCACCAAGCCTTTAGATCAAACCAGGTTTGCCACCTTGAGAAGTGAGTTATGGGTAATTTATCCCTATGGGTTGGTTTGAGGGGGAGTTTGATCTCTTCTGATCTTTCCTTGTTCTTTTGTTCTTTTATTGTTTTTTTTTCTGAACTTAGTGATCTTTTTGAACTTTTTAGGTTTTTTTTATTGCATCTCATTGTATCATATTGCATTCATATGAAAAATACATCAAGTGGTTTGAAAAATCCAAAAAGATGCATTGTAATATAAAATTTTCTGTTTATCTTTTAAAATTGATGAAGCTTTGCCTATTACCCTTTGGAGCTTTAGTACTTCAATTCGTGCTCAATGTCATGTCCAGTTCTTTGACTTGCTAGAATTATCATGTTTTTACATGTGTAGCTAAGTCTTTGCTATATGAGCTAGAACTTTAAAACAACTCGAACTAAGAAATTGCAATTTGTGGATGTTTTAGCGAGTTGCGCAATTAGTGCTCCTCTTGTGACATTGGCCCTGTCAGAATTGTTTTGTTAGCTCTTTGATCTAAAATTGACCATTACTTGAGTTTTTGTGTTCTTGAGATTCTAAAACTGCTCATGTGAAAAATGAAAATCAAGATTGTCTTATGCTTAAATTGTGCCAAACTATTCTTACGAGACTGCTTGTCAAATGACATGAACTTGGAGATAGTTTGATGAACCGAACGATCTCATGGGGATGCTTGTCGAAATGACATGAACCTCAAGATTTGTCGCCCTGGTAGAAGCTTAGAAAGAGTTTGTGGATGGCTCATAGTCCAGGATCTTCTTTACTAAGATATACCTTTAATCAACTTCTGGTCGAAGCTTAGGATGAGTTTGTGGATGACTCCTAGTCCAGAATCTTGTCACTAAGTTAGATCATTAGTCAACTTCAATATTCAATGCATATGAGAAAAATATTGACAAATGGGCTTTTACAAAAATATTGAACAAAATGATTCAATACAGGACCTGATTGACTCTTAATGTGGTCTTTGTTAGATTTTTGAACTCACTTTGACATTTTGACGTGGCCAATTTCACTTTAGGATCTCTGTTGATGAACTTACTGAATTTGAAGCGTTGCTTAAATTGATTAAATCTACTGCTTTACTTTTGAGCCTTTGTGCTTAGCTTTGATATACATGTCTTACCATGATCTTGCTAGCGCTGTCAGGCTTGATATGCTGTTTGTGCAATATTAGAAATACTGGCTAGCTCTTTTGGGTAATCTCCAAAGCTTCTTGTAAGCAAAAATTGAAAAATACAAAAATGAAGCCACTCCATTGCACTTCATGCATACTTCGTTTTTGCTTCTTACTTTATTCTCTATTTGTTATCTCTGGATGAGAGGAAGGCGTGATTCCTTGATGAATCCATTGTCAAAGGGGGAGAAGATGTGTTAATGAGAAGATATTTCATTGTTGGGGGAGAAGATTATTCAAAGGGAGAAAGTTAAAAATTTGGAAGTTTCTGAAATTTAAGGATCATAGTGAGGGGGAGTTCTTGAGTTGCATTCTCATTGTCTTATTGAATATTCTGAACTTGAATTGCATTCTTTTATCCTCACAATGATCATAGGTCAATTGAACAATTGTTCTTTCATATGGACCTCATGTGAGAATTTTGACCCTTTTCTGGAAATCAAAGTTTTTATGCTTTCTTTTGCCTTATCTCACATGCCTATACTATTCTGATGCCAGCTTGGTCATTTACATTGCTTTTTCTTGCTTATGGACCAAGTTGTGCCTTTGTGCGAAAACTACGAGTAAACTCGTTTTCAAACCTCTTACTTACATTTCCTGGATAATTGCCAATGTGTTCATCAAGGGGGAGATTGTGGATATCATGGGGATATGCTCCAGATCTTAGGATGATGTGACAATTGGCAATGGTGTTTACGGTTTGTCGTTTCACGAGTTTTCGACAAAGCTTCAGGCATTCTGGACAGGGGCGGTCCGACCGGTCCTAGCATGGCGGTCCGACCGGTCCCAAATCGGTCGGACCGGCCATGTGCGACGGTCGGACCGGCTGTGACCTAAAAGTGTTCAGAACTGGCTGGACCAAAAATAGGTGTTGTAGGCAAGTGAGGGGATTCCAATGCACTTGGTCTCATAATTTTTGGAGTCTCCAGTAAGAAGTTCTATTCGTTTTAAGTTTCCAGAAGGTTTCAAAATTTCAGGGCATGAATTTCGGCTAAGTCCCTGGGGGCGGTCCGACCGGCTCACAGGGAGCGGTCCGACCGGCCAGAGGGGCGGTCCGACCGGCTCACATGGGGCGGTCAGACCGGTTTCTACTTGAACGTCGGCCAACTTCGTGGCGATGTTGTTTTGTTAGGTCAAAGTCATTGGTATCGTGGCATATGGTTTGCATGATGCATGTTTTGACTAACATGGGTCAAGTTGTGAAGAACTTATTCCCGAATTCGTGTTTGCTTGTCTATGGTTGTGCAGGTTGCTTGGTGGTCAACGACGGTCAACGGCGAGGAGCAGCGGGACTAGACTTGGAGAGTTGAGGTCCAGAACGATCGACGATGCCAGGTGAGGTCAATGACTCAAGCGGAACACAAGATGGACAAGAGTGACCTATTAGCAAATCCATGGCGCATGGTGAAGCGGTTTAGGTCAAAAGGTTAAAGACGGCGCTTATGCGCGCGTGTGTGACCCGCTTGTTAGTGGGCCTTAACGGAGCCCAATTGAGTCAAACCCTAGAGAGTTCTAGGCCTCCACTATAAATAGGAGGAGGTGGTGGTCGCACCTCTCTCTCATTGCTTTTTCACCTGTTTTGTGGTTTTCAAACCCTAATTGGCTTAGGGAGAGTTGAGGTGGAGGCTAGGGCTTTTCATGGTTTGAGGTGAATTTCATGATCTTGGATTGACCACTGATCCATGATGGTGTGGGCGTAATCCAAAGAACGATCACGTTCTTAATCTATGCAAGGTTTGCTTGAGATAAGTCTCTTTTCGTTCTTGCTTTCAATTTCGTGATTTTAGGGCTTTCTTTGATTCGCGGTTTGTGATTGATTCTTTCACGTAAATTAGCTTGTCGTGATATGTGTAAATCTATCTAGAATCATCTTGATCATCAATCTCTCACGAACAAGCATTAGGATCAAGTTTTCGTTCTTGCCTGGTTTAGACCTTCATTAGTCAATTGAAAACTGTTCAGGATCTATCCAAGAATTATCATAATATTCGATTGGAATAGGTTCTCAATAGCATAGAGAAGGTGTGTGCAAAGTTTCGTAAAGTTTGGAGTTGAGAATCAAAAGTTTGACCTATTTGCAACTTCATTGGGTGATTTACTTATTTGATCGGTTCGAGCCGGCGGTCGGACCGCATCATCACCGGTCGATCCGATTTTGGAGCGGTCCGACCGCTAGTACAACAGCGGTCAGACCGCCCGGCAATCGGTCCAACCGGCTGGGTCCAGAGGTCAGACCGCCCGTGCTTTGTGATTCGGTAATCTTAGTTGATTTTGTTATTTTGCTTAGGGGGTTTAATTGGATTCAATACTAGTCTTTCGCTGTACTGGTATATTGATCTTCATAGCTTCATCATAGCTATTGGAGTGAAATCTTGTTGAATTCATATTTTGTGAAAAAGTGAGCGTGCTCCTATTCACCCCCCTCTAGTCGCCTTTTCGGTCCAACAGAGATCACTAATTTTAGCAACATGAGCCACTCGGCTAATCGAAGAAAGCCATTTGACTAACAGAGGAACAACAAGATCAGAATAACATGATCAGATCAATCACAGCCGAAAACAGAAAGCAACATAGCCAAGCTATTAGATATAATCTGACAGCAATAAGAAATCCTAGCAGCTCAAGTCTGATTTGTTATCAATTTAATTTCACAATATGACAAAAATCATCACTGAGCTTTAAATTGAACCCACGTAGTACAATGCAATATCTCTCAGTACTAGAATTAATCCAAATTCAGATTTAGATTAGCACAACACATATATGCAAAGTAAAGCACTCCTGTAAATAGAAACAACTCACAAAGCGGATGACAATCGAAGCCACTGAGTAGAACCGGGCAAGGCACGTCGAAAGACGCTGTCTCAGAAAACCAAGCGCCGAGTACTAGCAATAACCGAGCAGTAAACCATGAGGTATAAGGAAATACCTATAAGCGTGGAGGACGGGGGAGTACCAGGGTGGCGTCGGGGAGCAACAGGGACCGGCGGTGTCAGGGAGATGGACACACAGAAGTAGCAGGGATGGGTGGCGTCGGGGAGCAGCAGGGACTGGTGGATACGGGAAGAAGGGCGTACGGTGGCGATGTGCTCATACAGGATGGCCAGGTAGGCCATCAATGCCGGTGTTAGGGGACATGGGTGGGGAGCCATTTTGTTTGTGCTTGAGAGTAGAGCGATGTGGGAATTCATATTAAGTGGCAATGATCATTATTATAAAACAAGGAATAACGACGGCGCACGAGACGAAGAGACGCATCGCGCGGGAGCCGAAGCGGTATTGATACATATAACAGACACTCCCAACCACGAATCATCTGTGATACGTTATTATCACAGACGGTTCTTGTTAAGAACCGTCTGTGAATTATCACAGACAGTTCTATGGAAAAACCATCTGGGACGTCTGCAATTATCATAGACGGTTTTTATTTAAAATCGTCTGTGATACTTATGCATCACAGATGGTTCTAGCCGTCACTAGTAACATAGACAGTCAATCTTGTAAAACCGTTTGTGATAATTACAACACTGACGATTATAAGGAACCATATATAATAAGACGTTCAATATACATTTTTTTGTAGTAGTGACCGCAGCACGTAGGATTGATATTCCACGTTAAGCAATAGAATATATATATACACACGTGTGTATCAATTAGACTTATTGGTGCTGGCATCATCAACTAATTAAAGAGATATAGACCACGCTCTATATATTTTTCTTTCGTTTTTGGATAAGGGTCACGTCGGCTAATCATTGATTAATTCGTGTTATTTCCTTTCTGATCGATCGATCTCCTGCACGTCGCCCTGTCTACTGGACCACTACTCCTATACATTAGCTAATGATGATCCATTGATATTTAGATCGTTGTTGCATTGATGCGCGTAATTAAGGCGACGTCCCAATATACGCCCAGTTGATCGATCGATCGATCAGTAGTGTGTGTTAATCAATCAATCAAAACAACCCTAAACTTCTAAATCAGATATCCGACCCCTTCAAATTTCCAAACCAGATAAATTACCTATGCACCAAATCCAGCCCGATTTCCACCGACGTGGCATACATGGACAATCCATTAGCCCTATGCTGGCGAGGCAGACTCTAGCCCTCATATATCAGTGTAAGCTCGTCTCTTCCTCCCTCTTCTCTCACCTCGCCGGCCATGGCCCATCTCCAAACCGTTGCTACTCCCATTCCCACTCCCCTCCCCTACTCCTTCCTCTTTCTTCTTCCTCGCTCTCTTTCCCCACTTGCGGCCGAGGTGGATTGGAGCAGGCTGGCGACGGCGGCATCCATGGCGGGTTCGTGGAGGGATGGCGGGGCACACTGAAGAGGGAGATAAGGGGAAGGGAGGCCGGGGAAGCTTTACTGAAGGGATATGTATCTATTTACCCGCCCTACTGCTGCCGCGGTAGGCAGGCGTCTGCACCGGGGGAGCAGAGAGCATTGCATCAATGTGATGACACACATTGTCCTAGAGCCACTGTAGCGTCCTGGCGAACTCCGGCAGCTCCGCCTCCCCTAGCGAACCATCTCCCCGCCTTTGCCTGCCTCACCTTCTCCACCATGCCATGTTAGCACTACGCCAGATGAAATCAGGGTGGAATAGCTTTAGGGTGTAAAGTGAATGGTTTTAAAAGTTTAAAGGTGTTAAATGACCGATTTTGTAGTCCAATGTTGATTTCTAGACTTTTCTGAGAGTTCAAAGCGGGAACAGGGAATAAACCTTTTCCTTGTATATTAGGGTATTTGCATGCATGCATGGCCCATAGTCCCAATCGTACACTACTCCCACCGGAAAGCTGCTGGCTATCTAGCTAGCAGAGGACCACATGGGAATGCCGGAATGGTACGGACTGGAGATTGACGTGTGGATTGATGGATCCCTCGAGTGTTTTGGGACATTTTTACATGTCTTATTTGTCTTTTCGTATATCACAAATGAGATTGCGTTTGTTCATTGATATAGACCATGAACTTATATATATATATATAATACATTTTTTCAAACTTTTATGAGTATTTTTTAGAGAAATTTGCACTTTTTTTCTCCAAAAAAAATGTCATTTCCACCTGATATCTCTTGTGGGCAGGGCCGTCTCCAACATTTTGGAGGCTCTGTGCTAAAACTAAAGTTAGGCCCTAAAAATGGAGTATTGAAATGCAGTTTTGTAAAAGTATTTCATACAAGGATGAATGTTGTGTGGTATATGCGTCACAAAAACGTGTGGTGGGAAAACATATATAATGCTAGTTTCATACCTAGCTTCAGCTAGAGCAAATTTGTTTGGATACGGAGCAAATTTATTTGAATACAGAGGGGTATCAGTGGAGCTGAGCCTTGCTCAGTTGGCGTGGGGGCCAGGTGTGCCACCCAGCCTACCCGCGTTCGAATGTCCGAGTTGCCTGTGTAGCTGGTTTTTTTAGTGAAAATTGGAGGAGATAAGCACACACTTTCAGTAAAAAAAAAAAGGGTTTTAATTACATTGGCAATTTATCAAAGAACAAAACAAGAAAAGAAGGAGAAACATGGAAACAATAACCGGCTAATGGGCAGCTTGGAGTTTGATTGGAATTTTTCATGGAGAGGAGATGTTGTTACGCACTAATTAATCTCAATCTCAGCTGGTTCACCAAATAGGGGCCGGCCATGGTTGATGGGGGCCATGCACTTGCACACTCTGAACATGCTTAAGATACGGCCCTGCTTGTGGGCTTTGCCATTTGTCGCGCGTGTGCCCAAGGAGAGGCCCTGCCCACGAATTAACTATTCTTCTTAATCAACAATTTCTCCTAAGTCGCGGAGATTATTCACCGGAGCTGCGGCGTGATCTCGGGGGAAGGAGAGCGAGACGGGGACGGGAAGGAGATGCGGACGGCTTTGGGCCGGGCGGGGGTAGGCGGACGGTCGGATGGGCTTTGAGCGCTAGATCGGACGGGCAGCATTTTTTCTTCTTTTTTGACGTAAAAGGGAGAGAATTCTCTACCTTATGACTATTATATTGAAATGGTTGTCCAAGAAGAGTTTACAAGAGAAAAATAAAATAAAATAAAATAAAATACAGAGAAGCGAGAGTAAAGTAAAAAAACAGGGAAAAAAGAAAAGGAATACTGTGTAAAGAAGAATGAAAAAGAAAGAAAGAGAGAAAGAATGAAATAAAAACCAGCATATTAAGTTACAACAAGAACTGACTCCACTATCGAAGATCATCTTGATACTTGGGTTTTAACCGGTGCATCCAAAGGTTGAGTAAGCTCTGGATTTGCTGATGTAGTAATGTTGTATCAGCATCAGAATGTTGAAATATTCGGTTATTTCTCGTGATGCACAATGTATGAGCGCAGGCCGCAAAGCAAATTGACCATATTTTACGGAAATCTACATCCCCTGTCATTGTCTTTTCCAAAAATTGGAGCATGTTCTGAGATGAGTTTACTTCTCTTGAGAGTCCTAATTTTGTCCAAAGATTATCTGCTTTGCAATGCAAAATAATGTGATCGATCATTTCTATTGCAGGGCAGATATCGCAATGTGGTTCACGTATCCAATGTTTTGCTGTCATGTTATCTATGGTGTTTAATCGTCCTCTGAAAGCTAGACATAGAAAAATTATGTAGCTATGCGGTATTGATCGATTCCAAGTGTAGTCCATCGCTGGCCAGTTGAGGCCATGAAATGACAAGATTATGTAAAATGTTGATGTAGTTGGGGCAGTCGATGTTGATGTGGATACCCTTTGATCCAAAGTATCCGATTGTAGTGGTTGGGTAGATAGGAAATCTTGCAGAACTTGGTATTCTGAAGCGGCTTGTTGTGAAAGAACTGGTTGTAGTGATATCACCCAATTATTATCCCTACGCGCGACCGGACTATGCAGTTTGGATGAGTCACAAAGGTGAAAAGGGTTGGTAGGCTGAGTTGAAATCGTCCCATTGTCGTCCAGTTATCTTTCTAGAACATGGTGGTTGCTCCATTGCCAATGATCACTTTTTCATTTGTACCATCACTTGTACTAGTGTCGATATTATTCTCCAAATTGTTGTCTCTCTCCGACGAGGTTGTGTTGGTATGTCATTCTGAATATAACACATTCTTATCCATTGGAAGCAAGGATCAGTGTGATTAGACAGTAGTTTTGTCGTAAATTTCATGAGCAATGCTTGGTTATGAAGTCTAAGGTTTCTGAGTCCTACCCCCTCCTGTTCTTTTGGTAGAGTCACAATCGTTCAAGCAACAAGGCAGTGATCTCCAAGTTGTTCTTTATTTCCACGCCAAAGGAAAGCTCTCTGAATTTTGTTAATGGCGTCAATGTTACGGTCCGGCTACTTGAGGCAGCTCATACAATACATTGGTATAGTTGATAGCACAACGTTTATCATTGTCACCCCCAAGACAGTAGGCATGGGATCCATCTAGCCAATCTCCTATCTACTTTGTTAATGATCGTTTGTAGCAGTTTGTGGGGAATTCTACTCATGGCGAGAGGAAGGCCTAGATAGTTACATGGTAGAGAGCTGATGGGACATTGTAAGGTGGTAGCCACCATATTTGCATCTTCATTTGACATATGTATTGGTATGAGTGTGCTCTTATGATAATTGATCCTCAAACCTGAGAAACAATAGAATGTGTCAGTAATTCCTTTAGAATCGTCACTTGTTGCACTGTACCTTTCAGTAAAATGAGAGTGTCATATGCGTACTGTAGAATTTGCGGATATCCTTGTATGTCCAGCGGATGTGAGATTATAGCATTGTTCCCAGCCTACTTTATTAATCCTTGTAGAACATCAGCTACTAGAATGAAGAGATATGGAGAGGGTCTCCCTGACGTACACCTCGTTTATATTGAATCTGGTCGCCTACTCCACCGTTGATGAGTATGTGCGCTTTGCTGGTTGATAGGATGCTTCGTATCCATTCAATCCAACTGCTATCAAAGCCTCTATGTTGTAGGACGTACATAAGGTATTCCCAATTGATCGTTTCAAATGCTTTGTGGAAGTCTAGTTTGAGTATTATCATTGGTTTTTCCCTCTTTAGTTCACATTGAACCAATTCAGATGCTAGTAGGAAGTTTTCTGCTATTGACCTCTTTGTAATAAATCTTGATTGCATCTGATTAATTAGGTCAGAGACTTTCGGTTTTAGTCCTAATGCCAAAATTTTGCTAATCAATTTTGGTATGCTATGCAAGAGCGAGATTGGCCTGGAGTCTTTAATGTTTGTTGGCGTCTCTATTTTTGGTATCAACGTGATATATGATATGTTTACTCCTGTGAGATCAGGATGGCTTGTCCAAAAATCTTTGAATAACTGTAGTAGGTCTAGTTTTAGAGTCGTTATGAATTTTTTTGTAGAATTCATGGGTAAAACCATCCAGCCCTGGACTTCTATTGTTCGGGATTGCATTAATGCGTTCAATATTTCTTCCCAGTCGAAGTTCACTGATAGGGAGTGCAAGCTCTGTTCCTTAGGATATAGCTCTGCGAGATCAATACTGGGTGACCAGTGTGTTGTCATCGTGTTGTATATATCTCTGATTGTTCGGTGGCAATATGCAATTTTGACACTCTGTCATAATGCTCAATCCCATTGTTGATTAGAACCTTTATACTATTTTTCCGTTGATTAATCGTTGAAGTGACGTGGAAGAAGTGTGTGTTCTCATCACCAAGCTTGCACCATTTGATTTTTGCCGGTTGTCTCCATTTTAATGCTGAAAATTTCATTATCCTTTGTATGTTGTCACAAATATATTTCCTAAAGATGTACTCTCTGGCAGTTAGTGGTCTCCATTCCTCTATTCTGTCAAGGTAATTTGCAATGTATTTGTCGTTACTAAGTAGATTGGGTAGGCTATGCTTCGGTTTGTGCCAAGCTCTTATCTTTGAACGAAGTCTTCTCAGCTTTAGGTTTACAACCAATATACTGGCTAAGCTTATAGTGCCTCTTGTCCAATTTTTGTTACCAAATTCTAAAATTCTGGCATGGATAGCCAGTAGTTTTCAAATCTAAAATTTTTGGAGGGGGAATGTTGGTAGTCATTTATGCAGTGATTGGGTTGTGGTCTGAGGTAATTGCCATATCTGCTTTCACTAAAATACCCTAAAACATCTGGCTCCATTCAGTGTCAATAAGGACCCTATCCAACTTAATCAGTGTCGAATTCATTCTCTTATTAGACCATGTGTATTTCTTATTTGGAATTTCTACATCTACGAGACCCTGGTCTTAGATCCAATTGTTGAAGATATTCATGCCATTCAAATTTAACTGGCTATTATTCTTTTCATGAGCATACCTATACATGTTAAAATCCCCTAATACCATCCATGGTCCCGATACGTTTAGTCGGAGGTTTGTTAACGAATCAAAGAAGGGTTGTCGCTCCTGATCTTCAAAAGGTGCATAGATGTTTGTGATGCTAAACTTCTGGTTGTTGTTTCTTGACTGGAAACTTATCGAGAGAGAACTATCCGCATGCAGAAGGGAGGCGTCGAGCTTTGAACTGCACCATGCCGTGAGAATTCCACCCGATGTCCGAGCTGATGGGTAGTAATGATAATTCCTCAAGTTTGTTGGTAGGAATCTATGTGCTTTGAAGTTGTCAATATTTGTGAGCTTAGTCTCTTGTAAGCAGACAATGTCTGGTTTCAGATTTAATATAGTCTGACATACTAGTGTTGTCTTCAGGTCACCCCCAATCCACGAACATTCCAAGATAAAACCTTCATGCTGAGGGGTGATATCTCCTCAGTGAGTCCCGTCGAAACCCACCCCAACCAAAGTTCAAGCAAATGCTATCTCCGTATGGTAGTTCAGGTTACCTAGCAGAAAAACGAAAAGAGATGACAGTACACAGTAAAAGCAGGAGAGAGATGCAAGAATTCGGAAACCAGAACAAATCCACCCAAAGCCGACAACCGACGATACAAGGCAAGAGGTACAGACTCTAGACAAAAGAAACTAGAGAACGAAAAGGGACTACGGAAAGCCTGAACGACCTAGAGAATGACATTGAGCACAGAACAGAGAGATTAAACATGTAGGGCAAAGACAAAAGCACAGTAACAAAAGACAACACAAAGGGTGGTTGAACCGGGCCAGGGGGCACTAGAGAGAAATCAATCATTTGTGGAAGCACCTGCATCTGGGCGTGCCATCTGACCCAGGAGTGTTGCCTCCCTAAAAATACCAACAGCCTTGATCCCACAAAGCTCCGCAAGTTCTTTGATCTTGGACTTCGGAGTCGACTTGGGCTTCATTTTGATTGGTGGCAATGCAACAGTATCAACCCTTCTTACTTTTAGGTGTCCGTGATGACGATTACCTGACAAAGAGGTAGAACTACCAGAGGAAGTTGGTGAAGTAGCAGCAATTTGACGGCTGGCTTGGTCTACCATGCTGATGTGTTCTCCATCATATGGCTTCTGGATTCTTGGACTTCTTTTGACATAGACCTACATATTCTCGCTTTTGTTGCGGTCGAGGACATAGATTGGAGTTGCATTGAGGTCTGGTATCCCGTCTTTGCCATTATCACTTGGTGGTAGTAACTAAAGTAATTTTGTGGCGTTGGAAGAGGTGGCAATTATGTTGAGTTCACTTGCTTGCAGGGAAGTATCCAGTGCTGGCTGAATTACAAGCTTAGGTGGTATCTTCAAGCGAACGTGGTGAGGTGACTCTTGAGGCACTACTGCCACTAGGCTTCGTTCTGGAAGGAACGGTAGAAAATTCGAGATGACAGGCTGCATGGATAGAGGCATGGTACACACTGGAGGGGATGGGAGGAAGAGGGGTTATTGTCGCTGAAGAGAAGCTTGAAAAGAGTCAGGCGGCAGCAATGCCGGGCTTTGGGAGAGTGGAATGAGCGAGAGGGGTGCAACCTCTGCAGCAAGTGTTTTAAAAGGGACGACCGGCTTAACTTTCTAGTGGTAGTCCACAGCTGGGAGGAGAGCCAATACCGGTCCTTTGTCGCTCGGGAAGCATGCTGAAGGGCAGTGTCCGATAGAACTCCCTAGAGATTATCCTCAAGTTGGTGTTATAGCAAAGGAAAGTAGGCTCATCAAGACCATCAACTTGGGATACCATAATCCAAGTTTCAAGGATTCGGCAGGGACTCAGTTCTAGGCGAATATGGAAAGCACCTTTCTCAAAGGTAACCGTGGCATGTGGAGCGTGTCCAGAGGAGTTGACAATTTCGACCTTTTTGGTTTGCGCTAGGAAAGCCAGGAGGTCAAAGAGGTTTGGGCTGTCATTCTGTTGCAAAGTACGAGGCACGATCTCCTAAACGGAAAAGGGTTGTCAAGGATTCAGAAGCAGTTCTAGAATTCCGAGAGCTTAGTATGGAGCGTGGGTTTGGCGCTCGAGTTGAACCGGGGATAATGAGATTTTGATTTTGGGCAGCATTGTAGTCACTCAACCCAAACCAATGCAACAGGTATCAATTTAATAGGACCCATACACAATGGCCAATTCACTGAGAAGCCTCGATCTCAATTGTACAGGTTTAATACCTTTCTTACTTATATATCCTCGTTCTCTCACTTTATGATTATGAATCAGCTCGTTTGACTTGAACTTGATGCTCAATTGCATGGGGACCGTGTGAATGGTTTTCATATATAATCTAAGAGGCACTTATGTTTTATTACGAGAATCGATGAAATCGATTACAGCTGAAGGTTAACTATAGTCAACTTAACGGCAGAACTACCAACCTCCTCTTCCAAGGAAAGAAGATACGAGTGAATTGGATCGACAAGTCATGCACAGTAGCAGCTAGCTGAAATACGGCAGCTTGTTGATGAATGACGATGTTCCTTCTGATGCACAGTAACCACCTGAAGTACAGTCACATGTAGTAGCACTTGTCAGGCACAGTAACCACCTGATGCGCAGTAGCTGAAATACGACTAGATCGCCTATGGCCTACGTACCCACACTAAGTGAATCATAACTTGATTATGGAAGAAATTCTTCTTAATTGCTCAGAGCACTAGTACTACATCATTCATCCATCTGGCCTGATAAGTCCTTCGGTTAATTAATCACATTTTTTTCGATAACACGCGGGAGAATTGCGTGCAGCAGTGTTACTCAAATCAGTAGTCAACCGCGCACTTCATTACATGTAATATCGCTTGCACTTAGGCCAAAATGTATAATTAAGTATCGATCGCTCTCAGAAACAAATCAAGCCGGGGGCGCTAGGATAGTAATGTGCTCTTAGTTAGGTCTTAGGTGTGACACCTGTGGCTCTATATTTTGTAGTCCTTTGTTCACTTACTGATTAAATGATAGTACTTTTTACTTAGCGCAACGATGGTAATCTCTCTTTCTCTCTCTCTGTTCTCTGATTGAACACCAGCAAGATAGATAGGATGACTGACCTGGCCTGCTGACCACGGTGCATCCTCATCTGGAGCTTGGAATCGCTTTAATGTTATCGTTTCAGGGCTACAGAGAATCTGCATCTAGCATCATGGAAGCCAATTAGGGAGTTCGATCTTTTCTGACCTTACCTTGTTCTTTTGATTATAATTTTTTCGTGTTATTTTCTGAACTTTTTGATCTTTTCGAACTTTTCATGTTTTTAGGCTTTTATTGCATCTCATTGTATCATATTGCATTCATATGAAAAATTCAACAAATGGTATGAAAAATCCGAGTCAAACTAAAAAAAGATGTATTGTAATATAAATTTTTCTGCTTATCTTTTAAGATTGATGAAGCTTTGCCTATTACCCTTTGGAGCTTTAGTATTTCAATTCTTGTTCAATGCCATGTCTAGTTCCTTGACTTGCTAGAATTATCATGTTTTCACATATACAGATAAGTCTTTGTTGTATAAGCTAGAACTCTAAAAACAACTCGAACTAAAAATTGCAATTTGTGGATGTTTTAGCGAGTTGCGCAATTAGTACTCCTTTTGTGACATTGGCCCTGTTAGAATTGCCTTGTTAGCTCTTCAATCTAAAATTAATCATTACTTGAGTTTCTAGTGTTCTTGAGATTCTAAAAACTGCTCTTGTGAAACATGAAAAATCAAAAGATTGTCTTATGCTTAAATTGTGCCAAACTACTCTTACGAGACCGCTTGTCAATGGCATGAACTTAGAGATAGTTTGATGAACCAGACGATCTCATGGGGACTGCTTGTCAGAAATGATATGAACCTCAAGATTTATCGCCCTGGTAGAAGCTTAGAAAGAGTTTGTGGATGGCTCCTAGTCCAGGATCTTGTTTACTAAGATATACCTTTAATCAACTTCTGGTCGAAGCTTAGGATGATTTTGTGGATGGCTCCTAGTCCAGGATCTTGTCACTAAGTTAGATCATTAGTAAACTTCAATATTCAGTGCAAATGAAAATTTGTTGAAAAATGGGCATTTGAGAAAATTTGAGCAAAATGATTCAATACAGGACCTGATTGTCTCTTAATATGGTCTTTGTTAGCTTTTTGATCTTATGTTGACATTTTGACATGGCCAGTTTCATTTTAGGATCCTCGTTGATGAACTTGTCAATTTGAAGTCAGCTTAAATTGATCAAATATATTGTTTTACTTTTGAGCATTTGTGCTTAGCTTTGATATATATGTCTTATCATGATCTTGCTAGCGCTGTGAGGCTTGATATGCTGTTTGTGCAATATTAGAGATGCTAGCTTGTCCTTTTGGGTAATCTCCAAAGCTTCTTGTAATAAAAAATAAAAAATACAAAAATGAAGCCACTCCATTGCACTTCATACATACTCCTTCTTATGCTTCTTATGTTTTGCTTCTTTCTTCATTCTGCATTTGTTATCTCTGGATGAGAGGAAGACGTGATTCCTTGATGACTCCATTGTCAAAGGGGAGAAGATGTGTTAAAATGTATTAATGCTATGAATAGGGGGAGAGATTTTTGGAGAAGATGGATCTTTCAATGTTATATATCATTGTTGTACAAAGAGTGAAAAGATATAGAAAAATGATAAAAGGGGGAGAAATTGAAAATTTGAAAGTTTCTGAAATCTGAGGATCATAGTGAGGGGGAGTTCTTTAGTTGCATTCTTATTGTCTTATTGAATATTCTGAACTTAAATTGCATTCATTTATCCTCACAATGATCATAGATCAATTGAACAATTGTTCTTTCATATGGACCTCAAGTGAGAATTTTGACTCTTTTATGGAAATCAAAGTTTTTGTGCTTTCTTTTGCCTTATCTCACATGCCTAACTATTCTAATGCCAGCTTGGTCATTTACATTGCTTTTTCTTGCTTATGGACCAAGTTGTGCCTTTATGCGAAAACGAAAGTATTTTCCTTTTCAAACCTCCAAATTACAGTTTCTGGATTATTGCCAATGTGTTCATCAAGGGGGAGATTGTGGATATCAAGGGGGATATGCTCCAGATCTTAGAATGATGTGACAATTGGCAATGGAGTTTATGGTTTGTCGTTTCACGGGTTTTCGACAAAGTTTAGATCTGTCAGGACAGGGGCGGTCTCACCGGTCATAGCATGGCGGTCCAACCGGTCCCAAATCGGTCGGACCGGCCGTGACCAAATAGTGTCAAATTGAGCTAGGTCAAAAATAGAAGGTGTAGGCAAGAGAGGGGATTCTATTGCACTAGGTCCCATAATTTTTGGAGTCTCCAGTCAAAAGTACTATTTGTTTTAAATTTTCAGAAGGTTTCGGAATTTCAGGGCTTGAAATTCGGCTAAGTCTTAGGCGGTCGGACCGCCTATAGTGCGGTCCGACCGCAGGTGGAGGTCCAACCGACCACGAGGGGCGGACCGGATTGTCACTTGAACTTGAACGCCTTCATGGCGGCGTTGTTCGCTGGTTAGGTCAAAGTCTTGAGTTTGAGGGCATATGTATTGCATGATGCATGTTTTGACTAACATGGGTCAAGTTGTGAAGAACTTGTTCCCAAAATCGGTTTACTTGTCTATGGTTGTGCAGGTTGCTTGGTGGTCAACGACGGTCAACGGCGAGGATGATCGGAACTAGGCTTGGAGAGCTGAGGTCCAGAACGATCGACGATGCCGAGTGAGGTCAATGACTCAAGCGTGACGCAAGATGGACAAGGGTGACCTATTAGCAAATCCGAGGCGCAAGATTGCGCTAGGTGAAGCTGTTTAGGTCAAAAGGTTAAAGATCGCGCTTTGCGAGCGCAAGCGTGTGACCCGTTTGTTAGTGGGCCTTAACGGGAGCCCAATAGGATCAAACTTCTAGAAGGTCCAAGCCTCCACTATAAATAGGAGATGGTGGTGGCTGCACCAACCCTCGACCCTCTTTATATTAGAAAACCCTAATTTTGTTTAGGGAGAGCTAGGCGTGGAGGCTAGGGTTCTTGAATGTTTGATTGGATTTTCATGCTCTTGGATTGACCACTGATCCTTGATGGAGTGGGTGTAATCCAGCATCAATCACGTTTTAATCTATGAAAGGTTTGCTTGAGATAAGTTTCTTTTCGTTCTTGCTTTCAATTTCGTGATTTTAGGGCTTTCATTGATCCACGAGTTTTTGCTTGATATCGTCACGTGGATTAGCTTCCTGTGTTGTGTGGGAACTCATCTAGGATCTTCGTGATCATCAATCACTCACGAGCAAGCGATTGGATCTAGTTTTCACTTTTGCTCGATTTTAGACCATTCTCCAATCAGATCATAAATGATCTTTGTTTGTCCAAGAATTATCATAATTGTTGATTGGAATATGTCCTTAATATCATAGAGAAGGTGTATACTAAGTTTCGTGAAGTTTAGAGTTGAGAATCAAAAGTTAGATCTATTTGCAACTTCGCCATCTGGTCGTTTTCATTGCTCAGAGGCTGGCGGTCGATCGCCTCGAGGGCACCGGTCCGACCGATTTGGTCAGAGGTCCGACCGCCACTAACACAGCGGTCAGACCGCCAGTACTGATTTGTACTTTAGCTTGTGTTGATTTTTGTTATATTATTTAGGGGGTAAATTGGATTCAATACTAGTCTTCCGCTGTACTGGTACATTGATCTTCATAGCTTCCTCATAGCTATTGGAGTGAAATTGTGTTGAATTCATAATTTATGAAAAAGTGAGTGTGCTCCTATTCACCCCCCTCTAGTCGTCTTTTCGGTCCAACAACATCGATAAAAACACTCTCAACTTCAATGAGGTAGTTGCATATCCACGGGTGATCAAGTGTTGGCTGCCATCGGTGTTGTAGTCAAAAGAAATAATCACATAAAGAAGAAGGGCAAGGGCACATGAATATGCTAGCTATGTAACGAGGAAAGTTATATGATTAGAGATTGTCCAAGTTTGAAGCAAATGAGGGTGCATGCTCAGTGACGGCAGCGAAGAATGATTTAGACGTACTTGTCATGAGTTAATCAGATATTTCTCATGGATGGATATTAGATTTGGATTGTTGGTTCCATATATGTTCGGTGAGGGAGATATTTGGTGAACGATCTCTACATCTGATGCATGGAACTGTTCACTTGGCGGATTACAAGGAGTGTGCAATTACTGAGGTGAGAACGATTACATTGGATATGTATAATGGAGCACATCGCACATCGACAGGAGTTCGGTATGTTCCCGACTTAAATAAAAATCTAATATATGTGAGGTCGCTTGAACTCGAAGGTTGTAAGGTATCACTTCGAGGTGGAGTTATACAAGTTACTTGCAAAGGGTAGGTAATTATGAAAAGTATCTGGAGTAATAGAGGATACCGATTAATAGGTAATCATAAGGGAGGAGAAACCAACAGGAGGTCTAGTAAAATCCTAGTCAGGAGAATAAAACCGTGTCATCAATGGTAGGTTCTCAGATCTCATCTGCAGTTATGTAAGGAACTGCAAAGATGGTTGCAAACTCTTGTAGTCACAGAGGCAAAGGTGCGAGCTACTATAAGATGGAAGATACGGTATCAGCAAGCAGGTGGAGCTCAGTGGCGGTACAAACCTATAGCAAGAATGGTTGTAGGAATAAGAGGTGTGGTTAATCAAATTACACAGCAAAGGAGCTCTCAGGTGGAGGGTTCGGGCAGTCAAGTCCGGACACCGACACACACATTACGATGATGTGCATGAGCACTTGTGGTGGGTGCACTCGCAATGGTGGGAGGAAAAACAAGAAAAGGAAAAGGAAAAAATTGGACCTAACTTGGAGTGAATTCTTGGAGGGACACAGTGATTTCAACGAATAAGAGTCAAGGTGGAAATTGTTGGGTATGGCGGTTCCTATTCTATCCTATTAGGACTTGGAGAGGTGTGCTACAAGGATTTCTATATGAATCTCAATAGGATTAGGATTCTCACTTCTCTTTGGAGGAGAACTAGGTGTGTATTATATAAAATCATGAGGGGTGGTCATGGAGAACCCAAGCCACAAACCCACCCATCTAAAGCAAGAGGCGGACGAGAGCATTAGACACTAGGTCCTAAAAGGTTTGAGAGGGTTGTCAGAGAGCGACAATCCTTTGTACTCTTTTGTGGTCGTGTTTAAGTAATTTACGGTCGTTTTTGCCAATTCTTTCTCTCTCGTCGTAATTGTTTCGACGTCGTTATTTGGTTTTCTCTATGGGGCTCATCTACTTTATTTTTGATACTATACACGTTTGTATTGTATCCCGTAACTCTGATCCGATACGAAGGCTACTGCGTATAAGTAGAGGTGTACAATGAGGTAGAGTGGAGAGAAACAAGGGTAAGCAATAGGATTCTCGTGCTCTCTCTTCCCTCTCTATCAGGTGCCATTAGAAAAATATCAGTTGGACGTTCCTATCAAAATAAAAGACGGGGAAAGAAGAATCGAGAATTTGAGAGCAACAATATATTGGACAGTGGGGAACAAATTTAACGGAGGTGAGCTCATCTTGTGTGGGGTTACCAGCACACTAGCTAGCTAGAGGACACTTAACACCCAAAGGTTGTGGTGAACCATTAGTGGGTGTAAACAAATCACAGAGATAATGCTAGGTTAATGAGGATTAGGACCAAAGCAATCGCAGAAAGAAGAAAGAAAGCTAAGTGTGGGCAACCTGCCTCCTTATCACCATCTTTAATTCTGCCACTATTTTTATTCAACTCATTCCCTGTCACGAAGCCACTTGGCCTTTTTCCCTTTCTTCCAACCTGAAAGGCCCATGGAGATGTGCGGCAAAATATAACCCGTGGAAACATGTATAAAAATCCCATCGACGAATCACTCACAGAAAGACCCCACTAATATGTAGAGGAATTTCTCTTAATGAATTTGCCGATTACTCGTCCTCAAGGGAATTTGTTTGTACGCGTTGATCACCACTGTCAGTTGAGATTTTTTTTTAGAAAAAAAAACTACTGTATTTAAAGGTAGATGTGAGGAAAATCTGGAAAGAGTACTGCACAATGAAATGGAATGGTGATGGATGGATCCCTTCTTCCTTGATTGCCATTCCCTGCGGCTAGCTGGCCCTCTTGATAATTTTGAGATACTTCACTTGCTGGTCTGGAGGGTTCCATTATTGGATTCCCCCTGTATGCAACCACCGCCGTCGTGCACTACTTATTGGAAATAGTCTCATATTAGTTGTGGGAAGAAAAAAACACAACTTATAAGCGTGAGGGGACCTCACCAATTGAACTAGTTTTTTTGGAGGGAGAGAACATAATACCACTTATAAGGCCGTTGCTATAGGGCTTACATACGGTATCCCGTGGGCTTAGCTGTGTTCAGCTCGTTTGGACCTGTGGCTCGGCGCAAGCTTGAGGCCGAGGAGTCGGCGGCCGCTTGGGGAGATCCGAGTCTCCATCGCCGTTAAGCCGCGTCACAGGTGGAGGAGAATCAGCATAAGGAGACGCTGCCCGGTAAGTCGTGTCACTGGCGGCAATGAAGTGGTAGCGATAGCGTGGAGGCCATCATTGCAAGAAGAGTCGATGTCATCGAGGTCGGAGTCACCGGCAAGTTATGTCACTAGCGGCGAAGAGGTGGCGGTGAAGGGTGGAGGAGGTGTGTCTCCCCAATACCCGTTACCGACGAGCACCGACGCTGTCAAAGCCGATGGCGTCGTCGACAACCGGCGTTACAAGATGGCATTGGCGGCCATCTCCATGTCTTGCTGAGAAGAATGACCTTTGAAATGAATAGGCACAACTGGATTAAGGGGTTTATTGTCTTAGTGTTTTTTTTTTTGCATATAAGTCTAGTTAGTCCCTGCATGTAGATGGATATGTACCAGTTGAGTTGAGTTTCTGAACGTAGCTATATGCGTTTAGTTTGCTTGTAGACCGCTTTATGTGAAGGCGTAGCTGGTAGTCTGAATCATGAGTTGAGTCTAAAGTCATCAACTAGGAGAAGGCAAGTCTAAATTAGGGGGAGATTGTTGGAAATTAATCTAGACTTGTCAAGTAATAGGGCGTTAGAATTCTAATGCAATCAACATCAGATCTAATTAGTTTGTTTCCTTTGATATGCTTTCCATATTTAGCTTTTGGCTTTGTTAGTAAATTGATTAGGTAGTCTTTAAAATGATGTATAATCAGTTGTGTGTTTGATAAGCAATAGAAGAGGAAGAAAACAGAAAACACTGTCGTGCGTATGCAGCACAAAAAAAATCCTGACAAATTAATTCGAGGACGTATCTGCTTTGATGCCTATAACCATGCCACGCCTGGCAACTATGCAAGTGAGTCACAAGCTATATATACGATCGATATTACGAGATCTGGCCAGTGCAACTCTTCAGAAAGCAATATATATATAGTACGGTGGTTGTCTCTTACATGTACACAAGGCATGCATGCAGCTAGCAGATGGCACTAACATCTCACAGCCATATTCTGAATATCTGATCACGTACACATGGGTTTACTTTGCACAAGATCGATGATCAAGCCGACTTAATCTGACGAGCAAACTAGCTAGCTAGCTAGGTACGTACCATGCATATATGCGTGCATCGACATATACTTACAGTAGACGAATGCAAGAATATGTATGCATGATCTGATGGAAACGAAAGGCATGTACACAAGCCCTTTCAATCGAGAGACAGCTAAGCTAATGCGATGGATGCATATATCATGAAGCATCGAGCATCTTATGGTAGTACTCTTCGTCATCGATCCTCCACAGCGAATAATCCGCGCAGAACTCCCACACCGGCGACGGCATCGACGCCGGCGGCTCCGCGGAGACGACGTGACCGGCACCCCAACCCTCCGCGTAGCAGGTCGCGGCCTCGGCCGCCGCGATCTCGTTCCACAGCTGGTCCATGCGGTAGTAGTGCTCCTGCTGATCTTGCGGCGGCTGCTGGTGCTGGCTCGCCGCCGTGGTGGCCTCCTCGGCCTCGTCCCCGCTGCTGCTTTCTTGCACTAGCGCTTCGGTCACCGCCGACGATGTGGAGGACGTCCCGTTGTTCAGCGAGGCCGAGCAGGACGTGGACGAGGGGGAGGACGGCGAGGCCGAGGCCAAGGCGGCAGCCCTCTTCTTCCCCTCCTGCACCTGCTTCCTCATGTGCGTCCTCCAGTAGTTCTTGATCTCGTTGTCGGTGCGGCCGGGGAGCTTCCTGGCGATCCGCGACCACCTGCTGCCCCACTGCGCGTGGAGCTGGAGGATGAGGCGCTCCTCGTCCGGGGTGATGCGGCCGCGCTTAAGGCCCGGGTGGAGGTAGTTGACCCACCGGAGGCGGCAGCTCTTGCCGGTGCGCTTGAGACCTGCAGACCCACCAAAGCCACAACCCAAAGATGTGCCGGACGCGCACGCAGAGAAGAAGAAGGAAACAGAGAGGAAGATTGGTTAAACACCTCACTGCCCGTCCTCATGCATGTCTCTCCTGGTGCGAGCGCAGCATGCATGCAACACCACCATACCATATATATTGTGTGTGTGTGTGTGTGTGTGTGTCTATATATCTCTCGCGATCATATCGATCGATCCCCCATGAAAGTAACAACATGATGAACAAGCTACCACTCCATGAACTAGCTAACGTAATGCGTATGCATCTATCTACCTAAAATTCTTGATATTAAAATATATGAGGAAGAAATCAATTGATGATCGATATGGAATTAAATTGAAGGAGGAATGAATTAAATTAATGGGGAATATATATATGTGTGTGTGTGTGTGTGTGTGATGCATGCATGCTGCTTACGCTCGATCTAGTCACCCGCCACCGCGCAAACCTGAGACCTTTGCTAAGAAATCCCAACGACGTTCCCCGAACAAGCGCACGAACCATACCAGGTGGACGTCCTCCTGCTCCGTCCACGGCCCCTTCCTCATCCCACCACCGCCGCCGCCACCACCACCAGTGTTGCTGTTGTTCCAGATGGACATGGTCTCCTCCTCCTCCTCCTCCTCAACTCCCCCTCCTCTTCGGCCTCTTCCTCCTCCCTTCGCCGCCGTCTTCGCCTTGACCACCATCAGAGATCGACAGGCACATGCACCCTCTCAAATATATATCGATCTCTGTGTACTAACTAGCAATTGCTCAAATATATACTAGCTAATGTAGCCTCTGTACTGAGCACTAGGATTATATATAGAGCTAGCTAGGCAGTCAGCGCAGGACAAATAATGGAGGATCAAGGACACACGGAGAGGAGGCCTTGGGGTAGATGGATCAAGGTGAGTGGTGGCAGCTGGCTACTAGTGCCGGCCGTGTTAGTGCTCGGTGAAAGTCATTTAGTGGTGGATCCATGGATCATATCATTGCAAGGACGAGCTGAGCTAGCTGAGATGAGTGATCCGGCCATGATGGCGATCGATCACTGCGTGCTTATGTCCGACTCGGATTTAGCCAATCCAGAATTCTCTATGAAACCACTGTACTATTCTTTAAATCAATAGATAGTGTTCACAGATACATCACTGAATCATTTCATACAGGACGTAAACTATCCCATACATTAATTTACAAACATCAGAGTTCAAATATACCCCATCGGGTCAAGTTTACAATACGGATCAGACCAAATGGATACATTACATAACAGTGGAAGCAAAAGGGGTAGAACACATCTCTCTACAAGCAAGTGACTGGGGTAGCCTATGTATGACCGATATTACCCAAAGACTTGATAATATTGGTTCATGCAAACACCGACTGAGCCAACTAGACTGGGCGCGAGACATAGACTACTAAAAATTAATATAATCTCCACCATCATCTTGGCCATCAGCGCCTGGATCATCGAAATAAGAGTAGTGTCCTTGATCCTTGGCTTTTGAGAGGTTTAGGCGGGGGGAGGGGGGAGGGGAGGTGAGAGTGAGCATAAACAATCGTGCTTCGTGAGCCAGCACACATAATGAAATAATATACATACAAGGCTTAACAAGGATGGCTTGAGTTCTTTTATTTGCTAAAAACAACATTTGCAATTACCATAATTAGCGACTCCTATGACTTAGCATTTTAATCAAACCATATTTTATTAAAGAGAGTATTTGTGCAATATTTATAACGGTGCAGATTCCATCCGCCTTTTACATGGTTCCATCAGGCCACCAAAAGCTTAATTTTGATTACTAGGGTTACGTCCACCCAATTAACAACACTGGGTTACATCGGACAAATCCAAAATTAGGGTTACATCCACCCGATGAGTTTTCATCCCACCCACAAAAGTTTTTGAAATAGAACTAACTCGAGCAAGTTCTCATGTCTGCCCTTGACCGTGGGCATAGCTGTTCGAATATTTTATACTCTGCAGAGACTGTACATTTTACCCACAAGAGATAATCATCTTATTGTATTCCACACGTTTTTGTAGACATTATGTGATGCGGGGTGCCCGATCTTCTCGACGTAGGACCTGTCGATAACTTGTGTACCCTGACGAACCACTACCGATCCCCGCGCCAATGCACGGACTTGCAACTCTATGGAAAATTCGCCAAACACACACTTGATTGGATCCTCGCGACCACAAGCGAAGATCGTCGAACCTCAATTCCCAATGAAAAGCAAGAACGACCCTTTTCTCAATGCCCAATTCCTCCTGCTTTGGCTATAAGCACAACAGAGAATCAAGCAAAAGCTTTGAAAATATATTAAACGTGGTCCGAGGTTACAATGGGGGTCTACCCCTCTATATATAGTGCTCCTACTCCTCCTCATGGCTGGCCAAGAGGCCCTACTCCTATTCTAATTCGGATTTGGAGTCCTACTCCAATTCCAATACATTCCAAAACAGAAAAGGAAACTCTGATTTTACAACCGTCATATTGTTTCGGTCATATCTTTTGATACAGGATGAATTTCGAAGTGAGGAGGATCCGTTGGATCGGGCTTGAAGTTAGCTTTCCAACAAGCCCAAAACACTAAAATCCGACTTCGTATGAGAAAGTTATGGCCTTTTACTCCGGACTGTCCTGCTGATTCCGAATCCGAATTTGAGGCTGATTCCGAATCCGAATTGAATTCTGAGTTGATTCCGAATTTGAATTTGGTTGGGCTTGTGGAAGTTTCGAATTTGACTTGGATTCTGGGCTTCTCTCCTTGCTTGTCTCCCACGAGCTTCTCCTCCATTGTGACGGCCTTTCTTCAAGAATGTACCTCATATCCTGTTGGATAAGCTTCTCTTGTTTTTCAACTCTCTTAGCAAGCTCATGTTGTTCTGAGGTATTTAATGAATTGAAAATATTATATGAAACAACATAGCTAAGGATGTCCGCATCATCCTCCCTTTCTTCAAAAAAGCCGCCCTCGGCTTTTGATAGCCTAAAATGTGCTAGACGAAGAAAACAATGTATATGCATGGTATATGTATTTATCATCCAAACAAGTTCCGTAGCGCATGATGATTTGCCGAACATGTATTAAACAAAGAGAACAACGATATATCGTGATATATGTATGAATCAATTGTTGTGTTATTCGCGTTGTTTTGTACAATCGATAGCTCGAATCACATTTCAAATTGCACAACCGACTCATATGATAAAATTTCACCTTCCCAATACCAAAGTCAAGTAAAGTGGGTGAAAACCAATTGATACCATTCCATAATTCAATTGCGCTACTATGATTAGTTATACATTCAAGAGATAAACAAGTTGGCATCATGTTGCATTCTAAACAATAGACACTTGTATTTAAACCCATCTTAAAGATATCATGACATTGCTTAATAGATGGTTTGCGCAAAACATGTGATTGTAAATCAACAAGATTATCATAGGTAATGTATATTTGATAAACTTGAAACATGTTGTCTACACCAACATCACCAATCAAATTGAATTTATATGTGTGTATGTAGCTATTTACTAGTGATCTTAAGTGTGAAATTTCAAGAACCTTCTTAATCACACTAGATACATGTTTAGGACTATCGAATATGATATAACACAAAGAATTATTAATGTGTATTCTACTAAGAACTTCTTTATGAGTAATCAATCTCACATTATGCAAATTAAGCATATCAAATTTAGAACGTGGAATCATCAAATGAATAATGGAGTTCTCGCTTTACGACCTTGTTTTCATAAACGACCAATTCAGTACAAATAGTGTTACCTTGATCTTCAGGTATTCCCTCTCCATCTATGGTTAGCTCTTTATCTTTCTCTTCCAATGGTGAGGGCTCTTGAATCTCCAACTCCTTATTTGCTTGGTCCACCTGCAGAATGTGGGATACAACACTAGAAATAGAGGGTAAGTTGTTAGGTTCAAAAATAATCTTACTTGTCCTATCATCTATCTCTCTCTTTTCTTTTGGTGTATCTCCCACACTCTCAATTGGGATGCTCTCAATCTCGCGTATGGTGGAATCACACACTCACTCTTTTATCACTCTCACTCAATTTGGCTATGTGGCTCTCATTCTCACATGGGTTTTGATACATCTCATCCTTGTAAGACCGTAGGCAGCAAAGGGCACAACTACCACCAACCACGACCTCCTCACGTGTTGCGGGTTGTGACGGGCAAGACTACTCATCACCTCGGTCGAAGAAAAATTCGATGCTCGATCTTCTTCTCAAGTGACACACCAAAGGATGAATTAGAACTAAAGAGCCACATGATTTAATTGATGTGCTTGAATGTGTTTAAGTCTCTTTTCGCCTTCATAGCAAATTTCACAAGATCTTGCGACTACGAAAATATTCATCTTGAAGTGCAAGAACGATCCGATAATTCAAGCTCGCTTTGAAGTATGTCTTTTCTTGATATGGACTAGTGATATTGGCACGGCGCATTGCATGATTCAACTCAATATAGTAATCTTTGACAACTTTGCATCCTTGTTTAATGCTCTCCACGTGTCGTAGTAGTTCCCGCTCATAATAGGATGGAACAAATTCTCTTCTCATGATGCTTTTAAATGCACCCAAGATGTAATAAATCATTTTCCACCTAGTTGTTTCCACCAACTAGAGGCATAGTCCGTAAAAACAAAGTGGCCACTCTCACTTCCTTGGCTTCTGATTCGAACTTTTGGGATTCAAGCTCGAACTCCATGTTTTGTACCCACTCAAGATACTCCTCTGGATCATTACTACCATAGAATGGAAGATATGTATACTCGCGATCTCCCATTGTTAGCAGCAAAGCAAAGAATATGTATGTAGGTGTATGTGTATATGTAGAGGTCACACAACTCACAATCCTAACAAGGTGAAGTTTCTTTACTGTCCGATAGGAATTAAGATCAACAATACTTACACTTCAGTATGCAGAACCACAAGGTGATGTGTGAGCGAATTTCTAGAGCAAGTCAAAGTATGACAACGGGTGTTTTGTGGAGCTTGGTATGGATACCTACTTAATTTGAAAATTCAAGGTATTGTAAGGCTAAGTAAATATCCAAACTAGAATCCAATGCCTAGTTGCCGATCACAAAGATATAAGTGAAAATCAAAGCAACTCACACGCAAAGATATTGGAACTTATGCAATCAAGGAATGAGCTATGTAAGATATAAGTGAAGAACAAAATAGCTCGTATTGCACAAGTTATAGAAAGACACTAGCTAGTTGCAAATAATGAAACTAGGGCACAAGATTGCACAAAATATTGATATTCTAACAATTGAACCAAGAATGAGTGGGGATTTTCGCTCAAGTTTATGGTTCGGCTATGCGCTTCCTTTTTCCTTTTGTCTTTTGTCTTTTCTTTTTTCTCTTCTTTCTTTTTTTTTCTTCTCTTTTTCCTTCCTTTTCTTGAACTATTGCCAAAATTCTTGTTCTACCAAAAATGAGCAAAAGTTCTTTCCCACCTTTTGATCTTTGAACAATTGCAAGAACACAAGTATTAATATGCAGCCCTAAGCAACGATTTAGCTAGTCTTCAATAGGTTCAAAGTATTCGCAAAGGATTGAAAGGTTCACAAAGGATAAATTGGTTACTCACTTTTTTGGTGTTTTTTTTTATAAACACGACAAAAAAAATCAAACTAGGCTCAAATAAAATCAACGCAAAAAAAATTCAAGATCAGCAAACTAAACATGATTCTAATGGACAAAAACTTAACAAAACTCACTAGAATAACAAATTAAATACTACGGCTGATTTTTTTTTGTATGGCTTTTTCGTGTATAGGAAAAAAATTAGATAACTGGATAAAGATCCTACCGAGTCAACGGAGCTCTGATACCACCTGATGCGGGGTGCCCGATCTTCTCGACGTAGGACCTGTCGATAACTTGTGTACTCGACGAACCACTACCGATCCCCGCGCCAATGCACGGACTTGCAACTCTATGGAAAATTCGCCAAACACACACTTGATTGGATCCTCGCGACCACAAGCGAAGATCGTCGAACCCTCAATTCCCAAATGAAAAGCAAGAACGACCCTTTTCTCAATGCCCAATTCCTCTGCTTTGGCTATAAGCACAACAGAGAATCAAGCAAAAGCTTTGAAAATATATTAAACGTGGTCTGAGGTTACAATGGGGGTCTACCCCTCTATATATAGTGCTCCTACTCCTCCTCATGGCTGGCCAAGAGGCCCTACTCCTATTCTAATTCGGATTTGGAGTCCTACTCCAATTCCGATACATTCCAAAACAGAAAAGGAAACTCTGATTTTACAACCGTCATATTGTTTCGGTCATATCTTTTGATACAGGATGAATTTCGAAGTGAGGGAGGATCCGTTGGATCGGGCTTGAAGTTAGCTTTCCAACAAGCCCAAAAACACTAAAATCCGACTTCGTATGAGAAAGTTATGGCCTTTTTACTCCGGACTGTCCTGCTGATTCCGAATCCGAATTTGAGGCTGATTCCGAATCCGAATTGAATTCTGAGTTGATTCCGAATTTGAATTTGGTTGGGCTTGTGGAAGTTTCGAATTTGACTTGGATTCTTGGGCTTCTCTCCCCTTGCTTGTCTCCCACGAGCTTCTCGTCCATTGTGACGGCCTTTCTTCAAGAACAGCCTCATATCCTGTTGGATAAGCTTCTCTTGTTTTTCAACTCTCTTAGCAAGCTCATGTTGTTCTGAGGTATTTAATGAATTGAAAATATTATATGAAACAACATAGCTAAGGATGTCCGCATCATTATGTGAGTTAAAGAGATCATGACAAGGCCTTTACAATGCATCCCCTAGCGTAAGCTACACCTGCTAAGGTTTCATCTGAGGGTGGTTACGTCAGCCACACCCAGACCCCCTCTTGTGCCACACGGCGGCTTACACCAGCGACACGATCCGTGTCCACGACAGTTTACACCAGCAACACGACTCGTGGGTCACCCCAATGGTGCAACTTGCACTGATGGATACAAATTATTTAGCTAGGTTGATGCCATTATGGATTTGTGGTTGCACTGTTTTACATTAGAAAGTCATCATAGGATTAAGTCATTAATTTATCTAGGTGGTGCATACCACATCCCACCATTTCTCATGCTACATCCACACCAACCAACATACCATCTGCCCAGATGTGGTAACAAGTTATTAGGGTTTTGAGAAGTACCAAACTAAGTTTGCTCAAATATTCCAGTTATTTACCTCCAATGACTACCCAAAACTATTTTTATGATTAAAAGATGATGATTAGGGCAATTAATGCCCTGGTACTTAAGTAAGTACAACCTATAGCTAGTAAAGTTACCACTTAATATCTAGGGTGACAAGGATCATGTATTTCAAATGCCAAGGGATGCTATTTTAATACTAAGATATCAAGTTGGCATAATTCTAACTTCAAGTTTAACATACATTTGCATAATGAATTAAACATGCAATTTGATAATTTAAATAAATATAGATTTGCACAAATGTAGGCTCAATATGATCAAAGTGTTGACTCGCCTAAGTCACATGCAAGGGGGTCTTGAAAGTCCTTAGCCTGATCAAACTGAGGCTCTCCTGTGTCTTCGAACTCTATTTGGACGATTGCATCGGAAAAAGAACAAACAGACGAGCAAAGCAAGTAAATACAAAAAATATCAAATAAACACCAAATTGAACACAACCACTGCCAAAAGAAAGGTTTTGAATTAGAAAATTTTACAAATAAATTTCATTAAATTTGGAGTTAAAACGAGGAAGAACGGGCTCTCCGAAGTTTACCTTTTGAAATAAATCCAAAAAAAATGAGGAGAGAGAATCTCTCTCATTGACAGGTGGGGTCCACTGTACAGTAGCTTGGTCCATGTGAATAGTGCATGGACCTTTGGTCCACGTGCACTGTGCTTGGTCCACAGCCACGTGCATTGTGCACTTAATGCACCATGCCCACATATCATTGACTCATAGTTAAAACTCCTCATTAACTATTCATAGACCCACGCGTCAGTGCAACAAAGCAACAGTTAAACCAACTTAGCTGCCGCTTAGCCCTAACGACAGAGATTATGCTTTAAATACGCAGCAACAGTAGCTGTATGCTTCAGACAAGCATAGGAGCTCCAGGGAGCTTCTCGGCTGCGCTCAATGGAAGAGGGAGGCAAGGTGACAAGGAGCAAGGGCATCTCATCACCGGCATAAATAGTCGAGGAGGGAGGGGGAAGATGGCCGTTGAGGGCGCTTTGAAGGCAGCGCGACGCGGCTCGGCGGGAGCGGAGGACGCGGGCCGGGGGCACACGGCGGGGAGAGGAAGGAGCAGGGGATCCGGGCAGGGGCACACGGTGCAAGGGCGGTGGTGCACTGTAGCAGAGTGGGCGAGGCGGCGCCGGTGAAAACGACAGAGCCGGGTCGAGGGCGCGGGCACACACGCTTTGGACACGTCCTGGGCGCGCCAACACGGTAGGGGGTGGCATGAGCCAGCTGGGCCGAGCTAGGGGGAGGCAGGGGAAAGGAAAGGGATGAGCCTAAAGGAGGAAAAGAAAACTAATGTTTTGAAATTGAGGGAAAGTTTTGAGTTGCACTTTGAATTCAAAACTGAATTTTGGAAACATTACAAAACCAAAAAAGGGATGTTACAGCTTATCACCATCTCCTTTTTTTTTTCTTCTTCTATAGGTTGCTTTCTATCGCTCCAAGAGATCAAATTTGGTCCAATGTAAATAGAAAAACCCCATGTTGACCATCAATCATCAGGACACCCTGCCCAATCGGCATCGGAGAAGTCACTCAGCAACATAGAAGACGATTTCTGAATTTGTAGACCAACGGAAGATGGTCCTCTAATATATCTCAATACTCTTTTTACTGCATTTAAGTGAACATCAGTGGGACTCCAAAGAAACTGACAAACCTTGTTGACAACAAAGGAAATATCAAGTCTTGTCAGAGTTAAATACTGCAAAGCACCAACTATGCTTCTATACTGAAATACCTCCTTCTTAGACAGTACAGTACCTTGAGTCTTGGAAAGTTTCTCTAAGGTGGTCACTAGCGTAGACACTGACTTGCAACTGCTCATATTAGCTCTCTTTAGCAAGTCATTGATATACTTTTTCTGAGTTAACAACATACCTTTGTTAACATAGCCAATGGGGCCCCACTCCCCATTCCCCGTCGGGGAATTCACCCATTAGGGGTCGGGGTTGGGGCTATTTCTTCTCACATGGGGATGCTAATATGAAAAATCTATTCCCCATCGGGGGAGGCAGGGCTGGGGCCATTCCCCTACTCCCCATCCCCGCTACCCGCATGGGCCCCCGATAACCTCTCTAACATGTGGGCCACTACCACAATATCGAGCCTCTACACTAAGCCAGCCGGCCCACAAGCCATAGCCCACCAAGGTACTTCATCCGGCCCTACGTCACTCCTGCCATCTCTTCTTTTCTCTCCCCGCTTCAACTCCCTTCGTCCTCCTCCTCCCAAATCTCAATCCCCTGGGCGCTGTCGGTACCCAAACCCTCGTCTCCTCCTCCCTTCCCCTACCCACCACAAACCCTAGCCCTAGCCCTAGCCCCAGTCGAGGGGGATTTCGCAAGGAGTGGTGGTGCCCGCGAGCTCTCCAGCCGTGTGTCGATGTCAAGCAACGGCGCCACCACCCGCCGCTCCTCATCGTTGGCGATGACCGCGACAGCGAAGCCCCCACCATGGAGAAGAACGCTGGGGGAGCCAAGGCGGCTACGCAGTAGGCAAAGAAGTGCGTCGTACTCGGCAACATCACCAATGTCGCTACGGGAGGGAGGTCTGGCTTCGGGAAGGTCGCGGCCCCAGCGGGCAATGCGGTAAGGTTCCGAGAGTGAGGGATCGATGTGGGATTGGGGGATTGTCTTGTGAAATTGCTGGTGTTTTCTTGTCTAGAGTTGATATATTTTGGGTCTCAGTCCCCGTGGGGCCCCGATAACCTGATAGGGGTAGCGAACGGGGGAGAATAGCACCCAAGGACGGGGATAGGATTTTTCCTTCTCTTGGGGGCGGGGCTGTTCCACCAATCCCCGCCGGGGAATGGCCCTGTTGCCATCCCTGATAGCCACATAGATTGCCTCAACACCAAGTAAGCAACTCAGTTTTCCAAGATCTTTTATAGCAAAGTATGCTGAAAGCTGCTGAATCAATTTGTCTGATGCCTTAGCACATGATCTTGCAATTATAAAATCATCTACATATATATACATATATATGATTACTCCACCATTACTAACGATGAACAATGATGTATTTGTCTTTGAAGACTGAAACCCGAGCTCAAGTAATTTCTAACTCAGCCTTGCATGATATGCACTCGGTGCTTGTTTCAACCCAGTTTGGAAACCGAGCATCCTTGTAACCTAGTGGTTGTGACATGTAAACCTCCTCTTGTAATACTCCATGCAAAAAGGCATTTTTTTATATCAACTTGACTCAAATTCCATCCATGAGATATGACAATGGACAATACCAAATGTACTGTTGTCAGTTTGACAAAAGGACTAAAGGTGTCTGAATAGTCTATGTTGCACCTCTGCTTAAAGCCCTTGGCTACTAGCCGTGCTTTGAACCTATCTACTGTGTCATCAACCTTTTGTTTGACTTTAAATACCCACATGCAATCAATAATGCTCTACCCCTCCCGACGTGGAACAAGATGTCACGTGTTGTTCTTTAGAAGGGCAGAGTACTCGGCATCCATAGCAGCTTTCCACGGTGGACCTTCTAGAGCTTCGACATGTGATGTGGGCTCAACTATAGCAGAGAATGCTCTTTGAACTAGTACAAAATAAGCTATCCTGGACGCTTCATCTGTGCTGTACTCATCACATACGGTTCCTTTGTAACAAAATCGTCTGTGATAATTCACAAACGGTTCTTAAGAATAACCATTTGTGAAAATCGCATACGTCACAGTCTGTGATAGTGGAAACTTCACAAACAGATCTTACTAAGAACAGTCTGTGATATACTTTCCCGGCTAATTAACAAATATACCATAAATTACAATAATGATACTTGCACACACACACAATCTTCTCTAGCTACTTTATATGGTCCAGAATGCGCTCCATCTTCAACTCTAGCATGCTCCAGATATATAATTATCACAGACGGTTTGTAAATAGAACTGTTTGTGATGTTTATCACTGACGGTTATTAACAAGAACCATCTCTGATAATCATTTTTTCGGTTGTCGTCCATGCAGCATGAAGAGTATGAGACAGCAGCCACGCTAACTTCATCGATCAAGCCTGCAAGTTCAAGAAGTATGGCTGCTAGGAGATCGCATGAAGAGACTATTTCGCTGGCATTCCTCCAGACACAACTGCAGGCCTCGGATATGCCACGTAGCATGTAGAATCCTCCTCCTCATACTGCTTGGGCACATCTAAGATCCTCCTTATACTGGAGGATGATCTTCATGCGCTCTCCTGGCAGCTATGCTTCTTGAACTTGCAGGCTTGATCGACGAAGTTGGTGTGGGTGTTGTCTCATCATCCTCATGCTGCATAGATGACTGCCAAAAAAAAGCAACCGCATCAGAGACAAAGGAATACTAACCTTAGATCACCAAGAACAAATAGCAGATCAGAAAGTAGCTTCGATCTGGACTTACTCGTGGAAGTTCGAGGACGGCTCGCCATCTTCATCACAGGGGGGGTTCATTAAAGAGAGTGGAGAGTTTTACCCCGGTGACTCTGATTTATTGTAATTAACTTTCAGTTGTAATCAAATCACTCTGTAATTAGATCATTAAAATGATTTTGTAATTGATATTGAGTTTGTAAATCACTTTGAGTTGTTCTATATCAAATCAATTGTGATATTTTTTATGTTTGTTTGTTTTCAAAGGGCATGGCTAGCATTACCTGAGGCTAGCCAAAAAAATCAAAATATATTTAGGTATAGAACGAACTAGCACAGACGATTTTGTGGAATAAACTATCTGTGAATGATACTCACATACGACTACTACTAACAACCGTCTGTGATATGTATACAATTACAGACGGCTACTACTAATACCCGTCTGTGATATGTATCCAATCACATAAGGCTACCACCAACAACCGTCTGTGATATGTCGCATATCACAGATGGCTACTATCAAAAACCGTCTGTGATATGAAGAATATCACAAACGATTTTTATAGGAAACCGTCTGTGATAGTATGCCTTCATAGACGGGTTCTATAAAAAATCGTATGTGATATGTAGAATATCGCAGACGGTTATTATAAGAAACCATATGTGATATTATGACTTCACATAAAACTGGGGCATACTCCACCATTACAGGAAAGACTCTATTCGAGCTAGTTTGGAAAACAAGTAGAGGGGAGGTAGAAGACTGGTACAATAGGTCACTTCGCCTAGATTGGGGATGTCGGATTACTGGGAGATGCTCCAGAAACGGAAATGGGCTACCAAGAAGGCACGGACGTACCCTGATAGCTCTTGCAAGGATGCTCCTGTACCACCAGAGTGTCCACGCCCTTAGTGCGACTGTGGTAACCTGGCATGGATCATTCAATCTACACATCCTAGTACCGCCGCACGGGCTTACTACATGTGCGAGATTGTCGCGTAAGTGAATGTCATACATCGATATTTTACATTGCATGTTTCATTTTAAATATAACTGATTTTATCTGTGCATGGCAGCCGTCGGAGCGTTGCTACTTCTTCCAATAGACATTCATTCAGCATAAATACATATTGAACTACGCAGTTGCGCCTGAGGCCTTTGCCCGTTGGAAACCTTAGTCAATCAAAACTGGGAAGACAAGGGAAAGACATCGATAGTCCCTGACACACCTGTTGCACCGAATATTATTCTGAATAAGGACAGACCCAAGAAAGACCTTTGGGCCGAGTACTGGGAGGCCCGAGCGAAGGCCCGAGCCCATAAGGGAGAGTAGGACGTATGTCCGCAAGCCTGACTTGATTTCCATCCATCAAGTATTTTCCTTTCAAAAATGTGTGTTTGTATCATAGTTGTAGTTTGAGTCGAAGGTTTGTGTATGCAGCCATTTGTACCGTAGGAATAGCCAGGCAAACATATATGCACTTAACCAGGCCCAACACGCCATGTAATTCAAGCCTTTATGGTCAAGTGTTATGCCAGGCTTGCAATCTCATCTTCATTGCTCCATTCTCGTCTCCCTTAAACCGAAGCTTACAAAATATTTTTTTTAATCAAATTTTGAGTTATTTGTGTAAAAACTTGAAAGGGTGAACATCGATGTAAAATGATAAAACATAATTTATTTACAAACATTGCATTCATCAAACTCTGGATTTTTTTAGCCACTAACAATTATTCACAAGCAACTCTTCCAACAATTTAATTTTGTAAAATTGAAGCTAAGTTTATTTTAATTATTTTTTTTTAAAAAAAACTAGCCTATTGTCGCCGCGTGGGAACACGACTAGGCTCAATCGTCAGTCTGATTTGCGACTGGCCTTAATCGCGTTGTCGCCCAGCGACCGTGCCAGTCATGGGTCTCAGTCGCGCCACCAGCTAGCAACTGAGACACGTGGCCTCAATCGCGTTTCTACCGTAAGGCCGAGCCACCCACGTCAGCCAATTGCTAGGCTACCGAGCGATTGGGCGCAGTCGCTCAGCAATTGTAGGTTATTTTTGTACAAATATTAAAACGTGGTTCATTTGTGTAAATTTTTTTTAATATATGGTTTATTTTGAAGAAAAAAATCGTGATTCTTGACGCCTTCTAGACGGTGTAGTCATAAGCATCTTTAGTAGTGATAGCAATGCATCCATGTTACCTACTTATTAATCTCCATGTTGCAATTCTTAAGCATATCCTTGCGCATTTTTTGTAAAGAAAAAGAATGAGAGAACATGTTCTCTGACGATAAACAAAAAAGATCAACGCAAGCTGCATGCTTGCATCATATATAAGATGCCCGGATTAACAAAGTTAAATTAAAAGCCAAAATAGTTACTCCACACATTGCATTCACCTGGTTGATGGTTATAAATGCCTTTTTTTTTGCAATGGGTGTATTTTCGTTTTACTGCTAATTTACAGCTACATCCAATTAATCAACGATATACAGCTACTGCCACGTATCAGCATCGGATTGTGTAAGAGTGGTTTTTTGTTTTGTTTTTGAGAAATGTGTGTAGTGTGGGGGCCATGCATGAATGTTATTTGGGGAAACTAAAGCAAAGTAGTCGCCGTGGTGGTCTACCACTCAACCATGCTATTAGTGGTATCCACCCAACATTATCGCACACAAAAAAAGGCATACCCCACTATCCATTTTTAACCATCTTGGTTCTTGGCTTAGTATCCTACTTAATTAATCGAATGCCTCCGATCAGATCAGCTCAAAATTAACATTATTTGTTCAAAGATGCAGAGATCAAATTTCAAAATAGAAGGGCCAAAATGGCACCCCAAACTCACCAAGATGGATTAAAACGGGACAACAAAGATGTCAGTATGAGGGCTCGTTTGTGTGGGAACACTGGAATTTTGTCAGAATTTTACTAGAAACAGAGCAACAATTTTAGTTTTCCTCCATTCCGAATGGAGGTGTAAAAGGGGGTCAGATTAAACTGAAGGACTAATATGACATCGTTGAGAAGATAATACTACTAATGATGTCTATCTTTGGCCACAGTAAGCTAGGCCTTTTTCACCATTCCTCCCAGGAAAGGTGAAGTGATAGGATAAGTGATGTGGTAGTGAACATTACGTGCAACGTCCGGTTGAAATTGCAGCTTAATAACGCGTAGCACGATGATGTATATACTGCTTGTTCTGATGTGTGAGGTTCAGAAGGGTTTGTTCGACTTTTACACTTAGCACCTGCATCAGTAAGCTTAGAAAGCAGTGCAGCACTATATATCAGCAAGCTAACTGGTCATCAAGTAAGAGAAGCAAGAAGAAGCTGATATCAATTAGCAAGCTGAGCAGAGCTAGCTGACAGCACACCAATAATCTGTTTTTATTTATTGTTATTATTTGAACATAGGTACACAACCTGGACTAGGTTATGGTTTTTTTCTCTCTCACATAGTGAAGCATGAATCTGAAGAAATTAGCAAGGAGAAATTTACTTAGACAGGAAGTTAGCATCTGAAGATAGATGTTGCTGACATGAAAGGCATGCAGCTGGGGAAAGGTGGCATGGACAGCACCTTGCATCCGGCCTGCAGTTTCTTTATATCAATCAATCTAGACGATATCTTATTCTTATCCCGTACATTATTATTCAACCCGGTTGGCCACTCGAAATTGCTTTTCATCTGAGCGCAAATCACCCGTTTGTTTTCTCTCGACAAGATTTGCAACGCTTAGATATCGAGCGTGGGCTCGCAATTACATGGTTTCCTCTGTGAAGTTCCCGCAAAATTCTCTTATATGATTTCGTGTGAAATTTCTGCAAAATTCTCTTATATGATTTCGTGTGAAATTTCTGCAAAATTCCTGGGAGCGAACCACATGAAGAGCACATGCCCCGGAAGAAGACACTTGTCGCCGGTGGGGGCGTGGGAGTTTACCGATCGACACGGCGGCCATCGGATCACGATCGAATGGGCCCCGATCCAGACCTATCCGAACCTATCCTATCCCATACATCAGCAAGCAACACTGCAAAGACCAGAGTGGCAGTGCTGAGAATACTACACAGGATAGTTGTGGGCCCTCTGCCGTTGACTTTGAGTTTATTTTTGTTAATTTGTGTAGAGTTTATTTTTACTATTTGATCGCGTAACAATATTATTTTAACCATAAACTCTCCATTAGCCAGAAACGTGTCGTATGTCCTCTACTGCTATAGGCGCTTTCTTGTACCAGCAGCGTATATATCTTATCTTAACTAATAAAAGAATGAGTTTACCCCTCCGCGGTGGAATGATCGTCTGCGCACCACGCTCACACTCACCATATCCTTGGTTTGCGGCAACCGTCGCCACCACCTCTTGCCTCTCCCTCAAAATGTCTTCCAGATCCCAACCGCCTTCCCTACTACTGTATCCGTGTATCGACCCCCACCTTGCCAACCTCGTCGACAACGTTGTGCTCCCCACCCTGCACTCGCCGCCGTCGATGACCGACTTGCTATCCAGCCCTGCTGCCACAACCCGAATCGCTCCTCCTTCCCAAATCCACAACCCCGCATCTTCTCCAAATCCATATCCCAGTGCTCAAAATATCAAACCCTAAATCCCCAATTCCACTTCCATGGCTGCTACCTCCTACCAATGCGATCATGCCCCGTTCGTTGTCAATCCCGTCACCTCAACTCCGATACCTTGCTTGCAAGTCAATGATGGATCTAGAGACCGTGGCGTGGCAGGGAAACATTTGATCTTGGAAATGGTAACTCGGGTTCTAATTCGATTCCTCAGTTTAGATGTTTATGCAATTCTGGAGAGGGTTAATGTCAATGTTTGGACAAAATCAGGAGTTTGATATATTTTGCACTGATTTGGCTTATTGGTGAGGCAGGATTATTAGCTCATCGATCATCAGTTGATTAAGTTATAGGGCTTTCGGATGTGATACTTTGTAATCATAGTTAGTCTTTTGTTTTTCCTGTGATTTTTAGGTCAATAACCGCATGCGTATATTTGGCAAACATTTCTGCACAAGGTAGCATGATGCTTTATTTCTGCATGTACAACACAGTGCTGTTAGCGCACAATCTGCTTATTGCTTTTCTCTTATTCTTATCTTTGATGCCTAAATTTGAGCTTTAGTGAACCAGTTTTGGTCCACTGAGACGTGCATAAATAATTCAATGATATTAAGAAACAACAATCTAATATTTTCATTTTTGTTTATTTTCTCCTCATTTTGCCCTTTGCTGCTTATAAACAGGGCATGTCTATTTTCCCTATTCTATTGATGGGTGATTTACAGTTGGCTTGCTTGTAAGTCTTATTCTAGGAGGCAACTGCTCCAGGGCTATAGAATAACTAAAAAATTGCTTCCCTTAGGTCCTTTCACCTGTCGGCTCCATGCTATAGTTCTATCAGTTTTGATTATTCCTTTCTACTAAAGTTATGTATTATTCGCAGAAAAATAAATTTAAGTCAAGTCGATCACTTCTCTTGTGCTCAAGGAAGTAGAGGACCATATTTCAATTGGCTGGGCTCTGAAAATTCGCTGGATCATTGATTTGACAAGCCATTCATGCAACTCCTCAGTATAGAATTCGAATATAAGGTTTGTTGCTTCTCAAATCAGATAGACATTTGTAGTATAAAGTATTCTATTTTGTTGTTCCTGTTACTTTTAAAGTTCTTAATTGTACAAATACAGTGAATCTGACATAACAAAAAATTCTGCAAAAGGTAGATGATTTGATAGGAATTAAAACAACAAGCTGTTGTATATGTGTAGTATTGCACTGGTTGGTCTAGGAAGAGATCTACACGGGACACATCAGCAGCTGTTAGTGAATTTTTCTGATATCCAGATCCTTTCTTTTGCAAATTCGACAACAGAGTATAGCACCATTCTTCAGTATAAACAAATTCTCTTTAGACTTCAGTAATTGTATTAAGAAAGAAGTCCATTTTATCCCCCCCCCCCCCCTAATCGACATGCGGACACCTAATCCCCTGAACTAAAAACCGGACCTTCGACACTCCGAAGTTGCAAAACAGGATAACTTACCCCTTGAGGCAGTTTCGTGCGATGGTTTTGCGTATGTGGCGTCCGTTTGGCCCGGTTTCGCCAGGTAGGGTGCGGACTCGGCTGCGACGTGGCGATGACTCAGCCGTGTACACATTATCGTTCTTTTTTATTTGTTCTTTGGCATTGCCTCTACATACCACCCGACGCCGCCTCCCCATCCCATCCCGCTCGAGCGCCACCTCCCCCATCTAGTCTGCATCTCCTGCGGCCGCGTCCACGACACTGGCGCCGCGGAGTTCGTCCATCAGGCCTCCTTCACCGAAGAGGGTCGGCCCGACTTCTACGTCTCCTCCTTCGTCCATCACCACTCCCAATCCCCCTACCTCGAACAGAAGCTCGCCGCCGCCATCACCTCCATCGCTGCCCGCCTCAGCCTCTCGCTCACCCGCGTTGAGGAGGCCCACCGCATGGCCAACCCCACCAAAGCCTCACCACCCCGCCTTCCCAGCTGCCTACACCTTGCTCGTCGAACGATCCCACCGCATCCCGCTTTTCATCGACTAGCCCCCGTGTGTCGCAAGGGGCGCTGCCAGCCTTCAGCCTCGGCACGAGGACGGGCGTTAAGAGGCGGCCCTCCTCGGCGCAAAAGGCCTCCATGCCGGTGAGGACCTCGAGGAGTAGGACACCAAAGCTGTGCACGTCGCTCTTCTTGGTGACCACGCTGGAGCGAATGTAGTGCAGGTCGACATTGCCCGAGGAGCCAAGCATGGTGTGCGCTGATGCCCACGGGCGGACGGCGGCAGAGAACCCCATCTGCCCGACCTGAAGTCGCAGAGCTTGGCAGACATAGCCGCATCGAGGAGCACGTTCGAGGCCATGACGTCTCCGTGCACCACCTGCGGCTCGCACTGTTCGTGCAGGTACTCGAGTGCACGCACCACTTGCAGAGCCACCGACACCCGCTGCGCCCACAACATCGTCCCCGCGGCCTTGCCACCGCCATGGAGTTTCTCGTGCAGGCTCTCGCTCGCCACGAAGCATGCCCTGCTCTGCATCGACCAAAAACCAGAACCTTTCAGCACGACGCGCACATGGTGGTACAGAACCTGCTCGAGCAAATGCCGGAGGCAAGCGCTCATCGCGAGAAATCAAATCAAGCACCCACCTTGCTGGTCGCAGAAGGCGAGGAGGCGGACGCGGAGGAGCGCGTCGAGCTCCTGGAGGAAGACGCGGTGGAGATGCTCGCTACTGGATCTTAACGGCGACGAGGGTGCCTAAGAGGCGGATGAGGTAGACGGTGCTAAACCCACCCTCGCAGACCACCACCGAGGTGAACCTGCCTGTCAATGCCAAGAACCTGATGCTGAACGCGCCCGTGCTGCTCCGGCTCATGGCGCAAGATCCATAAAAGAACAAATAAAAAAGACTGCCAACTCACCTAGCCCACACATCAGCCTATGTGGCGAAACCAGGCTGACCGGATGCCACATGCGCAATACCACCGCACGAAACAGCCTCAGGAGGTAGGTTGTCTGGTTTTGCAACTTCGGGGTGTCAAAAATCCATTTTTTTAGTTTAGGTGGTTAGGTGTCCGTATGTCCATACTTGAGAGGGTAGAATGGACTTCTTCCTTGTATTAACAAAGTTAGCAAGTATATATTCCTTTATTGGTGTGAGGAACATTGCTGCATAGCATTGTAAAAATTGGTTACTTGACTTTATAGGAAGATCAAGCTAAATAGAGCGGCTATGATTGCATTGTTTTGGATAGTAACCTAGGAAATGGAATTATATTTCCACTACATTGAATTATTTTTTAGCTTTCTTAGTACACAAAGCAAGTTACTGAAGTTAAAACAATCTTACAATTTCTGAAGTAAAACATCTTTTTTTCTTAGGCGACCATTATTTACTGTTGATAAGTCATTTCCTTATTAACACTATGTTCTTATTTACTTATGCATCTTTAATGACAGCAGATACTAATCTAACCATGGAAAAAACTGATGACCATGAGCTGTGATAGTCCAGCTGCACCAATACAACACAAGGAGAGCTTGATACTGTATTGGATGGTAAAACATCTCAATCGACAATATAACTTGCACTTACTACTTGAAAATTGTACTACATGTTATAAGAATTACTACAATGCAAGTTACTGAAGTAAAACAACACTATATTTGATTACATCCAGCCTGCTAATTGTGCGAACATACTTGTCTGCACTAATGCATCAGTACATAGTCCTTTTATCATTTGACAATTGTTTCTTCCACACATGTTGGAACAAACTTAATTGGAAACAAATTGCTAATGTTGTTCTAATGTGCTTACGAGTAGAAGTGAAATTTGGCATTCTGCATGTCTCTATTGAAGTGTCGAGTTTGTGTCTACAGTTCTCTATGAATTAGAGATAGCAATTCACTATGCATGCTCTATTTCTGTATGCTAGCTACTCATAATTAAGGAGTTGCCACCCTTTTGCATTTCACTATGCATGCTTTGGTTCAGATTTTTGTACTTCAGTGCCAATGGAATGCATTTTTTATCCATGTTAGAAACCTGATCCAAATTTGTACCCCTGAAATATTTGCACTTTACTGTAATTAAACTCCATGTGTTCTGTCGCAGCCTCATGTTTGCTGAAAGATAGAGATTAATGATGGTTCAATAATGCCAAGATACTAGCATTTGCAAGTGATTTTTTAAAACAGATACTTGATTATTAAAGAGTTCAATCTATTTCAATTATCTAGCACCATTCTTTGGCCTTTTCTGATTTTTTTTGGACTGTTTTGGACTCGGGTGCGATGGTCCTTTCACTACTAATAAAAAGAGTTTACCCCTGCGCAGTTTGTGTTTCCATTGCAACGCATGGACATTCTACTAGTAGCATATCAAAAGGGGAGATATACCGAACAGGCCCAAGGTCAATCACCGGCCGGCCAGCAATGGAGGAGGGCGCAGTGCAAGTTGAGGATGAAAAGGTGGAGGAAAGAATAAGATGAAGCAAAGTAGGACTAGTAGCAGAGGGAGCTAATGGCATGGAAACAACTGGGCGGCACTGCTGGAGAGCCTGGAAAGAAACAAGCCTATGTGCAACTATCATGAGTCATGGCTGCAAACAAGACTAAACCTTCTTCACTTCAGTACGTAGCTTGACATTAGAAACAATGGCTTCTTCCGTGACTAGACACAAACACAACCAGCAGCGACGACGATACATAATGAATAGATTTAACAAAGTTGTACTCATAATTGATCTGTTTCAACAAAGAGGTTGGGAATAGATTTAATAAAGTTGTACTCGTAATTGATCTGTTTCAACAAAGAGGTTGGGCCTGGCTAGAATCATGATTCAATGACCAAAGTGTCGGGAACTATAAAATCACATATCTGCATTCCAAAGTGCGATAGGCGACAGGCAAGCTGGAAGCCAGCAAGGGAAAAAAGAAAAAAAGAGATATCACAATTCAGCCATACCGTGAACCTGCTACATCAAATTTCAACCTTATTTAGGAAGTGCAGCATCCATAATGAGCAGCTTGACCTCAGCTCTTTGCACTCTCCTCCTCTTTCATCTTTTTCTCCCACCTACGTTTCTGAAGAAACAAAAATTCAAGCACAGCACACACACACACAAAGAAGAGCCAGTCAGATATTTTCTTTCAAGGCATGCCACAGTTCCATTCAGTCACTACCATAATCATCGCAATATTTAGTCTTGCACAGGTATGCAGCAGTTTAATAACAGCTCAACTGAAACTAGCAGCGTAATTTTGGAAAGAACATATTTTGCAAATTGAGCCATTACTAATTTATGCATGATAAGATAAACAGTGGCGAGCAATTCTCCGGAAATTTTATTATCAGTGCAGATATTTATTTCCCGTGCCCCATTACCATTCTAGTGCCCTGATTGGAACAGTTTATGCTTATCTTATAAGCTGGCTTATTGGTCTTATACATACCTTACATTTTGTTGCACAAAACCAACTGTATAAACTCTTGTAAATTTATAAGACCACTAAGCCACCCAAAGCAGTGTAATTTTCTCTTTAGAAGTGAAGCTTGGGTATACTTAATTCTTCAATGCTAAATTATGCTGATTTGAATGGTAAGCTCAGATTATGAGCCTGCATCTGCAAGCATAAATGTCTCGTGCTTACATAAGCTGTAGTTGGGGGGACACGGAGGCAAAAGGTAGATTTTGAAGGAGGTTTTATGGGGAATTGCCTAAATAGATCATAACACTAGGAGGTTAGTAACCCCTTACGCCCAGCTTCGTGTGGCTTATCTACACAAGGTGGGCATGACCTGAAATATGACTATGCTTACAACCAATCAAGCACAAAAATTCCTAGTTACCAACACTACCTATGTTTTCATTATGTCAACATAAGCTAGTTGTTGAGCCAAAATATTAAAAAAAACGATCTCTAGATTTTATTTCATATGCCGTCATAAATTAGAACCAGACAACTTGTACTTATATGATAAATTGAGAATCCAAACTAAGCCAAACAGACCCTGAACTCATCTAAGGCAAACAAGACTTAACAGGGTCTCAAAATAGAGGCCATATGTTAGAACCAAATAACATCTTGTGATTATATGAGAACTTAAGGATCAAAAGGCAGGTAAAATAGGACCTGATTTAAGCCAGACAGGGCCTAGCAGGCTCTCAAACAGAGGGAATGTATATATTAGAATTAACTAACTATGAATCTTCATGCTTTTTCCACCAGCGCATATCTACTAGATACAAGAACCCCGAGTGGTTTGCAGTAGTGTGATCAAGGCTGACACTGAGATACTGTTAGTGCTAGCTTTAGACAAATCAAAAAAAATTATGTTAAAATATCAGTTTACGTCGAGCAATATCACTTACAGTTATACACGAGGATCCTAATACCAATGTCAGTGTATGAGACACTGGATGTCAATTAAAAACAACAGGAAGCACAAAGATGAGATGAGGAAGCAAACCTTGTAGTCGAGGAGCATCTGGGGCATCTTCTTCATCAGCTCAGCAGTATTGGCACGCCTGAAAAACAATCAAACACCCAATCAAACATGAAGCAAGAAAGCAAATCGAATGCGCGTCGCAAGGGAGAGCCAAGAAATGCGCGGAGCTTACTTCTCGGCGGCGATGCGGTCGCACTTGTGTCCCTTGCGCTTGGTGCGCATCTCGCCGCGGAGAGGGTCGTAGGTCCAGTCCTCTCCGGCGAGGATGACCTCCTTGCGGAGGCGGGCGCGCTTGCGGGCGCTGAGGCCGAGGGGCTTCCAGGCGCCTAGCTCCCAGTACCCCCACACCCCCTTCGCCAGCTCCCCCTTGTACTTGGCCAGCTTGTCCTTCCACGGGTACCCGTCCGCCCACTTCGCCGCCGTCGCGGCCGCCGCCTTCCCGGCCATCGTCTCCGCCCGCGATCGGTCAGGCAGGCTCAGGTAGGGTTCTGCTGCTCGGTGCGGTGCTCGTGCTGGTTCGGCTTCGGCGGCGGCTAGGGACTAGGGTCAGGTGGTGATCCCCTACTAGGCCGTAACGGGCCGTGATGTTAGGCTGGGCTACTGGACTCACGTTTCACTTTATTGGACCCGATATAAATTGAAGGCCCATGTAAGCCCATACAAGCCCGGCCCAGTATAAAAGCCTGCCGTCTCGGGCTCCACCTCTTGTCCCAAACAAACCATCGCCGCCGCCGCCACCGCCGCCGCGACCCAACTGAAGCAGCAGCAGCAATGGTGCTTGCCCGCAAGAGGCTGAAGCAGAAGCTCCGTACCCTCCTGCCTGCCGGCGACGGCGAGGCGGTGGCGGAGTCGGGGGTGGAGGAGGAGGCGCAGACCATAAAGGAGCGGCTCGACTCCTCCAAGCGCCCCCGCCCTAAGCGTCCCAAGAAGCCGTCCCCGCAGAAACCGCGCGTCACGAAGGTGGAAGCGCCGGCGCTGAGGCAGCAGGAGGTGGCGGAGTGGAGGAAGGAGGTGGAGCGGACGAGGGATGAGAGGAGGAAGGAGAAGAAGGAGAAGAGGAGGATTAGGAGATTAATGGAGACGGAGGCGGCGGAGAAACAGAAGTTTGAAGCGGAGTCGGAGAACCAGAAGTTGGAAATTGCCGACCCTGCAGTTGGATCCGACGATCCCCTCGTGGCTGAGGATAGGTGAGTTAGGGTTTAACAGATTGGTGATTTTGTACTCGGTTACCTGGCTTCTTGTTAGATTGGCGCGAATATATCATGGAAGTAGGAGATATGTTGATGTTAAGATGCGTTGTTGCGGAAAAAAGAAAGAAAGAAGGCCAGAGATGGTCTCATAGCATGTTGGTGCAGTGTCAGCTTAGAACAGTGGTGTCTTCATCGGATTAATGATGCGTGTGGTGGTGCTATTTAATTGTTTGGGGTCCTTTTTTTGTTGACAATAGTTATGCCCTTGTTCCAGTGTGCAAAGTCTAAAAACAGCGGAGGCCAAGGCGGAGGAGAAGAAACTGAAGTTGGGAGTGACCGGTCCTGCAGTTGGATCCAACGATCCAATCATGGCTGAAGATAGGTGAGTTAAGGATTTTTAACATATTGAAGCCTTCGTACTCGAATACCTCGTTAGATTGGTGTGAATATACTGTGGAAATAAGAGAGGTTTTAAGATGCTGTGTTTGCAACAAGATGAGAGAGAGAGAGTAGCGTAGCATGTTGATGACTTAGATCATTATAGCCGTATAGGTGATTTACAAATGTAGGGGTTACTCGTTAGCTTTGTCATTGATTGAATTAGCGTAATTCTACAATACGTAAAAAATTGGTTTATGGTCGCATCATCTGATTTGGTTGTGACAAAACAAAAGTTTTTGTTCATTAAAAAAACTTGTTCTGTCTGCCATGTTGGAAGGCGACTCTTTTTCCTTTTGAAGTGATAATGTAATTTGATTGCTTTCTTGTGGTGTATTCATTGAATTGATAAGGAGTGTGGTGGATGGGTGGAGTCATTTAACTGCTTGCAGGATGTTGGCCTTGATGCCTTGTTAACATTGTGTAATGATTTTGCATTTTTATTTCAGTGAGCAAAGTATGAAGAAGGTGTATGTTGGTGGCATCCCATACTATTCATCTGAGGATGACATTAGAAGTTTCTTTGAAGGATGTGGCAGTATCACTGCACTGGACTGCATGACTTTTCTCGAGACCGGGAAATTCAGGGGTATTGCCATTCTCACATTTAAGGTCTGCTTCTAAACCTGTTTTGCTTTCTTTTAGTGTAGCATTCCTGTTCTTGTACGGACGTTATTTTCACAAGTGTATCAAACAACCTAAGATATTTTGTTAATGCACTGAACATGCAAAGTTTTGATGGCACTAGAGTTTGATTCAACTAATTATATTCAAATGGCAATCTGACTTGTTCATGGTTCTGGTGTAGAAATTGTAGGTTTAGTTTTCTTGATTAAAGTGTGCATGAACTTTCTCAGAAACCCACGCCTGGTAGCCTTGTACTGATTTCAAGTATGCAGAGATCAGATCCAATCCCAAAACGCTTTGTGAATCGATCGGCAAGATTTCTGTTGTCCCGTGCAATGCAAGATCATGGATTGTTCGATGAATGAATCAGAAAAGAAAAGAGGGCTTGTAGCCTTGTACTAATTCAAGTTTCTGTGGTGTCCTCTATAGATCAACTATATCCTCTTTGCACAATTAAACTTGATGTATGTGACTGCTGCTGGAGGCATTTCATCTTAGTTTTGGATAATTGCTTTGTTGGTATTGTTAAATTGTCGTTTCTTGGTATGCACAGTGTTGGTTTGAAGAAATAAATTTGTGAAGTCAATTATAAGTACAGTACATTCAAAGCCAATGAGGTCTGATATCATGTAGTAGATTTGCTGGAGAATGGCCTGGTATGTTACCCCAATTGAATAGAAAAAGGCAAACATGAAGTACAATAGATTGAAAAACAGCAAGGCTCTAGGTCAAATACTCTAGAGCTACTTCGCGGGTAAACGCACGATGGGTACCCACAGGCGGAGGTGCATTGTTCGTGGGTAAACGGGCATGCCCGCGGGCAACGGTTACCCGCGGGCGACGGGCATGGCGAAGTTCTTCGCCCGTCGTCCTTCACGGGCATGCCCGTGGGGGAAAATCGGGGTCGTAGGCATGGGATGGGTATGGGCGGGCACTACTTGTACCCGCCGCGTCGATTGCCATCCCTACTTGTGGTACAACTCTTTGGCAAACTCTTATTTTCCATTTAATTTTAGTAATTCATAAAAGCCAAGTGGATACCAGTAGGGTTGTAAACGAGTCGAACTCGATACAAGCGTGAGTCGAGCTCGAGCGAGCCTAGAGCTAAGCTCGAGCTCGGCTCGAAAAAGATCGGTAATTATACTTTAACATGATACCTTCTACAAAATCTCGAGTAAGCCCAAGCTCGACTCCAAAAAGATTGATACTTGGACTTTAACATTGGAAGGAACCGCGGGGGGTGGGTGGGTGATTCGAGCCTTAACCACACTATCCGAGCTCAAGCTTGTTAGGCTGGGGAGCTTGGGTCCAAGCTCAAGTTCGAATCAAATCTAGAGCGAGCCAAGCTCAAACTTTTTACTTTTTTACAGCCCTAGATACCCGCATAGGACACTCGTCTTAAACTCTTAAGCTGTTACTGTAAATCATTCACATACACTGTGAGCAGCATGATTTTGCCTTTGTCTTTGTTTGGAGGTTGGAACCTGACTCACTTTTCTTGTCCAGACTGATGCCGCCGCGCAAAGGGCATTGGCTCTTGATGGTGCAGATATGTAAGCACTTCTCTTTCTGAATGTTACCCCTTCTGTGTTTTAATCATAATTCATAGGCGGTAACATTTTTGTTAACCATTTCAGGGGAGGATTTTATTTAAAAATCCAGCCTTACAAATCTAACCGTGAAAAAGAAGATTTTGCACCAAAGATGACAGAGGGATACAATAGGATATATGTTGGAAACCTAGCATGGGACATAATAGAGGATGACCTGAAGAAGTTCTTTTCTGATTGCAAGATCTTATCCATCCGACTTGGAACCGACAAGGAGACAGGTGATTTCAAAGGCTATGCTCATGTTGATTTTTCTGATGGCACATCTCTTGCTGTTGCAATGAAGCTTGACCAGAAGGTGATTAAGGGGCGGCCAGTCAGAATCAGATGCGCTGTTCCCAAGAAGGACAGCCAGAAACTCAATGACAATGCAAACTCCGATTCATCAAAGAATAGGATTCGTACATGTTATGAATGTGGTACCCCTGGCCATCTCTCTTCTTCTTGCCCTAATAAGAAGGCTTCTGAAGTCATATCTGATGGAAACAAGGCTAATATTGACTCAGCCACAGCTTCATCGAAGAAGAGGCGGACATGCTATGAATGTGGCATTCCTGGCCATCTCTCGTCGGCATGCCCAAATAAAAAGGCTGCTGAGGTTGTTTCTGATAAGGAGCCTGATGATGAACCAAAGTTTGTACCTTCCATCTTTTCTGAGGAAAATAAAATAGGTGATGAATTAAATTCAGCACCTTCAAAGAAGAGGAGGAAATGCTATGAATGTGGCATTTCCGGTCATCTCTCGTCAGCTTGCCCCAACAAAAAGTCTACTGAGACCAATTCTAACGAAGAGAAACCTAATGGCTCAAGTATTATACCTCCATCCATCTCTGAAGGAAAGAAGGCTAGTGATGACACAAACCCGGTGCCTCCAAAGAAGAAGAAGAGGCGGACATGTTATGAATGTGGCATCGCCGGCCATCTGTCATCAGAATGCCCAAATAAGGCTGCTGCTGCTGCGGCCAAATGATTATGTTAGTATTTTCTGTTTTTATAGTTGGTGTCCTTCATTTGAACAGGAGGAAGAGTTATGTTCTCCGAAGGAAGAGAAATTGTTCTTCAATAGGTTGCAGTATGATCGAGAGACATTTTTAGTAGGCGATCTGGTGTGCAATAGACAAATGTTATATCGTCCATTTCAGCTGTCTCGGAGAGTTATTTATGTCCTGGAATAACCATGATCTATTGCAGGTTAATTGCTATATATTTTGTTACGAAAATCTATCACAGCCAAAAGAAATTACAGATGCAACCGGGACCAAATTCCTCTAGCATAAAAACATACGTGCATGTCAGTGCAACAAATTTATTCACGCTGCCAACCTATTTCTTCATAGAATAGGAGGAGCCCAGCAAATATAAAAGGACAGAAAAGTTTACATACAACCATGATTATATTAATTTGCGTACTGCTGCTAAATGCTAACACGTTACGTCCCACCCACTCTCTCTGATTCAATCACCACTTGCTCTGTGTGTGATGACATCCTCATCCTGTGTGTCATTGCACTTGGCCGTATCGCAGTCTGCTACTTAGCCTTAGAACCAGATGCTGTCCGATCCACTAAAGATTTAAGACAGAGTAGTCCGCATCATACTAGTGGCGACCTACGTGGAGAAGGCGACCAGAACCATAGAAAAATCGAGGTGAGGTGCATGCACAAAGACGCAAGCAAGCAGGCCGATTGCGGTAGCAAAGCACTCAAGATCCCAACTAGTGTGCTCTCCAGCCTCAAACGCAGCAACTCGTTCGTGTTATTTTCTCTGAACTCTTTCTGAAAAGCGGGTTCCCTTCACCCATTTCTGTTACTTGTGAGAGCAGCAGATCGTTTATGATAAGGAAACAGAACTTGTCAATTGATCCTGCATTGTCTTCCTGCTTTGTCATGCCTTGCAGCCATGACATTTTTAGTTGTACATCATACTGAAAGGGTATTTCATGAGCAAGATCGGAGCTGCAAAATTCCTGTATGGTGATCCATCAGCAAGATATATATATATATATATATCATACTCTAGGTAAGTGAACTCCATCATGACTCGCTTCTCATGTACTCCCATCTATACTTGTAAATCCTTCGTCTCCGTTGCCCTTGTATGTACTACTAATCAGATATTTTCAACGTGTAACGGTATGCTAATCTATTGATGAGTAGCATCACAGCACTAAGGCACTTACACCTACTAGCACAAATTATACAATTCAGAATTACTTTAAAATTACACACTTCTTCTTTATTTGGAGCAGCCTAGAACCGCATCACAAGAGAGAAGTGGATAGTAACATGGCAAGCAAACTGAATCGAAACCAGTATCTTTAGGGTCTACACAAAATACTACTACTTCATGGGTCATTGTTTTCAGATTTGTAGTTTGACTTCTTTTTTTTACCAAAACTTCAGAAAATTTGTGAGTACTAAAATTTCAGAGTGGCTGTCTGATACTCTGATTCCGCATCTCTCTTTTTTTATTTTCAGAAAATTAAGATGCTGGCTCTTGAGTATAATGGGACGCATAAGGTGACGTTAATTCTGTCCCGTGAATCACCTAGGAATATACTGCCTTTTCGCTACCCGAAATCACAGTTTCCACACCATGACGAAACACCTAATATGATATTATGTAACTAACCTTTTGAATCAGCAGTAGCTAAAGTTTTGTTTCATGATAGATTCTTTTGCATTCAGTGGTCAGCACACTGAATATACAGAAGAAGAAAAAAATATTCGGAAAGAAGACGCAGAAAACCGAAACCGCTCGATGGTTTCTTACTGTCTTTTGGGTTTTTCTTTTCTTCAGAAATGATGGTTGACGTGTTGGATGCAATGCAATGTGCATTGTTTTCCTAATGTTTATTTTATATATGTGTTGTGCTCAGCATGTTTCACGAAGTGAGAAAAAGAATTGCACAAGGAATCAGGCTTGTGCTTTGATACTGCGGCACCAAGAATTAGGATATAACTAGCAAAGTCAACACAAGCAAATTACAGCATTGGGCACCAAAGTTGTGCCAGTTTAAACAATTTGCATAGGTTTGACATGATAGGATTTTTGGACCTCTGATGCAGCTGTTGCTGAATCTTGAAGCAAATCAAGAAGCAAACTTCTACTTTTGGTCATTTATGTGGAGAATGGCAGGCGCAAGGTCAGATTGAGAGGGACACAAGAGTTACTTGTGTTTTTTATGTTGATATGTGATCCGGATTTTAAAGAGACCAACTGAAGAGGTAGAGCGTCGCGTCGATAGACCTAACCCATACGGAAGCCTATGACGTAGCCCAAGGGATGCGGGGGGTGGAGCCTCCCACGGTACGGATTCTTCTTTTTCGGATTTGTTTCCGTCTTCGACTCGATTCAGTTTTATACCAACATATATATCGCTTATAAGCCGCTCAGGAAGAGTTGACAACCCATTAAAAATCCCTGGGTTTTGTAAACACTTTTTCTGATATAGTAAAGATCGTTGTCGTGCGCCCGTGGTTTTTTTCCCAAAAGGGCTTTCCACGTAAAAATCGGTGTCTCCCTGTTTTTGTTCTACTTTGTTATTTGCCTGTCGATTTCTAACAAGTGGTATCAGAGCCATGTTCGTTGCCCGTTTTCAATCTAGGGTTTGTTTAACATGGCGTCATTGAAGTATGATCTTTCGCTGCTAGATTGGGACACACGATTCTCTTTGTGGCAAGTCAGATGACGGGCATTATTGACGCAATCCAATCTGGATGAGGTGCTAGATGACTTCAGAAAGAAGGTAGTTAATACTTAGTCCGATGAAGAGAAGAGAAAGGACCGTAAGGCACATCCCAAATTCAACTTTACCTGCATAATAATATTATGCAAGAGGTGCTGAAAATCACGTCGGTCGGTGTTCTATGGCTGAAGCTGGAAGAGATATGCATGACAAAGGATCTCACCAGCAATATGCATCTCAAGCAGAAATTGTTCTTACACAAGTTGCAAGAGGAAGGTAATGTGTTGAATCATCTTTCATAATTTAAAGGGATCATCTCGACCTAGAGTCGATGGAGGTAAAATATGACGAAGAAGATTTGGGTTTAATTCTTTTGTGTTCTCTACCTGGTTCATACTCAAATTTCAGAGATATCATATTGTATAGTTGTGATACACTGACCCTCAATGAGGTTTTATGAAGACTTGCATACCAAAGAAAAGATAAAACAGATGGTGTATTCTGAAGGTTCGGGTTCACAAGTAGAAGGCTTGTCTATTCGTGGCAGGCAAAAGGAGAAGAACTCAAACAATGGATCTCGAGATAAAAGTTCAAATGGCTACAAGTATCGGTCGAAATTCAGAGGTGAGTACAAGTCGTGCAAAAATTGCAAGAAAAGCGGGCACGACATATCTGAATGCTACAAGTTGCAGAACAAAGAAAAGAGAAGCGGCACATACAAACCAAAAGGTAAAACAGAAGATGAAGGTACGGCAAATATAGCTCGTGGTAGTAGTTCTGATGGTGAGATACTTGTTGTTTCTGTTTTTGTTGGATGTGCTGAAACTAATGATGAATAGATTCTTGATACTGCTCGCACTTTTTATATGTGGCCGAATAGAGATTGGTTTACTGCTTATGAGCCAGTCAATAGTGCTAGTTCTATTTTGATAGGTAGTGATTCAGCATGTAAGGTAGCAGGCATTGGCTCTATTCGGATCAAGATGTTTGATGATACCATCATAACCTTATCGAATATTCGATACATTCTGGATATGAAGAGAAACCTTATTTTGTTGAGTGCTCGTGATGATAAAGGTTACAAGTATTCATGTGGAGGTGGAGTCCTCAAGGTCACCAAAGGTTCTCTTGTTGTAATGAAAGGTGACAGAAAGGCTTCCAATGGCCTATATTATCTCCAAGGTACGACAGTTACAGGTAATGCTAATGTTATTTCAAAAAGGTTATCAGATTCTGATACTACTAATCTTTGGCATATGCGTCTTGGACATATGAGTGAACTTGGCTTGGTGGAATTAAGCAAAAGAGGATTTTTAGGAAGGATATAGCATCGGTGACCTGAAATTTTGTGAGCATTGCATCTTCGGCAAGCACAAGAGGGTAAAGTTCAATACTTCGATTCATACTGCATAAGGTATTTTGGATTATTTGCATTCTGATTTATGGAGACCATCTCGCGAGCTATCGCTAGAAGGTGCTCATTATATGTTAACAATTATTGATGATTACTCTAAAAGAATGTGGCATTATTTCTTAAAGCACAAATCAGAAGCATTTTCAGCATTTAAAGAGTGGAAGACTATGGTTGAAAGGCAAAGAGAAAAGAAGGTAAAGAAGCTTCGCACTGATAATTGGATGGAATTCTGTTCTAATGAATTTGAATCATGTTGCAAGGCTAAAGGTATTGTTAGGCACTACACCGTTCTCCATACACCTCAACAAAACAGTGTAGCTGAGCGTATGAACAGAACCATCATTTTAAAGGCCTGTTGCATGTTGTCAAATGCAAGTATGAATATAATCATTTTTGGGCCGAAGCTGCTTCTACTGCTTGCTATCTTATTAATCGGTCACCCTCTATTGCAATTGAAAAGAAGACTCCAATTAAGGTATGGTCTGGTTCTCCAGTAAATTATTCAGAATTGAGAGTTTTGGTTGTACTGCTTATGCTCATGTTGATAATGGAAAATTAAAGTATAGTGTTGTTAAGTGCATCTTTCTTGGCTATAAATCTGGTGTTAAAGGATATAAGTCATGGAATCCTGAAACAAATAAGGTTGTGATTAGCAGAAACGTTGTCTTTAATGAATCTATTATGCTTCATGATAAACTGTCTACTAATGTTCCTGTTGAGAGTGAACATAATTCAAGTGTTCAGGTGAAGCGCTTTGTTGATTCAGGTGACACATCAGATAATGAAAGTATTATTGTTCATGGCGCACCTATTGTTGAGCAGCCACCACAACGATACATTGCAGTTGACAGGCCTAGGAGGGAGATTAATCCACCCAAGAGGTTGATTGAATAAGCTAATATTATTGCTTATGCTTTGAGTATGGTAGAAGAAATTGAAGGTAATACAAAACATTCATCATACTACGAGGCTATTAACTCCACTAATTGCAATAATTGGATAATTGCTATGCATGATGGATGGAATCACTTGAAAAGAATGAGACTTGGAAATTAGTAAAGTTACTAAAAGAGAAGTAGCTCATCTGCTGCAAATGGGGTTTCAAGAGAAAAGAAAGTATTTATCTAAATAGTGAGACACGGTGTAAAGTAATGTTAGTTGCCAAAGGTTATAGCTAGATTCCAGGTATTGACTTTAATGAGGTTTTTCCCCCTGTTGTTAAACATAGCTCAATCCGCACTTTTCTCAGTATAGTTTCTATGCATGATTATGAGCTTCAGCAGTTAGATGTTAAAACTAAATTTTTACATGAGGAGCTTGAAGAAGATATCTATATGGATCAACCTGAAGGTTTCATTGTTCCTAAAAAAGAGAACCTTGTTTGTAAGTTAAAGAAGTTTCTTTATGGATTGAAACAATCTCCTAGGCATTGGTATAAGAGATTTAACACCTGTATGCTTTCTCAAGATTTTAAGAGATCTGATCATGATAATTATGTTTATTTGAAAATTATCAATGATTTAGCTATATATTTGCTCTTGCTACCAATATTTAAAAGATTTTTAAAGCTTTGAAATTTGGGATGTTACAAACCTCCCCCTTAAGCGAATCTCGTCCCGAGATTAGGCTAATAGAGAAAAGGCTAGGGAACTCGGCTTTTAACTCTTCTTCACGTTCCCACGTTGCTTCTCCTACAGTGGTTACTCCTTTGGACTTTGCAAAGCGGTCTTGCTTGCAGTGCGGCGCTCTGCGACATCAAAATCTTGACAGTGCTCTTTGTATGTGAGATCTTCCTTGATTCAATTGACTCAGCGAGTGCTCTTCCAGCACGAAGACACTTCTTGGTGAGAGACATGAAAGACATCATGCACTCCTAACTTGACTTTGGTAGCTCCAAGCAGTACGCAACTTCTCCTCGGCGTTCCAAAACCTTGAATGGACCCACATACCTTGGAGCAAGCTTCCCTTTGGTGTGGAATCTCTTAACACCTCTGGCGGAGTAACTCGAAGATACACAAAATCTTACGTTCAAAGCTAAGGTCACGACGAGCGATTATCGGCATAACTCTTTTGCTGGGGTGGGCTATCTTTAACCTCTCTCGATCATAGCAACTTGTTCTTGACTTCTGAATAATATCGGCCCGAACACTACGTTCAATTGTCTCGACCAATTCAGCGGAGTTCTGCAGAGCGCGACCATACTGAGCTTCAAATGGTGACATCTGCAAAGCGGCTTGATAAGCTGTTGTTGTACGAGAATTGCATCTGGTAAACTTTTATCCCAATGGTAGCATTAGCTAAGGCACGGGCTCTCAACATATCTTCTAATATCGGTTGACTCTTTCGGTCATCCATCATGCATGGATGATAAGCGATCTTTGAAATTTAGATGAGTTCGGGGCTTCATGTAGACTCGCCAAAAGCGAGAGGTGAATTGAGATCCTCGATCGACACTATCTTCTTAGGCACACCGTGCGGTAGCGATTTTGACATATACAATTCCGTAAGCGGTCTCACGAGTAAGTGGTTTTGGTGGCAAGAAATGGGCAACCTTAGTCAAGCGATCCACTATTACCCAAATCGAATCATAACTTTGATTGAGTCTTGGGTAGACCGGTAATGAAATCCATACCGATCTCTTCCCACTTCCATTACGGTATCTTGGTGGTTGTAGCAATCCTGCTTTGGTCTCGATGTTCGGCCTTTACTTTACGACACCGTCGCATAAGGCAACGAACTCTGCGACGTCTCGCTTTAAGTTTGGCCACCAAAACTTATTCTTAACATCTGATACATCTTAGTGCTTCGGTGAATCGAATACTTAGAGTCATGGGCTTCCTTGAATCGGTTGTCTTAATCCATCCATATCGGTACCTGATCGTCCATTGATCCACGATATATCCCGATCATCTATGGTGAAGTCTTTAAATTTTCCTCGACATCTTCTTCTTGAGATCGACAAACTCGAATCCTTAGGTTGAGCTTCACGAATCTGTTTCTCCAGTAGTTGTACTTCAAACGGCCACAAATCCTTAGGAACAACTTCTAGTGTAGCTAGCGGAATTCCTCTGAAGTTACGAACACAACTCTTTGCTTCGAGCATTGCGGTAGCTCTTACGACTCGGTGCATCTGCAACTACATTGGCCTTACCGGGATGGTAATGGATTCCAAGATTATAATCCTTTATTAATTCCACCATCTTCTCTGTCTCATGTTCAAATCGGTGAGTGAATATGTACTTGAGCTCTTATGATGCGTGTAGACTTCACAGTGATTCTGGATGAGATAATGTCGCCAAATCTTCAAAGCATGCACTCTGACTAGCTCCAAATCATGGGTAGGGTAGTTCTCTTCATGAGACCTTAATTGCCTTGGCGCATAGCGGACTCTTCCTTCTTGCATAAGGACACATCCTAGTCCTTGGCGCGAAGCATCACGATGAATATCAAAATCCTTACTAATATCAAGCAAAACTAGCCTGCTGAAATTGAAGTCGACGTTTCTTCAATTCTTGAAAACTCTCTTCACAAGTTGGGGCTATATGTTGATGACATGCTGATTGCAGCAAAAGATAAAACAGAGATGGCAAAGTTAAAGGCACAATTGAGTGGTGAATTTGAGATGAAGCATTTAGGTGCAGCAAAGAAAATTCTTGGCATGGAGATATCCAGAGACAGGTCCTTTGAAAAATTATACATAAGTCAGAAAGGGTATATTGATAAGATCTTTGGTCGCTTTAATATGCATGAGGCTAAACCAGTGAGTACTCCGTTAGCTGAACATTTAAGATTATCTTCTGCCTTATATCCACAATTAAATGATGATGTTGAGTACATGTCTAGCGTCCCATTTTCTATTGCAGTTGGTTCTCTTATGTATGCCATGGTATGTTCTCGTCCTGATTTATCACGTGCACTAAGCGTTGTTAGTAGATTCATGGCTAATCGTGGTAAAGAGCATTGGAAAGCAGTTTAATGGGTTTTCAGATACTTGTGTGGTACATCTAATGCTCGTTTACAGTTTGAAAAATCTAGAGATTGACTTGTTGGTTATGTAGATTCTGACTATGTTGGTGATTTGAAAAAGAGGATGTTACTTACATGTTATGTATTCACCATTGGTGGTTGTGCTATGAATTGGAAAGCAAGCTTGCATGCCATTGTAGCTTTATCTACCACTGAAGCAGAGTATATAGTTATTTCTGAAGCATGCAAAGAAGCTACATGATTGAGAGGTTTATACACTGAGCTTTGTGGAGATACTTCTTGCCTTACTATGTTTTGTGATAGTCAAAGTTATATTTGTCTTACAAATGATCAGATGTTTCATGAAAGAACAAAACATATTGAAGTTGGATATTATTATATTCGAGATGTCATTTCTCAAGGTAATGTTAAGGTATGCAAGATAATTACTCATGATAATCTTGCTGACATGATAACAAAGTCAGTTCCAGTTACTAAGTTTGAGCTTTGCTCAAGCTTGGTTGGTGTTAAAGTTTAGTCCAGAGACTTTCGACGCACAGTAGTTATTTATTATTGCAGGAGTTTTTTTTATATGCTATAAGGAGGGAATTCGTCTCAAGGTGGAGATTGTTGATATGTGATCCAAATTCTAAAGAGGCCAAGGTCTGGAGACACGGAGCATCGTGTTGACAGACCTGGCCCACACGGAGGCCCATGACGTAGCCCAGGGGGTGCAGGGGGCGGAGCCTCCTATGGTACGGATTCTTCTTCTTTTTTTGATTTATTTTGTCTTCGACTCGAGTCGGTTTTATGACAACATAGGTACCCCTTATAAGCCTCACGGAAAGAGTCGACGATTCATTGAAATCTATGTGTTTTGTAAACACTTTTTCTGACATAATGAAGATCGCCGTCGTGCGTCCATAGTTTTTTCCCAAAATGATTTTCCATGTAAAAATTGGTGTCTCCATGTTCTTGATTTTCCATGTAAAAATTGGTGTATCCATGTTCTTGATCTACTTTGTTATTTATGTGTTGATTTTTAACATTTTTCATGTCCAAAGCTTGTCCCCTCTTACAAGTTCATTGTGATTAGGGCTAAACCAATGAGATGAAGTTGCAGGGACAAGTAGAACTCCTAGCACCAATAATCGGTGACGACTGAATAACAGGTTGATAGCACACTGCAAATTGCTCGTATATGTCTCTAGACAAAGAACATCATGCTCTGCATAAACTTGTGTGCAACAAGTTCTCTGAATCTTTTAGAAAAACTGGGGAGCTGGTGAAGAGAGAATAGTTCGTAGGTCGTCTGTGTCGGCTCCATGACAATATTGAGGATTTCCTCGTATATGGAGCCGTAAAACCAGGTAAGAACTGTGAAGTCCTCTTGAGCCCAGTTGCAATCGGTAGGGTTGGCTGGCGTGCTATGGACATTGTGCTGCAGGCCGAACATTGCTGACCATGACGAGGAAGAACATGTGTCATTTGGTGTAGTTCGAAGCCTGGAGATCAAGAGTCACCGGGATGTGGGTCTTGATGCTTGCGACGTTGATGGTGTGCGTGGCCAGGGCGACAGTAGAGGAGGAAGACGGCATCATGCCTTCGAGAGAGAAGGTACCGATGGTGGAGTGGCCCTCGGGGAGCTCGGACTCGGAGTATCACTCATGGTGGGGTGCATAAGGGCGGAAGCAGGAAGAACAAGTCATAAGAAGGAACTAATCTGATACCATGAAGACGGGAAGCACAGGCACAACACGCAACAATCGAGGTGCCGGGCTGTGCGCATATATTTGCCGAGCGGGTACAGTACAACCGACAAAGTCCGGATTACAACCGAAAGAATTAGCAAGATACAAAACAAATCAGGAAATAATCAATATCTGCCAACTATACAACTTGACAATCAAGAAAGAAATAAGATATATGATTCTATACTTTAACACTGTCAACTGGCCTTTGCATATATTATTTGCTCCTTGTATGTGCTGCTAACATGAGATGCAGCGAACATGTGCGAATTCTCATCTATGTGCTACTTACTTATCTTAATTCTGAAGAGCTCAAGTACTGAGCAGCAGATATACTGCTTTCCCAAATACGTTTAATTTAGTCTTCAGTTGCTACTTTCTATAGAGGTTTACTGAAGGGTTACGGGGCAATGCTACGATAGCACAAACAAAAATTCACCGCGCAATCAAGGAACCACCGCTAGTATAGATCACGAGGTTACCGCTAGACGCGCCGACTCATAGCGGAAGTAGAGTCGTTGTAGCGAGTTGATGCAGTCATAGTCGTACTCACGACGAGTCTCCTCCTTCGAGTGGTCGTACTTGCCGCACGTCTGCTCCTCCGAGTGGTCGTACTCACCACACGGCTTCTCCTCCGACTCCGGTGATCGACACGAATCGCGGATCGTCCTAGTGCTGATGCTTCGCAACAACACCTCCGAGGTATCCACACGTACGAGGCAGGATCACCACGCGCTGGAGTGCTAGCATCGGCAGCGTGGTTGAGAAGGCGTGGCTATTAGGGTTTCGGAAGTTCTTCCAAAGATCATCTTTTTCTCACCCTATGCCACCGCCCCTCTTTATATAGGCATCCATGATGGGTCTCGAACTTGAGGCCCATTAGGAACTCATGCCCTATACGAATTCGGATCACCATCCAAAACAGATCCTAGCCCTTTAAGTGTGTGACCCTACAGGTTCATGCGTAATCGGTTATGACTCGAAAACTCTTTTCTGACCACCAGTCGTTAGCGGTACCTAGCAGCACATAACGATTCCTAAATACACATAGAATATGTCAGACGAACCTTGATGTAATATGATCTATGATCAGATCCTTATCACTTACGATTAGTTCGTATCTTCATACTACCATATCGTATTTGGTCCCGACCAGTTAGTAACTCCTTACGACTAGGTCCTTACCATTCTGTGATTACGTTCGACCAGTCTACGACCAGTATGTATCTCCATACGACTAGTCCGTAACCGATCGAACTAAGCGACCTACTTATGCATTCTCCTTTTGCCTCACGATGTCTGGTTGAACTCCAGGTGAGATGATGTGTCATCCATGGACTGTTCAATACTTTCTCAATCGAGTATCGGATAACTTCATGTAGTCGACACTTCGACCACTAGTGGTATGGTCATGCACTTTCTTTATCCGATCACCACGAGGGGCCCAGAGACATCTCTCATGTTATGCTAGGAGGGGCAAACCTCATCTCGATCAATCACATCCCTCCGCATGTTTCATAGCATACCCGAAAGCTATATTTATAACTACACAGTCACGAGTAGCGTTTGGCAACTCCTAAGAGTGCTATTACACATGTAGGGAACCATGCTGATCTCAGGTCTAAGGATTATACATCATCATTACTTGAGACCAACTAATGATACAAAGATTCATAATAATCTCAATAGTGTCTCAATGATGGGTCTATCCAACCCTATGTTCTCTAATATGTGCTCACATTATTGATTCGATATCCCTATATCCATAACCGGTGAAAAAAGGTCATCAATCAATACATGTGTCAGTCATAGAGTCACTGGTGTTCCGACCAGGGATACATTTAGAATGACATCATATAAGTTTTCCACCAACAAATCATATACTTATTGATCTATAACAAATGATTCATTCAAGGAACACGATAACATATTTCAAAAAAATATGAATATAATGAAATATCATCATCTCTATGATTGCCTCTAGGGCATATTTCCAACAGTTTACTCAAACATAACCCAGAGTTTGATAAAACGCATAGAATATTAGCCTAAAAGTTACGTTCTTTCTTTCTTTCTTTCTTTTTTGCCTGGCCGGTGAAAGAACCGATCGAATTGTATTGAGATTAAAGAAGTTTACAAGTAAAGAGTCAACAGAAAAGCTGTCAATCGAAGATTACAACAAGAGAAGCGAGTGTCCTTCACAGCTTAGCCTAAAAGTTTTTTCTGAACTGTGAACAGGAGCAAGATTTCATTTTATCCTCATCAAACACTTCCATTTTGTGGAGAAATTGAAGACGCCATGAACTCCTACATCCTAGTCCATCCAACCGCAACAAATAACACTATTAACGCAAGTTGCAATAAGAAAAAGTGACAATTTGTGTTATACTTTGATATCCTTTCCTATACGCAGCAGCCCTTGGATTGGATCAGAGTTTGTGACATATGGCACGAGCGTGCACAATATTAAGAATAAAGTGAATGAATCTCGTAGAGAGAACCAAAATAACGGTGATGATGCAACCACAACGAGAGAGAAAGATTTGGCCAAGCCGACCGTAAATTTCTTAAGCACAACCTCAAAAGAGTACAAGGGATTGTCATTCTCTCACAACCCTCTCAAACCTCTTAGAACTCTCGGATCTTTACCCTATACAAGAATCTAGTGCTAAAAGAATAACATGGCATCTAATCCTCTCGTGTGTGCTCTGTTTTGGATGAGTTCCCCTTGCTTAGCTTGCTTCTTGGTTCCTATGGTCACCGCTCACGGTTTTATATAACCTCCTAGTTCTCCTTCAAAGTGAAATAGGAATTTTACTCTAAAGAGAAGTATGAGTCATATTCCTATTAAAATTTATCTGAATTTTTTTATAGCACATCTCTCCGAATCCAAGTAAATTAGGATATAAATCACCGTACTCAACAACTCGTAACTAATCCAACTTTCTTGCTTGCTTACAACAAGCAGCAATTATTGATCAGTTCAGTCCAATCAGCTAGTGCAGTGTAGACGCAAGCAATCCTAGAACCAATCATCGGCAGGTACTGCTTATTTATTAGGCACAATTGTCTTAATTTAATTACAGCATCAGATACCACTACTCGATGGTTGGTTGTTTAAGCCGGCTATTCGGCAGGATGAAGTATCATGTAGCCGCAGATTGGAAGAGGCATTTCTGACACTGCCATGCCAGCACTGTAAGTAAGTGCAAAAGCTATTAGATGCAAGATACTGTTTCATGTGCCATTTGGAGATACCATGAGACGTTTCATGAGCTCATCATTCATCAAACAGGTAATCGTCGCCGGTAAGATGTGTAATCCTCATTCCAAGCTGCCATATTGGCCTAGCTAGACGCGACCATGGTTTAAAATTTCGGCTGATTATCACCTGTTCTAAAAAATCAACTAAAATTTATTTTCAAGAATTTTAGCTGTTTTTTTATTCAAATTTTAGCTTGAAAATTTCGACCGAACCAACCCGATATAAATTTTAGCTGATTTTTTATTCAAATTTTGGCTTGAATAAAACCAGGAAAAAGCTTTTAATCTTGAAGTCTTGAATATGTCAATGGTGGCTTATGCACTCCACCGCCAGAAGAACAACCATCTCATCTCTTTTTTTTTTTTTTTTCAGGAACACATAAAAGACTTGCGTTGTTGCATTAAAAGAAGAAGAGAGCAAGTACCACCGTCACAAGAACCACCGTCTCATCTCATCTTATTTACTTTCTAAAATGAGGTTTTCTTTCTTGTTGATAATCTACCACACTTTAATGAATCCTGTTGATAAACTGCCGCACTTTATCAAGGATTCCACTCTCCATATCTTAGTTTCTAGGAAGAAAAAAAACGTTGACCCGGAATCTAAAAGCCCTCATGAGTCATGAACTGAAGTAGTCAGCAGCAGTGAGCGTAATAATCGATTTTTAAAAATAAATATTAATTTAAAAAAATAAATACAAATATAAATAGTCAGAAAAAAAAACAGTTGCAAAACTAGGTGGCAACAAGCTCCTTTCACCATTCCGATTGGTGACAATGGGCTCAACAGTACCCAGAGCCCCTGTTGTCAGTTGGACCCAGAGCTCCCTATCGCCAGTTGAATTGGCGAGAGGTCTCTGTCGCCAATTCAAATGGCGACATGAATCTTTCATTTTTTTAATTTTAAAATTTAGAAAACCGTCATTTCAAATAGCGATAGAGATCCCACTAGTCTCTGTCGTCATTTCAAATGACGACACAATCTCCCCTATAAAAGACTATCGAAACCTTAAAATTCAAGAAAAACTCACTTTTATTCAGAAAAAAAAAAAGGGAGGGAATGGAGAGGACTAGAGGGGAGGAGAGAAGTTAGCAAAGCGTTGTCCGTCCATTCACCCACCTTTCAGGTAATTTTTTAACGAGATGAATTACATAGTTTTGGATATACTGTTACGTAGTGTAGCATGTTGTATGTAATCCTTTTCGGTGGGTAGTCTAGTTTTAGATATACAGTTAATCGTGAAAATCTTATTTACGGTGGAGTACATCAAATATGTCGGACGCCACCAACTTCAAAATTTACTATGGTCAGGGGACTATTCTTGAGGGTCCCGATGGGATTAATTTGTGTTATTTCCAATCAGCGATTGTGCCCCTGCCAAGACCAGTGCAGCGTACATGAGGCGCTATGATGGGATGGTTATTTCACTCATTTGATTGGATCATGTTGTGTATGATCTGATATTAAGTTGTCTTTCCCCCCTGACCAATACAACGCACATATTGGGAGTTAGTACAGCTCAATGGGATAAGGTCATGATAGTCATATGTATGTATGGCAAGGGAGGAAGGGTGGAATTTAGTCCTTCTGGCCCAAGGCTTATGCCAAGCTCACTCCTACATCGGCTGCTAAACAAGAAGGGAGTGATGATGCCGAAGAAGAAGTCGGGGACTCCAGCCACAGTGGTGCACACAATGGCCGAAGCTTCCGGAGTTGTTGATGATGTCGATGAAGACCCTACGAAGTAGCTCCTTCACCGAGCAAACTAGTGGGCTTGCTGACGAGGGTGAAGAGCTGAAACCCTAGTGGAAAAGATGGATCTCGAAGACCGGGACTACATGGCATTGTTAGAAGATGAAGGATCAGACGACGAGTATGATGTGGACCAACAGACGGTTCCATCCGAGCGGAACACATACCAGTTGGACAACCTCATCGTTAACGAAGGCTCCTATTTGTCGTGGGAGTACGACCAGAGCGAGGTCAGGCAAGGAGCTATATACAAGTGTAAGGAGACCGAACTAAAGGCGGTCAAATTCTGGGCTTTGTCGATGCGATGTACATTCACAGTCGTCAAGTCTAACCCAAGATACTACGACGTGAAGTGCGACACAGAGGGGTGCCCTTGACGAGTGCATGCATTTCAGCCTAAGTGGGATATCTATTGGAAATGCTCTATAATGGTTCCTCACACATGTGTCGTCGCTGAGTCAGTGCAGTCCTGCAGGAACCTATCATCAGGCTTCATCGCCAACCCCATCTACGATGAGATCGTGGATGATCTAGATTTTGAGCCACGATCCATCATTCGAGCAATTGAGGCAATGTTTCAATACACAGACATCTATGCCAAGGTGTGGAGGGCAAAACTGAATGTATTGAAATCAATGTTTGGTACGTTCGAGGACTCCTACCACAACCTCCCTGGGCTACTCCGAGTCATACAAGACAGGAATCCCAACACTCTTGTCGACTTTCAAGATTCCACGCATCCGAAGTGGGCCAATAAGAGGGTACTGCAGTGAGCATTCTTCGCCTTTGGTCCATGCATCAATGCATTCCGGCACTGCCGTCTAATTTTTACGTGGATGGTACATTCTGGCGGGAAAGTACAAGGGCTAGATACTGACTACAATAGCGACGGACGGGAAAAATCAAGTCCTTACGTGGCATTTGCTTTCATTGAAAGAGAGAACATAGACAGCTCGTTGTGGTTCCTGGGGAATTCGATGATTTCTATTGCACGGGTCGTCCAAACTTATGTGTCATACATGATCGACATGCGGGGCTACTGAGTGCAATAACTCAACTACAATAAGGAGAGAATGAACCACTTCCATGAGAAGATCTACAGAGCAGGTGGTGCATGAGGCACTTGGGTGCAAACTTCTACAAGCAGTTCTACAACAAGGACTTGATGAACCCGTTCAAGCAGCTGTGCAATCAGAACCAGCAATGAAAGTTTGAAGCACTATAAAAGATTCTGAATAAGCGGACCCAAGCGCACCGAAGAGGGGCAGCGAAAAAGGGCCGCCCCAAGCGCTTACCAGGCCTCCAAAGCATTGTTGCAGCTACCCACAGATGGTCCTAGTGTGACGAGGAAGACGAGGCGCAGGTGAAATGCTTTTCGGACTGATTACTAGTTTTAGGATTGAGCACGAGCCTAAGGAGAAGTGGTCGCTGCTACATGACATGGGTAGTGCTCGATATGGTATCATGACAACCGATCTTGCCGAGGTGTACAACTAGGTCATGCGCTGTGCAAGGTGCCTCCCTTTGGTTGGTATTGTGGAGGTAATTCTTCGCAGTACGACAAATTACTTTGTTGACAGAATCAACAACGTGTCGCTCACCATGACAAATGACAGAGTACTGTACTCCGCCATGAGCACCAAGTACATGGAGGAGAAGAGCAAGAAGGGTGATATGCACCGAGCATTCAAGATGGGCACAAGGGAACTTCGCTTCGAGATAATGTGTAGTGATAAAGGACGCCGCGGGACGAACCCCGAGAGGATCACCCAAGAATGTAAGCTACACCACGAGAACGAACCACGAGAGGATCACCCACGAGTGCACGCTACGCCGCACTAGTTGCGTATGCACTTGCAACAAGCCCCTTCTTCTGCATAAGCTCTGCTCTCATGTCATGACCACATGTTCAACGGTGGCGCAGCATTTCGGCCAGTACCTCTCTGACTATTTCAACAAGGAGGAAGTGATGCAAACCTGGAGTGCAGAATTGTATGCTTACGCCGTGGTTGGCCATATCACTGGCCATCCGACCTAGAACCAACTTATCTGGGCCGCGGATATTGATAGGCTTAAGGGAAATGTTGGCCGGCGACAGGTACGACGCATCAGGAATGACATGGACGAAGTAGAGGTCGAACATCATACGAAGAAGTACTCCATTTGCAGGGAGTCTTGCACACCTGAAGAAATACCCTACAAGAAATCCTATGGACGAAGGAGACATTGGCATTCCGAACGTCACCGTGGGGACCTCATCCAACCGCCCCACTCGAGGCAGTCCACATGGCGGACGTTGAGGTCGCGGCCACGGGAAAGGTTCGTCCAGTTAAAATATGTTGTATCTAATGCTTTGTAATATCATTTCAATTTGTAAAAAAGTTATGGCATTGTGTTGAATGTTATGTAATATCAATGTGATTTTGTCCACAAGGTATGTGACAATGTTGCACAGAATGTTTATGTAATGTCATTGTGATTTATTGACAAAAGATGTTATGTTGTTGTGCTAAATGTTATGAAATGTCACTGTGATTTGTCGACAAAAAAATATGCTAAAAATAGTCAGTACAAATTTTGATTTATCGACAAAAGATGTTACAACGTTGTGCTGAATGTTATATAATATTAGTGTGATTTCTCGATAAAATATGTGCTCAAAAATACTTAATACAAAATGAGTGGGGAGGAATTAAAAAATAACGATTTTCTAAATTTTAAAATTAAAAAATAAAAGATGCATGTCGTTATTTGAATTGGCGACATTGTCAATTCAACTAGCGATAGGGAGCGGGTACTGCTGAGCCCTCTATCGCCAGTGCTTGAGCCCTTGTCGCCAATTGGAATGGCAACAGACGCCTAGTTTTGTAATTGTTTTTTCGATTATCTATTTTTGTAATTATCTTTTAAATTAATATTATTTAAAAAAAAACAGTAATAATCTGTCCAGATCCCAAACCTGAAGCTTCCCTCCGTTGAACTCAACTGATGACACTCACTGTACCATGCATCATCCTGCTGCAGATTTTCCATCAACCCAAGAGGTACATCCTAGTTCGATACTTCAATCCAGTCAACGAGCCAGTTGCCTCCAAAGGAGAACGACGTCGACTCGGCGAAACTCGACGCCGTCTGCGCTCGCTTCTGCGTCCAATCATCACCACCGCAGATGCGTTGCTCTTACCTGTCAGAACAGAGAAGCAATATAAAGAAGAAGCTAGACACTTCGCTTACTCTTTCTCTCAGCAAGCAAAAGGGCAACCGTTTCTTCATCTCCTTCTAAGGCCAACTTGTGCTTTCTTTAATCAGCAAGAAAGTCACTGCTGCATGCCCATTGCTCAATTACTTTATGGTGTATCTCTCACAGTGACATAATCCAGCCTATAAATACACCTGGAGTTTGATCTGCTTCTCCTCCATTAAGATATCTCAGCTTCTTCACAGATTGATTGGTAGCAGGTGTAATAACTGTGTAGGCATTGATGAAGAGATTTGCATTCCAGGAGAGCGAGATGGCGCGCGTGCTGATGCTCATGTCGCACGGCCAGGAGCAGGCGCTGCCTATGCCGGTGCCGATCGCCGGGCGCGGTGACCGCGCCTCGGAGCGAGCGTTCGTCTGCAAGACGTGCAACCGCGTGTTCCCGTCCTTCCAGGCTCTCGGCGGCCACCGCGCCAGCCACAAGAAGCCAAGGCTAGACGCGGACGGCGGCGGCGACCTCTCTCTCACCAAGCCCAAGCTGCACGGCTGCTCCATCTGCGGCCTCGAGTTCGCCATCGGCCAGGCCCTCGGCGGCCACATGAGGCGCCACCGCGCCATGACGGGCGGCATGCCGCCGGCAATCGTCGTCGACAAGAAGCCTGACAACAACGACAACGACGGCGGCATCAAGCGCGGGCTGTGGCTCGACCTGAACCATCCACCGTGCGACGCCGACGCCGACGCCGACGCCGATGTGGAGTGCGGCCACAATGCCACCGGGATCACGTTCCACCAGTTCATGGACACTAGCACCATGGCAGTGGACTGCGTTGGCTACTAGCTAGCTAGCTCTATTGCCGGATTTTTGCCGGACAATAGTACAATACTTATATACCCTACTTTTGCTGTAATTTTTTAATCCTTTTCTTTTCTTTTCTTTTATCTTTTTCCTGGATGGAGATATCCACATTTTGTAGCAGTAGATCAGTGCGTAATGGAAAGCATGGCACGTTGTCTTCGAGATGATATTGTGCTTTGGTGGCTCGGAGGCTCACCAAAGCTAATTTACCTCGTGTTTTCGGCTTATTATTGATCAAAAACCCTTTGGTCAAGTGGCTCAATGTAATTATTAAATGAGAGTGTAATATAGAGCTTGTGGTTTTCAGTTGGTGCTCCATGTCATGTTGCCTCTTTTAGTATGTGCTTCTTCTTGCGGACAATTTAAAATTCAGAGTAAATGGATTCTAAGTACAATCTCAAGATAAGAGCTATGTAATGCATTGTTGAAGTTTTGATACTTGATGTCACAATCAATGTCCTCCATATATATTTTTTAAGAAAAGTCTGCTTCTGAGGTGGCTGTGGTTTTCTCTTCACTATGATTAATACTTTGAAGACGTGTGCTAGCTAGCTTGTATGCTTGTCCAGAAGGTCCGAGAGATTCACATGTGCCAAACTATTTCTAGCGACCAACAATTTACATCGTGTTTTCTTTTATGTTCTTTTAACAACAAAATTTATTTTAATGTAGTAACCTTTTTACCTATAATTCTATTCTGAATGTTTGTCACGGTAGCAACCGAAGAATCTTCAGAGTAAACACGATACTGCATATTTCTGTAACTTAGCTTGCAACTATCCTGACCTAATTAACGCTGTGCACTGCTGTAATTAATTGAGATGTTCTCCAGGCTTTACAATATGAGCGACCAGAGTGCATACATACAAGAAATCGAAGTACTTGGTACATGTGAAATCTAAAAGCTCAAGTTTTTCCTTGAGTCAATCTAGATTCTAGACAGAGATAGAATAATATGTATGAGAATCATGATATTGCTCAGTAGTTAGGCATACCTAGTTAAGTTTCGCAAAGACTTCGTGAAGTGGTAATGAGAGAATCGAGGACTGCATAGTCTGCATGTGTGGTGGCAACGAATTTGATGGCAATATGGTATTTTTTTTTTCATTTCATCACCATTTGAGCTCAGGTGACATAGGTTGTATGTCACTTTGCAGCAGTGCCGGACTTGTAACTGCTCTAGGCTTAAGTTAGGCCTGGATGCATGGTATCAATTATGGAGCACCGGCCTAGCTTATGTGGCGATTAGGACTGGAACAAAAGAAAATGGTACTAGTACTATAGTAGTTCTGCTGTTTTTATAACGGCCAACTTGTAAGCCTCGATACGCGTTGAGATTCAGGATTCACCCAGCTGCATAAGCAGCTACTCGCCGACGGTATTCAACAATGATGACATTGTGAACTTCAAAAGAAAAGAAAAACATTGATTCTCTTGACATTGCTGGATTAGGTTTTTTTTTTCTTCAAAGTTTACCTGATCTTTTTATCGAAGGGGAACCCCAGTCCGTAGATAAACCTTTATAATAACTTAGGCGCTCTCACCTTGTAGACGTGGTGTTGGACCGAATAAGTGAATAAAGGGGATGAATATAAGCACCTATCTTTTTCATCGTATGCGGTATTCAATTTCTTTTTCACTACAATGGCTATGAAAGCTATGAACATCAAAAGTATAAGATCACAACGAAAGTCTTGTATTGAAACCAGAAAAGCCTCGAGCTTAAAACCTCTCGGCTGGTCTGACCGCCAAGTTGGTCGGTGTGACCAAAGGCGCTAGTATGACTGCTCCAGTCTAACCGGTGGCCGGTCTATCCACTGGTGAGGACGGTCTGATCATCAGCTGCAAGAACAGGGGCCCGAATGGTCCATAAAATAATCTAACTTTTGATCTCGTGATCTAAATCCCCTAAGATTTAAAACATGGTTCATCAAGAAGGTAAGAAAGCTATTCCAATCGACGATCGAGATAATCGAAGCCAAGGTTCCACGAATTTCTTTATTGAGACCAAGATGGCACAAAAACAGAGGAAAACCAAAACATAAGAAAAAAATTTGCTCATGGGTGAAATATGGTCAAGATGATCTTAGATCAGATCCACAAGTCCTAACAAGTTATATCACAGTAAAAGACCCAACCAAAACTCTTGGAACACAACAAACCTAAAATCATCAAAGATAGAACAGTAACAAGATAGAACTCATCTTGGGGTGGCCTTGATTGGATTGATTAGAGGGATTGTAGGTTTCCACAAAAGCTCACACTTAAGCACCTAATTTTTCAATTAATCTCTCAAACCCTAGCCTACTCTACTTCCTCAACTTTTTCCAAATCACAAATTAGGATTTCCAAGACTTAAAGGTGCAAATCATGCACCCTCCTCTTTTATAGTAGAGGCTAGGTCCACCAAGAAAACCTTAATGGACACCCGTTAAGCCCACACATAAACGGGTATGCACTCACACATGCTTCTCAAAGCGAATGACGAATCGAGTCTCCTAATCCGTCTCTTTGTGATCATCATATTCTCTTGACCTAAACCGCCTCTCCTTTACGTTATCCTTCATCACGATTTTTCAATGTCACCAACCTGATATTTTAGCGAAGATACCAAAATACCCTTTCTCGATCCATGTCCAAGGTCGAGTCCAATCAACGTGAAGTAATCTTATACTTTGCCACTTGTGGGTTCATCAATGGTTCTTTTCATGTCGACAAGTCTCTCCCATCCAACTCGCACCAGAACCACCATGGCACTTGCACTGACCCCAAACCACTTGATGCAACCCGTTGCACCGAACTCCTCGTTTAGTCGTTCTTGCCCATCTTGTGCCATGCTTGAGTCCAACCACTTCACCCGGTATACTCGATCGTTCTGAACCTCAGCTCTCCTAGCCTAATCCTGATCATCATCATCGTTGACTGTAATTGACTCAAAGCCACCCGCACAACAATAAAGTAAGAAATCAATTTCGGACACAAGTTGCTCGCAACTTGACCAACGTTAACCAAAACATACATCATGCAATACCTATACACTGAATCTCATGACTTTGGCCAATTCCACAGGATCATCACACCTCACTATGCATGGTCATGTCCTGGCCGGTCTGACCGTCGCTCTCAGCCGGTCTAACCGCCAACCAACGGCAGGTCAAACCGCTTTCCAATTCCTAGAAAACACCATCTCTAGACTTTTCAGCAAAACTCTATCTAGTTTTGCGCTCAGTCTCTATTTTTAATGACACCTAGTACAAACACACCCTCAAACACTCCCACATAAGTGTTAGATCGCATTCCTCAAAATTTTAGTTTGCTGGTCATGGCCGGTTTGATCGTCACCCCTGACCGATCTGACCGTCAACTCCGACCAGTTAGACGCCCCCCCCCGGCCAGTCAGACCGTCTACACTCTGACAGGCAGGTAACACTTCGGTAAACCGAGGGTTTCTCCCAAACACATCAACACCGATGTCAATTATTCAACACACTAATATTAGAATCATATCACACGATCTGCACACGTGGTGAGATCTGGATTTCGTAGGATAACTAGATATTCGGATGTCTTACCAGTTACACTACACAAGAGTAGTTGTGGTCCCACTATGTGTAAATGTATCGAAAGGTTTCCCCTTATGTTAGGCTTGACGAGGTAACACGAGCACATCCGTTGACAAATGCAAATCATCCGTAATTTCCTAATACAAGATCATAATGTGAGCTCGGAGCTTAATTGTGTGTCATCTCCAATAAGGAGTAGTACCGTGTACTAAAGCGAATCTTCAGGCACGAATTTTAATTTAGACGATGACGGTGGTTCTCATGCGTGCGATCACCTCTTGATGAAATTAAAACAAGTGTTAATTGAGAAGCAAATTTCCAATGCAACTCCTCTCTTGCAAGTGTATAAATTTCAAGTGTGTGAAATTAAGGTCTGCGAGGAATTTCAAGTGTGTGAAATAATTAATAAGTTCCTCACATCACAGGCTGAAGCAAAAGCATGGAGTGCATATGCTTAGTTTGGTCGCCGTTCTTCGTTGCTGACGTGTCGGAAGATTAAGAAATCCATGCACGGAACAATGAGCGCGTACAATCAGTTGGCTCACCCTCCAAGAGAAAAGCCAGATCCAAAAAATATATATTTCATCAGCTCCTTTGTATTTGTCCATAGCCTTGAGAGCGATCATTTCAATAAATTTACCCATTAAGTAAATCTAAAATGTAGTTATTGTAATCTTTACATACTCTAACCCTACTTCAATGCTTTGGAAGAGGTTAAGTGATGGTCTTATATCATTTAATAAGTGTATACTTGATTAATGTGTATGGTAAGTTATGAACAAATATCATTATTTATTAGATTTGGATTTTTCCCGTATTACGCCGGATGGTAAACCAGATAGTTTCTGGTATTGTAGGAAGAAAAACAACAAAGACTCGTGAAAAGGTTTTTGGGCTTTGAAAAATAGCAAAAGACACTAAAAAAATTCACAGGTGTATTTTAGAATATTTGAAACCCATGTAAAAAATTTCTTACTTTGATAAGGGTTTATTAATTCTATAAGAATTCGTTTAGTCTCAGTAAAAATAGGGAAAAGCTTTTATAAATTAAGGAAATGGCTCAAACATTCAATAATGGATAAAATAATTATTTTAAGTTGGAATTTAAAAATTGAGGCTGTTACACCTTGCGTCGGTGTGATCGTGTCATATTTATTTATGAACTTATATTGAAGTGTACTATTTTATTATTTAATCGATTTTTTAAAAATATTTTAAAGATAATCTCTCTCTAACTTTTATTTCTAATTATGATCATTCTCTCTCTAACTTTTATTTCTAATTACCATCCTTTTGGTCACACGTTGTCACGCTACGGACGTCGGCGTGGCAATCGAGTGTTGTCACGTCACTCCTCTTGACGTGACAGGACTTAGTCCAAAAACAGACGTGTGTAAGCTTGGAGGGATACCATGGCAGTTTTGATCACGCTGCGGACGGTGGTATAACAGCACAGCTTTTTAATCCTTAGCAAAGCAAACCAATGTTCTCGAAGTTCAAAAGACTAGGCAAAAAAAAAAAAAGGATTCCTCAAATAATACTCCTTATATTCTGGATTTGAATTTGATGGGATTTTGTTTACTTCATCGCAAACGACGAACCGGCCAGGCCCATCAGTAGCAGGACTAGACTGGTCCATCCATCGCTTGCTCGTTGACGGCACGGCCCCCCAACCCAAATTCCAAACGGGAAGAGTTAGTAGAAAAAGCCCATAAAGCTTAGGAATGAAGCCCAACCACGTGCGGCCCATGCCCATATTGGCCCTTTCGCAGCCCGTGCGGGCCATAGCGAATTGCTTGCTGGTGCAGCTGGGCTCCGATCCATCCGATCGGCGTTGCAGCAAAGGAAAACCCCGTGATGCCTTGGGCCCATGTTATATATGTATGTTCATCTTCTTCTTCCTTTTTTTTTTAAAAAAAAAATTTATTTTTCATTTAACAGTCACATTTTTATACTAACTCGAGCATGCGCAATTTCCACCAGTGATTAGCCACCCTTTCCACACTCTTGTGCGAGGGAAGCATGTCGGTTATTCTTTGCCAAAATGTCGGTATAAACTAAGTTTGATAACGCTCCTATAATGATATCAAATCCAAACTTTTACACCAGGTGTCTGACAGATGAGGCTGGAAATCATGTTATGTGTGCATTTGCAGCATCTTCTAAATGGCTAAAAGAAAGGCGAGAATGCATTCTATGAACATACACCGCTCATACGATCGATGGACTATGTGCATTCTTGATGCAGAGATTAGGAGAGTTTTGTCTACTATTGTCGGGAAAAAATATATATAGCTGCATGGAGCTGTTTCAGACGGCCACAGCAGGGTGATCGAGATCCCCAACCGACACCGATTTCTTTCCCATTCTTTTCTCTCTCCCTGTAACAGAAAGCCTTGCTGTTCCTTCAGTTAAATTGTTTTCTCACTGGGAAAAAGCTGAAGCTAGTAGCTAGCAAGACGACGATCGACATGGCGATTTTTTAACACCGCCCGCGTGCACCACGACAATCTAGCTAATGGCCGTCGAACTATCGTCATTCGTTGCTTGAGAGCTAAAACAAACCCTGCAGGACGTCGCCGTCACAAAAGTTGATTACGATGTGAACCCACCGATTGAAGAGACGTTCCATCACAATCACTGGCTATCTCGTCTGTTTTTTCTTCTTTTTTTTCTAACAACAAACCTTGATTCGATGGGTGGTTTCTTGGAAGCCAACCACCGCAATCACTGGCTAGCTCGTCTGTTCATATCTTCAGTGATGTCAATATATCTGTTTTAATTGTTTTGTTGTCCGATAATATAGAGAATTTTCTCAATCCAAGCTACCCCAATAGTCACATATCATTCATGGTTCATATTCAACGCTACAGCTAGATAGATAGATTATACCGTGATGATCCTGATGTCAGGCAAGCAGAATGGTCTTGGATTCCTCGTACTGTTAATGTCATTATCGTTGACGCCCCCATGTATCAATTAATTGCTAGCTATTACCGCCAGACTCTATCCAACCATAACTAATGTAAAAGTGCAGCTGCGAAAGTGATTCGTGAGGCGTCATACGGTGTGCAAAAGATATCAAATCTTACTAGCGTCTATCTATCTATCCTGCCGTGCTTGGGTTATCACTAGTACTGATGGAAAGACAGATCTTTATGCAGATGCATGCATCAACCATGCAGCATGTGCCACGATAATCTCCCAACAGCAACAGCAGAGGAAGAAGAAGGGATCACTTATCTGCACGAACGACCATACTAATTTTTATTAATCACTGGTAGGATGTTCGTACATTGCAACGAAATTCTAAATATTACAAAAAATAATATTTATCTTTAACACATTAAGTGCGAAAACTTTCAAAGGTGGCTCAATTACTCAAAAGTCAACTTCTCTCTATTAGACATCATTGAGGGTGTATCATTTCCCATGGATCCAAGAGCTTCCACTCCATCTTTAGCCATTGGCAGCAGCAACATTTCCAGGCTTCTACTATGTATCTGGAGTTAATCTATTGGATAGTTAGCCAACAGAAATCAAAACAACAAATATTATAATCAAGACAGTCGAACCCTTGCTTACCCAAAGGCCTTTAGTGGAGTCAAAATTCCATTAATACCTCCACGCTCCTTGCTCTCATTCTTTTGCTGCACCAAATTGTAGAAGAACTCAAACCCAATATGTTAACTATGGTCGACTCAAGTTCTCATCAATAACCAAGTCGAGATTGTAGCCCAACGAAACATATAATGTTGAAGCATGGTAAAGGACTTACTGGAAGTGAACCACAAATGTTTGGAGCAACTCTGCCAGTTTCTAGCACGGATTCTACAATGTCCTTGAGGCATATCTTTTGTCTCGAGCCATTCCCCGTTTGGGTGAGCTGCCTTCAGTGCTTCATCATCCACTACAGTATGGTTCTCAAAATCAACCAATAGCATCATTCCAGGGTTTAGTCTGCCCTTTCTCAACACATCTTTGGAAGGAACATCAACAACACCAACTTCACTACCCATGATTACACGTCCACTGTGGGTCACATTAAATCGACTGGGCCTCAAACCATTGCGATTCAGGGTAGCTCCAAGGTAATGACCATCAGTAACTACAGGGGAAAGCCGAGTTAGCTGAAGTAATACATCAGAAGTATGACCAGAAAAGGAAGATGAGTTTAAATCTTTTTACAAGATATTATAGCAGGTCCATCCCAAGGCTCCATAAGGGCTGACAAGAACTCGTAGAGAGCTTTCTTCTTAGGTTCCATGTTTACATCGCTCTGCCACGCCTCAGGGATCATCATCATCATAGCTTCTGGCAGGCTTCTTCCACCTCGGATAAGAAGCTTAAGAACACCATCGAATGCACCTAGAATTCACATAATTTTCTCAGTTTACAACTCACAACAGATTTTTGAGTCCGTAATCTTACAAAGATATTGGCTAAATTTTGAGAAAATACAGCACAAAGAATACTCTAGCATAACAAAAATTGCAAGGTCCAAGGACTATGTATACTGATATACAGATCTTACCAGCTTTACTGATATGTTATATACTTCTGATTGAACAGATCATACATGAAAACTAAGACAACAAAGGAAAGCAGCACCATGCTATTCCCATTTTCAGTCATTGTTCTGAATTTCTGATTAAGGTGGCTTGCATGTTGGTCCTAAATGTGTCCATAAGATTATGTTAGAGCACCTAGACAACTATAAGAACAAAACAAAATAACGTAAGATTAAAGGTATCAATAAAAGAAAAGGTCCTAGAAAGAAGCAATCCTGACCATGACCAATCCAGCTATAGCAAGGGAACAAAAAACAAGTCATGTATGTATACGTGTACTCAATTCTCCATGTATATTAGTAAAAAACAATATGAAAATGAGAGATCTGTCAGAAAACCTGTTCAAGTCCCAAATCATGTCCATTTAGTTTTGCATATATAACAAGATACCCTTGTTGCTTAGTCCATGTAGTCATGAGATCCTTAACAGGCTCCCTAGTTTCCTCTTCAAGAACAGCCCATAGGTCTTCAATTTTAGCGTTTGAGTAGGCATACTTCTTTATGTATGAAGCCAAAGCTTTCTGAAAGAGTACATATTCAGAAAATTGGTACAAGCCGAAAAATTGAGAAAATAGTTCATATTGTGTAGTACGAAAAAGAGCTAGATAGATCAATCATAAATGCAATAAAATTGGATATTCATCTTTGACAAACAAAAAAACATAATTCAAGCTACTCTTCAGCAAGTACACCATGCTTACTTATAATATGATCCACAACAAAGTCAAATTTTATTATTACAGCCCCTTTTAGTATTTTGGTTTACAGATTTCTCAGCATATCTGAAGTTAAGATCCGGTTCATCAGAATGGCTGCAGAGACATCTTGTGTTGCTTGGTTAACAAAGAAAATAAAACTTGAACATGCAAGGATAAGATGCAAGGGTTCAGGAGTGAAACTATAAAATGGCAGCACAATGCAGCAGCGGATGCTGGAGTGCTATACCACTGAAGAAAACAAGATTCTGATGAATTCATCAAAGAGAAAAAGCATTTAACCTGAAAATGCTCTGCACCAAGGTAACTTTGTAGCATGCGAATGACAGAAGCTCCCTTATCATAGCTTATGGAATAAAAAATCGTATCAATTTCACTAGCATGGTTTACTTTAATCTGAAAAAAAAAACAAGCCAAATAACCAGAAGTCACAACTGAGACGAATGGAGATGCTAATGCTGTGGACAGAAACAATAAACAGTGTTTGACAAATGACAATATATTGACACATTTGAGTTCTCTAAAATAACAATCTAATATAAGCATCAACATCTGAATAGTTCAAGAAAAGAGATTTTAACTATCAGAACTTGATTATTTTGTAATCATGTCAAGGGACAATAATGCATCAATCAACGGGTATGTGTGTGCAACTCGTCTACTTTGTAATGTTTACTTACTGTCGTAATATACTCCCGTATCTCTAATGCAAATAATATGCAGCATCTGTTATACCACTATTAGCAAAATTTGTTCTTATATATAATAATGGTAAAAATGCAAAACAATGATTTTCAGCAACTTGCCAGGCCATACCAAAGAAGATTACCTCAATAGGGTGAGACTCTGCAAGTGCATCCAGTCCGAGGCCAGAGGTCGTCTCGTCGAGGAATTGTGTCCAGTTATTCCATTCATGCCATAAAGATTCTACGGCTAAATAACTCACCTGTTGAGACAAGGGCTTATTTACTCATAAGGGTATCACATATTCAGAAAACTCTATACTACGCATCAGTGAATAGAAGCAGTAAACTGACACCTCATTGCATACAGTACTTCACATTTACTAAGCAGGAGTACATTCCGATGGTTGCATGTTTTGTTTTCGCATTTAAGTAGGCGCATACATGTATCTATATATACAGACTAAGCTTGAGTATATTATGTTCCAAAAAGGGGGATAAATTTGTGCAAGAAAGAGCATGTGCAAAAGAGGAGGTGAATACTCCATGCACCCTGCAATTTTCCTAGCTACTCAACTCGTACTTGTCAATTTGGGTCCTGCAATTGATCTACCTCAATTCTAAGCACCAAACTGCCATTAACAATAGGGAGAAAGAAAACCAATCCAACCAACTACTAGCTAGGCTAGGGGAAAGATTAGGGAGGAGCAATTGGACGGACTTGGACGACGGCGAGGGCGAAGGATCGGTCGAGCTTGAGGATGAGATGGTATGTCCAGGCAGACAGCCCAGCGAACAGCACTGCGTATGGTGGGGCAGCCTGGCGGAGGGGACGCCGTACCACATGGAGGTGCGACTCGGCGGACAGGAGCGGCACGGCGGACGGGACTGACGGCGAACGGTGGAGTGTCCAGGAGGACAGGGGCGATTGGGGCAGCACCTTCCGTCGGTAGTGCGGCCCAGCCCGTCTTCGCGCGACGGTGGCCACCAGCCATGGCTGGGGAAAGGAGACTTGGTTGGGTCAGATCACGAAAGCCCTTAGTCTAGCTCGAAAGGGCAGTGCAGTCCATACGTAAATACGGAATCAAATACAGGCTGTGTATTTATGTAAATTGTGGAGGTATTGGCCATAATGGCATTTCTAGGAGTACTTAATGGTCCGAGTCGCATTGTTCAAAGAGGCGGCAGCCCTTAATTCGGTTTGTTAGTTGAAACGACTTATAATTTTTCTGACGTGCATTGAAACGACTCTATTTTTCAAACAGGGTATGCCTTGTTTGTGCGATCACCAGGGATTTAAAAGGCATTAATTTGGTTGAATTATGGCCTAACGGCTATTTACTGCAACAAAATGGGCATCTCAAGCCCAAGCTTTAAGTTACATTCGGAAAAACTAAATAGCCTCCACAGGAAAGCTTAAGTATAGTCGCAACCCTAACACTATCTCCAAAATATCCTTCAATCTTCTAGTGCACCTTCTAATGAAAATTTAGCAAGATTGAGTATACAACGTACTCAGCAAGCCACATGGGAAAACCATTTAACTACATTTCAGGAATTCAATTGATTATTGAGGGTTTACCATATCAGGTATATGTGGATGCATCAATTGAATTAAAACAGTTTATCTTTAAAACAGTATATCATACTAATATAACATCAGGGGTTCACTCAACAATTGCAATTACTATATTAACATCTCAAAATCTCTACTTATGCCTCATATATTGGAATCACCCATGAACACAGCTTCAATAACCGGAAGGACGGCGTATCCGAATACCATTAATTATACTCTGCAGAGTTGCCCAACTTTCCCCACAAGATACCTCAAAACTCATACTCTTAAGCTATATACATGCACCACAATAGCGTGCGACTGAGTTGAGATAACAAAATATTTTCACTACTCAACCTTTCTAGTCTCTACTCGGTAGATTCTTGGATAATACAGCCTTCAGGGAAACCACCGCCAACAGTGGAATGTGCAATCCGATGCTCACTGTACCAACCGTTGTGTAGACCAGCGAGTGTTTCTCCGTTTTCACTCATGTCCCACCCCCCAAACCGCGACTGCTCTGTACACAAGAGCAGGTATCATCATGTAGATATTCAATCAGAAGAGTAGTGTACTAAGCCAAGTTGGATATATCAAACCCGTGGTTGAGCGATTTATGTGTATGTTATTTGACACAATGTTCTTGTCCTTACCTGTCTCTGGTGAGGAAATGGACCAACACCAACTCATGGCTATCCACCTGCTTGGTTTCACTTTCAACTCACTTTTGTCAAGTATCTTGGGTTGTCCATTATCTTGGTCTCAACCCTCAACTCTCCACCAAAATCATTGGCGAATAGCCAATACTCTTTTCCAGAATTTATAAAGATATTGTGTATCAATGCCGAACATTTATTAATATTTTATGTAACTTAATATTGTTAAGGTGAATATGGCCTACAAAGGAAATAGGTGGGTTTGTATGTGGGGTGATAGGATTTATCTACTCATCATGGCATTTAAAAATATTAATTCAATATTAAAATATTTGGCATAAATATGGTAATGAAAGTAATAATAAAAGTACATAAAACATAGGCTCAAAATGATCAAATGAATGTTACTTGCCTCCATATCTGCAGTCCTTGACTTGATTTACCCTTCTTATATCTTGATCAACTCCTCTGAAGCTTGATCAATAAATTCGGGTTCTATCGTGGAAGAAAATCAAATAAATAAGTTTGGGCTCAACAGGAGGCAAGCTGGGAACAACATGAATTAAATAAATTTAGAAAGAATTAAAAAGAAAGGTGGTTGAGATTTATTTGGTGCTTGATTTGGCTAAATGCACTTGAAAATGGGATTCAAAGGCTCGAAACGGCCAAAACGGACATATATGTCTTATTGGGTCTGGATGAATAGTAATAGGTTTGGATGCACAGTGGCGGGTCAGGTACTGTTCATTGCGGATCGGTTGTATGAACGATAATGATTTTGGGTTGAATAGAAATGGGTTTAGTGAATAGTGTTAGGTCAACACTATTCATAATGGATCGGATTTTGTGAATAGTAATGGGTTTGGGGTCGGGTGTTAATGGTCTGAATAGTGATGGGCTGGAAGTGAATAGTGTGGGCAGCACAGTATTGTATTGGATTGGCTTGGCTTGGCAAATGGGCCTACATGGCAGCCCACTTAGGCACTTGGCCCGATTCGATTTGGAACCGTAGGGAGCCCAGCTCCCTCTTTTACTTTATTTTTCACTGGTTTCCTCTGTTTCCTTCCCCCTCTCTGGCTGACAGTGGCGGCGGTGGTGATGGTCGACGACGGCGAGGGAAGGTGCGGGGAGCAACTATGAAGCATGGGGGTTCCATTTTTGGGCATAGGTACGGCCAAAAGTGGCTCGGGGTGGGCTCACGGCGGCGGGGACACACGGCCGAGGCAGGGGAATGGCGCGGCGGCGCTCCGACCAAGCTCCGGCCAAGGCGGCCAGTGTTTGAGCACCAGCGAGCCAAGGGGAGTCCGGCTGTGGTGGTGGCGGTGGCCGATCTTAGGGTGGCCCGAGATGGCGTGGCGGCGGAGCTATGGCGCATGGTGGAGACGTGTTGGCGAGGGGACGGTGAGAGTGGAGCTCGAGGATGGGTTTGGTAGGTTGAGGCCAAACTCGGGGAGGGATTAATTGGATGGGGCGTGGGCGGTGGCGGTGAATTCCATTCTCCTCATATATTAAGGATCATTACTTTGAAACAAATCCTTTGAGTATATAAAACTTGTGTAGTTCATATATACTCATATTGCTTTATATTCAATTATTTGCAATTGTGTTGTGGGACTAATGTGTGTGCTAAGATGTGTTCAAGGCTTAGTCCGGAGTCCGAATGAAGACATGAAAAGGAAATGCAAAGATGTTAAAAGATCAACTTAGGATCATGCATTCTCTTTTGGTTTGGTTTCAAAAGCAAAATCTCTTTCTCTGTGCACAATCGGAAGTTCGGCGTTATTCTAGCGGAAGTTCCGATTATCGATGGTCCGAAAATGCGCGCTTGATTTTTCCAGAGCATCCGGTTTGGGACTTAGCCGATTTCTCGAGTGCGGAAGTTCCGCAATGATAAGAGGAAGTTCCGATTATCGGATGGTCCAAAAATGCGCGGTTTGATTTTTCCAGAGTACCCTTTTAGGGACTTAGCCATTTTCGCAAGTGCGGTAGTTCCGCATGAAATGAGCGGAACTTCCGATGTCGGAACTACTGCATGATAGTTGGCGGTAGTACCGCACCTTTATACAATAGTTTGTTTAGAAGCATTTGTTGCATGTATATCTTGATAATTATTGTTAATCATTGTGGGACTAACATTTTTATGAGTTGGATGAATAGGCTATGTTCTAGGGTGACGAAGACTTTGGATGACATCATGAGTTGATCGTCATCAAGTCAAGGTTCAAGAAGAGGATGTATCGTGTGTTGATGCATAACAAGATCTCGAAGAAGGAGATGATCATGAGTTGATCGTCAAGTCAAGAGAAGACCCATCATGTGTTGATGGAGGTCAAGTAAAGGATGCATCATGGGTTGATGCATGTCAAGACGATGACCGGACTTGAAGTGAAGATGTGCGTCATCAAGCTTCAAGAAGATGCTCATGGCAAAGGTATGACTAGCTAGGGCTAAGGATGTGTTCCTAGTCTTTTACGGTCTTGGTGTTTGGTTGGAAGACCGGATTGCTAGTATAGGTTGTCGTACTATTAAGAGGGTCTTGTCTAGTAGCTTGAGTCTCATCATGTGTTGATAGCTCAATCTTGCTTGCTCTAGCTCTACATGGCATGATGCTATTATTTGCGAATGTGTTTTGCAAATAGTTGAGGCTTATCAGATTAATCCTTGTAGCATGTGACTATACTTTTGCGAATGTGTTTTGCAAATGGTTGAAGTCCATGTACCTACACCTTGTGGCATGATCTAAGTTTGCAAATGTGTTTTGCAAATCGTTGGGATTCATGCATTTCCCTTAGCATGGTCTAAGATTGCTTATTGCTATTTATTTGGACTTAGATCATGATAGTGGCTCTTTAGAGTTGTGCTTTTGATTTGATCAAATGTGTTTGAGATCAATCAAATAGGTGGGTTAATGTAGCCCTCTGAATAAGCTTTCCATAGAGTCCGAGATCACTCAATTCCGACATCGGAGTCAAAAGTTATGACATTTTTACCGAGTATAAATGCATGCTGAAATTGGGCTGCGGAAGTTCCGATTTTTGTACTCGGAAGTTCCGATTTTTGTACTACGGAACTTCCGCACCAAAAGTTTTAACGGCTATTTTTTGAGCCGTTATGCACCCGTACGGCCCATGAACAGTAGAAAACGGAAGTTCCGATTTTTGCACGCGGAACTTCGATTATCCCGATTTTTGGGAATTTCGCTCCCAACGGCTAGTTTTTGTGTGTGGACTATAAATACCCACCTTGGCCGGTTGAGAGACAATCTTTTGGCATCCCATTTCACTCACTTGAGCTAGTGTGAGCTTCTCCTCTCAATTGTGCATGTGTTGCACCTTGTGAGCAAGGAGGGAGGTCTCTAGTTGCATGTGTTGCATCTAGAGGTGGATTTTCTATCCACTTGAGCTTGTGCATTCGTTGCACGTGGTGAGAGTCAAGCAAGGGGTTTGGCTTATTACTCTTGGTGTTTGCCGACACCTAGACGGCGTGGAGGCGTCGTGCCCGGTGATCTTCTCAAGAAGCTTGTGAGAAGGCCCGGCGTGTTGTGAGTGGTTTGGTGCTCGCCATCTCCGGAGTGGAGGAAGAGCAACCCTAGTGGAGCGAGGTGTTGGTTCGGTTTGGAACCGGTCCAAGTGTTGGACTTACCTCGGAGGTGTTGGCTTAATTAGTGGAGCCGGTCCAACGTGGTTGGGCTTACCTCAACGTGGATTAGGGGAGACCGGCAAGTCTCCGAACACCACGGTAAAATATAATCGTGTCATCTTGTCTTTACTTGTGCTTTACTTTGAGCAATTTACATTACATGCTTTAATTGCTTATATATCATTATATGATTGCTCTCTTGTATTGTCGGTGCACTTAGTTGAGCCTAGTTGATTTATGTTTTAATTGTGCAAAACCAATTCGCTATTAGCTTCCGCATTTATATATTGGTTTAGCCCGATAGATTTTTAAAACCGCCTATTCACCCCCCTCTAGTCGGCCACCTCGATCTTACAGCGGCGAATTGAAGAAGGGGGCTTTTCGAGCATTTTCGGATGTGGCGGTGATTTGCGACGATGGCCGGCATTGGGGAAAAGGAGTGGTGTCGGTGGGGTTGTGGGGAGGTTGGGGATGGAGATGGCGTCGCGGGTTCTGACTTTTATAGCCGATGGAGGACGGTGGCGAAGGCGGCGAGGTGCGTGGCGACGACGTGTGCGGCTACGCACAACCGGCGCCGGGGATGGGGGAAAGCAGACGGTGGGGTGGCGAGGTGTCGGGACCCAGGTTTACACATTTGAAACCCTCTGTGTATTCTGAACTAGTCCCAAATCAGTAGCTAGTTCACACAGGAAATATCAATGAAATATCATCCGTTTATCGATTTAACTAAAAAGATCTCAAATAACAAATAGTAATAATAACTGGACCTTATGGTCAAATGCTTACTTAACTTGCTACGCAGGGCTAAATAAATAAATAAACTCTTGTATCGAAACGGAAAAACTTGGAAAGACCAATCAATATGCCCACATGCGGTGCTTCGGGTGGCGACGGTTCGGCAAGGGCGGTGACAACTCATCGGCGACGACGACATTGGCAGCAAGGCAGCTCGGGTGTGCAGCAGCTTCGGTGGAGCAATGGCGGCCGGAGAGAAACAAGAGAAGCACGAGGACGACGATGGCACAAGGAACACAGAGAGCACCTTGGAACGGCCAGGGAGCAACGGATACGGCGGCGACGTGAAGATGACCGGCGGCGAAGAAGACAAGCGATGACGGCATGCTCGACGGTGGAGAGAGAGGGAAAAAGGAGGAGAACGGAGGAGAGAACCTCAGAACACAGCGTGACGCACTTGGGAAGGTGAGGGCACTCACCGACGAGTAGATCGGGGTGGTGGTGGTGGTGATGGCCGGTTTTGAGGAAGAAAAGGGTGGCGACGTTCCAGCGATCCTTTGGGGATGGCGATGAGATCACGGTGTACAACGTGTCGAGGCGACTCCAACGGAGGTGACGGTGCAGGCGGAGGAGCAACACTGCCGATGGAATGAGTGACGAAGCTTCTCGATGGATTGCGGTGAGACGAGGACGAAACCGGGCAAATCGACTTGAGGCTTTTGGGGAGAAGGATGGGGCGATTTTTTTGACGCGAGAGGCGCGCCTTTATAGTGTCTGGAACAGGAGTGTTGGAGAGAAGCACGGCGACGCGGTCATGCTCGACACGGACACGGGATAGAGTCCAAGCGCAAGAAGGAAGAAGAAAGGAAGGAGAGGAAGGAGGCTGACAGCGCAGGCGCACGAGACAAAGAGAAAAGAAAGAAAGGGAAAGGCTAGCGGCAGAGCTGCGGCGCGAGAGGAAAAAGGCCTACCGGCGGGGAAAATGAAAAGGCCGAAGGAAAAAGGAAATGGGACTGGGACTGGGACTGGGACTGGGCCAAATGAAAAGAAAATGACCCGAAAGAAAGGAATTTCGGCCCAAAGGAAAATCCGGAAAAAGAAAGGATTTTCGAATTTCAGATAATAGATTAAAGAGAGTTGAGCTCAAAGAAATAGCAAATAAATTACAAAAATTCCAATAAAATTCCAGAAAAATTTCTAGAACTCAAGGAACCCAAATAAAATAACTTTTAATTGAATTGAATTTTAGATTATTCACATTAAATTATTTGAATTTCATAAAATTCAAATTAAGCTACAACTTAAATAAGAAAAATCAAATGGTTACTTTTGTTTTTAAAAGCTTGAAAAAACAAAAAAAAAATTAGGATGTTAGATGAGGTGAGGTGGTGAGTACTGGCACGGGCGAAGGTGGTGGAAAAAGTTGGTGAGAACGAAGGTGATGCAGTGTCAAGGCTGGTGGCGTGTTGTGAGAGGAAGAAAGCGCGCGGGGTAAAAGGCGTTTTCGGGCTAGAGTAAGCGGAAAACCAAGAAAGGAAAGCGGATTTTGAATGGAAATTTTTGAATTTGGTAAGAAATCCAATTTGAACCAAACTACAAACAAGTTTTGAAAATTTTGAAAAATTGGATCTTTTCATGCACTCTTTCCCTGGCCTTGAGCTCTACATCTACGTGTGTCGCCAGCCATGAAACACAGTTCAATGTATCAAGGTACTTACTCGGTGAGCGCAAGGAAACTGTGAACCGGCTGATGATTTATCGAAGGAAGAAAAGACAGAGGAAAATCCAAATCCAGAGTATGTAAAGGGATTTATGTAAAGGAATTTTTTTTAATTAACTCTTTTATTAATTTTATTTTAAAGTTAACCCTCCGAACTTTATTTCTAATTTTGACCTTTAAGGGTCAGTAATGAAGTTGAGGCTTGAGGGCTCACGTACCGAAAACTAATGAAGTTGTCAACTCCAGCCAGGCCCAGCAGCAGCGGGCGACAGATGAGGAGCCGAGCAATCCATGACTACTTACTATTCCACTACGTATCACCCACCAATCTATATACATATATTGATTAATGTACATACATACATTCATCCAAAGAAAGCAGTCATGCTCCGAGAATGGAACTTTGTATCTAGCCGGGGCGAATCCAGCGGGGGTTCGTCAGGCTGCAGTGCCGGTACCCCTCAACCAACCTTCGGAGGGCCCGACCGAAGAAAGTATTTGTGGGTCTTTGTCGAAGCCCACGAGGCACAATTGTGGTATCACTGACTCACATCCACTACACGTTCTCCATTCCAAATTTTCAATCAATCGAGACTGAGGAGAGGAGAGGAGACGCACCCGAGGCAGCCAGTAGGGGTGCAGCATGACGAGGAGGGGAGCAAGGCCAGAACCCTTCGACACACAGCTCCCTCTTCGAGTGCCCCCGTCACGGGCGCGAGGAGCTGAGGAGGGGCCAGGTGACGGCCATGTCCCGAGGCAGCAACGCAGTGCGACACCGCGACAGGAGGGGAGGCGGCTAGGCGCCACCAGGGAGGGAGCTGGGGGAACCGAAGGAGGCCAAGGAGGGAGCGCGGCGCCGTCGGTAGTCGGAGGAGGCCAAGGAGGTAGCTCGGGCAGGGGAGCTGGAGGAGGCCAAGGGAGGGGCCGCCGGTAGCCGGAGGAGGCGAGGAGGCCGAGCTGTCGAGGAGCAGAGGGAGCTGGGGCGGGGGAGCCGGAGGACGCCGAGAACAGGAGGGAGGCACGGAGCTGGGTGTCAGGCTGTCGGAAGTCGATGTGGAAGCCCTGGAGTCTAGGACTAGGAGGGAGCAATGGGTTGCTGCCTACTCTTTTGGGCGCCTGTATTGATGCTTGCTGCCTGCTCCTAAATTCCAACTACCTACTGGTATATACTCAATTAGCAATTTGGTCGTAGGTTTGTACTAATGGATAAACAAATTTTGTGTAATTGTTTCATAGGCAATTCAAGTAGTACCCCCAACGTATCGGGACCCGATTTCTTAATCTGAACCCTCTGTGTATTTCTGCACCAGTACTAAATCAGTAGCTAGTGCACACATTGGAAACAACGTTGATAACAAGTTTGTATCACGAAATAACATTAATAAACAACTGAGTACCGGCATTATGGCCACTTATTACAAAAGAGGTCAAAAGACCTTAAGTCTCACAACAGTGGAAACAAAAATAAACTTTGAGATGGCCATCAAATAGTCGGCATTCAACTGGGAAGCGCAGCCTAGTACTTCGGATGTCCTTCCTCAAACCTGCAGGCGTAGAAATCATAGTCGTCCTCGGTATCATTGAAGACTTCTGAGATCTATTTTGAGTGAAACATATGAGTACATAAAGTACTCTGCGAGTCTTAGGAAAATGCGGATATGTATAGCTTTAACAGTTGAGCTTATAGGGTTCTTTTGCACAAACTAATATTTTATGTTTAAACATTTTTCATAAAGCACATTTGACAAGCATTGTTTCAATAATTAATTTAAATTGATTGTCTAGTGAAGGTTCTAGCTACCAATCACTAGCATCGAGGCTCTAACCGTTGAGTTTTTTATGAGTAGGGCTCTAGCTGCCCAATTGGCTCTATCTGCCAGAACAGCAATCCAAGAGTTTCAACTACTCCTGGATTCCCAAAATAATTCTTTAAAAATAAAATTAAATCTACCATGTTTGAACGCACCTTGCTCGCTCTTGACTGTTGGCACAACTATTCGAATAGTTTTACACTCTACAAAGGTTGTACAGCTTGACCCACGCTAGATAATCGACTTATAACGTCGGCCATGACACGCTTCCTTAGGCGTAGGAATAAGTGATTATCACAAGGATTTTACAATACTTTATCCTTACATTAGCCTGCCCATAACCCCAAGTCATAGACGTCATTTACCATCGATCCGGAGCTCACCGTTGTGGGGGATAACCTCCCAGACATGCACGTCAATTACCATTGTCTGCACTACCCATGTAACTCCTACCATCTATAGCTTGCGGCATAAATGTATGTACTTAGTAAATTAATTAGCCATGTCCTTCCCATTTAGGACATGTGGTTGTACGATATTGCTCGGTTTGAATAGACACAAGCGTCGGTCCCTAATCGACTAGGGCAAGATAGTCAAAACTCATACCACTCGCCCTAGTCTAAACAATTTCCACCATTTTATTTTATTTTCCGATTACTGGCATTACCTAACGTCATACATTTTCCAAACTATAGCATAACGAGTAATAATGGTTTCCCCCCAAAGGTTGATCAAGACCGAAAAGCATATCTAAGCAATTCTACGTGTTTAACTATTCCACAATGTTGTGATCAATATTGTGTAATAACTATGCTAGGGTTACAAAGGTCTAATAACAACAATTATCAAAGGAAGGCATTAACAATTTTAGGTTTAACTAACAATCTACAATTTGAACTCATCATTTTATGTTAAATAGCAACGTGTAATACTTTAAAACTAAAAACACAATTTAAAAATCTTAGGTACAGAATGTTCAAAGGAGACTCGCCTTTGTTGCAGTTGGAGGTTACCGCGTCTGGTTGGTCCAAAGTGGCTTCGATGAAGTTTTACACTTTCTTCTATAGAGTGCTTCAAAAGACGACATTTGCAAGCTTGACTGATAACTATTGTTACAAGAAAATTCTCCATACAACATACTTACATCCCAACTTGCACTATTGGTTAAAGTACAGGCTCTTAACATATCTTCAAGAATTTGATTCACCCTTTCAGTATGTTCGTGTGTCTGTGGATGGTAAGTTGTACTAAAATTCAAGTTGGTGCCCAAAATTCCCTGCAATTTCTGCCAGAATCTAGAGATGAACTAGGATCCTCGATCTGATACGATCTTCTTAGGTACTCCATGTAGGCATACAATTCTTGTCATATACAACTCTGCGAGTCGATCTCTCGAGTAGGTTGTCTTCACTGTAATAAAATGTGCAACTTTTGATAACCGATCCACAACAATCCAGATAGAATCATATCTAGATTTGGTAGACTAGTAATAAAGTCCATTCCAATTTCTCCTCATTTCTATCCAGGTACTTTTAGAGGTTGAAGTAATCCAACAGGTCTCTGATGTTCAGCTTTAATCTGCTGACACACATCATAAAATGATACGTATTCAGCAATTTCCCTTCTAATGCTTGACCACCAATATCTCTCGAAGATCTTGGTACATCTTTGTGCTTCCTCATGAATTGAATATGCAGATTCATGGGCTTCCTTTAGAATCAAACTTTTGATTTCCTTCAGAGTTGATACGAAGATTCTTTTCCCAAACCAAATAATGCCTCTCTCATCTTCTGAGAATCCAGGTGCTTTGCTTTCTCTCATGTTATCCTTGATTTTCTTGGCATATGGGTCTTCCTTCCGAGCTTCACTAATCTAGTCCTCTAGAGTTGGTTGGACATCAACAGTATTCACACATCCCTCATCAACTAATTCCAGATTGAGTAACTGAAATTCCTCATGCAGTGCAGGCTGGTTTTCTTTAAGCATGACATTATTGCAATAGTTTTTTCTACTCAAAGCATCAACTATTACATTAGCTTTGTCAGGATGATAGTGTATTCCAACATCTTTTTTTTATTAACTTCAACCACCTTCTTTGCCTTAAGTTGAGATCTGTTTGAGTGAAAATGTATTTGAGACTCTTATGATCTGTATAAATCTCACAACAATTACCAATAAAGTAATGCATCTAAATCTTTAAAGCATACATAACTACGGCTAACTCTAAATCATGGGTTGGGTAGTTATGCTCATGTGGACGCAGTTGTCTCGAAGCATAGGCTACCACCTTGTCTTCTTGCATTAACACACAGCCGAAACCTTGTTTTGATGCATAGCAGAAAATCTCAAGATTGATTGAGGGGAAATTATCATGGAGCTCGGGAACACGATGTGACGTTGTTAGGGAATCAAGATTCTCACTGGAGCGACGGGAGCACGAAGCGAGTTTGCGGCCGGCACTCGGGAAGACGCTGAATTCAATGGCGACAGAGCTCCGGTGGCTATGGGGTTTAGAGGAGATGTGAAATGGGTGGAAGAGATGATGTGACTTCCATTTATAGGCTCAAACAAAGTTTGAATCGACACGGCCGCGAGCATGATTGACGGCGATGTTACTGCCCGATTTTGGAAACGACCAGAATGGACAACGCATTGATGGATTGCGGTAACAGAGGAGTTGAATGTGCGCTATGATGGTAGTGGCATGATGATGTGGACGACGCGGGTGAAACGCACGCAGGCGGTGCGAGCTGGTGCATGGCGCGAGCAGGGGCGCAGCCTGGTGTGAAGAATAGCAAAAGGGGGGAAGATATAGAAAGAGGAGAGGGGATGGGCCTAGTGGGCCGAGGAAAATGGGCTTTGGCCTAAGAGATAAAGAGAGAGGAAATGTGATTCGGCCAAAAAAATTGCGAGATGGAGATTCAAGTTTCAAGATCAAATTTGAATTTGAATTTTGACTAAAGTTTGGATTTGAATTGATTTGAAGATGAAATTTTGATTTGAAGTTTGCATTGAGAATTGGCTTTGAATTTCGAATTTGGAGTGCGATTGACGAACGCCATAGGTTCGAAGTTGAATTGAGAATTGGGATTTGGATTTGGATTTGATTTAGCAAAAACTCCTATTAAAATCCAAATCTTTGAATTAATTCAATTAAAATTTTGCAAGAGGCAGAAATTGGGATGTTACACAACCGATGAGAGCTCAACTCAACTAAAGAAGTCTCGACTAGAATTTAATTCAGATGAAATTATTACCGATCTGGCGCATCGTATACCAATTGAAGATTTTGCCAATAAAATTAGCGATCAAGTGAGAATGATATATTTGTTGAATGATCCAACTCAAGCAATTGGGCATGTCTTTCTAAAGACAATGGACGCCAAAGTGTAGAGATCCTTTCAATGCTGCTCTTGATACAACTATGAATGAGATGAATCATCGCTTTAATGAAGTTTCCTTGGAGTTATTGGTATGCATGTGTTGTCTTGATTCAAGCGACTCTAAGTTTGGTGTTGATAAGCTTGTTCGACTTATGTAATGATTTCACGGTAGCTGGTCGATTCTTGTTAAGAAATCAGCTTCAGCCCTTCATTCTCAATATAAGGAGAATTGAGGGATTTCAGGGATGTCGTGGTATTTCAAAACTTTCTCAATTGATGGTTGAAAACAAAAAATATATATAACTTTCCCATTGGTATATCGCCTTATCGACATTGATCCTTCTAGTTGAAACGACATATGTTGAGAGAATATTTTCGGCAATGAATACTACCAAAACATATTTGTGCAACAACGTAGCATATGAGTAGCTCAATGATTTCATGGTGTGCTTTACCTAGCGAGACATATTTAGAACCATTGATGATAATAGAACCATAAGATGCTTCCAAAGCTTGAAATCTCGCAGAATGAATTTGTCTGGTGAAAGTCATGATTCAACCTAGCGCCTTAGTGGTATGGTTCGTTTATTTTGAATTTTCATGACCATTTAAGTATAATTTACTATTGTAACACTAATTTTGCTAATTTTAATTTACATGTTGTTACCCACTGGAACCATATTTATATATTTTTGGGGATACACTTTCCATTAGCGAGGTGCCTTCATTGTTTTTTTTTGCTTTGCTTTTCTTTTATTCATGTTTGAATTTGATTGCACATGAATACAAGACTACATTTGTCTCAAATTAGCTTAGCCATTTGAGTCTACCCACCATTTTCATCCTGGTTCCGCCACTAGTATCTAGTATGAAAGTTCAAGGGCCCGTTTGGAAATGGGATTTTCTTCTAACAGAATCCTATGAAATCCATATGTTATAAACAGGCACTAAGATCGAGCTTCATCATGTGTAAGTGTAACAATGTGGTGAGTTATTATTATTATTAGGAACGCGTAAAAGCTTTGCACACCATTGTATTAAAGCGGGAAACAACTGTACAAATAGATTGCACGCCATTGTATTAAAGCAGAAAACAACTATACAAATAGATTGTTATGTGACTATATATATCATAGTATTTGAGTTCTTGTGGCCTCACGCTATGGCCTGTGGGGTTAGAGAAAATGAAACCATCCAAGGTTTAGGATGCGGTTTTTCACGTATACATGAATGTCCATGTACCAATCTAGGCGTCCATGTGCTCTAAGATTTGTGACGGTCACTCACCTTCACTCCCTTTCTCTCTACCCTGTCGGTTTCTTCCTTACTATTTTACATTGCCACCATCGGAGATCGTGTCGTCGCCGCCTCTTCTTGCCTCGAGCCGCCGCTGCCATCAGAGCTTGCAGCCTTGCCATCGCCAACCGAAGCGCACGCCTGACCGAGCCGAGAGAGGAGGGGAGAAAGATGGGGGAGAGAGGGCAACATAAATCTCAGTGCAGAACGGAGGGTGAGGATAGTTCATGTGCTACCTTGTATGAGTGACTTTTATTTTTCGCTAGGTTAGTTTGTTTGGTTTGAAATCACACCTTGTCACACTCCAAGTTAGACAAATTTGACCGAGTTAGGCGCTTTTCGGTTCATGGCCACACCTGTGGCAATATTCATTTTCTATCAACTGGGTCTCACGTGCCAATGACTCAAAAAAGTGTTGCAAGATTCTCTTTTGCTAGCTAAAGTCTGGCTTCAGTCGTGGATTTCGTGATGGGTAGTCGCAACCCTTTCGACTAGATCAACTTCACCTTCTTCGATCACGAGCTATGTTTTTCACCCGTTGTCGACAATAGCATTGACTGGCAGAACAAATTAGAGTTGTTTCGACCACTACGACGAAGAGACAAACTCGTGCGAGTACATTGTATTCGAGTGTCAGTTGAATCCAACGCAAATTTTCTTCGGTAATTCGAAAAGAATACACTACAATCATTCAAACCCACACCCCTTCTAATTGTCGTATCCGATCCAGCGCAGCCAAAGCGCCACAGAATGTGGGACCCACAGGCAGGGACAGTGGGGACCGAGAATGTGACCAACGGCTGGAGCAGCCCCCTGTTTCCCTTCCGTAGGCAGGCAGGGCACACCTATAAAGGCAGCCGGCAGCTCCCGACTCCACACTTCCCAGCTCCCCCTTCTCCTCCTCCTCCTCCTCCTCCTCCTCCTCTCTCGCACCCACGCCTTCTCTTTTCCTTCTAATCTCCCCCGTTCCGTTATTAAAACTCGGTAACCAGCCGCCTCCACTACTTCTCTCTGCCTCCTCCCGTTCGCCGCAGGTAAGCCCCACCATTGCTTAGATTCTTATGCCGTGCCTTAATTTCTCCATTCTTCTTGCCGTGCTCTGTTTCTGTGGTAAAACCAGACCATGGACTGTCAGCGGTAGCTAGCTCCTGTTACCGTCAAGGCGTCAACTGCCGTGCTCTGTTTCTTTTCTTTTTTGACAGGCAGAGTTCCTCTAGTTTCGTTTAGTGATTATCATAGTAAGACATAGGACTGTGTAGATCGTAGAAAACTGATAACCCTCCCCCCGTTTTGCCCCCTCCATCTTGATTAATTTCTCCCATTTGAAGTTTGTGCTGATCAATCGATACTGAGAAATAGAGATGAACTCCTACATACTTACGTTTTGACTCTTGACTGTACTTCATTTCTTAATGCATGAAGATTTTAGTACTCCCTATCAGATTGGCAGATATGCACCGTCCACTTTGCTTTGTTTTTATTCTCTTCGATCCCTTCTTGAGCCTAGTTTACTCTTCCAGTTCCAGCTGAGCAAAGCACTAGTTTAATTAGTAGTAGTACTTCCCCTGCAATTAATAGAATAGTTAGTACTACTTGAGATTTAGTAACACTTTACAACATATACTAGCACTGAACACCTAAAGAGCGAACCATTAGGATATCTCCTTCTCTTTAATTAACCCTCTACACTTTATTCATGAATCGTATGCACTCTTCTATTCAGACAAGTCCCTCATCACATGAGCTTCTCTTTAATTTGCATGCTCCCCGTGTTTGGAAGAAAGCCAAGTAGGTAAACAGTCGATATGAGGACACACGATGCAAGAATTCCAAAGGTTTGGATTGATGTTTGAACAACCTTTTTCTTCAAATTTCTTGTTTTTCAAAAACCTTGGTGCTTTATTTGCAGAAATCTCCCTTTGTTTTGCGTAGTCATCGTCCTGGCCGAGAACAAAAACAGTGGTCAAGAAATGGCTCAACCTGAAGAATGAAGAGTTCCATTCGGATTGCATCGGTAAGCCTTCATCTCCAAACAAGATCTAGAAACCATCCTTATCTTTGCCTCAATATTTTTTTGTTCAGTTTTTACTATGGCTAATCACAAGATTTTGATGTGTTTAATCAGAGGAGAGCTTTAGCCTTGAACAGCAGGAGAGGAAGAAGAGCTGCTCGGACGAAGATGGCAGCCTTCTCACGAGGAGAGATTTGCCAGGTACGTACACTGCAACTTTACAAGCAGTACACAACTGCTGCTGCTGCAACTACTACAACAAAATCTCCAGTCTTTATGTTTCAAAAGTATCAAAAGAGACGGAACAGCTACTGTTTTTACCACGTTTTACTTCACGAGATGCAACAGTGAGCTTTTACAGAGTGGCATAGCGTGCGGTCTTTTTAAGTTTTAATCTTCCGAAAATTTAAAAAAAAAACAACAGATGTTTGTCATTGAGTTCAATTTGGCTTGTCTTAAATTTTTGTTCTACTCCCTGTCCATGCTTAGGTGGTTGGTTGGTGGAGAGCTCTGAAAATCCGAGGCCTCCCCACCGGTATGGCTCACAGCCGCCGAGTTCTTCGTGGCAGCCTTCTAAGGAACTTAGGTGAGTCGAGCTGAATGATACTACATCTTAGCATTTCAGCGCTTACGTATGCCGATCGAAACGCGCATTTCTTATTGTGTATGTGTGGATCTAGTGAGAGAAGAAACAAAATAACAGGCTGTGCATGAGTATTTTTCTTCTTCTTCCTATTATGTGAACAGATGAGCATGATTCAGCAGATTGGGTTCAGTTCAATTTCAAACGATTGATTAGCTCGAATTAGTGGATAACATTGGGAATGTTTTTGGGGCTGCCAACTTGAGACTTTGATGGTTCTTCTTAAATCTAAGGACAGTAGTTGCAGCAGTAGACAATTGTATACTCTCCCTTAGCCTTAGCTGAGGCTAACGATGGCGCTGCTGCGTGGATTATACATGCATCGTATGTATGATACAGGATGTCCGTGGGGACGTGGAACGTGGGAGGGAGAGCACCGCATCAAGGGCTGGACCTATCCGACTGGCTTCTCAGCCAACATGCTTCTTCCTCCCCTGCTCACATCTACGTTCTTGGGTATGGACTACAACTTGTCTACTTAATTTACATGTATCTGCACATGATGTGTGTGTGTTCCATCCTAGTTCACTGCATAGTAATTAAACATGGGATTCTAGGACACTCCATACTGTTTCCTACAACTAACTGGTAGAAGAATAAATCGTAAGTGGGTGAAGTATTCATTTCTGAAGACGGACATGCCTTGCTACTGCTTACTGACAGCCAAAAATGGTCTGGTTTTTGGCAAGGTGTGCTGAAATTGCCATTTCAGTGCTACTTGGTCCCGGCTTGTCAGGAAGCTACACTGAAGCAGGTCATGAAACAGTGTGCTCACTCATCACAGGAATCGGTACGAGTAAATTGGTGTGGATTTCAGGTAAACCCATACCGACTAGAATTATGACATGATGTACTTCAGTACATAGGAGGAGTAGTCACCTACGGCTTAGCTGCAGCCTGCAGCTATGGCCATGGGTGTTTCAGTGTTTGGATTTCTGGATATAATCATGATTATTCATTCCATCAGAACCACCCATGAGTGTTGGTGTGCTGCATAGGAGATGTTAATTTAATCTGCTGCTAGCTTATCCCTTGTCCTGCCATGCCTAGATCAACATAAACAAACTGCCACTGTTCCATATAACAGTGACATAATGATTCATTTCATTTGAGCAACAGCTGTGAGTTACACTGAAATCCTGAGGTTTAATTAGTCTGAATTATGTTACCATGTCACAGCTTCCAGGAAATAGTGCCACTGAACGCTGGAAATGTCCTCGGGGCTGAGGACAAGGGGCCCGCTTACAAGTGGCTCCACCTCATTCGTAGAGCCCTAAACCCTTCCTCCTCGGAAAGAAGCCACAATTCCCCCCACAATTACCGGTATGCCACCGAGGCGAACCCCGAGCTTCTTCAGAACGCCAGGGTCAGCTTCAGCATCTCGGACCTGCTGGCAACGGAGGACAGACTAAGCATGGCATCAGCGCCAGACGACGACAGTGAGCCCTCTGTCGAATTCGGGAATTCCGGAGTAAAGCATTCCGGACTATGTGTGTCTCACGTACTAGTTTATGAATAATTAGTGTACATAGTTAAATAAAAGATGATAGTATAGCTATAATACACAATTTATTTATATTATTTCAAATTTATTATAAAAGAGCTAGAAGCTAAAAGAAAAATGTACAGCGTAAAACTTAAATAAAAAATGTAGGATACACGATACGTCACAGGCAATCGTCTGGGGACGTAGTCTAGTCTTCCAAGTCCTCACCGTCGTTGTAGAACTCCTCTGATCAACAATTTATTAAGCAATGGTAGGTACAAAAAATGTACTACGTAAGTTACACCTAATGCATAACAAAGGAAGGTTTATATGGTTGAGTTTTGCATAAAGCTATGTTTTCAATTTTAAATACATTTACTAAGTTCCAAAGCAGTTTAGCTTATATCCCAAATCAAATTTAATTTTTATTAATCAATTCTCGAGTATAGGATAAACCTCCATACACAAATAGTAAAGGACTAACCCCCTTACACTAGGTATTCTGTCCAAATTTTCCAATTGGATGCACTATCCAAAAACATTTGAGTTTAAAGTTAGTTTTAAAACAAAACTAAGTCTAATCCACAAAAACTTTGCTCAGCATGTCCATAACTACGACACGGCTATTCGAATAGTTTAATACTTTATAGAGTTTGTACAAATTTACCCACAAGAGATAGTTTGCTTAACATATCGGTCAGAACACGTTTCGTAGGCTTGCGACAAAGCAACTATCATAAGGTCTTTACCCTACACTATTTCAACGTAGTTATGCCCACTAAGGTTTTGCTACCGTAGGTTTCACGCCAAATGGTAATCCCTCTTGTGCCATGTAGGTACTAAAAATAGGTCTTCACAACACCCACATCTCTGAACGACACAACTACGGTGAAATAGTACATTTTAATTAGCCAAATTTGCCCCATACTAAACTTGTGGTAGTACGATTATGGCTTAACAATCCGCAGCTTGCAGACCGATCCTTGATTGATTGTGTGACTTCTAAAACAACCCTTGGACCTCAATTATTCACTCAATTGAGACCGTGCATAAACCTGCACCCACCAACTATCTAGTTCGCCCAAGTCCAGACCAATTTTATTATATTTTACATGTCAAATCACTTTTTAAAATTTCTATGGGAAAAACAATACCATTGTCTCATTTTTAACTCATAGTTGAATATTTTGGCTAAATTCCCCAAATTCAATATTTTCGGTCTAAGCTTTAACTAAACATAAAGTTTTCTAACGTGTTATAGTTTTTACTATTTTACCAACTAGATTTTCAACTAAGGTGACAAGGTATGGCTAATTCAATGTTAAAATTGGCTATACAAAGGTAAAGGGATTAACTATAAATTTAAAATATGAATTTAAATTTACTGAAATATAAATAAGCATGTAATAATAATTGAGAATAGAATTTAAATAATTTGAAATATTGGGATCAACCATTATGAAAGAATGTAACTTGCATTTCTCAAAAGCTTGTTGGTCTAAATTGTCAAATAACTCGGGCTCTCTGGGGTCGTCGAAATCTATACGCAAAAATAAGATAAATTCAAATAAAGACTCATAAATACAAACAAAAAATCACATAAACTCCAAATTAAATAATTTAAGAATAGATAGCTAGATCTTGATTTTATATGAATTTATAAATTTGAATCGCTCAAATCAGAGCTCGTATGAAGGAGAATGAGTCCTCGGAATATTAAATCCAAAAGAAATTCCCTAAATTCAACTTCTGGAATTAATGAATTATTTTACTAAAGAAAAATCTAATTACGACGCAAGCATGATGTCAGAACCCGAGTTTCTTTTCCGACAGATTTATTTTTCTACGAAAAAAATCTAATTTAGCCACTGACGGGTGGGCCTTTGGTCCATAAACTGGGTCCACGAGGAGGCTCTGGTCCACAGTGGACCAGGTGCGCGCAACAGTGGCGTGAGCCACGCACGCGTTGGCGCTAGAGCCACGCGGCACTTATGTGGGTGAACGGGGGTGACGTAGCGCTCACGTGGCGGCTAGGTGGCGGCACGTGGCTGCCACATCACACCACGCGCGGTGGCGGCGCACTGGACCCAACGGCCGGTGAAGGTGCCAAAAGAAAGAGAGGGGCACGGCGAACCTTATGCGCACCCTTGCGGTGGAGGGGTGCAACGAGGTAGCCGATGGCGGCGATGGAGCTCCGACGATCCTCTCGCGATGAGAGTGACCGCATGAGGTAGAACACGGAATGACGAAGCCGACGGTGAGGAAGATGGTGGGGGCTTCGTCGGCGAAAGGTCGCACAGCTGGCGAGGTTCAACTCGGATTGCGGCGGCGAGGGAGTGAGAGAGGAGCTAAGGCCTGCGGGGATCGGATGAGGAGGTGGTGGTGGAGCGGGGCTCCCTTTTATAGGGCAAGGAGGGCACTGGAGAGGTGTGCGGCGCAAGATGGCTGAGCCGGCAGCGGCGGAGATCATGGGATTTGGGCAAGAAAGGAAAGGGCAAGGGATGAAACGGGCGCGACCGGGATCGACGGTCTTAATGGCACCGATTCCGCGAGGAATCCGTGCGCAATCGCCCGGGTATGGAAGGTCTTGCGTTGCGTCAATGGCAGAGGTATGCATTGTTGGGAGGAAGAAGAGGCTAACAGTTGGGACCCGGCGGTAGTGAGAGAGAGAAAAGAAAAGAGAGAGGAAGAGAGAGTTGGTGGCTCGGGTCCATGCAGCGCTGAGAGAGAGGAGGCTGACAGCGGGGCCCGCATGTCAGAGAGAGAAGGAGGGGGGATGGGCTGGCGCGGTGAAATGGGCTGCAGAGATTGGGCCGCGCGCAGGAGAAAATTGGGGTGGGGGAAAAGGATTCAGTCTGATTAGAAAATCTGGATTTTTTTAAGGTTTTACAATTTCAAAAATTAAGAGAAATTAAACAGATTTTTAGAAAATAGCAAATAGAGTTTAAAAAATTATGAAAATTCTATGATTTATTTTGAACTTAGAGAAAATATTCATAACTTAAAATTGGTATTTAGCTTTGCAAATAAATTTTTTTTTCCAAATAATAGGAGAAAACATTTTTTAAATCTACAAATATTTTAAAAATAATTAAATTTTATTTTTAATCAGAAATAGAATTTTGGAACATTACATCCTCGAACCCGGAGTCGAGCAGTGAGGAGAAGATGAGCGACTTTGTGATGGATGGAAGGGCAGGGCGTGGGTACCGTCTAGCTGCTAGCAAGCAGATGGTCGGCATCTTCCTCTGCGTGTGGGTCCGGGCCGACCTCATGCCCTGTGTCACCAGCCTCAAGGTTTCTTGTGTTGGCAGGGGCATCATGGGCTACATGGGAAATAAGGTAATTAATTTCCTGCCAGGTACTGTGAATCGAATTCTTGCTAATTTGATTTCCAAATGCAGACTTAATTTGTTAGAGATGAGATCCTGATAGAATCGTGTTTGAAATGATCGTAATGAATGAGCCAAGGGGTCGATCTCGATGAGCCTGACGCTGCAAGGGAGCACGACGCTGTGCTTCGTGTGCACGCACTTGGCGTCAGGCGAGAAGGACGGCGACGAGATGCGGAGGAACTGCGACGTCGTCGAGATCCTCAAGAGGACGAGGTTCCCGCGGCCTCGCCGTCCCTCCCGGCCGGCAGCGTTGTCGCCGGAGACCATCTTGGAGCACGAGTAAGCCATTCTTTCGCACCAAGACCGTACCAGTCCTTGCCCCCATCAGTTCACGTCTTTTTTTCTTCATGTTGTGACTGAACTCTCTCTCTCTCTCTTGATCGCATCATGCATGTCTGGATCGGAATGATATGAATTTGCAGCAAGATCATATGGCTCGGGGACCTGAATTACCGCCTGGCGGGCAGCTGCGGCGACACGCAGGAGTTGCTCGAGAGGAACGACTGGCAAGCGCTGCTGGAGAGAGATCAGGTGCGGAATCAAGCAGATATTTTAATTAAACATGAGTGAATTCCTCATACAATGACACGACTTCGGGGTCTCCATGCTAAATGGATTGGGTGTGCATTTGTGTATCTATCATTGCAGCTCCGGATAGAGCAGAGAGCCGGCCGCGTGTTCGCCGGATGGGAGGAAGGGCACATCCGCTTCCCGCCGACGTACAAGTACCTGGAGGAGTCCGACACCTACGCCATGAGCTCCTCCAAGTCACGGGAGGAGAAGCGCACCCCGGCATGGTAAATACTAACTGTCGCAGAAATTAGTTGCTAGGATCATGCGGCGGATTGCTAGGATCAGTTAGCTAGGTTAATTAGGGCTTTAATTAGAGGTCACATGGTACGCGATGCGACATGAGAAGAACATGCATGAGCAGATGGGCACTGCTGCAGATGCATTTGCATACCTAGCGTGCGAGATCTTGCTCTGACTGCCGATCCATGGCTTTGACTTAATCCCATCATGCATGTTTCCATCATCATCTTCCCGTCAAGCATAGATCGAGACGGAAACGACTTGAGGAAGAAGAGAAAAAAAAATTCAGGTTGTTTCAACCTGTCGGATTAGCTTGAAATAATCCTCCTTACAGAGTTACAGTGCATGCTTCCCCTGCATACAGGTGTGACCGCGTCCTGTGGCGCGGGGATGGGATGGAGCAGCTGTGGTACGTGCGCGGCGAGTCGCGGCTCTCGGACCACCGCCCCGTCAACTCCCTCTTCTCCGTGCAGCTCGTCGCCGCCGCCCGCAAGGAACCGCCGGAGACCGATCTAGCCACGGGCAGCGTCCATGCTCTTTCCTTTCTTGCAATGCTTGCAGAGTAGCAATATTATTACTACTCCACTAGCGTACAGTACAGGACTGTAGATAGGAGTGCTCTTTTATTTTATTTTATTTTATTTTCTTTTTCGTGCCTCCGCTCGATTCATTTGTAAGGTGTCTTACGAAATATAATCCACTAAAGAAGCAAGATGCATATCTCAGGAGCCAGCCTAGAGTCTAAACCAAAGTGCTACTCAAGTCCACTGATTAATTTTGTCAGATAAGCTAGTAAGCATGTCAGAGTGGCGCCAACTAGTACTAGCAGCAATGTTTTGTTCTTCTCTTTCGATGCAATTAAGAGGCCCATTTAGCTGTAGCAGGTTGAGCCCCCTGCCATTAGCTAGCCAGCCAGCTCAAGGCCCAGGGCAAGGGATCGTTCATCTAAACAAAAAACACAACACATAATAGTAATCCTTTTACTACTGCTACTTGTCATTGACTTGTAAACTCACATTAATTGTCGACCTAAGAACTTGTCATTGACTTGTGTGTGTGTGTGTTTGTGTGTATATATATATATATATATAGATGTGTTGGCTGCTTGAATGGAATTATCTCATTCTATATGTTGGAATATAAATTTGTGGAATATTATCTCTGGATGTTTAATCACCACATTCACTAAAAACCATAAAACCACACGGTACAAGATCATCTTTTCCATTCAACTTTATCCTACTAACCAAACACACCCTTAGTCGTCGATCTTACAAACTAAATGGGAAAACTCTAAAGTCTATTGGACTGGATGCTTACAGGCGATGAACAATATGAACAGATGGGCGAGTGTATTACAATGCGGTGCTTTTAATCCATCCTCCGCTTCCTCTTATGACTTATTTGGAAAACTCATTTCTAGTCAGGTTCTACAAGGATAGTTCGAAAATTTAAGTTAAAATTCTGGCTCATCCACGTGGTAGAACATAAATTTTGGTTTAACCAAATAAGACCGTATAGTACCCGAGGAGCTGACGGTGCCACTCGGAGCTTTTACTCAGCACTTGTTCTCACAATTATAAGATAATTAATCCTCAACGCACATGGTTCAGTATTGTATACCCATGTTACCATAATATCCTATTTTTAGGAGGGGAGGGGAGGTTACATAAATATTCCTGACTCTTATGTGACCTTAGGGAGGGGTTACATAAATATTCTATACATTTCTCTTCTCACGATCAATTTTATACTGTGCTAGCACTTTTATTTATACACTACAGACTTTACTAGTGTTTTGAATGGGGCGTTCAACCATGGGTCGGCTACCGGAACAAGCCTGTGGTTTTCCAACACTCCCCCTTAGGCACCCATCCTTACATGTTCATGCACCGTCAAAACTCCACAAAAACCTAGTGAATTTTTTAGAGAAAGAGTACATGATGCACGTTCTTACTGCGTCGCACGAATTGCCTCATTAAAAACCTTAGCCGAGAAACTTCAAGAAAACTCGTCAAGCGAAAAAGAGTGCAATCCACCCAATTTTATTTAATCTCTAGGATTTATTCTTCGGATACTCGATCTTCGTGATCAAGTTTCAATAATGAGTTCGTGAAGATTCTCCATCTGAATTCTGCACTTCTCTAAGTCTCATCATTCCAATTCCATATACGCATCTTTCAAAGCTAGATGATGAAAGTGACTTAGTGAATAAATTTACAAGATTTTCACATGACTTAGTGTGCAGTACTTTAATGTCGTCCATCGTTGGGCTTTTATCGTCGTTCCTGCTGGTCAGAAAAATCAGGCTTGTAGAGGCGTTTGGATATCCCGAATAGGTCGAAACGACTAAATTCTTTGGGGTGCCATTGATTGTGACGGTGAATCCTCCTCCATCCAGTAGATCTCGCTGGTCTCAATGAGCGGAGAGCCTGTGATGGGAGAGGATGATGATGACATTACGTCATGTTCCATGGCACGGATGTATGCGTCCATGTCGAGGTTGGAGTAGTCCGCCAAGTTGAACCAGTTTTCCTCATTCCATGTTCCTGCCATGATCGCATAGGTGACAATGGAGCGGAGTGGAAATGAGGATTGCCGATCAAGGAAATCTTCAATAGCTCAATGCCTTCTACCCCACGGACGACGTCAACTGTTGACGATCAAATCGCCGATCTTACAAAATAAAAATGAGGAAATTGGATAAGAGTTCTTGGATGATAACGGGGTTGCTCTTTATTGTAATGAATTGGATCTTTACAGGGGTGCCTTGAACAAGGTGACAGACTAGCCCTAGTTACACTGAGTGTATTACTTGATACTGCTTACATTGTCTTCATATCACTAGGCCTCGCCTTCTTCGATCTCTCTTTTGTTGTTCATCATCCATCCTTACATAACTGGCGAAGAGGTGACAGTTACTTATGAAAAAAGATATCTCTTGGAAGTGACGTGTTCGGTTAGAGGGGTAGTGGTAGTTAGTGAACTGCCAACTAATCAACGGTTGATGTCAGTGGGAGACAAAACCATATGGTTGTTATTGAGACGCATGTTCCATACTTAGTGCCGGAGACGTCGTGTGGATTGGAGCAATTGAGACGCATGTTTCATTCATCACACGAAAAGGATATACTTTGAATTGGATCTAAGTGCCAGTTCAGAGCTTCTGCGAGGAGTTAACTGGTCGAGCAATGGGTACAGGACCCCCTCCGACTAGGTTACCCATCGGGTGACCTCTGGGATTCTAACGACCACAGGGATCACTGGCCTCGAAGTTTACGACCGCATAAGAAACATGGCTTTTACTTAATATTTAGAAATTTAATCCTCGTCAATACCGTAGCCTTCGAAACGCTCACGAGTCGGAGGCTACGGTACATTGTTATATGATCTACATGCCACGTATTTCCCTCAACTGGTTTATGTACAAGCTTATCTAGCATGTGGTACAATATAATGTTAAATAATATCATCCACACTAAATTGATAAATTAACAAAGTGTGCCCTATTTGATCGGAGTACGTGCGATAATACCCTCCTCCTTCATCCCGATTGCAATAAACCTGCGCGTGTATCATGTAATGCTTGTAACGCTTGAAATATCGTCGATTTTATGTATAAAAACGTACATTGTAACTCCATTTGAAACTCTAATTTTTGAAACCCTAATTCTGTTAGGAGTACTTTGTGTGGTAATTCATGAAACCATAATTTTTGAAACCTAAAATTCATATAAAATCCGAACACATGTAAAATTGTCGAAACGTTAAACAATCAAGTCCGCTGTAAGGAGCTTTCAAAACTAAATTTATAATTTTTTTAAGCTTATATTCTATATTTAGAAATTTCTATCAGCAGTATCTTTATACGAAATTACGAGATAAATCGCACGACGAGTTTCGTGGCGGAAAATCGTCCCGGCCAAAAAGTCCAACCAGTGGTGCTCATGTCAGTTTGGACCTCGTAAGCAGTGAAAGTAGGACAGCTAGCTTGTGCAGGTCAGAACTAAAGCTGGCTGGCGCCAAGAATATTCGGCAGACGGAGGAGATCGAAGTCAAAGTCAAACCGGCCCGCCCGGCGGACGCGTGCGTACCACGAATCCAGCGGCATATACTACATATATACTACATATGCAGTGGTCCAAGAGTGTGCAACCAAAAAAAAAAACGGTGTTGTTAAGACTTGGGTGAAGCGCGTGCGGAACGTAAGCAACACGTGAGGTGTTCGTTACAGGACAGGATAGGGCTGGGCTGGGCTGGGCTGGATGCATTGGGCTTCCGCAACAAGCCGAGCACGCACCGACCAGTAGACTAGTAGTATTCTCGAGTCTGAAGAGTCTCAAGTGGTGGAGTATCTTACCGTTTACGTCTCCCAACTCTCGAGGCCGGCGCGAAGGTGGCGCCTGCCCCCGGACGGCGCAACCAACTGACGAGCGGGACCGCCCACCGGACCGACACAGCGACGCGCCAACGCCACCTTTTCTTTCCTCTGTGATAATAACCGCACAGTTGGAGTTCGACCGACGCGGCGCTGCCGAGCGGGAGCGGCCGGTGATCAGAGTATATTAGAGCGATTTAAAGTTATACCACAGAAGTATTCTAAAAAATTGAGTTTATTTGTCTTTCAAAATATAATCTTCCAACTCATGACGCACACCTGATTTTAAGTCATGGAAATAGTGCTGATGCGCTCTTTGATCATGAATCTCGGATCTTTTTTTACTTCATGTTGTTAGCAAATTACTAGACCTTGGAAATGAAATTATTATTATCTTGTGGTTATTTGACAGGGTAATCGAATTCTACACATGGAAGAGTAGTTCTTGGTGAATATGCAATCAATGAGCACTAGAGGACTTAGTGTTCACGATTTAGCAGAGTAGGTTCTAGTTGTTTATCTATCTATTTTACAGTTTTCATTAGTAGTGTAGTTCACTCTAATGTCTCACATCATGTAATGCTTGTTGATGTTAATGTTGTTGTGTTCTGGCAACTGCTGTTTGCAATGTGAATGAAACGTTCATGTTTGCCATAAGACGAGGATTATCCCAAATTATTCATTTTTGCCACATTCCATGGATGCTACACACATGTAGCATGGCATTAAAATCATGTGCAATTGTGATAATGTTAAATAGTTTTTAATGATTATTTGTTGTAATAAATGTTTATGGTAATAATTACCGTTAAATACACTAATTGTGGTTTATTACGTTGTTTGCGGTATATTATCGTTAATAGCGGTATATTGCATTGTTTGCGGTATATTATCGTTAATCGTCGTTGAATGCGATCAATTGCGGTAGTCATCATTCATTGCAGTCAACTGTGTTAATCGTCGTTAGTTGTAGTTAATTATCGTCAATCACGGTAGTTGTCGTTAATAATCATCCATTGTCGTTAAACGCTGTTAATTGCGTTAAACAGCATCAAGCATACCATTACTGTCATACTGTCATCAGGGGCACTTAAGATATTTTTCATGTCAAAAGCTGCATCCAACCTATCTAAAAGTCAGACAATTAAATATCAAATCTCTTCGTGCCAGCCGCACAGCCCAAAGCCGTTTTCGGGGAAGCGTAGCCTGTTGATGTTGATGTTGATGTTGATGTTGTTGTGTTCGGCAACTGTTGTCTGTTATGTGAATGGAGCGTTCATGTTTGCCATAAGATGAGGATTATCTCAAATTATTCATTTTTACCACACTCCATGGATGCTACACACATGTAGTATGGCATTAAAAATAATGTGCAATTGTGATAATGTCAAATAGTTTTTAATGATTATTTGTTGTAATAAATGTTTATGGTAATAATTGTCGTTAAATACGTTAATTGTAGTTTATTATATTGTTTGCGGTATATTATCGTTAATAGCAGTATATTGCATTGTTTCTAGTATATTATCGTTAATTGTCATTGAATGCGATTAATTGCGGTAGTCATCGTTCGTCGCAGTCAACTGTGTTAGTCGTCGTTAATTGCAGTTAATTATCGTCAATTGCAGTAGTCGTTGTGTATTGCGGTAATTCTCGTCAATTGCGGTAGTTGTCGTTAATAATCGTCAATTGTCGTTAAACGTTGTTAATTACGTTAAACAGCATCGAACATACTATTACTGTCATACTGTTATCCGAAACATTTAATTTATTTCTCATCTCGAAAACTGTATTCAACCTACTTAAAAATCGAACAGTCAATTATCAAATATCTTCGGCCAAACCGCACAGACCAAGGCCGTTTTTCGGACAGCCTAGCTGTTCGAAACATATACCCTTAGTAGGGATGGCAATCGGGCGCGGCGGGTACGGGTAGTGCTCGCCCATACCCGTACCTGCGACCCCGAATTCCCCCCACGTGTATACCTGCGAAGGACGACGGGCGAAAAACCTCGCCATACCGTCGCCTCACGGCATACCCGTTTACCCGCGAATAATGCATCACCGCCCGTGGGTACCCATCGCCCGCGTACATGCTCGTTATCCACGAGCAATGCATACATCAAGTTCATCATAATTCGCACATCAATGATGCATCACGCATTCAACAACTAATAAAGTTCATCACAATTCACATATCATGTTCGACAAGACAACTAATCAAGTTTAACAAATAAAATACAAATACAAATTGACATAGTTTCTTACATATGTGGGTAGATCATGGGTAATCGGGCGAAGCGGGTACGGGTGGAGCTTACCCATGCATTATATACCGCATCTGATGGGTAAGGAATTGTGTCCGCTTTTATACCCGCGCAGTTAAAAACGCCATACCGCCTATTACGATTCACCCGCAAACACGCGGATAATCAGGCACCGTTGTCATCCCTAACCCTTAGTAAGTATTATTATGTTTCTGGCGCGCGACGGGTGGGCGAGGAGGCGTTGCTTCCACGCCATCTTTGGTTGGACTCCCACCGACACCCTCCCGCCGCCCGATCGCCGCCCGATGGCCGTGATGATCCAGCTCCCGAGTCGGAGGAAGAGCATCCAGGAGCAAAAGCGTATGTCCACCACGTCCTGGGTAGGTGGGTCCCCGCGAGTCGTGGAGAGGGGATCGGAAGGGGATGTGCGCATCTCTTCCTCGGAATCCGATGCCCCGCAAATCGCGCAAACACCCTCTGCTTCGGTCGAAATCGCGCCTCCGTCCTACCCGGCAGGCCACACGAGGGCACGGTTGCAGTTGTTGGTAAATCTGCGGTGCTGATCGGGATTAGAAAGACGGAGGCGGAGCAGCGAGCGAGACTCCCTGTCGGTCTCCTCCTCTTCCCCTTTAAAAAGCTCGAGCCCCCTTCCCCGTTGGTGGCAGTGGCAGTGGCAGGGCGTCTAGGGTTTCCTCCTCCACCTCCGTCCCCTTCGTCTCTCCCTGCTCCAGACCAGATCCAAGGTTCGTCTCCTTCCCCTCTCTCTTCCTGTTCCCTCTCCAAGCGAGCTACCACTGTATACTACATGTTTGCGTTCTAGATCCCCGTCTCGTCTCGCCTTTCTTTTTTGCTGTTTGGATCGAGCAATGTGTGCCTGTCTGTTTGTTTGTCGAATCAACCGCCTTTGCGTGCTCGTTTTCGCGGTTTTTTTGTTTGATTTTGGCTGGTTTGGTGCGTAGCGATTTCGCTGAGAGAAGTTCGGTTTCAAATGTGTCTGTTTTCGGCTGCTATGTCCTGATTCGCTTATCAATTTTGGAATATGGATATTATCGTATCATCGAAGCTTGCTTCAGGAAGTGAGATGTTTACGACTTGCAATGCATCATCCAGTTGTTGTCGCACATATTCACAAATCAGAGTCTTTTTTTTTACAAATCAAATCCGAGTCTTGCGAGTCCGATTTTTATTTCCATAGTGTGCTATTTTGTAGGAATCTTACTCGTTAGTGGTTTCTACAACCCAAAAAAGAAACGTTAGTTTCAACTGTAAAGTGTAAACCATCGTACTAGCGTAATAAAGGGCCCTAATGGTGTCGGCTTGGATATACCTTCTGGTCGACTGCGATCAATCCGGTGTAGCCAACTCATTCCGTAAACCAGCTTTGAACAGGACAAAAAAACGCCCTTACATGCAAAATCTTCTCAAAAAGTCACCCCAAATGCGAGTAAATCATTAATAACTTGTCCTAACTCGATGTCAACCATGACAATCTGGTTTCCAAGAAATAGTCTGGTCCTGGAAACAACCTTTAACTGATATGTAATGATTTTTTTAATGTAGATAGGCGTGTTGATTTGATAATTTTTCCAGAATATACAACCTGTTCACATAATTTTCACTATATATAGAATGCGCAATTGTGCACACAACTCTCGTGGTTGTCCACAGTAGGTAAGTTGTGCAATTAGCACATGATCAGGCGCGGCGCCAGGGGGGGGTGCCCTGAGTGCACAGGCACCCCAAAAAAATGTGAATTATTTTAATTAGCTATAGTATCAACATTTGGCATTGGGCTGACCCAATTTCAGCCCAAATCACCCACCTCCCACCAGATACACAGGGCTTCAGCCAGCGCAGGTGCTTTCCCCTCCTGACGCCGCAGGCCTCCCCTCAGACTCCACTCCTTGATGAGTTGCTTCTCCTCCTGCCTCCTGGTCCTGGCTCCTCAGCCAGTCCGCCGCCGGCGCGCCGAGGACGTCATCTCCTTGGCTCCTTGCTTCTCCTCCTGCTCGGGCACTCGGCTGCTCCGTCGGCCAAGGAGGAGAGGGAGGCCATTGCTCGGCGGCAGTGCCTCGGCCTTGGCTTCGGGGCCTCGCAGACCCCTCACAGAAGAATGATTGGCCAAAAATACATGCTATGGTTGGAGCCTTTGAGTCATTTGATTTTGTTTTCAATGCACACTTGATGCTTATCATACTTGGATACACAGATGGGTTGTCTCAGTCTTTGCAAAAGAGAGATCAAGATATTATTAATACTATGACACTTGTTAATTTGGCTAAGGATAGAATGCAACGAATGAGATGTGATGGGTGGGAAGAATTCCTTCAGAAAAAGGTAACATCATTTTGCACTAAATATGGCATTAAAGTTCCTAAGCCGGATGGTAGATATGTGCCTTATGGAAGATCATCGCGTTTTTACCCAAAACAAACATATGATGATCATTTTAGAAGAGAAGTGTATCTTGGCATCATTGATAATGTTCTCCAAGAGCTTGACAATCTGTTTGACAAGGTTAATATGGAGTTGTTTATTTGCATGTCCGCTTTAAATCCTCTGAATTCATTTGCTTCTTATGATAAGGACAAAGTGCTTAGCCTTGCCAACTTTTATCCCAATGATTTTTCAAGCACGGATTTAATAAAACTTTCTTTCTAACTTGATAACTTCATTGATGATATGCGAATCGATGATAGATTTAAGAGCCTAAAGAATCTCGGTGAGCTTTCTACTAAGCTTGTTGAAACACAGAAGCATGACATTTATAAGTTGGTGTACTTGCTTGTCAAATTGGTATTGCTCCTACCGGTAGCAACGGTGAGCGTTGAAAGAGTATTTTCAGCGATGAATCTTGTGAAGAACAAGTTGAGAAATAGTATGAGCGATCAAGTATTGAATGATTGTTTAGTCACCTTTGTAGAGCGAGATATCTTCTCGAAGGTTAGTGATGATGATATAATCAAGTGTTTCCAAGGAATAAGATCGCATCATATGGTATTGTGATTTCCATTAGCTATTTAGGACTCTTTTATTCATGTAAGATTTTATTTGAACTATTTGTATTGCGCTATTAACTAATTTCGAACTTTTATGTGTGATTGTGTTAAACTTGTGAAATTACTTATATGTCGTACAAGATTTTTTAATTCTTGAAGTGTGCACCCCCATCATAAAATTCCTGGCTCCGCCACTGCACATGATGCATGCTCTTTTTTGTATGGGCCATGCTGCATCATGTTCCCAACATTGCACATATTACGGGCTCTCTTGATATCGGTGTCATGCTACACCATCAAGCTTATTTATTCTAAAACTGTTCATTGAGCTTTGCCAGTTTGAGAACACAATTTTCTTGCATGCATCAGGATTATATGCCAAAACCCCTGCCTCAGCACTGCATATTCACTCATGACCTGATCCATGTCTTTGTTTCTGTAATGATTTTTTAAAAACAATCTTTGTAATGAATTAACCATCAATGATCTGATGTTGATCGGTTTTCCTATATTTTGCTGTGTAAATAAACTGGGGAGGGTACAAACATCTATCTCAGGAAGAGCGACATGAAAACCCAGTCATCTCCATCTGATCCTAGCATGCATGCTTTATAGAAAGAACAGAGTGTTTATTTCCTTTAAAAAAAAGTTCCATTTGGTTTGATCTCTCCTGATTCCTGAAGGCTTTGACTTGACAATGTTTCGCTGTATGCCTTTCTTGTAAATGATGGTTTTTCTCATTTGTGCCTATGATTTCTTAGCTTGGCGTTACTATATTCTTTCTTCAAAGTTCGGCCATTTTTTCCAGTTCACATTGTTCCATCTTCCAGGATGACATTAACTCTGACTTTTATTGGAATCAATTTAATTGGAAAGCTTATAATCATTGACAGGTTTTTGTGATGGCTCCCGCTGTTGAAGCTGTGGACAAGATGTCAAGCTCACCTCAAAAGGCTCCTGCTCTGAATGAAAGAATACTGTCATCCATGTCCCGGAGATCTGTTGCAGCACATCCTTGGCATGATCTTGAGATAGGTATTTGACATATCATCTTGACAAGCTGTCAATTTCTTTGTTTCTCTCAGAACTTATATTCTTGACTTCTTTGTGCAGGGCCTGGCGCACCAACTATATTCAACTGTGTAAGGCCTATTGATTTTTCTCCCAGTTAAAGTTTGTTGTGTATACTATATTATTGCTAGAAGTTTATGTCAATAGCGTTGCTCTTCTCCTTTGCTTGTAAAGCAAAACACCTACTTAAAATAAAATAAAAAGATCTTATGAACCACATGTGTCATTTCAAACTTTTCAAGTTCATGTGTCGGTTGGCACTTTCCAATACATGGTCAAGAGTTTTCAACACAAGACACTAAGAAAAGGTGGATGAAATTTCTTTGACAGGTCATTGAGATACCTAGGGGCAGCAAGGTTAAATATGAACTCGACAAGAAAACTGGACTGATAATGGTAAAGCAATGCGATTTATCACACCTCTTATTGTGAAACACTTTTCCATTGGTTCTAAAATGTTATGCTTTTCATTTGGTTGTATGCACATGTGCAGGTGGACCGTGTGCTCTATTCATCAGTTGTGTACCCTCACAACTATGGATTCATTCCTCGCACACTGTGTGATGACAGTGATCCATTGGATGTGCTGGTTATAATGCAGGTATGTCTTACTATTTTTGTTTTATGAATTGCATAGTTCATGTGGTCGAATCTTCTAGTTACTTGTAAGTTTAGAAACATAAAAAAACATGTGCCGTATATTCTTTTGAGCCAATAGAAGCTGCTATGGTGGAAAATAAGTTTTGATCTTGTATTAATATAGTTATGTGAAAGCATGGGCCTTGTTATACCTCTTGTTGGAGTACAATAATAGTCGGTTAGACCCAATTCACATTCACAAATCTTACCGTTTCTCACTTCTTTGCTTGGTAATCTGTTTAAAATGTTAATTTTCGTGTATACAGGAGCCAGTCTGTTTAAAATGTTAATATTTGTGTAAACAGGAGCCAGTTATACCAGGCTGTTTCCTACGTGCAAAGGCCATTGGCCTCATGCCTATGATTGACCAGGTATGCTTTCATCTCTTATGCCTGACAGTCCAAGGAAGGCAAAAGTATCCTGATGCCCATATTTGTTTGAACAGGGTGAGGCAGATGACAAGATCATTGCAGTGTGTGCTGATGATCCGGAATACAGGCATTACAATGATATCAAGGAGCTCCCACCTCATCGTTTGGCTGAAATACGCCGCTTTTTTGAGGACTGTATCCATTTTTATCCACTTAATATGTAGTTCTGTGTTCTAACAAGCTTTCTACGATTAACTATTTCCTCTTTGCTTGCAAAACTCTCCAAACTTTGAGCCCGCAAAGTACTATTAGGAAAATGCGTGGTTTGGCCTTAAACATTGTTGATTTCCATCCTCTTTAACACACTACCAATACATAGTGGCCATATGTGCATTTTCTGATTCCACTTGTCATTTCATGTCTTGATGATAGCTCAAATATAGATCTTGTATTGTGTGTAAACCAACTTGAGGTCAAGACAATGCAAATTTGAGAATACCTGTCTCCTCTTAGATTGAACAGTTTCTTTAACTGGGACATTCAGACAAGAAGAATGAGAACAAGGAGGTCGCGGTGAACGACTTTCTGCCTGCGACTGCTGCTTATGAAGCCATCCAGCATTCCATGTGAGTGTCTTTGTAACTCTTGTCTATGGTTGTAAGTACGGTTTGTGTAAAGTGTGAGCTGTCTATGTTTGCATCAAGCTGACACCGCGCCAATTCGGTGTTTGTTTTACAGGGATCTGTATGCTACATACATCGTGGAGGGGCTGAGGAGGTAGACTGCTGCTTGGTGGTTCGGCTCGGTGTCACTGCCGGGACCGGGAGGGTCCGAGGATGGCGACGATAACTGTGGAGATATTATTACTACCATACGAACAAGTACTGTCATCTTGTTGGTGTGGCTTATCTTTATATACCGCTAGTGATGGCCTTGAAAGTAGTGGTGGTAAAGCACACTACTAGTAGCGCAACAAAGAGTTGAGGGGATAGTATTTTCTGGCCTCAGCGCCCCTGTGATGTATTGATTGATTGATACCTTGATATTGACGCTATCGATGTGATTCAAGCAAGGATCCAAAATTCTGTTTGGTATCTAGTGTTGTTATTTTTTTGGCCACTGTGGGTGGAAGGCCTGACCACCGGAGATGGTGCTGGAAATGCAACGTTGCAATGGCAAATCCGATGGATTCAGAGGACAGGGAGAAAGCAAGGCGCTTCCTCTTGTCAGGAAGAGTGCATTACGGACTAACAACGAAAGGACAAGACAAATCTCTCCCCACCGGTTACAGGGCCTGCTTCTGACCAACCACAATGCTACTAGCTAGAGTCCCGAATCCAACCATGGATGTCACCGCACCGCACGCTCGCTACGGACACAGGATGGACGAGCAGGCGGCCGCTCACAGCCCAAACTGCGACCTGGTCTGCTTCTTGGGCGACTTGGCGGAGCCCTTCTTGGGTGACTTGGCGGCCTTCTCGCCGCCGGAGGAGGCCCTCTCGGCGGACTTCTTGGGGAGCAGCACCGGGTTGATGTTGGGCAGCACGCCGCCGTGCGCGATGGTGACCCCCGCCAGCAGCTTCCCGAGCTCCTCGTCGTTCCGGATCGCTAGCAGCACGTGCCGCGGGATGATGCGGTTCTTCTTGTTGTCGCGCGCCGCGTTCCCGGCCAGTTCGAGGACCTGCAGGGATCGCCTCCGTCGTTAGTCCGGTCGAATGGCAATGGATTGCCGCCAAGAAACTCACGGCGCTAGATCGGGACGGAAAGGGGGACGAAGGGGGTTTCGTTGCTTGCCTCCGCTGCGAGGTACTCGAGGACGGCGGCGAGGTAGACAGGGGCGCCGGTGCCGACGCGCTGCGCGTAGCGGCCCTTCTTGAGGTAGCGCCCGATGCGGCCGACGGGGAACTGGAGCCCCGCCTTGACGGAGCGCGACACCGGCTTCTTCTTCGGCCCGCCCAGCTTCCTCCCGGCCACCTTCTTCACCTTGCCGCCGCCGCCGTCCATCTCTTGGTCGACGAGAGCGTGGATGGAATCCGAGAGGATTTGGAGGGATTTTGATTTGATTTACCGGCGAGGAGGCGTTTTGAATCCGGCGCCTTGCCGCGCTCTCTTATATAGGACCCGCGCTGGTGTTGTGGAGCGATCCGCGTGACGTGGGGTGCGCGCCGTTGGATCGACGGCACCCGGACGGTGGGGATTCGCTTGAGGGGCGCGATCCGCGGGAGGACGCGACGGGCCAATCAGGAGCGCCGATTTGGACCCCTGGGATGGCATGCGGCTCCACACCCCATCATCCCGTGTGAATGTTTGATCGATTGATCGTGCTCAACGAAAGGGACATTCTGCTTCTTCCTTCTCGTGAATCTCAAACCCATTTTCTCCTGGAGCAGACCAACTCTAATGTTAAGTGCACCAACACAGTAAGAGAACTGTCATTTTCATCTTCCATACAAGTGGCATGAGAACACAGAGTTTATATTTGGAATAGGACAAGGGGAAATTGAGAATATACCACCAAAAGGTTCGTCTTTTGGGATTTTACATCCTACACGATGTAATAGTTTTTTCGGCTTCAAAAAATTAGGTGCTTTGTATTTTACCGCTTAGAGCTATTTACCCTTTTTTTCTTTCTCCCGCAGTTCCTCCTCCAACTCCTTATCTTGCTACCGCTCGGCCATGGTTGACCACCATCGCCACCACGTGCTCCCACATCACCCCTCCATTATGCCCCGACCCCTCCTCGCTACCATGATAGTGATATGATCCAGAAACAATCATATAAATAATTATATCGCTTCTATGTTTACGAAGTTTTGAATAATATGTTATTTTGTTTCTTAAATAAAATATCATTTATATTGATTGCCAAATAGCATTTCTCCACTGCTGAGGCTTCCTGAAAGGCATTCGGACTTTCGGATTCTGCAGATGCACCTTTCATTATGTAAATACGATTGATGTATATAAATAAATCCAGCTTGTTGTTATCATCATTTGTTTCCTGTTGTGTGAGGTGTTGGAGAACTCTACTGGCCTGCTGTGATTTGGAGCAATCACCATAATTTTTGGCCTGCTTTGATTGTGTGTATGTTTTGGTGGACAAAACTAGCATTAATAATATATAACACCGCTGTTGTTGCCTTATGTACGGTTCATTGCTGTAGGTGAGTATGGATTCTGATGGTTGTTTATTAGGTTGACCAATTGGCCAGACAAGCCAGTGAATGTTTCGAATCAATGTTTAGCAGGTACAGCTATATACTCCCTGATCCTTCATAAAAGTTGCCATCAGACAGCACACTTCTGATGGATGTTCAGATAAATGTTCCCAAACTGATTCCATGATTGTTTTTTTTAATGCCGGATGTTATACTAAGGGAAGTCATTTTCCAATTTGAAATTTGCACCTTTCTACGACATACTCTTGAGAAAGCAGAAGACAGAGCACAAGGACGCGTTACTAATGGAGTAATGGCACATTCTGAATAGGACTCTGTCATCAAAATGTAACTGATCATCTCAGGAAGTGTGACAGGATATCAAAGATCCAGGAATTAGCACGCAGAAAGGATATATTTATCATTGCATCGGATATAGTTTACATCGTTCCGTAAGTAGTACATGATAACAACTCGTAACAATTGCCTCAGGGGAGCACTAAATTTCTCATTTGAGGCTCATACTTAGGTAGCAGCAGCACAACAGCCATGCTCAGTTTGCACGGCCTCTGATAACATCGAGACCGATCTCGGTTGGATCGGTCGCCTGAAGCTCCACCTGAATGCCGTCGAGCTCCCTCTTGAACCTGTCCTTGGAGCTCGCGTAAATCATCTTGCTTCTCACACGCGATGTATCGGGAGACCTTCATCGACATGTAAAGCGAAGCAGCTACACCATTACATTACAGTGAACAGCGTAGTGAATCAGAGAACAAATGAAGAAAGTACTAACCATGCAATGAAGAATATCCTGCTCTTTTGGCAGTTCTCCTCGGTCACAAAATCATAGTCAAATATTGCATATCTGCATTCATTGGCAGGGAGGCTAGCAGCAAAATCGTCGTAGTTCAGTATGGGCTCGCCAGCCTTCTCCACAACAACCATCTTCTTCTTCTCATCTATCTTGTAAATGATGAAGCGGTAGGTTCTCTTCGCCTTCAGCTCCAGGAACTTGAGCTTGCACTCATCGTCCACAGCCATCCCTGACGCTGAATTCGCCTACAAGTAAAAGTGCAGGATTTCAAGTAAATGACCATTGCACATAGATTATCCTGGTATTAAGGAATAGCCAGTTGCTACACTTGAAAAGGTATTTCAAGTAACATATGTTGTGAGTGCAATTGATTAAGAGCAGGAGATGATGCGGCAACAGAATAACTGTAATTAGCCGGGGCTTTTCTATAGTAAGATTGGCTAAAGTTGGTTGCCTGTAACTATCATCTGAATTAAAAGAATTCATTGCAAATGCCTGGCAGGATAATGGCCGTCGAACAAACTGAATTCTGCGAGAGGGGGTCTACTCGGTGGATCTGAAGCTCAGCTGGCAGAACGTCCACATACCACAAGCTAATAAGCACTTCACAGGCCCACTTGGAACAATGATACTGCTTACTGAGAACAAAAGGGTAAAAACATGACCGAGGACCATACATCGCAGCGAAACTAATATGAAAACAATGTGATGAAACCTCCTGCACCTTTCTCTGACATATTCTCTCTTTCACGCTTCGTGTTGTGTCAATGGCAAGTTGCGCTTTGCCGTTGCTTTTAGGGAAATAATAACGAGTACTAATATTGACGCGCTATTCACATGTCCTAAGCCAATAAAAGATGAGATCTCACTTGCAAACTTCCTATCCTGCCAAAAGCACAACAATTGAATCAATGAACTATATGATTCTTTCCTCCAGTAAGCTAATTTCAAGTTGGTCACTAAGGTTCCCTGATGAAGCAACAGAACAGCCACCAGTCAGGCAGTCACCATCTAAAAAAGCGCCACTTTTTTTACCAATTGAGGGACCAATTAAAAGGAGCACACATATGTCCCAACTCCCTACTGAAGATCAGGCCGGGTGGTTTGTGGCTAGATGCACATCGATCAAACACTTAAAAATTCTTGTTCTACCAGACGAATCTGAGGCTTACAGTTTCCCTTGTTCGTCTCTAAGACCCAAATCGACGCTAAATCAAGCGCATTTACAAGAGATCTTATTTCCTAGGGAAGACTGACAGCATGCAACTCGTTAGCGCTAAATGGTCACCTATAACTCAAACTGTCTCTCGCATCTGCTCAACAAAGATCCAGAGTAGCCGATGAACATCAGATAGATACACTAGTGTGCACAACAGCAAGAACCAATAAGGCGAGAACCAGGCAATGCAGTGGTAGATAAGGTGAGGAGGGCATACCATTTCGGCAGCCTCGGAGACGATCGCGCGGAGAAGGAAGAGACGGACTTGGCGGCGAGGAAGGAGAAGGATCGGTCAGTGCCAGTGCCTCTGCCTCTGCCTCTGCCTCTGCGCTGGTCCTTGGTGTGGGTGGCGAGAGAGAGGCGGTGGTATTTGTGTGCGGGAGTCGCGTGGAATGGACGCTCGGTCGCGGCATCTTTTTTCCTTTCTTTTCGGTGCCACCGACCTCGGGCCCCACGCGTCAGTGGGTAGGGGTATCTTCGCCGGCGCCGGCGCCTGCGCCTGGTCCTCGTGCACCACCCACAGTGGCCACCCGTGTGTGCGCTGGGCCCCATGACGTCACATCGCATCGTGGGCAAGCCCGAAGTGGCCCATGGACAGGCCCACGTCCGGGCCCATTTGGTCACTGATGATGACAATAGCAACGTTTGGGCCTAATTAGGTAGGTGGTGATAGCCCGTTAGGGGGAGCAAACACTAGACATGGATCCTCTAGAGAAGGTTTTTTTTAGAGAGACCCGACATGGATAGTATTCAAGTTCAACAGAGGATGTCCTCCGCAGCAAAACAGAAATGAAAGCTTTTTTTTTTCTCCTTTGCAACGAAGAAAAGCGAGTACCAACTTCTTGAGAGAGTTTCCCATGCAACTTGGTGCTAGCACACCGACGTACGGTGTTTCTTCTCCGGACACATAGATACCATAGAGGCGCTACTGTGATTGTTGTTGCGCTTGAGGACGACCCACGATCTTGATGAGGAACTTGATTGGTTGCTGGAGAGTACGATCGGCTACGAGGACGATTGACTACGTTGGGCGATCGACTATGGTGGAAGATCGACTGTGATGGGCGATTGACTAGAGTGGATGATCGACTACGACCACTACATCGGCACGCTCTTTGTTGAACCAGACTGCTCCAACTCTTCTTCCACTGCACTGCTGATGGTAACGATCTGTGATCTCTTGTTTGCATGACACCCTGGTTTACGTGGTGGAATTTTTTAATTGTCATCTGGCGTAACATACTCGTATCTCTTGAATTTTAATCCTCATCATTTACTCATGCTCGCTTATAAACAACATTCAGAGCCATTTGATCAAGATAACTATACCTACTTTGTGGCATTTGGGCTGGATGGTGAAGATGATGGAGGAGCTTAGGTCGAGACACCCAGTCGCTTGCCTATAAGCAGAGTGAATGGATCCACCCCTTTAACTTTTGCTTCGGCTCGTATCACCACTTTTTGTATTAAAAGCACTAGGTGTATTGTATTAGCCCGTTTGCCCCCTTTTGTAAGAATGTTGGTTGTATAGCATGTTTGTGTAAAATAATATGCTATTGTAAAATTAATGCAATGTATGTGAATGAACCAACGTTGTATCTGTGTGTGCTATCTACTGATCTAGGAAATAACACAGTTGTACTGAAGTTATTCTGTACTTATTTGAGGAATATGGTGTTTTTCTAGCTAAAGTGATCCATCAGAGATCAACATATGTCTAGGCTTGGTCCAATGCCACCGAGAAAAATAGTTTCTCTTTTGTCATCTGGGCATCCGTGCACTACAAGCTAGTGAATTGAGGCTTATTAAATATCACGAGCACATGCACAACATTTTGTTAGCAAGGCTTGGCAATGTATTTTCAATTTTCAGGCATACAGTTTACAAATTAATTCCATGCAAAATTAGTTTACTACAGGTAAGGTATGCTACTGGCAATTTGTTATATTAAGCAGATTTAAACAACTATTCAGCAAGAGATAAGACTTTAATAGAACAACTTAGACCATTATTTTATTCATGGCATCTAGAAAATAATGATCTAATGCATAAGGTTCCATCCTAAAGCAAAAGCTAAGAGATGCTCAGCAGGAGCAGGACAAAGCTCGACATAAGTTGAATCTATACTACTAATGCAACTTGTGAAAAAATAACATCTTTACAAAGTTAAGGGATAACTAGGAGATCGCTACAAGTCTCCATAGAGCATAGTATGGGCTTTTCATTGCTGTCATCCAGGACAAACGAATATCCCACTTAGTGATGTCAAACATGTCCTACATAATTAAGGCAATTTTCTGTGATTACACCTGGTAAAGCATTTTAAATACATGAAATGAGTGAAAATAGTAAATATGAATTTTATCTATTCAGTAGATAATTTTGTATATTTTCCATAATTTTTCTGGTATTTTTGGGATTTTTCTAATAAATTTTAAGGTCTATAAGCAATTTTTAGAATTATTAAACTCATTAATTAATTTCCCAAACACATAATACTAGGAAAAATAAACCATAAAAATATGATGCTTCCAAGGTGTACTTGGTCTATGGTTTTCACAAATTAATGGAAGCTCATATATCTTAGAAATTCAGTTTATATGGTTAATTTAAGGTTATTGCATTAAAAAGAATAATATCAAAAGCAATAACCACAAGCCGAGAGTTTCTAGGGTTAATTTAAGGTTATTGCATAAAAAATAATAATATTAAAAGCAATAACCATAAGCCGAGAGTCTAGTTATAAAATAACCATAGAACAAACTGATTCATCACAAAAATCGAATTCCCGAACAGTTATTCTGGAAGAATATTTGAAAACCCGTAATCCGTTGTAAATTTTCCAAACTCGAGGGGTTTTTTACGCAAAATTTTCTTACACTCGAAAAATTCCTTGTGATTTTCAGAAACTCTGAGGGCCTTTTTGCAATATTTTTGAGATTTTTCTCGACACATTTTTTCTTCTTCTATTTTCCTTTACGGAAATTAAGCGTGCGTTTGATTCGTTGTATGGAACGGTCCGATATAGGTTGGTTTGGGAAATAAGGACATTCAAATGTTTGGTTCATTGAATAGAATCAATTGGTCCTGAACCAAACCATTCCACGTCAGAGAATATTCCCCTCATATGTTGTACCATTTCATTAGAAGAAATCCACCGAACCACGCCGTCCATCTTCGCTCGTCCAAGTGCAGCGTAGTGAGGATGCCCTATGACAGTGGGCCCATCCAAATAAAAGAAAAGAAAAGGATGAAAGAAAAGGGAAATGAGGAAAAAAAATTAAGAAAGAAAAACAAAAACAAAAATAAGGCACTCTAGTGAGGAGGCTAGCAGATGTTAATGAATTTGCGAAAATATAAAAGTTAATTGTGTGCAAAACTATTTAAAACTTGAATTTAAATTCAAATCAATTTGTAAACTCAATTCGTGTATCATCTCATACAACCAACCAAACACACTGCTTGTACCATCCCATCCTACATGTACCATCATATCCCATTTAACTTCATCTCACCAACCAAACGCACCCTAATGGGTCGGGTTGGCCCAAAAGTGTCACCCGCCCTGCTTGGGTGACCCAAAAAAGGGGATTAGGGTTTCCCCTTTTTGCCAGCTACCATTGGCACAAGGCTGGCGGCACGTTGGTGGGACGCGGGCACGACGGCGTGGGCGGCGCGCAGCGGGTGTACGGGTGGCGCGACGCGAGACGCGACCGACAACAGAGGATGCGCGGGGCGGTTGGAGGTGTGCGGCGTGGTGGTCGCTTCTCTGACGGGCGAAAGAACTAGCCTCGATGGCGTGGCACCGCAGTGCGGCGCGGCTCTGACAGCAACAAGTGCATGGTGGTGGCCGACGACGCGGAGGCGGCGTCAGGTGCACATGGCAATGGACTCACGTGAGGCGGCACGATGCAGTGGGCGCGACGGGCACCGATGGCAATTTTCTCTCTTGTGATGAACAGTAACCAACAAATCAATTCATGAGGACTAATCTCGGTTTTATAACACTAATTTGTTGGACCGTAAAGGCGACTAGAGGGGGTGAATAGGAGCACGCTCACTTTTACAAATTATGAACTCAATACAAATTAACTCCAAGAGCTATTAGGAAGCTATGAAGATCAATATACCAAGACAAATGGAAGACTAGTATTGAATCCAATTAAACCCTAAGCAATATAACAAAATCAACTAAGATTACCAAGACTCACAAAGACAAAGCGGTCGGACCGTATACTCAACCGGTCGGACCGATTGCCAGCGGTCTCGACCGGCGTTGTCTTTGGCGGTCGGACCGCTCAAAATCGATCGGCCGGTGATGACAAAGATCGGACCGTGACTCGAACCGATCTACAACATAAAATCGGCCGATGACGAAGTTGCAATTAGGTGAAACTTTTGATTCTCAACTCCAATCTTTATGAAACTTTGCACACACCTTCTATATGCTATTGAGGACCTATTCCAATCGAATATTATGATAATTCTTGGAACGATCTTGAGCAATTGTCAATTGATTAACAGAAGGGCTAAAACCGGGCAAGAACGAAAACTTGATCCTAAAGCTTGTTCGTGAGAGATTGATGATCAAGATGATGCTAGATAGATTCACACATATCACAGCAAGCTAATTCACGTGAAAGAATCAATCACAAACTCGTGGATCAAAGAAAAGCCCTAAAATCACCAAATTGAAAGCAAGAACGAAAAGAGACTTATCTCAAGCAAACCTTGCATAGATTGATTTCGTGATTGAAGCTGGATTACTTCCACACCATCATGGATCAGTAAACAATCAAGGATCATGAAATTCACCACAAACCATCAAGAGCCCTAGCCTCCACCTCAACTCCCCTAAAGACAATTAGGGTTTTGAAACATCAAAAGGCGAGAGAGAGAGGTGCGACCACCATCTCCTCCTATTTATAGTGGAGGCCTAAAACTCTTAGGGTTTGACTTAATTGGGCTCCGTTAAGGCCCACTAACAAGCGGGTCACACACGCGCGCTTCAAAGCGCCGTCTTTAACCTTTTGACCTAAACCGCTTCACCATGCATCATGGATTCGCCAATAGGTCACAATTGTCCATCTTGTGTCACGCTTGAGTCGTTGACCTCACCCGCATCGTCGATCGTTCGGACCTCAACTCTTCAAGTCTAGTCCCGATTCTCCTCGCCGTTGACCGTCGTTGACCACCAAGCTACCCGCACAACCACGCACAAGAAAACACGATTCGGGAACAAGTTCTTCACAACTTGACCCATGTTAGTCAAAACATGCATCATGCAAATCATATGCCATGAAACCAATGACTTTGATCTAACAAAACAACATCGCCACGGTTGGCCGACGTTCAAGTAATTCTGGCCCGACCGCTCCAGTGGCCGGTCGAGACCTTCCATGGCGGTCGGACCGCTCCACGTGAGCCTGTCCGACCGCCTTAGGACTTAGCCAAATTCAAGCTCCCAAAATCCAAACCTTCGGAAACTTTAAACCAATAGAACTTTTCACTGGAGGCTCCAAAAATCATGAGACCAAGTGCATTGGGATCCCCTTACTTGTCTACAACACCTATTTTTGGCCCAGCTCGATTTGAACACTTTTGGTCATCGCCGGTCCGACCGCCCCAGATGGCCGGTCCGACCGATATGGGACCGGTCGGACCATTGCGCAAGGACCGGTCGGACCGCCCCTGAGCAGTAAGCCTGTAACTTTGTCGAAAACGCGTGAAACGACAAACCGTAAACGCCATTGCCAATTGTCACATCATCCTAAGATCTGGAGCATATCCCCATGAAATCCACAATCTCCCCCTTGATGAACACATTGGCAATTATCCAGAAAATGTAAGTAAGAGGTTTGAAAACGAGTTTACTCGCAGTTTTCGCACAAAGGCACAACTTGGTCCATAAGCAAGAAAAAGCAATGAACATGACCAAGCTGGCATCAGAATAGTATAGGCATGTGAGACAAAGCAAAAATAAGCATAAAAACTTTAATTTCCAGAAACGGGTCAAAATTCTCACATAAGGTCCATATGAATAAACAATTGTTCAATTGACCTATGATCATTGTGAGTAAAAAAGAATGCAACTCAAGAACTCCCCCTCACTATGATCATCAAATTTCAAATTTTCAGTTTCTCCCCTTTGTATAAACTTCTCCCCCAATCTTCTTATTAACACATCTTCTCCAAATAAGAGTAGCAAAGAAATATTACACATCTTCTCCCCCTTTGACAATGGATTCATCAAGGAATCACGCCTTCCTCTCATCCAGGGATAACAAATAGATAATAAAGAAAGAAGCAGAAACAAAAGAAGCATAAAGAGGAATATGCATGAAGTGCAATGGAGTGGCTTCAATTTTTGTATTTTCAATTTTTGATTACAAGAAGCTTTGGAGATTACCCAAAAGAACAAGCTAGTATCTCGAATAATGCACAAACAAAGATATCAAGCTTCGACAAATATTAGCAAGATCATGGTAAGACATATATATCAAAGCTAAGCACAAAGGCTCAAAAGTAAAGCGATAGATTTGATCAATTTAAGCAACGCTTCAAATTCAAACAAGTTCATCAACAGAGATCCTAAAGTGAAATTGGCCATGTCAAACTGTCAAAGTGAGATCAAAATCTAACAAAGACCACAAGAAGAGTCAATCAAGTCCGTATTGAATCATTTTGCTCAAAATTTTGTAAACGCCCATTTGTCAACATTTTTCTCATTTGCATTGAATATTGAGGTTGACTAATGATCTATCTTAGTGACAAGATCCTGGACTAGGAGCCATCCACAAACTCATCCTAAGCTTCACCAAAAGTTGTTTAAAGGTATATCTTAGTAAAGAAGATCCCGGACTAGGAGCCATCCACAAACTCTTTCTAAGCTTCTACCGGGCGACAAATCTTGAGGTTCATGTCATTTCGACAAGCGGTCCCCATGAGATCGTCTGTTCATCAAACTATCTCCAAGTTCATGTCATTTGACAAGCAGTCTCGTAAGAATAGTTTGACACAATTTAAGCATAAGACAATCTTGATTTTCATTTTTCACAAGAGCAGTTTTTAGAATCTCAAGAACACAAAAGCTCAAGTAATGGTCAATTTTAGATCAAAGAGCTAACAAAGCAATTACAGACAGGCCAATGTCACAAGAGGAGCACTAATTACGCAACTCGCTAAAAACATCCACAAATTGCAATTTCTTAGTTTGAGTTGTTTAAAAGGTTCTAGCTCATATAGCAAAGACTTAGCTACACATGTAAAAGCATGATAATTCTAGCAAGTCAAAGAACTAGACATGACATTGAGCAAAAATTGAAATACAAAAGCTCTAAAGGGTAATAGGCAAAGCTTCATCAATTTTAAAAGATAAGCGTAAAATCTTATATTACAATGCATTTTTTTTGAATTTTTCATACCACTTGTTGTATTTTTCATATGAATGCAATATGACACAATGAGATGCAATTAAAAGGCCTAAAAATCTAAAAAGTTCAAAAGATCACTAAGTTCGTAAAAAGAACAATAAAAGATCAAAAGAACAGGAAAGATAAGAAAAGATCAAACTCCCCTCAAACCAACCCATAAGGATAAATTACCCTAACTCACTTCTTAAGGAGGAAAATCGGTTTGATCTAAAGGCTTGGTAAGAATATCTGCCAATTGAGCTTCGGACTCTACAAAGTGCATCACAATATCACCTTTTTCAACATGATCTTTAAGGAAGTGAAAGCGAATGTCTATGTGCTTAGTCCTAGAATGTTGCACTGGGTTTTTAGCAATATTAATAGCAGAAGTGTTATCACAGAAAAGAGGAACACTAGCAAAGTTTAACCCATAATCTTTCAAAGTGGACGTCATCCACAAAATCTGGCTACAGCAACTAGCAGCAGCAACATACTCCGCCTCAGCAGTGGATTGTGCAACAGAAGACTGCTTTCTAGAAGACCAAGATACAAGAGACGTGCCTAGAAAGTGACAGGTGCCTGAGGTACTCTTCCTATCTAACCGACAGCCCGCAAAATCAGAATCTGAAAAACCTCTAATGGACAAAGCTGAAGAGCAGGAATACCAAATGCCATATAAGAGGGTAGAGTGTAAATACCTGAATATGCGCTTAACGGCTTGGCGATGGGAAGTTCTCGGAGACGCCTGAAATCTTGCACAAAGGCATACCGTGAAGTGAATGTCCGGTCTCGAGGTCAAATCTGAAGGGAGCCGATCATGTTTGCGGTACTCGCGTTGATCCACGACTTCTCCTTCCTCATCCGGATCCAAAACAGTTGAAGTTGCCATGGGAGTGGAAATTGGCTTGCGATCACCCATGTTGAAGCGTTTGAGAAGATCTTTAGTGTACTTCGTCGATGGATGAAAGTTCCTTCCTTGCATTGCTTGATTTGAAGTCCCAAAAGTAATTAAGCTCTCCCATCATACTCATCTCAAATTCCCTAGACATAGTGTCGAAAAGTCGAAACAAGAGCATTAGAGGAACCACCAAAGATAATATCATCCACATAAATTTGAGCAAGCGAAGTCATTGTCACGTCTAAGAATGAATAGGGTTTTATCCACTTTACCCATCTCAAAATTATTTTTAAGCAAGAAGGTCTTAAGTCTATCATACCGTGCTCTAGGGGCTTGTTTAAGACCATACAATGCTTTAGATAGCTTGAAAACACGATTTGGATATTTAGGATCCTCAAAACCGGGGTTGCTTAACATACACTTCCTCATCTATGAAACCATTTAAAAGGCACTTTTAACATCCATCCGATATAATTTAAAACCTTTTGATGCAAAGAATGCAAGCGTAATGCGAATGGCTTCTAGTCTAGCAACAGGAGCAAATGTCTCATCAAAATCTAACCCCTCAACTTGGTGAAACCACGAGCTACCAATCTGCCTTATTTCTAACCACGAACCATCCTCACCTTGTTTATTCTTAAACACCCAACGGTTCCTATAACATTATGACCACTAGGAGGTTCTACTAGGTTCCAAACTTTGTTTCTTTCAAAATTCTCTAACTCCTCATGCATGGCATTTACCCAACTAGAATCGGATAAAGCATGTGATATATCGCGGGGTTCAAAAGAAGCAACAAAAGCCGAATGAGAGTAGAGATTTGGATCATTATACCGAGCGAGTGACTCGCTCATGTAGATTACCTATTATCATTCCGGAGGATCTTTGTCTCTGAATGCGAAGTGGAGCGCCGGGTGAGATGTCGTTTCTTCGACCTCCGCAGTATCTTGCGATGATGATGATGCAAAGGAGCCTCAACTGAAGGTGAAGTAGGCGTAGCGTGTTCTTGTATCAATATGGGCGCCGGCAGCAGCAGATGAGGGAATGACATTAGCCGTCCTCATCTTCCTCCACAAAATACTCTCTCACACTGTAAATCATCTGTAGCAATTGATCTAGCTCTGTGGCTAGTCTCATCAAAAGTGACATTACAAGTCTCTGAATAATGTTAGTCTCAGATATTAAAACTCAAAACCCCTCGAATGAGCAGGATAACCCAAAATACCCCATCAAAAGTTCTTGATTCAAATTTATCTAAATTGCTGTCTTAAGAATAAAACATTTTGATCCAAAAACTCAAAATGCGAAAGCAGAGGGTTTTCTACCAAAACGAAGCTCATAAGGAGTCTTGCCTAAAGAAGGTCTCAAAAGACACGATTGGCAATATGGCAAGAAGAGCAATAGCTTCGCCCAAAATCTCCTAGGTGTGCTATACTCATCTAGCATCGTCCTAGCCATTTCGACCAAGGTCCTATTCTTCCTTTCCACCACGCCATTTTGTTGAGGGCGTGTGGAGAGGAGAAGCGATGCTCAATACCACGCTCGGCACAAAAGAAGCAAAGAAGCATTTTTGAACTCCGTGCCATTATCACTGCGAATCGCTCTCAAAGCACCGAGAAGCTCGGGCCAAACGAAGAACAAGATCATGAAAATAACCAAAAGCTTCATCCTTTGAAGTAAGAAAGAACACCCAAGTATATCTTGAAAGATCATCGACTATGACTAGTATATACCATTTTCCACCAACTAACGGGCTCTAGCAGGACCAACAAGTATCCATATGAAGCAACCGTCTCCGTCCGTCACGGTCATAACCATAGTCACGAGAAGGGTGTGAGGCGACAACTTGTTTGCCATGCCTACAAAGCGCACATCTGACATCTTTGATGACTTTGAGCTTAGGCAAACCTCTCATGAGATCAAGGTTGCTAACTCGCGTCAAATGATCAAAACCAATGTGCCCCAAACGTCGATGCCAAAGCCAAAAATCAGAAGAAGATGTAAGCAAACATTTAAGAGATCCAGCAAGAGATTCTGAAAAGTCAGCTCCAAAAATTCTACCAACTCTAGAGATTCCAAACACAAGCTCACCAGTAGAATCAAGCACACGACAAGCATTTTTCTTAAAAAGCCTCATACCCATCATCAAGAAGTCGAGAAGCGAAGGAGATTATACCTAAGCTTGTCCACAAGAGCGACATCCTTTAGAATGAATTTGTTGTTTACCCTAATTGATCCTGTTCCTTCAATTCGCCCTTGTGTATCATCTCCAAAGGTGATGAAGTCATCACCTGTTGCTCGCGTGAAAGAGGTGAACCATTTTGAGTTTCCGGTCATGTGGCGTGAACATCCGGAGTCAACGAACCACGTGTTCTTCCCCTTTCCGCGGTAATCCTAAAAATCAAGGAGCAAAAGAACGATGTGTCTCAATACTGGGATTAGATAAACAAGATTTAGGAATCCATCTTCGAGACACACGTCTAAAGGAGTATACAAACCGAAGTACTATCCTTGATTTCATTTAACATTTGGTTATGAGCAATGTTCAAATTAAAATGAGACTTGAATCTGTCCATGGGCGGTCTCGACCGCTTTGTGTCAAGGGTCGGCCGGTGACCAAAACAGTCGACCGGTGAGCACCAATGATCGACCCTTGATCGATACACATTAGAATTAGGATGTCTAGAAACATAATGATTTGCATGAGATAAAAATCCTAATCCGTGTTTATTCTTTTCGGTGTTACCATGTCTCATAGAAGCTCTAGGTTGCATGAATGAAATTCTATCAAAATTTTTCCTATCATTTTTCAACCTCACGCCAACAGATTCAATCAAATGTCCACCTTTTTGCAATAAGTGCAATGGTACTTGGTACCACTAGAAGAAGCACCATTTGAATTAATACAAGGTTGGGCAAAACCGCAGATTTAAAAGATGTTTTTGCGAGTTGGGTTTTGAATTCAATTAAACCCTTTTCCAAGACTTGAATGACTTTTGGGTTCGAATTGTCTTGAAAAGAATTGAATCCTAAACCTTGCTTCTTATAAGGAGTTTTAGACTTGTCAAGAATCATGTTTAATTGTTTCTTACCTTTAGAAAATTTCTCTAATGTATCATGAAGGTAAGCATTTTCTTTTCTCAAGTTGACACAAGAATCACAAGTTTTATCCATAGATTTTTCCTTATACAAAGCAATTTCAAGCTTAAGAGTGGAACATGAAGCACAAGTAGTATTTTCAATATTGTCCTTAAGCTTAGCATATTTGACTCTAGCAGCTTCTAAGATATCTTTGATTTCACGTTCTTTTTCTAAGCATGAAGTGCAAGGGCTAGAATCAAAAACATCAAAAGCAATCAATTTACTAGATTCTAAACATTTTTCACAAGGAGCACTTTTAATTTCATTTAGTTCAGATTTAGCATTCTCAAGTTGTTGTACACAAATATTGTGAGCAGATTGTAACTTGGTAATTTCAGAATGCATAGCATGACAAGATAAACATTCATCGAGTTCAAGAGTCTTAGCAGCTTTAAGCTCTACTTTCAGTTTGCTAATTTTTGACTCTAATTTCTTATTTTTTGTCATAACAAATTCAAGCGCTTCATCTTGACTAAGCAATTGCTCAACTATAGAATCATATTTAGCAGAAAGCTCATCATAAGAAAAAGATACCTCATTATCATCAATGTCGTCAGTGTCGACCATGAAGCACATGCCGTGAAATCTTTGGCCTTCCCTTTCTTTTTACCTTGAGGATCTCCTCCTCCTTGTCCTCCTCACTCCCAGTATCCACATCGCTCAAGGATTGATCCTCAAAGCGGCAAGGACCCGGTGAGCGACCTTCACAAGCTTATTTGCCTCATACCTTGATTTGTTGAAAGGAGGCTTCTTCCAAGTCGGCTTTCCTTCCTTATGATTGCTCTTACCTTTCACTTGGGGCAATTTGCGGATATGATTGAGCTCACCACATTCATAGCATGTTCTGGGACCACCTCTCTTTTGTTTCTCACATTATTGTAGGCCCGTGTGAATTTCTTAGCTAGAAGAGCTAACTCTGCTTTGAGAATACTTTCAAGCTCCTCTTCATGAATAGCAGATAAACAAGCAAATGAAAATCCGAAGAAGATTCACAAGAGTCATCAAAAGCCTTTTTGAGAGGATCGCTACCAAAGCTAAATTATCTTTCTTAGGATGATCAACTCTTTTAATTTCATGAGTCTTGAGTTTACTATAAAGCAATTCTAAAGTAAGACTTGAAAGATCAACATTTTCTTCTATAGCAGTAGCTTTCATCTCCCACTCCTTGGTGTTGATTGCGACCAAGAGATGGGTGGCATTTTCAGATTGAGAATATTCAATATCAACGACTTTCATTTGATTAATTACTTTATTAAAGCGATGAAAATGTCATCGATGCTCTCTCGGGACGCATCTCGAATTTATTGTACTCACGCTTGTAAACAGTTTGGCGCACCTTTTGATTTGGGACGAACCCTCATGATATGTTTCGAGAGTGTTCCAAATTTCATCTTGCATTGAAAGATTGCAAATTCTATCATATTCTTGTCTACCAAGTGCACCATATAAAAGATTCTTAGCCTTATTGTTGTTAGCCAAAAGAATTGCGAAGCGAGTGTAGCAATTTCAGAATAACCAGTGGGCTCTAACAACATCCCAAATAGCTTGTCCTCGCTCTCAAGAAAGACGCGCATACGATTCTTCCAATAGGCATAGTCGTGCCCATCGAAGATATGCGGTTTAGTAGAAAACTTATCCATCGCCAAAGTTCGGTGGCCGGTTAAGATCAAGATTGAACTAACAGGGCTCGATACCACTTGTTGGACCGTAAAGGCGACTAGAGGGGGTGAATAGGAGCACGCTCACTTTTACAAATTATGAACTCAATACAAATTAACTCCGGTAGCTATTAGGAAGCTATGAAGATCAATATACCAAGATCAAATGGAAGACTAGTATTGAATCCAATTAAACCCCTAAGCAATATAACAAAATCAACTAAGATTACCAAGACTCACGACATGCGGTCGACCGTTATACTCAACCAACCGGTCGGACCGATTGTCGGCCGGCGTTATCTTGGCGGTCGGACCGCTCAAATCGGTCGGCCGGTGATGACAAAGGATCGACCGGCCGACTCGAACCGATCTACAACGATAAAATCGGCCGATGACGAAGTTGCAATTAGGTGAAACTTTTGATTCTCAACTCCAATCTTTATGAAACTTTGCACACACCTTCTATATGCTATTGAGGACCTATTCCAATCGAATATTATGATAATTCTTGGAGCGATCTTGAGCAATTGTCAATTGATTAACGAAGGGCTAAAGCAGGGCAAGAACGAAAACTTGATCCTAAAGCTTGTTCGTGAGAGATTGATGATCAAGATGATGCTAGATAGATTCACACATATCACAGCAAGCTAATTCACGTGAAAGAATCAATCACAAACTCGTGGATCAAAGAAAGCCCTAAAATCACCAAATTGAAAGCAAGAACGAAAAGAGACTTATCTCAAGCAAACCTTGCATAGATTGATTTCGTGATTGAAGTCGGATTACTTCCACACCATCATGGATCGATAAACAATCAAGGATCATGAAATTCACCACAAACCATCAAGAGCCCTAGCCTCCACCTCAACTCCCTAAAGACAATTAGGGTTTTGAAACATCAAAAGGCGAGAGAGAGAGAGTGCACCACCATCTCCTCCTATTTATAGTGGAGGCCTAAAACTCTTAGGGTTTGACTTAATTGGGCTCCGTTAAGGCCCACTAACAAGCGGGTCACACACGCACGCCGCAAAGCGCCGTCTTTAACCTTTTGACCTAAACCGCTTCACCATGCATCATGGATTCGCCAATAGGTCACAATTGTCCATCTTGTGTCACGCTTGAGTCGTTGACCTCACCCGCATCGTCGATCGCTCGGACCTCAACTCTTCAAGTCTAGTCCCGATTCTCCTCGCCGTTGACCGTCGTTGACCACCAAGCTACCCGCACAACCACGCACAAGAAAACACGTATTCGGAACAAGTTCTTCACAACTTGACCCATGTTAGTCAAAACATGCATCATGCAAATCATATGCCATGAAACCAATGACTTTGATCTAACAAAACAACATCGCCACGAAGTTGGCCGGCGTTCAAGTAGTTCTGGTCGACCGCTCCAGTGAGCGGTCGATCGCTTATGGCGGTCGGACCGCTCCTCAATGAGCCGTCGACCGCCTTAGGACTTAGCCGAAATTCAAGCTCCCAAAATCCAAACCTTCGGAAACTTTAAACCAATAGAACTTTTCACCGGAGGCTCCAAAATCATGAGACCAAGTGCATTGGGATCCCCTTACTTGTCTACAACACCTATTTTTGGCCCACTCGATTTGAACACTTTTGGTCATCGCCGTCCGATCGCCCAGATGGCCGGTCCGACCGATATGGGACCGGTCGGACCATTGTCAAGGACCGGTCGGACCGCCCCGAGCGATAAGCACAGTAACTTTGTCGAAAACGCGTGAAACGACAAACCGTAAACGCCATTGCCAATTGTCACATCATCCTAAGATCTGGAGCATATCCCCATGAAATCCACATAATTAATCCCATGGCTAATTAGCAGTTAACAGATCTAGACATATACATGCAAATTAATCTACCATATTAATTCATTGCAAAATTAGAGATTGAAAGATGAAATTCCGATGACATACCGATTCGGTCATGTAGAACGATTCGTGATGATAACGTGTTGAGAAATAATGGTAGTCGTCATGTTATCGGCGTAGATCAATCACACAAGAACAATCACATAAACACCAAGAGACACAATGAACAAAAGTTCATAGAAGAGAGCTCGTATATTTATTCATATGTACGTCAATTTTACATGAACGTCTTCATATTTATAGTCCAAAAGGAGTGAAAACCCTCGAGGGGCGGTTTAGTTTTTTCCCCCATACAATTAGGTTTCGTAACATACTTAAACCATTTAATTACATGTCAAGCGATACCCAACCCACTAATACATCATCATCCTAGTCGATAATTAGGAAGGGTGACACTTGAGGAGCATCCCATTAATCCAGAGCAAAGAGATCTCCCACTTTTATGGCTCGGCCGTGTCCTCGTCGAAGCGAGCATGGCCGTCGAGGACAACGGACACCGGCACCTCGTCGGCATTGCTCATGTCGTGCTGCTGAACCACGAGCACCGACGACGACACTCCGTGCCCCGCAGAAGCGAGCGCGTCGCCGATGGGCCCGAGCTCCGGGTGCTCTGCTGGGCGAACGGCCAGCTCCGCCACCATCGCTGACGGCAGCCGCCCCTTGCCGACGACCACAAGGCCGTACTCCCGGCTCTTGCCGATCGCCAACACCTCCTCGATCACGGTTCCGACCACCACCTGCTCCTCAAACCGCACCACGGACCCCATCCTCTGTCGGAATTCCACCATCGCCGCCTCGTCCAGCTCCTGCATGCACCGTCGCCAAAAACACATAACAATCTCATTGTGTTCTCAGCGCGTGCCATGTCAAGGAATTGTCTGTTACCTTCTCCCTGTGGCTGTTGACGACGGCCGTCGAGAAGGTGTAGGTCCTGTCGGCGTTCTTGGTGTTGGACGGGCGTAGCGTTACCTCGGCGTGCTCCTCGCTGCCGCCCTTGCCGTCGACGAACCGCACGACAGTGACCTGTACGCCAGGGTGCTCGGCCATCATCCCGGCGAGCTCCAGGGCCTCGCGGTCGTCCGGCCCTCCGAAGAACACGACGCAGACGCCGTGCGCGACCGCCCGAAGACCGACCGCCGCGCCGCCGCCGACGGCCGACGAGGACGGAATCGCAGCCGCGAGAGCCTCCGGAGAATCCTCCGGTTGACGGCGTGCCACTCGGGCCCAAGGTTCTCGACGTTGTCGCCGTGCGACGTCTGCCACCTGTGGAAGGGCAGGACGATGAGCGAGACGCGCTTGTCCTCGGCGACGGCGGCAACGTCTTCGTGCATGGTGTGGAGCGCGGAGACGGCGGTCATCGGGCGGACGTGGACGTGGCCGAGCTGCGCGTAGGTGTCGAAGGCGACGTCTATCTGGTCGTGCGGGCCGCCGCCTTGCGGGCGCAGGAAGGGCAAGCCGTTGCGGCGAGCGGCCCGGACCATGAGGATGGAGGAGGTGCGCTCGGTGAGCTCGACCATGCGGAGGATGTAGAGCTTGACGAGGCGGCGCGGCTGGGTGTGGCCGCGGATGGTCTCGATGAGGTTGATGAGTGCTGGCACGTCGTGGCCGCCGTGGATGCAGGCGAGGACGCGAAGCTCCTTGGCGGTGGCGCCGTGAGGAGGCGGCTTCGGGGCCGGGGCGAGGGGCCGTGGAGCTGCGGTGGTGGAGGCGGCGGCCGGCGGTGCGCGCCGGCTTGTAGAGGGCCATGATGGTGGGGGTGGTGATAAAGGTGGTGAAGAGCGCCATGAGCACCAGGATGGCAAACGTCTCCTCGTTGATCACCTGCAAATTAAATTTCAGTTAGGATCCATGGACATGCATGCAGTCTGAGTACTTACTTAATTTGTGATGGTTAGACACGAATCCATATGAATGTGAAATTTGAGGCTGTGTTTGGAGCCCATGCCAGAGAATCAACGGAAATTTATTATTGAATCGAATTGTTCTGTTAATTTCCTCTACAAAAACCATCGAGATTCCATTGTTCCAAAGCATTTCAAGTCTGCAAAGCAAATGAATCTACATGCTCACAAATTATATATATTATAGGGTCTGGTCTGTCTACACAGAATTCGACTGTTTTCTTTGTAAAAAACTGTTATATTCTAAAAGTTCATTTATAACTTCATTATATATAAATTAAAGTAAATTATTTATGTAATTTTCATTCTGGGTCATTGTAATTATTCTTGATAGTCTTAATAACTCATATTTCCATCACATGATTCAAAATCTCACATGTACTTTGAAAGGTTGTGCAGAAACAAAGATAAAAAATAAAATTATATACCAGTAAAATACAGCAATGTAGTGAATCCGTTATGTTCTTCACATTTACTTTGAGAGGTTGAGCAAAAACAAAGATAAAAAAATAAAATTATATACCAACAAAATATGACAATGTGGTGAATCCGTTATGTTCCGAAGAAAAAATCATAATAAATTAAGACCCAATTCATCAGATTGGAAAAAGTGCAAATCTCAAAGCATATCGGACGAATGAAAATTTGATAATTATGGTTTTTTTTCCTACATCACATCAACAACACGAATCTTATAGCACATCCAACGAACAGAAAAGTGACAGTTTTGACTTCAAAAAATTATCGAAAGTTATATAACAATTCCTTTGTAATTAAGGCAAGTGGCGGAAACTCTATGACATGGTGGAGCTCAGTGCGTGGGAATTTAAAAGTGATTATTTAGTTATAAATTAGAAGTCCTGCCTTTGTCAATTAAGGACTTAACTTTGTGTGTCATTGAACTGAGCCACAACTGTATGACTGCATGCCTGGTATGGGACGAGCCTAACTTAGTAAGTTATAGAATCTCGACATTGACTACTCAGGAAGTAGGTTAGGCTCTGTTCTAGGGTGGAGGTATGTTTCTGTCTCTATGGTGACTCACATCGCGGGATGACTCGCCGCTTCCTTGTCCAATGGTGTGCGATGGACTAATTTCCTTTGTAGGCGTTAGTACTGTTAGTAAAACACAACGTGAGTGTCAATGCTTGAGATGAAGTTTCTGAAAGGTTTTGTTATGATTAGTATTAGCTACATTGATTATATCGTGTGGGTAAAGTGTACAACGTATGCAGAGTGTTAATCAATCTATTCGAATAGCTTCATCCGCGGTCATATACATGCTCGGGGATTTTACACGAGGGTTAGATTTTCAAAAAAAACATTTGGGATGAGAGCTGTGTGATCTAAGTTATATGGCTATGTGAATAATTTGATTAGGCTTTGTGTTCTTTGAACTGTTAAATTATTACTGTTTATTTATTTTAAGTTATGTTTTCAATATATTATTTGTATTCAACTACAAATGTTGTATTTCTGCTAAATAACCACAGAAACCATTCTTTTGGAATAAATCATCATTTATAAATTGTATTATGTGGTATAACTTACAAGCACGGTTGTGTACTCATGCTTTCTATAATCAATCAACAGAAGTGGAGGAGTCTTCATCTGCCTTCGAGGATGAGTTCTACGAAGGTGCTGATCGTTATGTTTTAATCCCAGTCGGTTGCCTGTGGTGAATCGATGGGTTTCCGCTGGAGTTTATTTGTTTAGCTGCCTATTTAATTATTTTTAGCCCTACGAGGCTTAATAAATGTAAACTCGATCATAAGGTTAAAACCCTTATTTGTTATTCAAATTAATCATTTATGCTATTATTCGTCTTGTGTGGATTGATATTCATTTATGTTGTGTGCACTAGCGCGATCCTGGACTAGTGCAGAATACATAGAGGGCACATAATTGTATTTTTGGGTCCCAACAATATTATATTAGAAAAAGTGACATGGAAGTGCTTTAGTTACTAGCAAAATTATCTATTCTTGATATCTCCTCTTTCCAATGCATCTCTCTTTCACAGTGTTCGTGGTATTGTGGATCAATATCATTTAGAAACTACGAATACCACTTGCTACCTGCAGTGCTCATGGGTTTTCTTTGTTGCTAAACGGTTGCTCACATGCGATCCCATTTGTAGAAATCTTTTAACTTTAAATTTTGGGCTTCATATTTGTTGTAGAAAATTTCTATTTGTATAGCCATCTAACTGTCTGATGGGTGCAATGGGAGTCGCTTGGGCAGTTGTCAGATTTGGCCAGCTCCAAGAGGAAAAATAGTTTATTGCGTACAGGGATCTGTTGGTTCTTTTTGGTCGATTACCTTCAGCCTGCAGGTCAGTGTGTGTATATCTTGAAGTATGTATACCTTGACATGGAGCAAGAAAAATAATGTTTTGTATGTGTTTTATCATGCATGAGTATTGCACGATTTTGGGTTAAGCTTCTACCATTTATTTCCTTTTTTTACTGTTACTTTCCTTATGATTCAACATAGCATCTAACTACTTTGTAAAACAAATTGGGGGTAGTGGTGTGAGACGCAGCTGTGTTGGATTATTTGTAGTTTCACTCCCCAAATTTATTTTATTTTATTACTGTTACTTTCCTTACAATTTAAGGGGGGGGGTGTTTGCCCTTGTGGCGTGATGAGTGGCCACGTCCTGCGCTGTTGCTACATTACTAGCGCGCGCACAGAGAGAGAGAGAGAGAGAGAGAGAGAGAGAGAACGAAAGCATGCACACAGTGGTTTTTGCAAGCTAGCCAGAGGCGGAGGAGCGACGGAACATGGACGTCGACCCGGGAAATGGGTTGCTTGGAAAGAGTGGATTCTAGGGGAGGCAATGACGCGGCTTGGGACGCACTGAGGCTAATTGGCCGCGGCATGCGGTGGTCGATGTTGGGGGAGAAGGCGGCAATGGCGTCGCATCGAGGAAGAAGAGTGGGGAAATGGTGGTGCGCATGAGCATCCAGGGAGAGAGGGGAGCTCATTGGTTTGGACGTTTAGGGTGGCTGGGCGGGGAAGCTCCAAGGCGACTTGGCGGAGTTTGACTGGCGGTGGAGAAGAAGGGCGATGCAGCGGCGGCGACCTAAAAAGGGGATCCCAAATCAATGGTTGGGGATGAAAGAAGAATGCTAGGTGGCGCTTGAGGAGGAAGGAATCAACTTGGAGCTCACCAGAGGAGGAATGACGTCGGTGGCGGCTGTTTCAGCTGGATTTAGGGATGATGGCAGTGGCACTATGCTCCTGTGCATGAAACATGGAATTGATTGAGGGGAAACATAGAGGAGTGCTTGGAACACGATGTGACGTGGATGGTTTTGAGAGATCTCACCGGTGTTGACGGGAATGACAAGGTTGATGCAACGGCTGTGGGCGGTGGCATGGCTGTAGAGGATGAAGACAGTGTGGATTTTGACACTTTTGTGGGAGGGAAGAAGAAAGGAGGTGAGGGCATGATAGAGCAGGCCTTGGAGCTTTACCCCCTTTATAGCCATCACCACTATATCCTTGCCGGCACCGCTGCCGCACGCGGCCGCTAGTCTGCTATAGGCCATTTCTTGCTGCACTGTCACTGCCCATGAACTCGCTATGGCTGCCGCATTCCGTTTTCTTGTCGCCGTAGTCGCCTCCCTCACCGGTGTCAAGCTCGGTAGAGAAGCTCCAATGTCATCCCCTGTTTCTTCCTTTGCCCATCCATTTGGCCAAACCGCCTGCTGATGGTGCCACGTAGGCGAAATCATCTTGCAAAACCAGCTTAGGAGGGTAAGTGGACTAGATTGTAAAATTAAGAGCGTTAAATATAATGGTTTTGAAGTTCAGGGTGCTAGGCGGTTTTCTTGGGAGTGGGAGAAGTTTGATGGATGGAGCCAACAGAATCATCCAGCCAGCAGAATGCAAGGCATGGTATAGGGAATGTGGATCGACATGTGCATGGCTGACAGATGGACATCTGAATCCCCAACCCCTGCACCATACCCCACCTGTCAGCCACTGCAAACTACTCATGCTTGCATGCAACATGTGCAACAAGCATCGTTTGGACTTTGGAACTATGGATGGATAAACAAGTGAAGATTAACCACTCAGGTAATGCAATGTTGATAAGACTCACACATGCTCTTTGGACTTTGGAGCTTGGTCCATTTCTACAAGGTGCTTCAATCCCACTTTCCTATACAAGCTAGTAGTAATGGTAATCTGACAAGCTTGGTGTTCCAAAGAGATGATTCATGTGCCGACTACCTTGGCTGTTCGGATATGTGACTCTGACTAAATGATACTAGCCTAAAAGAAGAAAGGAAAAACCTACCTAGCTTAGTCACGAGCTGCCATGACATGACATACTACTACAGTAGAGAAACCCACGGAAACCAGGTGACTCTTGCTTTTGTCCTCACAAGAGCCCTCTTTTGGCTCCATACTTGAGCCAGAGGTGTCCATTTAGTGCGCGTTCAGTTGCGGAATCAAGATGAATGAAATGAGATAGTACATGATAGATGCGATGATTCTAAAAAGTATGATACAACTTATGTGTTTGGTTAGTGGGATAAGATAATTCATAATTTTATTTGGTTGCATAAATAGGATAATACTGGATGGTTCATGATGGTGTTTGGTTTGAATGATGAAGCTGAATGAGTTGTATTGAAATATTAGCACAATTAATAAATTTATCTTAATTCCAAAAGATTATTTAACTAAATTAATTATTTTAACTATCCTCTAATTAGCATGGCTCACTGGTTATCGACATATACATAGAGGGAGTGGGGTAACAGAGGGGACATGCTCGTCCCTATGCCGCCTGGTTCGTCTGTTTTTATGAAACTGCTCAGTACAACATATTTGGGGAATATTATCAGAATTTGTATGACCTATCTAAGACGAATTGGTCCGGTTCACTCAACAAAACACATGAACGAGAGCATATTAAGAACCATCCCTTACATGTATGTCCCCATTCACCGAACCAAACACACCCTTAATGCTACTACACTAGAGAGACCCACGAAAATAGGTGACTCCTACTTTTGTCCTCACAAGAGCTACTCTTTTGGCTCCATATTTTGAGCTAGAGGTGACCAAATGGACAGCCTGGTACGACACTAGTCTATGTAGACACGACTCAAGTAGGCACGACCCATGTAGGCAAGGGTTCGTTTGGTTCGTTACTTAGACACGTTGTGTCATGTCGCCCTACAGGCCGAGGCACCGACTCAAGCACAACACGATAGCCTCACAGGTCATGCCGAGCCGGCCTAGGCATGGTTAGGTCGTCGAGCCGGTGTCGGCCTATTTAACACATTTGGTATGAAAATTTGAAAAAAAATGTAAATAAATCATTGGAAAATATACAAAAAAATTTATACACACACACACACAAACACACATATATATAATAAACTATATAAATTTTAAAAACTACCAAATAAAATAATATAGATACTAAAAAATAACAGGCCTAATAGGCTGGGCGTGCCTAGGTTCATACCGGCCCATGGGCTGAGGCACAGCCTATTTGGTTATGAGCCGAGGGCGGGAAAGCTCAACATGTACCGAAATACTTTGTACACCGTGTACACGTACAAGCAGAGGGAAAAAAAAAACCAAATACGAGGATTATACGCACATGTAGAGGTAGCAGGAGTAGTAAAAAAGTAAAGTACAGGCGCCGTATAGTATACTATTGTACTACTAGCATGCATACGGTGGGTTATGACTGATGACTTATGCAGTAGTAGAGTACCTTGCGTTCCCTGCCAATGTTGAGGACGATGAGCTCGACGAGGCCTTTAGTGTTCATCACCACGCCGAGCACGACCGCCTCGCGCGCCGACATGCCGCACGCCATGGCCACGCCGAACGTGCCGACGATCTTCCCCGCGCAGGCGGTGACGATCACGAGCGCGACCATCGCCCACGCCCCGCCGCCGCGGATGCTGGCCACGTTCGTCTTGAGCCCGCTCGACGCGAAGTAGAGCGGCAGCAGCAGCTCCGACACCAGGTCCTCCACGCGCTCCGTCACGCGCCTCGCGAACTCGCCGCCGCCGTCCTTGGGCACCGTCAGCCCGAACACGAACGCGCCGAAGATGGCGTGGATGCCGATCATGTCCGTCGCGAGCCCCGATGCCAGCACGCCCGCCAGGGTCACCGCCACCCACACGTCGCCGCCCTGCCCGGTCGCGTCCGCCCGCCGCGCCACCCACGTCATCGCCGGCTTCACTGCCACCATCCACACCGCCAAGAAGGCCGCGCCGGAGAGCAGCACCCAGAGCGATACGACGGGGCTGCGGTGGTCGCCGCTGCCGGAGATGGCGACCGCGAGCGCGAGCAGCACCCAGGCGGCGACGTCGTTGAAGGCCGCGGCGGCCAGGGCCGTCTCCCCTATCGGGGTGGTGAGGAGCTTGAGTTCGGCGAGGATGCGCGCCAGGACAGGGAAGGCGGTGATGGAGAGGGCGATGCCCATGAAGACGAGGAAGGAGGCGTAGCCGGCCTGGTCGGCCCCCGGGATGGCGCGGCGGAGGAGGAAGGCGACGCCGACGCCGCAGGCAAAGGGGAGGGAGATGCCAGCGGCGGCGATGGCGAAGGCGCGGCGGCCGCTGCGGCGCACGGAGCGGAGGTCGAGCTCGAGGCCGACGAGGAAGAGAAAGAAGAGGAGGCCGAGGCTGGCGACGCACTCGAGCACGGGCATGCTCCAGGGGGGGAACAGCGCATGCAGGTAGGGCTTGTTGCGGCCGAGCGCGGAGGGGCCTAGCAGGATGCCGGCGACGATCTCGGCGACGACCTTGGGCTGGCGGAGTGGGCGGAGGAGGAAGGCGAGGAGGCGGCCGAGGACGAGGATGAGGAGGGTCTGCATGATGAGGAGCGGGAAGGCGAAGTGGAGCGGGTCGTCGCCCTGCCACAGGCCGTTGGACGATGTCTTCACCGCCGTCATGTTCGCTGACGACATCGTCCAGGCCGGCGCGCCGCAGGGTGCGCGCGCGCGCGCGTTTGGAGGGAGCAAAGCGGAGGCAAACTAGCTACTGGTAGCGGTGGTTCAAAGTTGAAACAAACCGGACTGAAATAGCTCTCAGCCGTATTGCCATGGCATGCCGGCCGTGCTCTTATACTCCACTCCACACGAGCTCGTGATTTATTTATTTATTTATTTTTGATTGCTGGCTGATTCGTGATTTCGTATCGTAGAGTGGACAGGCGATCAGGCAAGGAAGCGGCGCCCGCGGGGGTCTCGTGTCGTGACAGATGACATGAGATGAGACGGGAGGCCTCTCCTTCTCTCTGTCTGCATGTGAAGAGGTATCAGTCGCTGACGCGTGGGCCGTCACAGGTGCTTTGACCTCATCGAATGGAAAACTCCCCACGTGTCCTTGAAAAGTTGCCCCAATCCTTTTTATATCACTAAAAAAAGTTCAACCCCTACACACCCCTGAGTTTCTTGTTTGACCTCCTCTGTGCTATTTTTGTCACCTCTAAACCAAAAAAAAACCCACATCTTACCCTTATCTTCCTTCTCCACTCTCCTCAACCCCTCTCTCTTCTCTCTCCAGCTCCCACTGGCCACCACCTCCTCCCCCCCCCTCTCCTCGTTCCAGAGCACCGTCGCCATCGTCCCGAACCCTGATCGTCGGCTCCAGATTCGACAGCAGGAGGGAGGTTGGGAGGAGGTCGGCGGCAGGAGGAGGCCAACTTCTTCCCCACCTCCGATCTCCAGATCTGATGGCAGGAGGGAGGTGGAGAGGAGGGTGTCGTCCTTGTGGTCCCACACACCCGCGATGGTGCCAGCGCCGCCACCGCCCTATGTGATCTTCATGAATAGCTCCTGGCGACTCACCTCGTTGCGCCTCGCAGCGGTCGCTGCCTTTACGTGCAGTATGGCCACGTCATACACGTAGAACGTCAGCTACTCATCAGCCCTCGCCTTCTTGAGCTTGTGCTGCAGCGCTGCGTCGCCACTATCGTCATCATCATCGTAGAAACCCGCCTACGCCCGGTGGTCTCCTGTGTGCTTGAGTAGGGACACATGGATGACGGTGTCCTTCTTTGTCCCTCCCACGCACGTCGCCACTTTGGACATGGCATTGTAGTCAGGCTTGGGAGGGTCGAAACCATTGACGTCGGCGGTGTTGTTGCTCTTGCTCCCATCGGACTTCCCCTCGTCGCTGTCGGCGTCCTAGTCCTTGGTCTCCTCCATGTACATCTCCTCCACCATTGACTTCCACAGCCTCACCCTCGCGTTGATGAACCAGTTGGACACCTAAGATTCGCCGTCGGGACCATCCTCATTGGCCTCCCCTTTTCAGGTTTGCCACAACCGTCACACCCTTGCTTCGGCCACCTTCGACTACCCAGTCTGTTGTACATCGGTTCCAGCATCAAAAAAAGAAGAAGAAAAGAGAGTGGAAGGATGAAGGGTAAAAGAGTCTTTTCGCATGTTAGTTGATAGAGAATATGGCAGAAATGTTATGAAAAGGGTACAAAAAAAACTCGGTGGTACATAGGAGATGGAACCTTTTCCGGTGGCAACTCATTAGCACGATCCTCGTAGAAATCCTACACATATCTTCGACAATCGGGTCCTTGTTACCTTTTTTTAGGAAAAAGTCCATGTTTTATACACCCTCCGATTTAGAATACTTGACACTTTTTAACTTTCCGCGATCAAACTTGGACTGATGATTTTGTACCGATACATTTATAAAATTTTATGGAAGTATTTCTTACCAAAAATCTAATAGTGTCATTTTAATACGGCCAATCTGAAAGATTACCTAGTTTGACCGGACAAACTCAAAGAGGGCAAGCATTCTGCTACTGTGGGAGTAGTAAAGAGGAAGCAGTACACGATCCCTGTTTTTACAGTAAAGTCCAGTACAAGAAACAAAATTGCAACCAAGTTCGACTAACGAGAACACGTCGGAGACGGAGGACGCGCCCGGCGCTGACGGGATGACGGTGAAGTCGCCGGATATATTGTTGACGCCCGGTGAACACATTCTGAAGTATCTATCTGCTGGACGGGAGGCGCTGCTGGAGACGCCAGCGCGGATTGAAAATCCAACATCGTCATGGAGTTATTTTGATTTAATTGGTATTATCTTATTTACAGAGCTAACGAGTCGAGCTGAATCGAGAGTGAGCGTGATCATGTTTTACTCGCAACTAACTCAATTTTAATCGGTGCGATTTTGAAACGGACCCGCTAAATGAGCTTTTTTTTTCCGCGTACATGCATGTTCCATTTGGAATTTACCATAGCTGCTAGCTAGTTGCTTGTCAGGCCATGCTGGGCGGGCACGGCCATCTCACCATGCCGTGCCGTGTCAGCAAGGCTCGCCTTTGGTGAGGCCTAGGCACGGCCCAAGACACGATGAGTCGCCGTTGTGCCGTGTCGGCCCAGGCTCGGCGTTGAGCGAGTGGCGGCCTTGACGAGGAGGACGAGGACCGTGTTGCTCAAGATGACAACGGCCGCCACCGCCCAGGAAAAAGAAGGGGGCGAGAGGGATGGCAACGAGGCCAGGTCCGTCACCAGATCTTGATGGAGGAAGCCGTCCACCAAAGGATCTCCACCACCCGTCGCTGGATCTTGGTGGAGGAAGCCCACCGCCGCCGGATCTCCACAAGTTGTCGTCATGGCCACCTCCGTCTCCATGGTCGCCATGGATATTCACCGCTGGATCTTGGAGGGGAAGCCGTGCTGCCGCTGCTCGTATCGTCACGATCGCCGCTGCCAGATCCAGTCACCCCTGCCGCCTCCAAATCTTGAGGGAGAGGAGAAGGTGAGTGTGGAAGGAGGAGAGGAGGCAGCTGGAGGGAGAGAGGTGGTCGGCGCATGGGGAGGGAGTGCCGGAGAGGAAGGGAGGTGGTTGGAGGGAGAGGGACCGAGGGAGGAAGGCGACGCGTGGGATTTGGGATTGGGACGAGCCAAGGGGGGAGGGGGAGGGGGAGGGGGGGAGGATTGGGCTAGGCCGCCGGGTCGGAGGGAGGGATGGGATTGGGCCAAGCCAGGGGAGGGATTGGCCGATTGGGTCTCTTTCATGCGGGCCACCCAAGTATGGTTTAACTGGCCGTGCCGCTCAACGGGTCGAATTTTCAGACCCGGCCCACCGCGTGGCATGGCGTATCGACCGGGCCTCGGGCCAGCCCGGAAAAGCATGGCTCAAGTCATAGCTCTAAATTATATGTTCCATCGTATAGCTTTTTTATTTAATCAATTTTTAAAAATATTTTAAAGATAACTTATCCATAACTTTATTTCTAATTTTGACCCCTTTGACCACGCCACAACGTGTGGCGTGGCAAAACCACATTGTCACGCCACGGACCTCTGCGTGGCAAACAAATACTGTCACGCCTGTCACGCCGCCCCTCTTGGCTGACAGGATTTGACCAAAAAACGAACGTGTGCCGGCTCGGAGGGCTATCGTGGTAGTTTTAGTCACGTCATGATACGTGATGTGATAAAGTGTTTTAATCACTCCGCGTGTTGTGGCGTGACCAAATAGTTAGAATTAAAAATAAAGTTAGAAAGATATTATCTTTAAATATATTTTAAAATAGATTTAATCATAAAAAAGGTTCGTACTCTCTAAAAAGACACTAGCTAGTAATTATAACTATTTGAAGTAGCTTTTTCTGACCGGTTGAGCTGAGCATGCATGCATTCTGTAGTATACTCACTTGATGCGCGTGTGCGGCGTTTAGCTTTATCCAGCTAGCAGCTGATAGAGCATGCATGCATTCTGTAGTATACTCACTTGATGCGCGTGTGCGGTGTTGAGCTTTACCCAGCTAGCACGAGAGATCGATGGAAGTTGATGGAAATGAGCAAAAGGGGACGTGAAAGTACGACGTAGTAAAGCAAATGGCTAGCTAAGCTCCATAGAATCTAATAAGAGCTTCTTTACGGTGTACTTAATTTAATATAATCTGTCTATTCTTTATGATTCAATTGTTTATTTTAGTTACGATTTAGTTATACTATACGCGGTAGTATGAGTAATATAATGTCGAGAGAGGTAGAATTGTAATTGTCTATGTGGATATCACATATAACAAGAGTAATATTTCCAACCCTAATTGAAAAAGTCAATAATACCCTCACAAAAAATAAAAAAACAAGCAAAAGTCTGTTATACTCTTAAAAAATCAATGACTGGATTTGATTTATACTACCAGTAGAATGTACCATAAAATTTATCTCAAATAAAGCCTTTTTGTTGCTCTAGAAAGTGTGTGTGTGTATGGTATGGTACTCCTAGGAGTACGTTACTCCCACTTCTCATATATCACTTAAATCGTATGATGATACATATTTATTAATTTGAGTATACTATAATAATGATTATAAGATACTCTAGAGTGACTTCTATGTAAAATTACAGTAAAGTCCACTTTTTATAGCAAAATTTGTGTATATACTTGTTTTATATATGAAAAATGGTATATAACAAAAATAAAGGGCTCCAATGAAAAATTTTCAAACAAGTCACATTGCAGTATCTTATAATTGATATTTAAGTATACTAAAAGTGATAAGGAAGTATAATATATTCGTTTAAGTGATATATTGGAAGTGGGAGTACATACTCCCAGGAGTATGGAATGAGCGTCCTATATATATATGAAGTTTTTTTCTACTCCCAGAAGTAGTTACCCTCTATTATGTATCTCACAACGTAGGGATCATCTTGCGCAACCGAAAAGATATATTGCAATTTTTTTGTTTGGTTCGTATTGGAGTATCTTGTAATTAGTATATGAGTATACCCAAAGTGATAAAGGAGTATATAAAGTTCTTTTAGGTGGTATATCAGAGGTGAGAGTAACTACATCCGAGAGTAGAAAGTACATACATACATACATATACATACATATATATATATATATATATATATATATATATATATATATATATATATATATATATATATATATATATGACATCCGTTTCGTAGTTTTAGAAGTATGTACTCCCACTTCCAATATACCACTTCAATTATAAGATACTTCAATGTGACTTAAAAGAAAAATTCCATTAGAGCCCTTTATTTTTGTTATATACCCTTTTCATATATAAAATAAGTATATACATAAATTTTTCTATAAAATACTTTCATGGATTTTTTTTGGAACTCACTTTGGAGTATCTTATAATCATTATTGAAGTATGCTCGAATAGATAAAGATGTATCATAATACGATTAAAGTGGTATATAAGAAGTGTGAGTACGTACCGTACCATTTTCTCATATATATATATATATATATATATATATATATATATGGCAGCTAGGGGTGCCCTGCACTCTAAGGTTGTCAGGGATACTGTGCATATATAGACTAGGTCTATGTAGTGTTTTCATAGCAATGTAGCTAAATGCTCTCCCTCTTAATACATTGTGAGGGTAATAAGGTAAATGACCCTTCTTACCCCCTATAAATAAAGCTCCATGGGCATGTAGAAGGGGGCTCTCTCGTTCTCACATTTTATACATTCAATACAACATGAGCATACATTGTGTCTTTGGCTCTTCTCCCCTCCAGTATCCCCCAAGACAAATGGTACTTTGTACCCACTGTCTAGCATTTTCTTGCTACGACAGTTCTAGGAACACCACACCAGACTATACCGTACCACACACACACACACACACACACACACACACACACATATATATATATATATATATATATATATATAATATATATATATATATATATGGGTAATATCTAATGTTAATGGTGCTAATACCTAATCTTGACCGTTGGATCTGAATTGAACAACCAAGATTAATGCGGGCTCCCACATCTAAACCATTTAATCACTTTGTATGCTCCCACCTTCAATGCACCTTCATTAATACGTCTTCATTAAACGCTATGCATACTCTCACCTCCAACGGTCAAGATCCAGACTATATATATATATCCTTTTTTGAGGAGATATTGATGCATCGGGCTAGGAACACCACACCAGGCTATACCGTGCGTCCACATGCATCATGTAGATGTACGTATGGCATCAACTGGTATGTATTTAAAGACATCACATGGATGACGGGTGAACTGTAGTAGAATTGAGTGCGGATAAGATTTATATAAAAGAGAGGCATGGATCGTGCTGCAGCATGACAGATTGGCTCTAGAGGATATCACAGGTTTAATTCGGTGGAGGCTGGAATGATTAACGAACCATAGCCAACGGATGGGACCTTCCTAAACTAATGATGCGGCGACAGCCACAAGGCCCAACAAGACCGGCCCAGATAGTTTTTGGGAAGCCCAAACCGGCTCGCAAATATTTCCCGCGATCAAATCTGGAGCCCATTTGTCAGCCCAAGAACGGCCTGATTATAAATGGGCCCTTAGGTTTAGTTTCCTGACAGCAGCCATCACCTCGGCCTATTATGCAGCCGGAAAGGCTCAACAAGAACGGCCCGCTAGCCCATTAGAGTGGGGTGTGCAGTTACAACAGGCCCAAACTGGGCCTCGCGTTAGAAGTCCAAGCGGGACAACCCGCATCGCACGGGAGCGTGTGTCCACGTGGCAGCTGCTGTAGCACATTCCATTGTAGTTGTTCTGGTAGACATTTATACCGCATATTATTTCTCATGCTAAATACCGTTTAAAAGACTAGGCTAAAAGATCTGAAAAACAAGGTTACATGACCATATTCAGTCACAAATTTTCAAAAAAGACACGATCACTCCCCTTCTTTCTCAACTCCGGCGGTCTCCTCTTACGGTCTCTCTCTCTCCGCGGCTACTCGGACACAAGCTCGAGGCACTTGGTGTTGGTTTCATGTGTACTCGAACCTCCTTCGACTACACGTAGTCGAATCTCCTTCGATCAGGTAGTCGTAACCTTCCGACCAGTCGAACCTCCTTCGATCAGGTAGTAGAATGTTCCTTCCGATCAGGATGTAGTCGGACCCTTTCGACGAGGTGTAGTCGAAACTGACCAGGTAGTCGAAAACTTCTTCCGACCACGTAGTCAGAAATAATGAATACTACTCAATGAATAGTACATGATGAATAGTACTTATAACGAACCGTACTCGTAACAAACAGTACTCGAAAACCAAAACACACGATTGGTTTCGGGAGGAACTGCTCCTCCTTTTTAGCTTTTCTATTTATTCAACTCAACTCATAACCACTTCTCAACTTTTGACTCCTCTTGACTTCTGACTTCTTCTCTCAACATCTTTCTTTTTGCAAGACTGCTATCTCCCACTGCTTATATACTCTAACATGCATCGACTAAGACACGAACTTAACGTGAGTATACTACTCATACTCGTTCTCGTAAACCTACTTAGACTAAAACTCTTATCTAATCTTGTACAAAGATTAAAATCCCAACATACACTTCCTGATCTTGTAACAAGATTTAAACAAAACAGTAATCACTCCATCTTGATCATCCAGATCTTCTCACGCATTTGAACTTCCAAGTCTTCCTCTTTTACCTGCACTCCCGTGTGTCATTCCTTCTGAGCCAATATCGCCCTACAGCCTGCGCTTGCTCCATCCTGAGTTATGCACAAACCAACTCTTGCCGCGCCTCGCACCTGGACTGAACCCGTCCTTCCTCCCACGACCGCCTGGGCTGGAGCACCTGCTCCCACGACAGCCTGGGCTTCGGCATTACCTGAGGCTCTCGCTCCTCTCTCTTGGACCAAGTATGCTCGCTTTCTGGCGTACATCTCAGCTGAGGCTACACCACCTCTAACTCTTGCGCTCGTGCATCTTGTTGACCACATTCCCTCCACAAAATCACAGAAAAATACACCGACATGTACTCCAGAATTTCTTGCCACAAACATGTGAGGCTGCAGATCGGACACGATGACCGCGCTAGCACTTGCTGCGCCTCCTGACCACCTGCTCTCTGCGCCATCTTCCTTAGCATGCACGTTGTCTGTCTTCAATTCCTTCTTTGGTGTTATTTTCAGGTTTGCCCCTTGATCTTCCGAGCAACCGCCCTCTGTGCCAGCATACCCATGAGGTCCACCACCCTATCTGCGTGGGCTCCTCCCCTCCATGCGTGTGAGACTCACCGCCCCATGCAGTGCCCAGCACGCGTCATACGGACCTCCTGAGACTCCGCCTATTGCGCCTCCTGCGCTAACTCTGTGCCACCCCTGGGCCCCTCCATGTTCTGATTCGATACCTAACTTGCACTCTTGCTCCTCCAGATTGTCCTTCACACAAACCGGTTTACAAATCTTCAAGAAATTTTTGTACAACTGGTTCGAGGATCTTGTCACCTTCATCAACATATCTTTGTTCTTGTCATAGACACGCAAGAACTCGACCTGCAACTCCACCCTGCACCCCCGTTCTGCCAACTGCTCAAGACTGATTATGTTGTTACACATACTTGGTATAAAGTAAATTTCAGTCAGCATCCTCTGATCACCGTTCTTGCATTGCAGTAGCATTGTACCTTTGCCTCTTATCTGCACTGTGGAGCCGTCACCAAGCTTGACTTTGCCCGTAATCTTTTCGTCGAGCTCATGGAATATGGAGCGATCTCCTGTCATGTGATTGCTTGCTCCATTGTCCAAGTACCACTAATCAGTGTGATCGTGGTTGCCTCCATCATGTGCTTTAAGAGACCTAATTACCTCTTCTAGCTTCATGCTCTCAAGACCACTTGAATACAAAAGAGTTGTGACCACATGAACGTACCTCTTGGGTAGTACTCGTAAGTATTTCTTGACCACCTTAATTTCCTCCAGTTTATCGCCAAGGGATCGAAGCTCGTTGACCACTGCCGTCAATTTTCCTGCGAACTCATCTACTGATTGAGTTTGACCCATATACAATGCCTCATACCCCCTTGGAGAGTTTGTAGTTGTATTTTCTTCATTCGATCCACTCCTTCGTGCATAGTGCGAAGAGCGATCCAAGCTTCTCGTGTTGTGTCTTTCCCGACCAACTGATTGAGCATCGAGTCATGTATGACAACATAGATGAGCGCCAATGTCGTTTGATTAGTCTTCAAGTTGACCTTCACAACCTTTCCTTTTGGATTGATCTCTCTCTTGATCTACCGGATCAGCTACTGCGTCCCAAACCCCTTGGGCACGCATGTCCATTCGCATCTTCATAACCCAAGTTGGGTAGTTCTCTGAAGTGAGAACCGGGCATGGAAGCGAATTTGGTGCAGAGCCATTGGAGGCCATCTTGCTCTTCCTTCTCGGAAGACGAACAAACGATTTTTAGTAACCTACTCTGATACCACTCTTGGTTTCACGTGTAGTCGAACCTCCTTCGACCAGGTAGTCGTAACCTTCCGACCAGTTGAACCTCCTTCGACCATATAGTTGAAAGTTCCTTCCGACCAGGTACTCCTTTCGATCAGGATTTAGTCGGACCCTTCCGACCAGGTGTAGTCGAAACTGACCAGGTAGTCGAAAACTCCTTCTGATCACATAGTCAGAAATGATGAATATAACTTGATGAATAGTACATAATGAATAGTACTTATAACAAACAGTACTCGAAAACCAAAACACACGATTGGTTTCATGAGCAACTGCTCCTCTTTTTTAGCTTTTCTATTTCTTCAACTCAACTCACGATCACTTCTCAACTTTCGAATCCTTCTCTTGACTTTTGACTTCTTCTCTCGACATCTTTCTTCTTGCAAGATTTATATCTCTCTCTTCTTATATAGTCTTACATGCATCGACTAAGACACGGACTCAACGTGAGTATACTACTCGGACTTCGTTCTCGTAAATCTACTCAAACTGAAACTCTTACCTAATCTTGTACAAGATTAAAATCCCAACACTTGGTCCCCTATAGCACGTCCTACAGCGACCCGTTGGGTACCAGCTCGTACACCAACATCATCCAGCGGCAGCGCGGAGAGCAAGTAGGCCAAGGGCGGGAGGATGGAGAGCGTGGTCCTGTGGCCGCAGCTGAGGAGGTGGGAGGCGAGGGACAACTCATTGTGGAACTCGTGTGCTCGCCCTTTAGGGAGCCCACGACATCCATGGCCTTCACGGCCACGTGCTGCCCCAACCGCCGCGGGACACGGGGTCGAACACGCCCTGCCCCCGGCTTGTACGGCAGTGGCGCAGATCGACAACAACGGCATGCTTGGAGAACGACGGGGGTGGTGGTACGGCTTGGCCAGAGAAGAGGGGGAGAGAGAGAGAGAGAGAGAGAGAGAGAGAGAGAGAGAGAAAAACATTTTGCCATTTATCTCCGTAAATGTTATTTTTTTCTCTAATTTTTTGCCATTCGCGCTGTTACTAAGGCAATCAACTATAAACGATTGGGATGTCACTACCTAATTAATTTTCCCTTAAACTTAACACATGGCTACTCAACTAAACTTCAAAAAAAGAAAAAAAATGCTACTAGCTAGAAACCAGTCACTACTACAAAAAGGCTAATACTGTACGCCTCATCAGAGACGGTTGACTAAAATCGTCTGCGTTAAATACAATCACAGACGGCTTTAGTTTAGCAACCGTCTATGTTACTGACTGCTCTAAAAACCATCTGTGAATAAGTAATATTACAGACGGTTCGTGTTGAAAACCGTCTGTGAAGTATCACGGACGGTTCTGAACAAGAACCGTCTATGATACTACTAAATTCACAGATGGTTATTTATTGGAACCGTCTGTAATTATAAATAACTAATTAGTCGATTCCGACCACTCTTGATTGGGCCAGATTGATATTTTAAAGTGGTCGAATTGAAGCTGATTTCTTTAGCAGAAGATATGTAATCCGCTAGGCACCTTGTTCCGTATCATGTGTAACTTCACTGTCTTGACATGTAACTTTCGATCAACAGAAGAATGCAGAAGTACTTCACATGATTGATCAATTGAAAGTTACACATCATAGATAATGAAGTGCTCACCTGATCGTAGGGATATGATCTTCTACCAATTTCCAAAGACCAAATTGACTTTCTGACCACCTAAATTGAAGTAGTCGATCGATCATCCATGAATTTTGTTCTTCCATGCACGGTAGTCGAAAAGTTAATTTGTTCCATGAATTTTGTCTTACTAGCTAGCTAGAAGGGTAGAGATCAAGATGAGAACTTTAAGAATTAATGGAAGTAAGAAAAGATGGAAAATTTATGAGTGATTTTTTCTTAGTTATGCGCACCCTTCTGATGGTTATTTATAGGCTTAATTAACAACTTGTGACAAGATTAAATTAACGAATAAAGACGGAAGTCCGACGAATAGGATTTATTAGAATCTGTTCCTAATAAATCGTTGGTAACCAAAGCATCACCATCTTTTTGGGAATTATTTTTAATAAATACGGTTGATGCTCCTTTTTCTATGTTTACAACGGAAGCTGGAGAGCTAATCACAGTCGATTTTAATAAAAAAACTATCTGTGATTACATATTTCACAAACGGTTTTTTTAATAAGAACAATATGTGATTACATACTTCATAGACGGTTTTTAAATATAACCGTCTTTGATAATTCAATCTTTTGGCTCTCGTACGACGCGTCTCGCGTGCCGACATTACGCACGATGCGTCTCTTTGACGTTTTAGAAGAATGATCATCACACACCATGGTGAGCATGCATGGTTATGGTGAGCACACGGAGCATGGCAGCGAGGACCAAGGCGAGGAGGTCGGCGATTGCCATTGCTTTTCCTCATGATGTCGTCGTCCACATCGTCGGCCTCGTGGCCGCGAGCTTTCCTCAGCCCATTGTTGACCTCTGCAGCCTACGAGCCACGTACGTATTATGTTCTTTTGTTTTTGGTAGGTCTCGAGGAGTCATCATTATGTTCAACTTTTGCTAGTTTCTGAAGATGACTATAGTGTATCATATCCTAGTTAATTGTCAGAAGGCTTCAGGTGTTCGTTTCGGGTTCAAGTTCCTACGAGCCACGTATGTATCCTGATTGTAATTCCTTTGAAAATCTATAAAAGGAGAAAAACCGAAAGTCATATCAATTGACACGGCACAAAATAATCTCGTGTTGATTTCGTTTTGTGTCCAATATCGATCCACTCTGAACTAAATTTGACTAGCAACAACGACCTTAATTTGGTCTAGCTTTTAATTTTCTCTTCTAGAGTAATACTTGTATTAAGATTATGTCGTCTTGAGTTTTATAGTTGCAAGGCCATGTACAAGGCGTCCAAGGAGCACGCTTTGGGGAGGCGCGTGGCGTTGGAGTGGGAGGAGGCGAGGAAGTGGAAGGACAACGAGCGCTACCTCGCCGTCGTCAACCACCTGGCTGGTGTCGGCAACCTAGAGGTTTGCTTCATCGTCGGCCTTGCGCTTGTCTTCGTGCCCCAAGACATGTAGCGCAACCTCGTGTTCCTTGAACGGGCGACCGTCGCTGGCCACAAGGCAGTGGCCTACGTGCTCGGCCTCCTCCTTTACATGGCCGGCAAGACGCGCGACGTTGGAAAGAACTACATTAGCCAGGTCGAGGGCAAGACTGCCGGCGGCGGGTGCGAGATGACCAAGAGGACCAACCGTGAGTACATGCGGTGTCGAGGCTCGCTACGGACATGGTCCAGGAGGCGACGTGGAAGAAGATGGCCGGGCCGTTGGGCGGGTGTGGGCACTGTCTGAGGACGGCCACCCATGCACGAGCATCGACTGCGGCGTGATGGAAGGGTGGGACGACTACGTCGTCTTCTGCAGCGACGACTGCAGGGTTAGACATGAGTATGTCAAGTTCTTTGCAGATGTGTTGAACTACTTGCCGTAAAATTATCGGTTTTAGCTTAGTTTTAGCAAATATTCATATATAATTCTTTACTAATATGTGAATGTGTCATATGTACTTACTGAATTTGTATTTATGTATGAATATTATAACAGACGGTTCTATCATGGAACCGTCTGTGATGTGAGCCATATCACATACGATTCCATAATAGAACCGTCTGGGACGTGAGACCATATCACAGACGGTTCCATTATAGAACCGTATGTGATAAGTAGCACTGATGGTTCCATAATAGAACTATCTGTGATATCCCTTTATTAATAGGAGCCCGCTAGGGTTTGCGCCCTAACTCGTCATTCCCAAGTGCCCTTACTCTACTAATGTGGGTTGTTGTTGCTTATGCATATATGCAGGAGATGGATGTGGTGAGCTACTACAGGTGGTCGATTTGCCGTTGAACCGAGGTAACTACTCCCCTTTCCTCTCTATATATCCCTTTCCCTCTCCTTGCTCTGTGATGTGGGGATGAATGATGTGGGTTATGGTGGGTGTTCTGTGCTGGTTGGATGATATAGGTGGCTCTCTGTGTATGATGTTGGTTCATGAGATGCGGTTAATTCGGATGGGGAAATATCAGTCTTTACACATACAAAATTTTTCATTCTCTGTTGCTTCAGTTTTTGGGTTTTGGTTTGACTTATTTACTGATGTGGGTTATTGTTGCTTATGCATACATGCAGGAGATGGATGTGGTGAGTTACTGTCGGTGCTCGATTTGCCAGTTGTACTGGGGTAACTACTCCCCTTTACTCTCTATCCCTTTCCCTCCCCTTGCTCTGTGATGTGGGTGATGAATGATGTGGGCTATGGTGGGTATTCTGAGATGGTTGGATGATATGAGTGAGTTCTTTATAAAGTCTTTCAAGCAGTGACTACTTCTTCCTTTAAAACCGGTTTCATATATATATATATATACACACACACACATACATATACATATACATATACATATACATATACATATATATTGTTCGTAGTTTCCAACCACTTTCGGGGGTCGTTCACGCAACATGAGGAGGATGGGACAACAGTCACGAGCAACTTCAATAAGCATGGCTGTCAGGAGAGCACGTGGACATCTAATTACCTGTATACCATCAACAGGTAATTGGACGTCGCTATATTCAGAAAATGGTGTGGACGCGTAGGTACTATGACTGGGAAGTGACTGTGAGATCCCGGTATTTAACTTGTAATACTTAACCATCCGATTGGCCCTAGCATCACAAATCAAATATCTCGATTCTCGGCTCATATGTACTTCCCAAGATTGTAGTACACATACCCCATACAAAAATTAAGCATCCAAACCATACAAGTCATTCATTAATCAGTCTACAAGCGTACAACATAAGGGCATACAAGTCCATATTACAAAAGTAGGGCCGACCGGCCAAATGATAGAAGATAACCAAAGTAGCAGCGGAAACATAAGCCGTAAGATGGCGATAAACAAAAGCCAAACGGTTTGCCATTACCCACATGGCAACCGACTGGGAACACCCAAGCTAGTCGTCGAGAGCAAAGTCGAAGTCGGTCTCACAATAGTTAACCCCTTGGGGGTCAACCTCCTCTTCAACAATTAAGCAAAGCAACTGAGTACAAAAAGTACTCGCAAGACTTACGAGTAACAAGCCTATACATAGCTATATGCAAGCTGAAATAAATGTGGAGGTTATATGGTTCATTTGACGCATAAAGCAATATTTCATTTGCAATAGGTAATAGATTGAAAGCAATTTGACAAATCTATTTTTAATTGATTAAATAACAGCGAGACGATAATAATAAACATAAATAACATCCTAGAGGTGACTTCCCAACAGCCACCACAACATAGCACGAATTACCCATTCGTACCACTCGAAATTAAGTTTTATCAAAAACTGTTGAGTCTAACTCTTGTAGAGACCTAACCAAGCATGTCCATAACCAAAGACTTGGCTATTCGAATAGATTATACCCTGCAGGGGTGTACCAATGTACCCACACACCAGACTGCCCTTTTGCCATGCAATAGAGCACACTTTCTTAGGTATGCCGGCAAGGCTAAGTCCTACGAGACGCTTTCCAATGGATTGTACTAATTACGAGTCGCACGTATGGGGGTTAACCCTTAGTGAACCGCCGTTACGTGCTCCCACTAAGGACCCACACGTTGAGTCGGACGCACCGGCCCAGCCGAAGCAACTGTGGGTGCTCCTGGGTATGACGAACCTAGAAAGGAATCCATCCCTCTCAACCCAAAACAAACATTCTCTTTTTCATACCGCCAGCGACTCAGTAGTTAATACCTCCCAAAGTACTTAGTCAAGAGAGGTCCCATATCCCTCTCATGTGGTTAGCACGCAAAAACGCTTGGGTCAGTGTCCAACATGTTCGGTCCTTGTTGACTCGGGCACCATTCACACACCCAACAACCACACCATCAAATCAATGTGCCCAAATCTAAAACATTTCATTTTCAGTTTTAGTTTTCCAAATACAATTACATACATGAGTATCCATACTCAAATAATTATAGTGATGATAAAATAACCATCGCCGAAGCGATGATCCCCATTCTACCGTTCTAAGCATTTCTAAGCAACATCAACTCGTAAACTAAGTAAAGTGATTTGAGCCCATCCATCGAACTCTAAACCATAGCGAATAAAACCTAGGCTCAGTGGTAGAGGATGAACATTTACCTACAGTTTATGCAACTATAGGATCAACTACTCGATCGATAATTTAACAACAAAATAGAGCATGCATACATACACTTTGCAAACAAGATAATAGACTTTGAAAGTAATATGATCAATATGATCAAATGGAAACAACTGCTTACCTTGCTGGAGATAACTTTATTGCTGCATATGATCACTCGTGTAATCAATAAAGTCGTCGGAACCTATTCGAAAGAATCGAAAGTACAATAAGAACAAATAATAACGAAAAAATTCAAAAATACAATTTCGTCCAAAAATCATGAAAAAATCACAGAAGGTAGAGCATGATTTTATATGAATTTAGCAATAAAAATAAATTTATTTGGATATTCCATGCAAAAGTTATGGCAGTTTGAAAGTAGGATTGTCAGAAAATCTAAAGAAATTGCTAGCTGTTACTATTCATCTGAAATAGAATTTTTGGTGAAAATTTTCAGAGAGGTGGTGCATATAAAATTTTTATGGCAGACAGAGCACCACATGAGATGACCAACGAAAAATTATTCACCTCATTCGGAGCTAAAATGTATTTTCTATGATTTTTCAAAGACAGGAAAGTAGTGCACAAGATATTTGTAGAATCAGATTTTTAGAGATAACAACATGCACAAAACCTATTTTACAATAGAGTACAGTAATAGAGGAACATGACAAAATTGAGTTGACTAAAATTGGAGTTACCGAGAATTACTTATACATTTTTGAAGTTAAAATAATTTTTAGAGCAATAAAAATATTAAACCTAAAGCAATTTTGCCAAAAGTATTTTCTGGAACAGTAACAAAGTTCAAATCATTTTTATAATAAAGTTCACGCAAAAAGGAATCTAGCAAAATTTGAATCATCAAAATTAGAGCTAAAATGAATTACTTATGCAACTTTGAAGTTAATCCATTTTTCAGTTCAAAAATAAAGCATTTCGGATTTTATAAAACCATAAATGACTTTTTACACCCGCCTATTCACCCCTCTAGTCGCCTTTACGGTCCTACATCCATAAATGATCCTAGCCACGGTCGCTGACCAGTGGGTCCCATGAATAGTGCATTTTCCATTTTTGAAACCGAATAGAATTTTCGGCCTGACAGGTGGGGTCCACATGTCATACTCTGCGAAAATCGGGATTTACACATCGCTTACTGTGCTCGGCCCCACATGTCATACACAGAGCAAAACCGAATGAGATAGCCATTAACTACTAAGCAATCATTAGCAGTTAATGAATGGGATTTGTTCTTAATGACGATGCTACAGTGTTGTCGAAAACCGACAACACCGCACTGGCTTCGCCGAGCTGTTGCTGGCATTCTCGGCCACGGCGGCGCTAGCTAAGGGTATGGATAGGTTCAAAATACCCTTGCGCACCCAACGGTGGTACTCACGGTGGCTGAGCTGGCCCGAGGCGGCGGCGCACTAGAGAGAGGCGGAGGAGAGCTACGGCTAAACGTGCACGGCACAAATGAGCTCCGCATTGTCCAGGGAAGCGGGTGCCATAGCAAGTACAAGGCACAGAGAGGCTACCTGAGCGAGGGAGAGACTCGGAGAAGGTCGGAGTTGAGCCAGCGACGAGGAGGGTGACGGCGGCGCGGTGCTTCACCGAGGGGAGCTCACTCTGGTGAAGGAGACAGAGAATGAGTGGTAGAGAAAGCTCAAAGATAACCCACAGATGGTGTACAAGTAAGGAATCGGCAAGGAGCTTACCACACCGGAGATGGGGACGAACGGGGCTCCGCGGCCGAAAATTGGGACAAACTCAGATTTCGCGGGCTCCTGTGAACCGATGGCAAAATAGAGTGAGGGAAAAGATTAAGCAGGCCAAAGCACGGCCGGTGACACACTTGAGCGAGGAAGAGACTCACCGGACACGGAGTTGGCACGACAGCGGCTCCGGGTGCGAGTTCTGCCACCGAAGAGAGCTCGACGGTGTTCCGGGCGCTACAAGCCAAGGCAAGGCCTCGCGTTAGCAAAAATGGAAACAGGGAGGAACGAAGATGGAGCAGGAGGCGGAAGCACGAAGCTTACCCGAGAGAGAGCCAAGAAATCGCCTCCTTTCCCTCGGCCACTGAGAGGGAAAGTGAGAGCTAGCAGGCGAGAGGGACGGGGTTATAGAGCTCCAACGGCCGGGAAGGAGACGGCGTGAAGTGGCGACGCTCCAGGATTGGTTGGCGTGGGCGGTGCGGTCACGTCGCTGCTGCGCGGGACAGAGCGGTGCGGTCACGTGGCGTGCGAGAGCTGAGCGCCTGCCAGTGAGAGGTGGAAGACACACCCGATAGGTGGGGCCCGCGACGCCAGTGACTCAGTCGCGCGAGAGAAAGACAGAGTGAAAGGGGGTCGGCGCGGGCCGTTGGATCGAGATCGAACGGTTCAAGCGAAAGGGACAATCGGCCGGTCCGATCGGCCACTCAATCCAGCCGTTGATCTCCAAATCGGACGTTGCAAGAGAAAGGGCCAATCGGCCGGTCCGATCGGCCACTCAATCCAGGCCGTTGAGTTTCCATCGGACGGCTCACAATCGGCGCGGTCAGCTTTCGGTCCTGGCCGAAGGGTTACGCGATCTGGACCGTTAAGTTTTCATTGGATGGCTCACAATCGGTGCGATCAGTTGGTTGGGTCGAGCCAAGCCGGCTCGAGTCAGACTCTTGACTCGGGTTCGAGCCCGAGGAACAGTGATCCCATATTTGAATTTAAAAAGACCGAGATGGTTTGGGAATTTTCAGAGGTAGCTCCACAGGTCTAAAATTTTGAAGTTTTTACTGAGTGATCCTGACTTCAAGATCAACCGTGTGTAAATTTTTTAGAATTTTTCGTCCAGTGCATTTCCCGCTAGAAAATTCACAAGCTGCTGGACAGGGGGTTTGACCAGAAAACATCAGGTTTGACCAGCCCTTAAGAAATAGCAAATAATTTCTGAAAATTATGAAATTTCTCAGGGAGGTTACCAAGATGACCAAAAATTTAGAAAAAATATTTCCAGAGGATGATCTTAAGGTTTTACTAGAAGATTTTGAATTGCAACAATTCGAGTCAATAAACTTAATTGAATTTGAAGTCCACATTTCAAGGAGATAAATTCTAGAGAATTCAAATGACAACAAGGATGCATCCAAAAGTTTTAATTTATCCTCATTTTCATACATTTGAATCACAACCCCATATCTTTGGGGTGTTACAGTGACATCATGTATCAGCAACCAACTGTAGAACTTGTCAGAGTATGATGTTGGTTCATGAGATGTGGTTCTATAGTTGGTTGTTGATACATGATGTCATTTCTCAGTCGGAGTACCTGCGCATCCATGCCATTTTCTGAACATAGCAACGTTCAATTACCTGTCGACGATATCCAGGTAATTGGATATCCACATGCTCTCTTGACAGCCATGCTTCATGAAGTTGCCCGTGGCTGTTGTCTCATCCTCCTGATGCTAGGTGGACGGCCCCCCAAAAGTGGCTGGGAGACTACGAATAATATATATATATATATATAATATGAAGCCGGTTTTAAAGTCACAAGAAGCCACCGCTTAGAGATTTTATAGAGGAGAGTCATCACAGACGGTTTGTAGATACATCAGAGACACAAACGGTTTCATCTACAAACCGTCTGTGATGATTTTATATAATTACTGACACATAAACTCAGACAGCTCACGAAATCGTTTTGAAAATACTTTTTCTGTAGTAGTAAGTAAGTAAGACAACCATTAATCACAGCGTGCTGTCATGCGACGCATATGCGACGAACAAACCGCGCGTTGGCATGAAACATGCAGCATAATGGTCAATTGATCATTGTGATTAATAACCCGTGGTCAATAGATAAGCTAGGGAAGTGTCCATACTCGTTGTAAGCGCTCCATTATTGCAACACAATTATTTCATCTCTGATCCTGAACAAAAATATCGCAACGCTATAGTTCATGAATGAAACCAGCACAAGACGTTTTGGGAGCACTTGATTAGTTGATATATCCATCTAATTATTTACTACTAACTAGTTTTAGGAACCACGGATAGTACCGGTCACATAAATTAGTATGCTTTATTGGACACACAAAGCATGCTTACGACACTAATCACGGAAAAGATATGCGTCGAGTCGCTACTAGCCTGACAACACTACCTCTGCAAGTTGCACTTTGCAAATAACAATGACCGCTCATCCGCGGTTCAGATATCACCATCTCAAAACCATCAGCCGCACAAGTCACACTCTCCACCACACCACATATCAATCATCATGGTCTGAATCATGCTTCTTCACCCACGAGTGGGTTCATGTTCAACTTGCAATGCATTAATCTTTCTTACTATGCTATAACTAATTTATGGATACTAAAATTGTTCTATCTCTGTCTTCAAACTATCAGGTTAGCCACAAACAAGAATGCCACAACTATTACTGGCATATACCTTTCCTACTGTTTTTCCCTTTAAAAAAACTATTACTGGCATACAAACCAGAAGTGTTACTGTTTCGTACAAGACTGATATATTATTCACTGGCATATGGACCCACATGTGAGTGTTTTATAACAAACAAAAACCAATGGGACATGGAGCATGTAAATACAGAGAGGATGCAGTGAGTTATGATTAAACTAATTGCTATGCAAGTGTTTGGTTCTAAGTACGTACTGTGTGGGGACACAGTAGTCAGTAGGACATTCCTTAGTTCATTCACAACTTAGTACATATGCTTTGCATAAACGAAGTGTTCTTTTCTGCATAATAACATGCATGCTTACAAGAAAGTACAAACCCTACATCAGGGGACAGGCTTATCTCTTGAGGAAGTAGCAATCATACAAGAAGGTAGGAAGGAGGCAGGAAAGCAAGGCAGGTGAGGCAGATAGGACATTTTGCACTATTTTACAACAAACTGATGCATCTGTGTCAGCATCCAGTTATCCCCTAACCCAAATAAAGCACAATAATTGCTGCTTCGATTTGCTCCTCCCACCAAACATGTTCTTTTCTTTCTTTCTTTCTTTCTTCATAGCAGCGTGTTGGCAACAGGACAATGCAGGAAGAAGGTAATGCGCTAACGTTCATTTCTCGATTCCCAGGGACCATTTACAACACTGCTCAGAGGATGCAGCTCCAAACAAATCCTTTGTTACACAGATTGCCAGCTATGAAATTCCACAGCACAGATGAGGCTTCTGCACTTTTCCATCTCCACTGATCTTGAGAAATTGGTTACAAACTCACAGCATTGTTCAATGACATGAGCAGAAGCTGGCAATTCGGCAATTGCAGGAGTGATGCTGTGTACTAGAGAGACCAGTTTGGCCAGAAAGTTTATCGCTGAGACTGCCCACCCTGGAGTAGCCGTAATTTGAGCTGTTGGTAGGTAATTAACCAGATACATTGGATACTGACTTACATTGGATACTGACTGAAGCAGGCGTCTTCAAGATTTGGATTCATGGAGATAGAAATCTGAGTCTTCGTTGAAACAGCCCATCAGTGTTCTCCTTAAATCTGAGTCTTAGTTGAAACAGCCCATCAGTGTTCTCCTTACCCTATTGACAGCACGGTTCCTATTAGTCAGGCTGTTCACTAAGGGGAATTCTTTGCTGTCATCCAGGAGGAATCGGTAGACCTCCCATTGACGCTCCGACACTGTCTGTCTCCCGATTTCAGCCTGAAATGGAAAAGGGTAAAAGTAAATACTAACTTCATTATGAACTCATTTTGCACCTTATCTAATTAGCGTGCAACTCTTACAGAGAAAATGCAGATTTCAAGCTCTTTCAGAGCAAAAGTAGCATCATAGAATACACGTGGCCGCCCCTTCCCGGATAGCTCAACAGGGTTGGCAACAAGGAGTTCCGTGTCAGGTCCACGGCTGACGATCATCACCCTGAGAGGATGGAGCATCTCTGACCTCAGGCGTGACCGCAGAACATCCTGTTTCTCAGGATCAATAACCTTCTTGCCATCCGCTTGCTTGATAAACAGATCCACCTCCCGAAAACCTTTCTTGTCTGACCAGAACCGCCCATAAGTTACCTAAAATAGAGCACCAAATAATGGTACAAGATATAATATACACAAACCATTTGAATTATGTACAAGTAATAAGTACTGTGATGCAATTATGCACTACTGTTCTTAGTATACAAGTAATAAGTACTGTGATGCAAGTACGCAACTACTGTTCTTTGTAAGCCATGAATAATAGTAGCCTTTTGAAGACTAGACGACATATAATCAGGATTCAACAGTAAAGAGACGAGAATGATCTTTATCGCCATAAAAGAGAAGGGATAATAGGGTAATATATCTTATTTTATAAGGTCTTACTGACAGAAAGCTTATTTAACTATTTGATTGTCAGTATCTTGAGATATTCAGAATATCTACAGTCCTCTCGGTATTATGTTTTCACGAAGTTTGACTGTTGCATGGGGAGTATGACTGTTGCATGGGGAGTATTATTGAGACTTAAAAAACCATGCATATATCTCCAAGTACCTGAATGCTGCAGTCCTTTAGAGTTCTCAAAATGTCATAAATGAGCCCCTTCTGATCAACACAAATAATTTGGAGCAGTGTGTGCGCAGGGCTCAGGGAATTGTCAAAGTTGATGGTGGTCTTCTGCATGTTTTTCATCTCTGCACAAAGAGACCTTGGACAAATCTCGCTGTCAGCTAGTTCCAACCTGAACAGTTCCTCAGAGATTGTCGGTGGGAGAGAAGAGAATCCTTGCTGGAACCCTTCTGCCAATAGAATTTCACAGCTTACGGAAGGACCTAAGGTAGCAATCAGCACCGAGTAAGTCTCTTCTTGCCTTTCCTTTGTGTGCAACAGTTCCCTTCAGACAGAAATGCCAACAGTCATATATATCTTATAGTAGAATTATCACGTCATGCAACTAGCCAATTAACACCATCTGGAATAAGCAGCAATTGAACATTTGGAATAAGCTTCAGCAACATGCATAGAAAACCGTAAGTAGTTTAACATGACAAACTTATTACATGCCGTCGGTGATAAAGAAGAGGTCCACAACTCTTCCGTCAGGCGTGGTCGACACCTTCACTCTGTGGATTATAAGCTCCAGCTCCGATAGTATATGCGTCACATCTGCGGATCGCAAGGTATGATTATGTCACAACTTGGACTACTTCAATGGCACAGCCGTTCAGAACGCAAGAGACAGAAAGAGATGTTCTGACCGTGCAACAGCCCCTTCCGGTCGGCCGAGAAGAGCTTGAGGAGGTAGAACTGCGAGGGGCCTGGCTGGGTGATGTCAGGGTAGAAAGGGATGGCGTATGACGAAGGGCACATTGACATGAGCCGGTTCTTGAGGCTCCCCCACCGGATGTTGATCGACGGCGAGCGGGGCACGACCCAGAACACCACGTAGCACCATTGCCCGTCCGTAGACACGTCTGCTAAAATCCCACAAGACTCGAATGTTAGATTATTACAATAAAGGGTTCTTAGCACTGTTACGAAAGAACCAGGTGAAACAGGGCGCCGCCCGTAGTGCAACTAAACAAGTGTTGTTTTTTCTTTGGATCAGTAGCACTAATGATTGATTAACAGCGACATGAACTGTAGCAAGAGGATGGTTAACAAACAACGAGATGAATTGTAGCAAGAGGCATGTGTTGTTTTACACAGAAGCACACCGCAATATGAACAGGAAACTTAGATTAGATGGCAATTTCGCATAGGAAAAAGGAAAAAAAAAACTAGCCTGTCCAGAAACGAAACGAAAAAATAAAATAAAAACAGGAGCAGAGATAATGGTGAGCCCAAAACAAGTCGCGCGTGAGCTGTATACCTACCTAGCTAATCGACGGAGATCTTTGAACGGAAAACAGATAAAAATCAAATCACGGCAAACGGCACAGCGAGAAAAAGGTCAAACTTGCCATCCAAAAAGAAAAGCAGAGAAAATGCAAGCTTTTTCCCAATCTAATTATGCGATTCGCACTCGCAAGAAACGAAGCAATACAAGCTTCGTAAAACCAACTTAAGAAAAGCAGCAGCAATCCAACGGGAGAGCAACAAACAGGAGTATGTTTGTTCGGCGACGCTCACCGCCGCGAGTGATGCGCAGTCCGAACTCGAGGATGGTGCGGCAGAGGTCGCAGCCGAGCCCCGCCTGGTCGGGGCAGTTGACGGTGATGACGCTGTTGTCCCCCTGGCTGGTGGCAAGCTGCATCACCACCGCGTCTTCCACTGCCCCCGCCGCCGCGGCGCCGCCCAGCACCATCCCTCCTGCTCCTCCCCCCGAAGATCTCGCCACCGGCATCACCCGCCGGAGAGATTCCGGGTCCTCCCTCTCCTCTCCTTCTCGGCTTCTCTTTTGGCTTCGTTCCTCTTATATATTGCAGGTGGGGCCTGCGGCTGAGTCAGCGTCGGATTGGCGAGACGCGAGAAGCCACCCCCTGGCCCGCCTGCCATTGACGCTCGTCCGTGGAGGCGGAGGCGGAGGCGGGAACGGAACCAATCTCTCCGCCCGCCTCCTTCCTCGGCGGAATTTGGAACCGAAAAGGAGACTCCTTTTCCGTATCTTGGTCGCCTTTTAGTCAACCCCAAACCCCAGGAGAAGACATTCCATTTGGAATCGCCACCACTACTTTGCTGCAACTCACTACGAGTATTACCTGTACATCTTGGAAAATCCATTCAGGCTCGCATCTAAGCCCAACAGAGGCCCATAACTCTCGGTCCATACGGCCCGGCCCATTTTACACCCCGGCCGCACCCACCCTGAGACCTACTCCTCTCCCCTGGCCCTGGGAGGCTTCGCCGCGACTCGCCGAGAGGATTCCACCATCCATACCCAACAACTCCCGGAGGAGGAGGAGATCGAGAGGAGAATGATGAAGCCCTTCGATCCGTGGCCGGTCTTCTTCCGGAGGGAGTGGAGCCGCAACTGGCCCTTCCTCACCGGATTCGCCATCACCGGCTACGTCATCGTCAAGATGACCGCAAACTTCACCGAGGAGGACCTCAAGAACTCCAAGTTCGTCCAAGAGCACAAGAAGCACTGAGCAGGTGAACCCTATCCCGAATCCGTAGATAGATCTGTAGTTTATCAGTTCTTGTGCAGCCTGTGGTGGATCCGGAGGGTGCAGATTAGAGTCATCCCGTAACCCATCATTTTGTCATTCTTCGTTCCTGCTTGATGCCGGCATGCGATGCTTGGTTGGTTTCTTGATGATGCGTCGAATCAGTAGGGTAGCGGCGATCGCGAGGAAACGGCTGAGTGATTTGGGAGAAATTAGGAGCAGGAAAACAGGGAAAGAAGGATGTTTAAGTTGGAAAATGATGTAACATCTTGATCTCTGCCTGCCTAGCGGTTCATCTGGTTAATATCGATTCATTTGGGCAACGGCTTTGAGGTATGATCGATCCAAGGAGAGGAACGGGCAGGTTTCCTCACCAAGACCAGTCTGCCCCTTGCAACTGAATGAGCAGATTCTGTCACGCTAAACTCCCGCCCTGCCGTTGTAATTCTGACAAAACGACGGATTAGACTTTTGACATGTGATATGTTGCTCTATGCAATTGAAGGACGAAAACTGCAGAATCTCTGCATCACAATCAAAGCTGTCATCCCTAGATTGTTCACTCCCACCAAGATGCCCAAACCTTAGTCATGTAGTTGCAGATCTGCTCCGAGCTTGTGGATCCACCTTTTTATTCCCCATAAACATAAGCATACAAGAGAATATCAATTTCTCAACCAACTAAGAGTTTGTTTTGTTGAGTAAGTTGTGGTGATGCAAAAAAAGGATCCCCGTATTTACCATTGTTATGGTCTGCTGTGTGCTATAATAAAATAATCATATTCTCCAGGCCATTGTATGCATATGCTAGTGTATGCATAGTAATGTTTGGTTGGATTATGCAAATATTATCTTGAAGAAATGATTTTATGTTGCCAAGCAAGTAAAAGATCATCTGGATGGCAAAAAAAGTTGGCATGTTGCATTGGGACAAATTAGCTGTATCTGACTGTATTTGATACTCTGTTTGGTTTTAATCAGCGTCTCATATATGAACCTTTAGTAGAATTAAATTGTTAAAAATGTATGAGTGTGTACTTGGTTGTTGAGGTCCTTGAGGACATGTGGAGGACCAAATCGGTTGCCCATGGGACGTCTTTACGGTGTTATTTGACAGCACTTGCGTGATAAACCATTGGTCTTTTGTGGTTGCAGAAAATTTTAGCTGTGGCAATGTTAAACTTTTGTTTGTAAATGTTAAAAAATTGTCCTGTGCTCCAATGATTAATTTTAGTAGTGGCAATTTTAAGCTTTTGTTTGGAATTGTTTGAACCTCCTGCTAGGATCTCCAATGGTTATAATTGCTAAACTTTATGTCCATGGATAGCAACTAAAAAAAACCTGAACAGTATTTGTGCTCTGCGCTTGACGATGGTCACTTGGTCATATGATTGGTAACATTTGTAACCACTTCTTGTGCATACGTGACATATCATATTAGATTTTCAATCGTGGGGTATGTTGTCATATTCTGCCTTTCAGTTTATGAAATTGCTAACCGCTTAACCTTGCTCTCTCTGCAGGTGAAGGAACGGCTGCTGTTCCTGTGGAGTCGTCCACGCCTTCAATGTGCCGGCCGGTTCTACTTCGCTGTTCCAAATGAACTTTTAGCCTTTTTGTTTGTTTGTCTATCCAATTGTGCGCACTTTCTGCTCCAATTTGTAATCTAATAAGAGGCGTTTGAATTGCTGGACCACAAAAAAAAAATCAGCTTCTGGCTATGACACTCCAAGTCTGATCCCATTTCCTGACTTGATATCTGGAATATCATTCTACTGTACGCAGACGGAAGTATTTTGTGTTACCGTGTGCCCTTAACTATTGTGTTGGAACTAGGAACTTGTCGGATCTGGATTTTTCTAATCTCGAATCCTCTACGAATATACTGTGCTATTATCTGGATCAGTAGATAGCACTTACAGATACATCACTGAATCATTTCATATATGGTTTAAAATCACACCATTCATTAATTTTAACACATCAGAGTTTACATAGACCGCATCAGGTCAAATTTTACAATAAGGGCCGAACAGGTCAAATAATTACATCACAAAAGTAGCGGAAGCGACAACGGAAGTAAAAAGGGTGAGATCACATCTCTCCATAGGCAAGTGATTGGGAAAATCTGTGTACATCCGATATTACCAGAAAACTCAGATAATATAGGATGCAACTAGGTACCAGCGGAGTCAGCTAGACTGGGGCGAGACTAGAACAACTAAGAATTAAACTATGCTTCAAGAACTCCTGGGTCTTCAGACATCTGGTTCCTCGTAGTAGTCGTAATCTCCAATATTTTCTGCTTCTGAGGGTTTGGGGAAAGAGCGAGAATAAGCATAACTACTGTGCTCGCGAGCCAACACACAGAATGCAATAGTATATATGCAAGGCTTAACAAGGATAACTCAGATTCTTTTATTTGCTAAAGCAATATTTTCAATTATCATAATTACAAAGTCATAAGACTTAGCATTTTGAACCAATTGCATTTTTATTAAAGAGAGTCACTACTACAGAACACGTCATCACAGACGGTTCGGAACCGTCATCACAGACGGTTTCCGAACCGTCTATATTTGTTCGTCTGTGATAACAGCGATTATCACGAGACGGTTCAAAACCGTCGTGAGACTATTATCACAGACGGTTTGATTCTAAACCGTCGTGATAAGTGGTTATCACGAGCGGTTTTAAAGTAAACCGCTCTGTGATAAGTAGTTATCACAGACGGTTTACTTTAAAAATCGTCTGTGATATTTCTAGTAACCGTCTGTGATACTAGAAATATCACAAACGGTTTACTTAAAAACCGTCTGTGATAAGCACTTATCACAGACGGTTTTATGTTGAAACCGTCTGTGGTAATAGCCTTCACAGACGGTTTCAACATAAAACCGTCTGTGGTAGTGAGCGATCTACATTGTTTGCTGTTTTTTGGCCAGCCTCAGGAATTGCTAGCCATGCCCTCTGAAAAAAAGCATGTACAAAAAACAGATACATCGCAGATAATCAATTGTTGACAACTCAAATTGATCATTACTCAAAATAAATTAATAAAGATCGAATTTGTTGAAGTATTTTCGTTATAGTTGTACAATTGGATTACAATTAAGTCAATAGTTTGCGTGAATCTATGGGTCGGCGATGGAGTGAAACTCTCCTTTGTCAACTATTTCTGTCATGATAAAGGTGCATAGTCGCCTCGAACTTCCACGAGCTCTTGCGCAACGAGTCCATGTAAATCTATTATCAAACCCCGCGCTAGGTCAAGAAAAAATGGTAAGGATATATATTTGAATTTACAATTACAAAAAATTATTTCGAGATTGACAAACCTCCGGATTCTTCATCTTAGCACTAATGATTTGCTGCATATGATGGCAAACGTAGAATGCACATAGCTCATCATTTTTTTGCTGGCGGCACTGCAAAAATAGAATTACATATATACGTATAGTCAGTTGAAGACACATTTTTATGAAGTATGATATATATAGGATTATTGTGTTGTAGTGCGTACCAGAAATTTCGTCCTGTGTGTTAGTTGGGCGCTGGATCCACTGTATCTTCCTTGTTGGCTAACATAGGAGATGAACAAACTACATAATTGAAAAAAGTTATCCTCGGGCATTTCAAACGAAGGAAGACTACAATAGAGTTATGTATGGAGAAAATGATCATACTTGTCGAGTATTCCTTGCAGAATGCTGAAGTCAGTCGGCCAGCAGGCAATTTCGATATTCCTCTGCCATCTCGCTTACGTATCTGCGGCGTCGGTGACGGCGGCGAAGACGGCGCCTCTGCCATGTGCGGCGTCGGTGACGTGGCGGCGAAGACGACGCCTCGCCATCTCTCGCACTTGCTATCTATGTAAGTTACAAAATTAAGCATTAATCCTATTGTAATTAGCACAGATTTGCAAAAGATTGATGATAGTTTGTGCTCTCAGAAGGAGAGTTGCAAAAGAACAAGTCTTTGCCATCTCAATCCTATTGTCTATACACTTCATGAAATGAATATGATAATATAAACTCAAGTATGCAATATATCGATCAATTTCAAACTCTAGTAAGACAATATTTCAAAGAAGGTCACATTAATGATGCGAATGTTGTGCAAGCAGGATGGATTGTAAGTCAATATAATGCCATACTTGAGTACAGAAACACCAGTTGTTTCTTACTTGACTGTGGGGCTGAAATAATGTTTGTATGGGTTGGTCGGATAACACAAATGGAGGATAGAAAAAGCATCGATGAAAGCAGTTGAGGTAAGCTCTCAAACAGTCTTGCCTTTCCTTTTATATTTTTTGTTGCCATTTCAGATATGCAACACTGTCATGTTTTTTTTTTGTTTGTCTCTTGTAGGAATTCATCATTAATAAAATAAGCCAAAGACAACAAGAGTGACTCAAGTGATTCAAGGTTATGAGAGTCATGCCTTTATTTAAAATAAGTAATCACAAAAGGCATAAATGGAATTGTCCTACCAAAAGAGGACATGGGAAAATTTTACAGTGGAGACTGCTATTTCAGGTGTGGTGCATTGATGGCAAGGCTAAACTCATGCTATAAGTGAGCAACTTTTATGTCAGTTGGTCATTGTTCTTGATTTGTTTTACAAAGAATAGGACTTATCATTCACCGTAGAAGTGAGTGAGATATCCTACTTTTACCTTGGATTGCATATCATGGTGATTCTAGCGAAAAGGAAATTTACCAGTGTAATTCTTCGGGTGATGCTTCCATCGATCGCAAATCTGTTAGGTTGTTATCCTCCTGGTTTATGTCTTGTGTATCCGATTTTGACTCAGATTTTTCCAATTTTCCTAGACTAGTACACTAGTATCTCAGGAAACCCTTTACTCTCAGACATCTGCTAGAGAACTATTAGTACTATTAAAGAGACTGCTAGATTTTAGATATTATGCAAAACTTATGCTAATTTGATGATTTATCCGACCAACCCATACAAACATACAAAAGAGACTGCTAGAGAAATATATTGTTAGCCAAAGTTTAAAAAGTTTGACTGCACGTACTCCAAAATGACATTCTTTTGTGATTGGAGGGAGTATCATCTAATCCAAATAAAAAATATGCCATTCTCCTCAAGGCTTTTGTTGATTAAAAACTAAAGGTTTGAGAAAAAAGGATAGTTTATATTGCAAAATTTGCATCATGAATATTGTACTTATTTAATTACCAGCATGGTATTTGTCAAATAAAACGTAAACAAATAAAATTATAGAAAGGTTTATTTTTCACACTTAGCTTAGCAAGCTAGTTTGGAAAGTTAAGCATGCCTAGTTCTCTGGGCACTATAGTAGGACTTTGTTCTCTGTGTAATACTTTATAATTCTGACTTATGCCAACACTTCCATAAATTTTGACCTGAATGTTGTAATTGTGGCGTATTTTTCTGATTAGCCATGACTCCCAAAGTCCAAAAGCGGCTAAGTCAAGTCAATTGGAATACACAATATCGTAAAACCTAAATTTTACTGAAATTTCATAGAACTCGATACAAAATTAGCACAAAAAGATCAAGACTTGGATCGCATCATTTGATTGAGATGCCTTAATGACTTAATGCACACAATACCATCCAAAATACCCGCGATAGCCGACATTATGCACACAACAAAAAGATCCCCATCTAGTCCCAACCATAATGGATCAACCGCAAAAGGTCTGCAGCAGTTGCTAGACTCAGCATTAGTCTCAGTAGGGTGCCTGGCGATCTAAATGACTTAATTGCTGTATCCCCATCTTGTATCAGTTAATTCAATCACTCTCCACGGCCAATTAACCCAAGCACCGTGAGAGAGATCTATATAGGTTTGAGGCGAGGATGTATGGGGCACGTACCAGCTGGGAGATGGCTTTGGGGAAGAGGTGGTGGTGTCGGCCGTCGGCGGTGGCGGCGGCGGGAGGTGCGAACGAGCGGAAGTGGAAGTGGGCCAGCGCCTTGTGGTCGGGGAGCGGACGCAGAAGCAGCTACTCCGTGAACTCCTCCGCCGCCGGGGTCGGGGAGGCGCCGTGGTCGGGGGAGGAGGGGCGCCGGGTCGGGAAGGAGTTCGGAGAGGAGGCGCGGATTCGATTCGGAGGAGGAGGCGCCGGTTCGGGAGGCGCGAGAGGTCGGGGACCGATAGGGTTAAGAGTAAAACCCTATCGGTTCTTTGAACCTTATAAAAAACAACATCACAGACGGTTCTTTGAGGGAACCGTCTGTGATAATCAAACATCACAGACGGTTCCCTCAAAGAACCGATATCTATCTCAATTGAACAATCATGCAACCCAAATATAGGCATCATCTCATACAACACTTATTAACCTAAAATACCGGAACCGTAAATGCAATATTGCTTGACCCAAACCCCACCGTACTGTGAACCGGTGTGTAAATTTTATTTTTTTTAAGCCAATTAATTATCCTAACTCAAATTTTAGTGATTATTAGACCTAATTCAATTTTATTAAGTTACCACTCCTAAGTCAAATTTTAGTTCATTAGTTATAAGGGAAACCATTATTCAAAACTAAGATTTGCAGGGCTAATATTATTTATTCCAACATTGACGGTGCAAGATCGATCATGTGCTAAATCTTTGTGTCATCCTCAAAGATCACCTAGAAATAGCAACAAAAAAAGGTGCATAAGTCCAAGACTCAGCAAGTATGTAATAAATCAATAGTAACAACACCATTATCAATATTCACATTTAGCATCTACACTATCTTTTCTCCTTTCTTTTTGTCAATGCATTAACACACAATACAATTCCAAGTCCGAAGCATCTCCAAGCTCATACCAAGATTAGAGGAGGAGCGCAGTTGGAGGAGCTAGGGGCGGAAGTGGCGCTGAGCGGTAGACACAGCCAGCGGTCTTGGTGAGGATGTCTCGGCTCAATTTATATGAAGCACATGAAATCACAGACGATTCTATTTCGAGCGTAATGCTCTGATAGTAAATATCACGCAGCGGTTACGAAATATAACCGTCAGGATATTACTGACAGTTATTATTGGGAACCGCTCAGTGATAATTTACTATCACAGACGGTTCACAATAACAACCGTATGTGATAGGCTCGCTGCGCCAAAACAAAGCCCAGACAGACCCAACACAGACGATTCCAAAGGAACCGTCTGTGATGGGCCGTCTGCTATAGCATCTTTTGTAGTAGTGAGTATTTGTGCAATAATAAATAACAGTAGAGGTTGCCTCCACCTCATGCTAAATTTTGATAGCGGTTACTTTTACCGATTATCAACACTGGGTAAGGCTACCCAGAAAAAAAAAAATTCAAAACAAGGGCTAGATGAGCCCAACACATTTTCAATCCATCCACAAAGATTTTTTTTGAAATAGAACTAACTCAGGTTAAGTTCCTATGTCCACCTTTGACCGTAGGCGCGGCTGTTTAAACAGTTTAGACTCTGCAGAGGTTGTACACTATACCCACAAGAGATAATCATACTCGTTACCCCACATGATTCCTTAGTCATGTGGTTGAACGATCGTCACAGTAACGTTTCAAACTACCTTGCCCCTTCTGTCATCTCACCCCTATGGCCAATTCCATAAGTTGTGCGGGATGCTTACCACAACGACTAGCGCAGCTAATAACTTCACCATTTTCGGTGTCCCATTCAAGCTATCATACGTCCTACCGCTTGCACACTTCTAAACACCAGTTGTGGGATAACATTCAGGATTCAATAATTTTACTAAGCCAAGTTGCAATTTGCAGACTTGCGGTTGTACTTGTTTTACACATGAGGTCATGACAAGATTAAGCCCTTAAGGTTATCTGGGCGGTTCATTCCAATATTAACCACGTTCCCTAGGCTACATTAGCACCCATCAACATCCCATTCATCATACCATCCGCCTGTACAGTAATAGCAAGTTATTAGGGTTTTGAGGAGGAAAACCAATTAACACAACACACCAGTCATTTACATCCAATGACTGTCCAAAACTATTTTCATGATTTAAAGATGATGAGCGGGACATTTATTATCCCGGAACTTAAGCAAGACTAGCATGTCGCTTAAGTACAACATGTACTAGTATTTACCATATAATTACTAGGGTGACATGGAATGAGGGGTTCAATTTATCAAAGGATGGGTAATACTTAATTAATCATCAAATGGGTGTTTAACTACCTTAAGCTTTAACATACATTTGATTACATAATTAAAGCATGCAACTTTGATATTTTAAATAAACATAGTTTGCATAAAATGTAGGCTCAAAATGATCAAAGTATTGACTCGCTTTGGTTAAAGGCAGCGGGGTCTTGGTATTCTTGAGCTTGGTCGAAGTTGAGGTCTCCTGCGTCTTCGAACCCTAATCGGACGAAAGTACCGAAAAAAGATACAACAACAAAGATAGCAAATAAATACCAAACTCATAATAAATGAACTCCAAAATGAACAAGACCAGTGCCATTAGCAAGATCTTGATTTTAGAAAATTTTAGAAACTGGTTTCATAATTTTTGGAGTTATAAAGAAAAAGATATAAATTTTTGAAGCTTTTCAATAAAATTTTAATTGAAAACAAAAATCAGAAAATCGAAAAAACTCCCGTGCTAACACGTGGTGTGCACTGTGCTCGTGGACCGAGTCCACGCGCACGGCCGCGGGTCCACGGCACTGTTGCCGGGCCCACCCGTCAGAGGCACAACACGGGTGGGGCCCACCTGTCGGCCGTCGCGGCGATAAAAACGACGGCGTCGCTCTGCGTGTTGCCTCGCTTTCTCCGCGCCCGCGAGAGAGAGAGGGAGGGGAGGCACGGAGGAGGAGGAGAGAGAGGGAGGCCGGGCGCAGCTGGGCCGGCGAGAGGTGGAGGAGGAAGGTGCAGGCGCCGGGCGAGGCCGAGAAGACGGCAGTTGGAGGCGAAGGAGGCAGGCGACAGGCGGCTCGGCTAAGGAGGCGGAGGCGCCGAGGCCGGAACCGAGAAGAAGGCAAGGGAGGCGGCGACGACCGTGCGCGGCTTCGACAAGGGCGACCGAAGCGGAGGAAAAAAGCGAGGTGAGGGAGGGGAAGAAGAGAGGAGGCCGGGGCTACTTATAGCCGGCAGAGGGCGAGGAGAGGGGCTCGGGCGCTCGCGTGGTCGAGGCGGCGTCGGCAGAGGAGATTGGCGCGGGCGGGCGGTGAGAGGACGGGGCGGGGAGGAGGCGTGCTGCACCGAGCGGAGAAGGTGACAGGAGCGGGACGACGCAGAGGAGGGGGATTGGGGGAGGAGGGGCGGTGACGCGACGGGGCAGAGCTGCGGCTGTTGGCGGCGAAAGCGGAGAGGTGACAGAGGGGAAGGAGAGAAAAGGCTAGAGATTGGGGGAGAGGGCGGCGGCACGCGAATCGAGGTAAGAACAAGATCTTGGAGGATTTCTTTTGATTTTTTTGTGTGCAAACTTTTGATTTTGAAAATCTTGTAAAAACAGGATGTTACATAGGTCTGCTGCAGTGGAGAGCAGAGAGCACTTGATTCGGGTCGAAAAAAAGATGTTATATTTCTGAAATTCTGTTTGGATGTGACACTTTGGGCAACATTGTCCTCTTGGTTTGACGGTTGGAATCACCAAAAATGCACGGAGGTGTCAAGAAAATTGAAGTCTAGTCTCTCCAGCCAACCACTAGCCACATTGAAGCAGGCATCTGGACAAATTTAAATTTAAACGTGCTTACGTTACAGACGAAATTAAATTTCGGTCAGCTAGTTACAATAATGTTTATCAAATGCGGTATAGATGGAGCCAACCTCCAATTAATTTGGTCGCGTGAAGTGGGTAGTCTGTCACTTGAGAACCCTGAGCTGAGTATAAGGAACGGTCGTGCCGTGCCGTTCTACTCCCATCAACTGCCGTCTCATCCTCGCATGCTTTCTGGTATCGCCATCGCCATTCGTGGTACTTGGCTAATGAGCTCCTAGATTTTGTTGTATTTGTAAGCTCTCTATGCATTCTGCTCAAGCGCCTTCATATCATCGTGTGTCATACGTATTCCTGCATGTTTGTTTACCATATCAATGGAATGGATAAGGATTAAGGAATAGCCCGAGACTAGCAAGCAGCATTATGCAGGCGTTTGCCCTAGTGACTCTGACACGCAGAAGGAAACTAATTTTGTGCAGGAAATTCAATGTCTTCTCTGAAGAAATCGAGCAGCATCACTTCTTCTTCTTCAGAGAAGGGCCTTTCCGCGGAACAACATCAAGGCAAAGTACGTAAGAACACAACACAGTGTTGCATTTGCATCTGACTAGTAATCTTATTTTCTGTCATGCCTGAATATAACGCCTTTGTGTACTCTGCTCTGCTGCCACTAGATCGACGCTTACTGCAGCTTTCACTTGAAATCTCCACAGGTAAACGAGGTCAGGGAGATCCTGGGCCCCTTAGCAACAGCTATGCCGCACTTCGTTACCGACGCGACGATCCGCAGATTCCTCGGGCAGAAAAGTTGGAACTCGCGGAAAGCGAGCAAGGCGATGAAGGAAGCTATCAAGTGGAGGCTGGACTACAAGCCTGAAGCGATTCGCTGGGTATGCCACACATCGTCTACCTAATTAACTCAATTGGGATATGTAATCAAGTCCTAGCTAGCCTACGTATATATAGCAATTATTGCAATCTCCCACTCTAAGATTAAAAAAAAAACCGAAATATCAGCTGATTAAATCATTCAGAAGTAGTGGAGACGCTGTCTTGTACTCTTGTGTAATGCATTCTTCTGTCCATGTGACTCCATGAATCTCCTTTTGGTTGGATGGCAGGAAGATGTTGCGAAGGAAGCAGAGGCCGGGAAGATATACAGGGCCGATTACTCGGACAAGCAAGGCAGGGCCGTCCTCGTGGTCAGGCCCGGCAGTCAGGTACCTGCTAGGCTAGCTACTCCACTTGAAAACGTACATCGCACTCTGCAATCCATCTGCATCTGCATATGAAACTAATGCAAACTGATCATGCAATTTTGTTTTCGGTGTGTACATGTTGTTGCGCATGGATTCAACATTCATGGCGTACGTGACAGAGATCGAAGTCGTCGTCGGAGCAGCTGAGATGCTTTGTGTACCACCTGGAGCAGGTGACGATGAGCATGCAGCAGGCGGACGACGGGCAGGAGCGGATGGTGTGGCTGAGCGACTTCCATGGCTGGACGCTGTCGAGCACCCCCGTGAGGGACTCGCGCGCCTGCCTCCATGTCCTCCAGAACTACTACCCCGACGTGCTCGGCCTCGCCATCGTCCACAACCCTCCCAAGCTCTTCCAGGTCTTCTGGAAGCTCCTGAAGCCGTTCATCGACGACGCCATGTTCGAGTCGGTCAAGTTCGTCTACACCGGCGACGCCGAGAGCCAGAAGGTCATGGCCGACAGCTTCGACGTCGACGCGATGGAGGAGGCGTACGGAGGGAAGAACCGGGTCGGGTTCGACGTCGATGCGTACGGAAAGAGGATGAGAGAGGAAGATAGGAAGATGGAGGCGGCTAGGCAGAAAGCAGCAGCAGCAGCAGCAGCAGCTCATGGTACTATTGGTAGCAGTACTCCCGCTCCTGACAGCAGGCAGGTGCTCGAGTCCATTCTGAAAGATGTACAGACATGCTCGATCGATTCTGACTGAAGCAGAAGAAGATGGCTCGGATGAGCTTGATCTATCACTGGGTGGCCTCAAAGGCAGTCAAGATTAATTTACTATGCATGGTCCGTAAGTGATTAAGTAGCACTACTATTTTTGTTGTTTCTCGAGTGTGTGTGTCTACAATAATTAATTAGGCGTGCTTAGCAATAAACATTAACGAGAGTACCAGTAGCATATATCAAGTACGATTTTGATCTTTCTAATATCACACTAGCTACCACAGTTCCAGTGGCACTATATTAATTAGCACTTCATTGGTACGCCAGAAGGGTTTTTTTTTTCTTTGAAGAAGAAAAACAGTAGGATCAGGATGATCCTAATGTATTATAATATATTATAATAAACAGCCAAAATGAAGTACAAGCTAAAGAAAGAAGAAAATATACAATTCAATCGAGCATTAATCTAGCTATTGTCCCTAGCCAATCTTGAATAGAAGGAATTTTTTTTTGTTTGCCCTTTGGATAACCAAGGCAAATTCATGCTTGATTATTTTTTTCTTCCAAGAGTCCATCGTTGGATTCTCATCTTCCAAAACTTTTCCATTTCGTGTTGTCCAAATACTACAGCACGCCAAAATTATTATCTCGGTGAAGAATGCCTGATATTTTCAGATGCTTCAAACATAGGGAGCTATTGTCCCTAGAAGGACATAAGAAATTCCAGCAATCAGTTGCAGATGGAGTACAATGCAAAAAAAAGATGCTCCGATCCACTGTTTCTTCTGCTGCTTGTGTACACAGAACACACTCGTAGGTCGGCAAAATCCTCTTCTTCCGTTTTAACAAGTCACGTGTGTTCAGGGTAAAGCCAGAAGTTCATAAGAGGGTGTGTGTTTTGCGGATAAGAGACTGAAGATGTCAAAAACTTACGAAAAAGGAATTGATGTCTCTCGATCAATGTAATGACATTACTGATACCCCTCCCTCAACCAAAAAGGATTTCTTCTTTTGCAAAATGCTTGCTTCTGGAAGGAAGGAGGCTACTAATAAAATCTTTCTGAATATCTAATCTATGGATGGAGATGTGAATTTCAGTTGTGCTGAGAGAAAGATGGGGACTTGAGTGCCCGATTAGCCATGCACACTGCTACGCCATGATATAGTAACGACCTAATTAATTTCTTGCTCACTCAATGGACTCTCCACATCCAGAAGGAGTTGACCAACATGGCGCTGCATTATGTTAGTGTCGCCACCGACGCCGGCTATGTTCTAACTGGTCAAATCCAACATTAATTATGTTCACCGATTATTGACCTTTCTCGTGGATCGCCTGATATAGGAGTAGGAGTAGTGCTCGACAAAAAGTTTCACTAAATGGTGGTTAATTTCACAAGTTTGGATTTAACAGTCGTCACCGAAGAAAACCAGCAGATACGGCAAGTTCAGAGATGGCGATGACCAAGCTGAGGTTGAACTGCCTTGAGCAAAATACTTGCAATGCATTCCTTAAAAAAGGTAATTAAAAAAGAAACTTACAATTGGGGAAAAAAAAATACGAACGCACCAAAGCGGAATTCACTCCCAAATCAGGAGCCAGCTCGGAATGAAGTCGGGCTCTTGGCGTGCAAGCGTTAAATCCCATGGTTGGAGGAGTACGAAGCCGAGCCGAAGACTCATCTCGCAGTTCGTTTCGAATTCAGAGCTGGTCTAGCTTTTGCAAAAGCTGTTGCACGTAGGAAACACAGACACAGAAGCGGCCGTCGTAAATTCCGAGGAAAAGCAGACCTCCGCAACAAAAGTCGATTTTTTTTTGCTACATGCACGCAAGAAAGGTTCGAGGAAGCTTATCAAGTTTCAGAATGTTTCCAGGATTTGCTACGTGCACAAAAATAATGTACCAAGATAGTTAGCAGCCTTAACTCGGCGATTTCGACTCGCCTCGACTCCGTCTTGGCGCAAACTCGTGTTCTACCCCAACGACCACTCCAGTGCCAGTTTGTTCGGTCAGCAACCACTGACGATTTCTTTGATGATTCGTCGTCTTCTATGGGTTTTTGCAGGAAGATCTGTATACGTGGGGTCCAAGGTGGAGGGTTGCAGGTCTCCAGATTTTTAGGTATTAAAAAAATTTAATGTCAGTTGTGGGGAAAACTAAATTTGGTGTTTACTCACCGTTTTGATATGTTGCAATCTAATGTTTCCGTCTTTTGTGAGTCCATACTTTTCACCGTAAAGGTTTTCCATGCAAAAACTGCGTTTCCCGTTATTTTGCTAATGCTATTTTGCCGTGCCTCAATCGCTGCTGCAGAGTAATTAATCGCCAGCTACGATGGATTATATTCATACACAGGCCAGTCCATGCATGTCGTAAGTCGTAACCGACTAGCAATAAGCTAGCTAGACGCGCTCATCTGCTAATAATTTTCCAAGTGCGGTGTAGTGCTTAGTTTACAATTGATTATGGATTCATCCACTCCAACTAATATTATATGGAGTACTATAGGTTTGCTCTATCTGACTGCAAAATCTGGAAAATATTGGTAAATATATATATTATAGTTGGTTTGGATAAGTGCAAGAATAAACTAAAAAAACCGGTCATTTTAATTTGAATGCGAATATAGTTTGGACAAAGTTTCAACGAAGGACATTCCTGAGTAAGGGAACGTCTCCGTCCCCAACCCCGGTGACCGAAAACCTTTAGCTTGCTTGACTGTTATTCTAAGAGTGACTCCGCTTTGTCCAGTGGAATCTTTTCTTCGCTGTGAGCAGTCTCACAGCAGTTTATTGCAGATTTGTTTGCTGTGTGGTGTACAATCTACTGATACTAGTTTAGTCTCTAAAATTTTTGGGTCTCAACTGAACCTCTATTGTTCTCATCGTGCTGCAGGTTACATAATCTACTGTCAAACCACAGAAAGAAAGAGGTTGCTGTAGCAGCAAGCAGGATGAAGTTTACTGTGCTTGAGGACCTCGCGGCCCAAGAGCAGTCTAGGATATATAAAAGACTAGAGAACAGCCAGTGGTGCTTGCCCATTTCAGCTGCATGCTGACTGAAATACCTTTCTTATCTGCTAATCTGGGTGACGGTCACTGTACATATGGGCTGCGGCCATTGTTGCTGCGGAGATCTTTTGGTTGCTGTTGTTCCTTGCTGCACACTGACTGAAATATATAGGTACTGCTAAAGTTGTCATGTTGCTAGAAACACAACCTTTGAAATGTAATGCGTTTCGCTGTTGATGGCTTGAGCAGGCAGCATGGTGACATAGATAATAGTGATATACTCGTATGCTTGCTTGGTTGTGCTGAGTATAAAACCAACAGTTTAATGCATGCTCTGCTGGCTTCGGCTGTGACTATAGAAATGAGAACCTTTTGTCGTTGTCGTTACTAGAATGGTAGATCAATTACGCTGCAGAGTTTTTTTTTTTTGCCATTTAACCTTTTTTAAAAACAAAACAAAACAAAACAAAAGAAATAGTCCCCGTGTCTAAAATAATAAAAATAGCACCACAACAGTCTAGACATGCGACAAGTGTGCCCTACCACGCTCCCGTTCCATGGCAGGCCACCTGACGTGCTCCCAGTCCGCGGCAGCCTTCTGCAGCATAGCTGCCGCAGACTGGGAGCGTGACAGGTGGCACAGTAGGTGCATCTGCGGTACCATTTTTGTAATTCTGTGTGAGCGAGAGCTATTTTTGCTATTACGAATTAAAAAATGTGCTAATTTAGCCACCAGACAACAACCTAACTGTTGAGTTTGAGTGCAACACGAATTGATTTTTCTACTCTAACTCATAGTTTACTTCTACACAGAGTTTTTAATGTATCACTATAAATATATCCATTTATTCCATAGAGAAGCGGAAGAGCTTCATTGTAAACATCACCTCGTACAGTGATATTACATTCGTGCCCTCGTGGTATTCCCCGAAAGGGTTTTTCACGTAAATTCCGTGTCTTCTGTTCCTATTTTTCTATGCATTATTTACAACAAGTGATATCAGAGCACAAGAAATTCAATCGATAAAAAAAAACACTAAGCCCGAAAGGAGCAAACATATATCCCATCAACTGGCTTCACTTCTTGGATTAATTCCGACAGAAATCGCTATGTGCACACAACAAGGGTACTAGGAAGCTCCTAAAGCTTTATTGCTTCACGTACACATAAGGTGTACCAAAGAAGTCATATTTTCTTGCTAGGTATACACAAATCCGTACCAGCAAATTTAGGATTTATTCCGCATGATGACATTGAAGTATAATCTTTCGTAGCTAGACCGAGATACAGGGTTTTCTCTACAACAAGTCAAGATGCGAGCTGTTCTTGCACAACTCGATTTGGATGACGCTTTATTAATTGGGGATCGACAAAATGCATGTTGCATGGTCTCTTAAGGAGAAGCAAAGAAAGATCATAAGACCCTATCTCAGATTCATCTTTATCTATCAAATAATATTATGTAGGATGTTTTAACGGAGAAGACCACCACCGCATTATAGTTGAAACTGGAGCAGATTTGCATGACCAAAGATATAACCAGTAAGATGCATTTGAAGTAGAAGTTTATTCACACAAGAAGGTGGAAGACAGGTCACCATTGAACTACCTGATAGTGTTCAAAGAAGTAGTATTGGATCTCGAGTCTATGGAGATAAAATATAATAATGAAGATTTGAGTCTTATTCTTTTATGCTCGTTGCCTAGTTCAACTCTACGTTCAGAGATACTATTCTATATAGCCGAGATACTCTTACGCCTAATAAAGTTTATGAAGCACTGCATGCGAAGGAAAAAGATGAAACTCATAGTTTCGAACGAAAGTTCAAATTCGCATGTAGAAGACCTGGTTGTACATGGTAGAATCCAGGAGAGGAGTTCAAACGATGATTCAAGAGGCAAAAGCTCGAGCATAAAATTACATAGGTAGATCGAAATCTAGAGGCAGGTACAAGTCATGCAAGTATTGCAAGAAAAGATGGACACAACATTTTGAGCGCTGATGGGTAAATAAAAATGAGAAAAGGAATATCAATTTCAAGAAGAATCAACAAGAGGACAATGCTAAAGCCACCATTGTTACTAAACAAGATTCTGATGGAGATGTTCTCGTTGTCTTTGCCGGTAATTCTAAACAGGTGATGAGTGGATGCTTGATACGACCTGCACTTTCCACATGAGTTCGAACCGAGATTGGTTCGTGAATTATGAAGCTAAGTCAAGTGGTTCTGTATTGATGGGTGATAATTCACCGTTGAAGATTGCATGTATTGGTTCTATCTAGATCAAGATGTTTGATGACACCATCAGAACTTTATCGGATGTTCGACAAATTCTAGGTTTGAAGAGAAATTTTATCTCACTGGGCACTCTTGATGCTAAATGGTACAAGTGTTCAGGCGGATGCAAAAGATATGGGCTTCTGAAAGTTCTAAATCTAAAGAAAATACTAAAAAAGGAATTCAAATACTATTCATCGCTTTCGACTATGCGTACTGGGAAGCAGTTTCGACCATATGGTCGAAAGGTTTCTACCACATGGTCGAAAGGTTTCTACTGCGTGGTTGTAGAAGGCTACGACTACCTGGTCGTAGATGGTTACGGTGCTGGTCGTAAAAGGATACGACTACCTGGTCGTAGATGGTTACGACTGCCTGGTCGTAGAAGGCCCTACGGCTTCACAGGTCAGTGATCTGGCTGGTGGATCTCAGATGGCATAGACACAATGTATGGGGGACTGGGTTACACCAGATCGGATCTAGGTTAGGGTTCGACGTGACACACAAGTGCATCCATGACTGATGTGGTAGCACGACATGTCGACCAGACGATGGTGAGGCTTGGGTTGGTCCAGCAACAATGAACGGCGGCGCTTCGCCGGCGGCAGATGCGCACACGGGGTAGAACATGTTATTGCGCACATACTGGTACTCATATTGGCACGGGAGGTCGTCGGAGTTGGCCAAAATTGGTGACGAAGCTGTGGAGCAGGTGCGGCTGTTGTCGGACAGGCGCTCTGGCGACGCACCGGCAACGAGGACGGGTGCACGAGATAGCCTGAGCAATGCTGAACATAATGGTGCCATCGGCGAGGCAAGGGCGGTGATGACGGTGGCGCAATTCGTCGGAGAAGGAACTCAGCCGAAAAACCCTAAATCTCTGATTGCGGTGGCACTGGAGCGATTGGGGTGCAATTGGCTAGGGGTTCATGATGCGGGCGACATTGCGATCCCGAGGGTCCTATTTATAGGGCTCGGGCGAGGCCAGGGGGCGTATTGGCGGCGAGCCCTAAAAGAGTCTCAAACCATCCCGCGTGATATCCCGAGTTTGAAGGTGATACAAACTTTGATTTCACCGGATTCGGGTGTGGGACGGATATGGCTTCTAGATGGAAGGCTCAACGCACAAAATCCGGAACGAATCGACTGTTGTTGGGTGGAGTTTTAAAGAAAACAATGGCGGACGCGGCGTCGAACTAGCGTGGACGAAGACGGCTCGGAGAAGACGATGACACGGCGATGGGGCCCACCTGCTAGAGGGAGAAGAGGCGCGCGCGCGGGGTTCGGCCGGCTGTTGATCGAGACGCGTGTCGGGCGATGTGACGAGGAGCGCGCGCGAGCGGGAAGCGGGCCGACGTGAAGGAGCTGGGCTGCACAGTAATGGGCCGCATAGGAATAGTGTTGGGTTTCGGTCCGACACTGTTCCGAGGATTTTAAATAGATTTTCTTTTTAGAAAATACCAAAAATCCAAATAGCAATTAGAAAATAGCAAATGATCTTGGAAAAATTCCAAAAATTCTAGAAAATATATCTAAGCGCATAGAATCCAAATAAAATAGTTTTGACAATTGCTGATGTTGGGATTAATCATAGTAAATCATTTGATATTAAAAGTCCATATTAAGCTTTTTAATAAAATTCAATAAAAATTCAAATGGTGAATTTTTCCAACTAGTAACTATGCAAAAGATTTTTAAATCTCAGAAAATTGGGATGTTACAGATAGTGTCGTACAATATCCATATTTGTTTCCGAGCCGATGCTAGCCACAGAATATCCGAGCCGGCGCTAGCCGAATCCAAATTAGCTCGGATGAGTCGGCAAGTATTCAGTCGTTTTTACCCCTACTTGCGGGGAACATTTTATGCTTGTTTATAGTTTGGAAAGACTAAAGATGGAATCGTTGATTATATGGACTCATATTTTGCTGGAGATTTGGATAAGAGAAGATCTCTTACTGGTTATGTGTTCGCTGTTGGAGGATGCGTCGTTAGTTGGAAAGCAAGTCTGCAAACTATTGTTGCTTTGTCCACTAAAGAAGCCGAGTATATGGTTATTTTTGAAGCTTGCAAAGAAGTCGTTTGGCTAAGAGGTTTGTTTACTGAGCGTTGTGGAAGTACGTCTTGCACTACAATATTATGCGACAGTCAAAGCACTATTTACCTTATGAATGGCCATATATTTCATGATAGAACGAAGCACATTGACATTAGATATCATTACATCGAGGTGTCATTGCTCAAGGTAACATTAAAGTCAGCAAGATAAGTACTCGTGATAATCTAGTTGATATGATGACAAAGTCAGTTTCTACCGCTAAGTCTGACCTTTCCTCAGACATAGTTGGTATCATTCATTGTCCCATGGATGTTCGGCGTACAAGGTGTCCATATTAATCTGTTTCGAGGAGACCACGTTTTGTTTTAGCTACATGAGGAATCCGTCTCAAGGTGGAGACTGTTGAATTTGAGTGTAATACAAATTTCGTTTTCTACTCCAACTCATAGTTCTACTCCTATACGAGTCTTTCATGTATCACTATAAATATATCAATGTAGTCCATAGGGAAGAGTAAGAGCTTCATTGTGAACACCTCCTAATATAGTAAGATTGTCTTCGTGGGCTCATGATTTTTCTCGAACGAGTTTTTGACGCAAAATACGCGTCTCCTGTTCCTTTTTTTTTTTGGGTGCGTTATTCACAACAACACTACTGGCAATTAAGCCGCAGTGCACTGCACCGGATACGATGATCTGCACGAGCATGCCGTCGATGAACAGCTAGCCAGCCATTCCAATACGTGCTTAACATGGCATGGCACCCCACAGCAGGAGGTCTAGAGCTTAGTCTTTTAATTAACCTAGACTAGGACGGTATGACCTGCGTCGTCCTTGCGCACATGCCAACCAACCATGTTATTACCATGGCCATGGCGATGGCGATGGCGATGGCGATGGCGCGAGGAACAGGAGGACTGAACATCGGAATGTTCTGTCATTTTCCCATCGATATCGACGATGGCCGCAGGCTGCGACGGTTGGTGCAGGAAACTGGGTGATATTCAACGACAGTCTCACGTGTGGTTGGATCTCGATCGCCAAACTTGCGCAAGCAATTAAGATTCATCGATCATTGTTGCAAGCATAGCTAGCTCCATCGATCGATCTTTATTTCTTTGGGAAGATGCATGGTTCTGTACATGTCGGCAGTACTGTGTGGTGGTGGTGGTGAGAAGTTGACTACTCGCGATCCTACTGTCAGTTGGGTGCATCAACCAGTTAACCGTGCCGATGATGGCCGACTACCGACAGGCAGGATGCTGCCGTCATGAAACCTAATAGGATACATGCATTCATGCATCTCGGTTTTAATCCGGTGCAAGAGGAGAGTCCTGGCCTCCTATATAGATAACTACAACAATTGATGTGTGTGCACTGAGAAGTTCTAATAGTACTTGTCCAAGACGTTTATTTGTGTAGCACACTCATCCAAGTACGCTATATATAAATAAAAAGTTTGTATATGAGATGGAATTACTGCATTTGGCATGCCAGTTTATATGTATATCTACACTAATTGGAGTCCCCTCTAGAAGCTCTCATGTTAATTCTATGGTAAAAAAAATCTCACATTAGTCGGGATCTATGATAAAAAAAAAATCTCACATTAGTTAGGATCCCACGATATTCATAAAATAGAAAACATCTAAACCATATATTCAATCGACCAATCAATTATAAACTCCTATGGTAGCAGTTTGAATTGTGTTCACGTTTCATATAATAAATCCTTACTATGCAATAAGAGAAGTCCGAACACAATACCAACCCACAACAAAGGAAGGATTAGCAAAAGATGTAATAAGAAATATTTTATATGTACTTCTCTGATTCGGAAGCGATTTGCTAGGCAGCAATGGCATGAGTGGCGGCTAATTGTATCCATGATGCAGCTGTCCTACGGGTGGGATTTGTTAATCACTCGTATACCTCTATATAATCAGAGTATCCCCTACAAGTCCCCACGTACGTTTATCCAAGGAGAAAAGGACTACATAATTCCATATAAAATAGAAAAGGAGAGCAACCACAGTACAAATTAATTTAAATTTAAATTTGGAATTAAAGTAAACTGCACTAGGAGTACTTTTTTTTTCAAACATAACTTCAAATTCAAAACATAAATATATCTATTTCTATACTAATTGGTTTATAAACTATAACTTTACTGCTGAAAAAACGTACAAAATTTGAATTAAAGTTATAGAACGTTAAATTTATTTTCCAACTTCTAAGTTTATGAAAAAAAAAATTGAAACTTAAAATTGCATCATACCAGTCAACTTCAAAAATTTGAAAATTAAAATTTCACAATACCAATCACACAAGCAGTGCTTGATCCCCTCAAACTAATAAAAGGTAATTAATGGTCCTGAGGTTTTCACACTAATCCGGTTAAGAGTCACAATGCGTGTTAAAATAAAATTATTTAAATCACATAGGCCGTACAGTTGCACGGCTTGATGGCTAGTAGGCTTAATTAGGAAGGATTGTACAGTAGCTAGTTAGTTAGCTACAGGATGACAAGAAACGACAGATCGATGAGCTCCACAGTATACACACATAATGGAGCTGGCATGGCAAGCAGAAGCAGAAGCAGAAACAGAAGCAGCAGTGTGTGTAGCTTTTTCCCTTTTGGGGACCAGACCAGAAGCAAGCAGGGCAGTCTAATCCAGCTGAGCATGCATGGATGCTATGCTAGCTTCAATTCACTGATCCATTGCACCTTTATTTATTTTTGAAGCAATCAACGCCGTCTTTATAAGATATCAGAATATATATATATATATATATATATATATATATATATATATATATTCAAGAATAAAAAAGAAATGGTGATATATAAAACTTTTAGAAATATATTCCCAAATATATAAGATATCAGAATATTGAGTAATATGAATGATCAAATATTCAAAGAGTATGTGATATATATTCAAGAATATAAGTCACCAAGACTGACTTTGATATTCGGATGGTATTTGCATTCTCAATATATATATTCAAGAATATGTATATCACAAATATTGTTCTTGATATTTGTGTGATATATATATATATGAAAAAACAGCTACCTGCATGCTCACCAGTGAATTAAAGAACGCATCAACATGAATTCATATGCATACATTTCCACAACTCAATCGGTGCATATATGCAAATGACACTAATTTATGGGTTTTGATATTTACATTGTCGGACTGTAAAGGCGACTAAGGGGGGTGAATAGGCGCTTTCTTAACTTTCTCGCCTTAATCAAATCCAACACGAACTTTACTCATTTAGCTATGAAAGCTAAGAAGATCAGTAAGCGCACAGTGGAAGCCTTGTGCTGAATTCGATACCCCGACAACCACACGACACAAAAGTGGAGACTTAATCTCAAAGGGCTGATCTGAGCACTGGCGGTCAGACCGGCTGGAGACTGGCGGTCGGACCGACGGTCAATGATCGGTCGGACCGACGGTCAACGATCGGTCGGACCGGCTACTAACTGGCGGTCGGACCGTTGGATATCGGTTCGACCCGGCAGTACTGAGCGGTTTGAAAAGCGGGCGGTCGGACCGCTGTTATAAAACCGGTTAGACCGGTTCAGTCCAGTACCGAAAAATCAAGCCCAAATCCAAAACAAAATTTGATCAAACTTTTGATTCAACCAATGAAACTTGACCAAATTTCGAGCACACCTCCCTAAGGATATTAGAGATCTATTTCTAGCGACGATCCTTCAGATCCACTTCGCAGAATCGATCTCTCAATGTTTTTCCAAAGAAGTGCACAAACCCTAGAAATATGAAAAACTTTGATTCAAGACTTGCTTGTGGGGGTTGATGGTCTAGATGATTCTAGGAGTATTCCCACACATCAAAGCAAGAGAAAATAGGTCAAGAGACACAGCTTAACCACTTGAATCAAGGAAGCACCAAATTCATCCAAAAGAGAGAAGAACACAAAGGAGACAAATGATCTCTCAAGCAAGCATCACAAGATTGATTGATCTCACAAGATGCTTACAAAGCCACTCCAACAAGGAGGACAAGAGCTCACACAAGGAGCACACACTTTCTCCAAACCCTAGCTTCTCCTCTCCTCTCCTCCTAACCCTAGAAAAAGGATGAGGGGCTCAAATGAAAGCTTCAAGAGGTTTTACATCTCCCCCTTTCTATTTATAGGAGAAGCCTAGGGTTTCACTTTTGGGACCCACTCACCCATGGGACCCACACACATATAACTATTGAAGCAATCGCCTGCTTCACCACGTGTAGGTTGATCAGCGGCTCTCATCACGTCGCCAAGTCTCCCCTGTCCGAATCCCATCGGAACCTCCTAGAGACTTGCACTGACTTCCGCACCACCTGATCCAACCAGCTGCACCGAACTACCCGTTCGATCCATCTTGCCCATTCTGCACCATGCTTGAGTCACACGACCTCACCCGGCATCCATGATCGTTCTGGACCTCAGCTCTCCAAGCGTAGTCCCGATCCACCTCACCGTTGATGTCGTTGACCTGCAAGCCACCTGCACAGCAATAGACAAACAAATCGTTTCCGGGAACAAGTTCTTCACAACTTGACCCACGTTAGTTCCACAATGCCATATGCAACAATAAAGCATTGAAGTTCATACAATAAACACAATCAAAACACATCAATGCATAGAAGGCTCACCTTCAAGTCATCGGCGGTCTGATCGCCCCACATCAACGGTCTGACCGATTTCAGGCCGGTCGGACCGATCCCACAACGGCGGTCGGACCGCCCGAAAGGACTTAGCCAAAATTCCATCGTGAAAATCCGAAACCTTCTGGAATTTTCAACTCAATAGAACTTTTGACTGGGAGCTCCAAAAATGATGCGACCACATCCAGGAGACTCCCCTCACCTGCCTACACAACCTATTTTTGGCTCAGCTCCAAAAACCACTTTTAGGTCAGGCCGGTCCGACCGGCAACCACGGCCGGTCCGACCTCTCCACGGGCGTTCTGACCGCCCCACACAACCGGTCAGACCGCTTGTGGTCTGACAGACTGAAGCAAACCCCGAAAACGTGAGATTTTGCAAACCACAAAGCCATTGCCAATTGACTCATCATCCTGAGATCGTGCACATATCCTCACGATATCCACATACATTCTAATGGTGATGGAGCGCATGGCCAATCTTCACGTACCCCAGATGGAGGTGAGAATTGATAACACCCTAGCTCAAAAGAAAGAAAGCCATATATACTCACAATTAATCCCAATTGGGTCCTGAAATTATTATAAAACGCATAACAAAATAGAAGATAATCAAAAGAGCATCAGACACAGATTTAACGTGGAAAACTCTTGCGGGAAAAACTACGGACGCACGAATACGGAATTCACTATTTTGGGAGAAATTACAAGCACAGTGAACATCGGTGTATCTACTCGTGTGACTACATAGGTACATATATATGCTAGAGAATAAGAGTCCCTAACAGAGAAAACTTGCACACGTGGCCATCACGTGCATCAAACTACCGACTTGAGGTAACTAAAATCCATGATATGATCAAAATTGTTCGTGTAAACTGTCGGACCGAGTTAAAGTCGGATCTTGCCACAATTGCGACTCGATGCCACGCACGTGGATGTCGCACTTGGATGTCTAGCGTTAGTCGGTGCATGTGCCCTCTCCTCTCACTCGTGTGCTCCTCCTCTTCCCTTGTCTCCATAGCTACCTCCTACTTCTCCTCCCGGCGTCCGCACAAAATCGGTTGGGGTTTTCGATTTCTTGATGATTTGCATATGTTGATTTCGATGACAAATTCCTATAATATTGTATGCATGCCATCCATATCTAGATGGACAACGATAAACTACAACACCTTTATTACTGCATGTGGAGGCAGAAGGAACTAGTTGTTCTTATTCTTATGTTGGTTCTTTGCTGGAGGAACAAAGATGGTAGGAGGAGTAGAGGTAGAGGAGTGAGGTATGAGCCACTAGTTAATAGGGGTGTTTGGAGGACCAGCGAACTAATTAGGTTGATCGACACCTCAGATAGGACATGTATTCAATAGCTGAGGATGTGTTGGGTTGTGTTCTACAAGCTTTGTTCTCGCCTTAGGGACAATGGATTACTAGCTGCCACATTTCATGTTTTAGTACTAGAGAAAGTTGCAATGTTTCTTCAGATTGGACAACATCATACAAATTCTTCTGTAGGATTTTCCTTGTGGCGATCCAGTGAGACAGTGAGTAGGTATTTTAATGTCGTGTTGCGTGCCATGGGTGAGTTAGCTCGTGAACTCATTTATGTGAGATGTATCGAAACACATGTTAAGATCACTAGCAACCCGAATAGATTTTATCCCTACTTTGAGGTAACACTCATCAGTATATTAAAATAGTGCATATTCTAATGGAGTTAACTATAATATTTGACATGTGCTTTATTTTTGTACATAGGGATGTATAGGGGCACTAGATGGCACCCACATCATGGCATGTGTGCCTCCTAAAATGGTGGATAGGTTTAGAGGCTGCAAGTCATACCCTACACAAAATGTATTAGCAGTTGTCGACTTTGACCTTCGATTCACTTATGCCCTAGCAGGTTGGGAGGGATCTGCTCATGATTCTCCAGTGTTGCACAATGCCCTCTCTCATCCAAATGGCCTTAAAATACCTGAAGGTATTTAGGCATATCCCTACAATTCACAACTAGTCTTATTATAATAAGTTTACATTAGGGTCTACCTTAACATGGTTGTAGGGAAATTTTATTTGGTTGATACTGGGTATGCTATGAGGCCGAGTATATTGCCACCCTATCGTGGTGCTCGTTGTCACCTACAAGAGTTCCTCGGACCCCAAGACCCAAAATGTCCAGAAGAACTATTCAACCATCAACATTCCTCACTTCGGACAACAGTTGAGCGAGCATTTGGTACTCTCAAGAATCGTTTCAAGATTCTTAGTAATAAGATATTCATACCCCTTAAATCACAAGCCAAGGTGGTTGTTGCTTGTTGTGCCCTTCATAATTGGATATTGGAGAATGGACCTGATGAGTTTGTATTTGATGAGGCTACTTGGTATTCTCACCTACCAAGGAGCAGCAATCGCGTCTCCGATCGAGAGCCTGATGTATGCGAGTGGGCTGCCAAGCGTGATTTACTAGCCTAGCAAATATGGAATGATAGACAAAGTGTCGCTAACAATGAGACTATGAACAGTGAGAACATTGCTAGTTCCATGGACTATTAATTGTCAGTAGCTCTTGTAATAATTGTGTTGGACCGAAAAGGCGACTAGAGGGGGGGTGGAATAGGAGCACGCTCACTTTTTCACAAATAATTGATTCAATAAAACTTTACTCCAGTAGCTATGAAGATCAGTATATCAGTACAGCGGAAGACTAATATTGAATACAATTCAAACCCCTAAGCAATACGACAAAATCAACAAAGATTGAAACAGTTCAATGCACTGGCGGTCTGACATCTGGCCTTGGGCGGTCTGACCGATTCCCAGGCGGTCTGACCTCTGGCCTTGGGCGGTCTGACCGCTGGCCTCCAGAACAGATCAAAACATCCCGATGGCGAAGTTGCAAATAGATGTAGCATTTGATCTACAACTCCAAACTTGATGAAACTTGGAACACACCTTCTCTATGATATCAGAAAGATATTCCAATCGAATATTGTGATAATTCTTGGAAGAATAAAGATCCTTTTCCGTTTGATCACAGAAGAGTTCAAAACCGGGTCAAAACGAAAACTAGGTCAAAACTCTTGCTCGTGGGTGATTGATGATCAAGATGATCTTAGATAGATTTCCACACGTCACAGCAAGATAGATCACGTGAAGAAACCAATCAAAAACTCACGGATCAAAGAAAGACCCAAAATCATCAAATAGAGAGAAAGAACGCAATAGGACAAAACATTGATCAAACTTTCCTTTGATTGATTGATATGATATGGGCTTACAGCCTCTCCATCAATGGAGGACAATGCTCAATCCAAGAGCACAAAAATCACATCAAACTATCAAAAACTCTAGCCTCCACAAAAACTCTCTCTAAGAAAATTAGGGTTTACAAAAATAGCAAAAGAGACGAAGAAGAGGTGCAGCCACCTCCCTCTCCTATTTATAGTGGAGACTTAGACCTTCGAGAAGTTTGACTCAATTGGGCTCCCGTTAAGGCCCAAAACAAATGGGACAAGTACGCATGCATTTTAATGCGCCGTCTTTATCTCCCCTTGACCTAACTAGCTACACCTAGCGCCATCTTGCGCCTCGGATTAGCCAATAGGTCATCCTTGTCCATCTTGCACCACGCTTGAGTACATTGATCTCACCCGGCATCGTCGATCGTTCTGGACCTCAGCTCTCCAAGCCTAGTTCCGAACATCCTCGCCGCTGACCGTCGTTGACCACCAAGCAACCTGCACAACAATAGACAAGTAAACTGAAATTGGGAACATGTTCTTCACAACTTGACCCATGTTAGTCAAAATATGCATCATGCAACATATATACCCTGAAACTCATGACTTTGACCTAACAACAGAATGTCGCCGCCACGACGGCGATTTACTAGTGAAAACCGGTCGATCCGCCCTAGGGCGGCCTCGACCACCCTGGACGGTCTGACCACCAGCTATTGGCCGGTCAGGCCGCCAGTAATGACTTAGCCGATTTTCAACCTCTGAAAACCGAAACCTACTGAAAATTTCAAACAAATAGAACTTTTGACTGGAGACTCCAAAAATTATAGGACCAAGTGCAATAGAATCCCCTCTGTTGTCTACACCCTCTATTTTTGGCCCAGCTCAATTCAACACATTCTGAAATTGCCAGTCTGACTGCCACCAGGGCCGGTTAGACCACCGCATGGACCGGTCTGACCGCCGCACCTGGCCGGTCAGACCGGTTATGGCCTGACAGCACTGAACTTTGCGAAAACACGTGAAACGACAAACCGTAAACGCCATTGCCAATTGCCACATCATCCTAAGATCTGGAGCATATCCCCATGATATCCACAAATTGTGAAGACTATTTGTGCTATTATATATGCGGTATTGTACTATATATAATATGTGGACTATTTGTACTGTTACTATTCAAGTGAATGAGTTAATCAAGATGTTTATCTTCTCCATTGATCAATATTCATGTGTAATTTTATAGTAATATTTGCTTACTTTTTTACATTAAGATTACAACATGATTACTATTTGCATACTTTTATTATTTATACTATTACTATTCAAGTGAATGAGTTAATCAACATGTCTTGTTGTCTTGTCTTGTGGACATATCCATATGGCTATCTTCTGCGTGTTTATCTTCTCCATTGATCAATATTCATTTGTAATTTTATAGTAATATTTGCTTACATTTTACATTAAGATTACAACATAGGTAAGCAAAGGGAGGTTGTCAAGAGCGAGGAGGCAGGCTCTCATGACAAGTACATAACATGGACTGATGAAGCATAAAGTTTATGCTTGAGTGGTGTGATATCCGTAAGGACAAACCCACCACCTTCAGCATGCAGATGCTTTGAATGAAAGATTTGGAATTGGAGCCACTAGAAACCAAGTCGACCGGCACTTTAGGTCATGCAAGGAGAAATAGAATTGGATACGTACCGCTTTGGGCAAAAGTGGCTTTGGTTTTCATGCACCAGCATGCAAATTTAATGTTGATCCACCAGAGCAAGACCCAAAAAAGTTTGGTGTAAGTACTTCTGTTACAACTATGCATTCATTGATAAGTACTATTACACTAGAGTGTATTGACTTCCTTACTTTCTTTGTATTGTATGACAGACAATGAAATACAACTACCTTATTAAGCCTATCAAGTTCTTCCATCTCTTGAAGAATTATTTGTGGACTCTGCCCAAGCTGATGGTTCACTTGCTCTTGACCAGTACACTGTCAATGTTGCAAGTGACAGTGGCTGCAATGAGAGTGTGAAGGAGTTGGAGACCTATTCATTGACAGTGGAAGATGGTGGTAATGATTTCGACACCATTGCTCACAATACTCCAACAACCAAAGGCACCAATTCGGGTAAGAAGCGCAAGCGTATCAAATCACCATTCAAGAAGCATTCGAAGGATAAAGGAAGCAGTGGTAAAGCGTCGAATGATGAGATGGCAGCTAGTGTTATGAGGCCTGCAGACTCTCTTGTATGTGCTAACTCTGCTGTCTCGGTTCAACAAAATGCACAATCAGACCCTAATGCTAATATTTGGAAGCGTATAGAAAATCTCACCATCTCAGCAAAGGACAAGATTGACATTGCGGCCTTTCTCTCCAAGCCAGAATAGGAACACTTCCGCGGTTACCTTAGTATTGCAAGTGATGTGACTTTCCAAGCTTAGGTCATAGACTACTTTGAACGCAAATATGGTAGTGGGGGTGATTTTGGCTCTGTCTGAAAATGCGCATATTAGCTGCTAGTAATTTGAAAGTAATGCTTTACATCATATTTTGCATGTGTATGTAAAACTTGATGCTCCTGGTGGTAGCTAGGTTGACATGGATATTTTGTGATGTATGTAAAAATGGATGCTCCTGGTGGTAGCTAGGTTGACATAGATATTTTGTGATGTATGTGAAAATGGATGCTTCAGTAGCTGTTCCATGTTAATTCTATTTTGCTTGCTTCTAGCTGCAGTCTCAACATCTAGTGTTGTGTTCCAAACCATTGTAATTTCAGAAGTTGAATGTTATCCAACAATATTTCTACCCATGGGTTACTTTAATTCCAATGGCCAATGTTTCATTAGAGCTTCTAATTCTGGACGGTTGGTAAGATCTTAGTGTTAAATATTGTCCATTGATGTGTAGTATTTCCTACCTGACAATAGACAAGATTAATATTACTGTGTAGTATTTGGAAGAACCTACCATTATTTATTGTTCCTGTACACAGTTTGCATCAACAGTACTGTCACAGCTGTGCAAATAGCAAAATTTGGATCGATCCCATCATGCATGCACCCTGCCACTGTGGATTGCTAATCATGCGTGGATTAATTAACAATTACTAACTCGTGCAGTTGACGTAGTTAACAACAACAATGATTCAACAACAACATAGGTAATCTTACCTTAAATATGGTACGATGACTGGATTATAGATTGGTAGCAAACCAAATAGCATCCAAGTTATTTACCAAAATTTTGGCAATCTATTTGGTACAAACCCAAATACCATCCTAAGCTACCAAACCAAATATTGGATCTACTCTTGGTGACAATCCAAACACCATAATTTTGGTACTGCCTCAATTTTGGTCATAACCAATATTTGCTATGGTTTATTGAGGCTCAAAACCAAACAGGCCCGTAGTCTGGATGATGTCGCGCGGGTGCCGCTCCGGGAGTGGAGATTGATCCTCCCGGGGCAGCGACTTTCAGTTTCAAACTTAGAGCTCTAAAATGCACGACAAAAATAGATGATCAAAAGAGCAAGGAGACATGGATTTTACATAAAAATGTTGAATATATGAGTATTTTTTGAATTACTTTAATCCATAAATATATTAGATGAATCATGGACAATATTGTAGCCTTTTTCATAAAGCAAGTAATCATGAACACCATAGTCATACGAATTTCCAGAAAAATAGAAACTAGCATTCATATCTCAGTGTTCAAGACAACAACAGATAATAAAGTTAAACAAACAACAAGTGTGAGAAAGATATACCCAGAACCAGTAGACGGAACAACAATTGCAGAAGTGTTGGTGAGGTCATCGTTCGTCATGGCGTAGTGGTAGTAGTCCCGCAGTTGATGTAGATGTAGTAGAGGATAGAATGAAAACGAAGCAACGAGCAGTCGCGCGGACGCTTCCCCAAAAATCTTATTCGTCCTCGCTTGTGCAAGCCTTCAAGGACGAGAGTTCTGGAGGCCTGCTCTCCGTTCAACCTTACACGCGCCTCACCGGGATGGAGATCACCAGATCCAGCAACAAAACGGTGGAGGAGTTCTGTCTTAGTCTTGCGTTGAGAGTCCGAACGGAGAAGAACCAGAATCCGAACTTTTAATAGCCAAAAACAAAGAGGCCAGAGGAAACAGTCGCCATTGATTTGCCATCAATCAGTGCTAACTATAGCCATTACTCACTAGTAACTGAACCGTTACTAATAGCCGTTTGTTAATGCCATTAAAATGAGTCGGTGCGCTTTGAAAATTGGTGCGTTTCGATTTTTGAATAAATAAAGAAAAATATGCCCGCACTGACGTGTGCACAAGCGCTGCGCACACGCACTGACGACGACGGCTTCGGCAAGGTGAGCGAGCGAAGCGCCACAAGCATGTGTTGGCTTTCTCCAATTCCACAAAGGGGGCTACCACGTTCCACCTTATAAAGTGGTGTAACTCCCCTTCAACTCTCCATGTGGGACTAAGCAATTTTAGCACGCGCATATGGGCCTTTGAGACTTTTCAGGAATTAATTAGAATTAAAATTGGGCCCAGCCCGTATTAATTCCAATAATCCCCCACCAGATTTCAAAGACACATGTCAAATGCCTTGATCCACAATATTGTTTTAATATACCCGTGTTTCGATGGAGACCGATTAAGGTTGAACATCCATCTAGAATAGAAGCTGGACTTATCCACAACTGCACAATGACTAAGCCTTGAATTGGCAGTTTTGTGTGACTAAGTTTAACTTAAGTCCTTAACTGATACTAGGCTATCAGGCATGCCCGCGGGTTGGAGCATATAAGTCATACTCCTGGTCTATTCATGAGCTTCCTAGAGATTACCCTATCTCATAGACTGTGACTAGCAGTCGGGTACATATAGGTGTGTTCTTTCAAGACTGCTCTGTAGGACAGCATCTTTGCTTAAACAAGCCACAGAACATATTAAAATAAAAATCAACCTGCCATACAGATTTAGGAGAGAATTGCATTTCCAATGGAGTGGGTTTATAAAATACTCTCCTCCCAGTTAACCAATAGCTTGTTTCGCCAATCCTACTTCATGGGATCTCCGATCACATAGGATGGGTTACCTCTATGGTATAACTCACGTGGGTCTCAAACCTATCTCCCTGGATGCATTGTCTATCACATTATGTGATAAACCATTTGTGAAGGGATCTGCCAGATTCTTAGTTGTTTGGATATAATCCAAAGCTATTACTCCGGAGTTTCTCATTTTTGTGACAGACTTCAGTCTCCTCTTCACATGTCTTGATGCCTTCATATTATCCTTAGAACTGTTCACCTTGACAATCACAGTCTGATTGTCACCGTTCATCAGAATAGCCGGTACTGGTTTTTCAACCACCGGCAAATCCATCAAGAGCTCACGAAGACATTCGGCTTCAACAGTGGCAGTATCTAATGCTGTGAGTTCTGCTTCCATTGTTGATCTCGTTAAGATGGTCTGCTTGCAAGACTAACAGCGCCACCTCCAAGTGTGAAGATATATCCACTTGTGGCTTTAATCTCATCAGCATCAGATATCCAGTTTGAATCGCTATAACCCTTCAGTACCCTGGGATACCCGGTACAGTGAATGCCATAACTCATAGTACCCTTTAGATAGCACATTACCCTCTCAAGAGCATGTCAATGATCATCTCTCGGATTCGAAACAAAACAGCTTAGTTTGCTCACATCAAACGAGATGTCAGGCCTGGTACTGCAAGCTAAATACATGAGTGAACCAATTATATGAGAATATCTCAATTGGTCTCTGGCTATTCTCCGATTCTTCCTAAACAATACACTAGGATCATAAGATGTTGGAGATGATTTACAGTCGTTATAACCAAAACGACTCAGAACCTTTTCCACATAATGGGTTTGCAACAATGTAATTCCACCATCATCACCTCTCAATAGCTTGATGTTCAAAATAACATCAGCTACACCTAGATCTTTCATCTCAAAATTCTGAGACAAGAAATCCTTGACCTCCTTAATCACATTAAGGCTGGTCCCAGAGATCAGTATGTGTCGGACCTCGGGTATCACACAACCCCGAGACCCTCTGTGCATACCAAGCTAGTCCCATGATCAGTAGCTAGCTCGCACAGTTGTAACAATGATGTTATCATAACCATTCAACAACGAACTAATGAAACATACAAAGTAATATTAATTAGCAGCAAAGGACCTTATGGTCAAGTTCTTACAAAAGTCGCCTCACAGGGCTTAGCAACATCAGAGTATCTGGCAGCGAAAATATCAAAATACGTGGAGCCCAATCGACATGCCCACAGGCAATCGTGTGGAGGACGTGACCTAGTTCGCAAAGTTTTCAAAGTAGCCTTCCTCATAGTACTCAACCTATCCTGATTCTTCTGCTGGGACTGATCAACAAAGGGCATAAAGCTGTGAGTACATAAAGTACTCAGCAAGTCGTAGAGAAATGTATGCACATAGTATTCATGCAAGTCTTGAACAAGAATGACTTTATGGCTAATTTGCAGAAAGTAAGTTTAACAGTAAATACAATAATTAGATTGCAAAGCAGTATTTTAAAAGAATAGCACATAGATATCCAAGTTCTTTTGAATCAAACAGTGAACATCCCATTCACTTCCCAACCATTCCAACCAAACCTTTCCATCGAACCAAACCACATTTTTGAAAATACTACCCCTTGCGCGAAATCACCAGGCATGTCCGTAACCGGGGACACGGCTATTCGAATAGATTTTAACACTCTGCAGAGGTTGTACAGCTTTACCCACAAGACACGAATTCTCTAGTTTGTTTGGCATCCGTCGATACCACCGCTCACTTCCTTAGGTGAGCAGTCTAGAGCACGTGACAAGGCCTTTACAAAGTTCCATTTTGCCTCAGTTCTGCCCGCTAAGGTTTCGCCATCACAGCCCCTCTTGCGCCAATAATCAGCCACAACAGAACCGACTCAAAACTTCCCTAATTAGTTGGCCAGGTCCGTCCCATACCGGACTTGTGGTTGCATGAGGTGGCCCAGATCAATGACTTGCAAAGTTAAGTCCTTAGTTGGCTACTCAGACGAGACTTTCTACATCCCAATGTGCCTCACGCACCCACCTTCACCCCTACCACAAGCACGAGCATAAATCATTTTTGTTCAATCCCGACCCAATGGCAATCCCTGCCATGGCTCAACACATTTTAAAATTATAGTAATCTCACACCACAATTCCATAGTTCTTTCGCCAAATTCATTCATTTAGAGCATGTGGTCGTGAATCTCGCGGGTAACTAAGCATGTCTAAGCAATAATACGCGCCCATGTTGGTAATATAACCATGTCCAACTAGTATTAACCATCCTAAGGTGTCAAGGATATATGTCATTCAAGGCGACATCTCATTTTCAATTTATCAAGGAGGCATAATGACAATTTGGTAATTATCTACTCCCAAAACTATTTTTAATAAAACTAGCCATGCATGATAATTTAAAACAATATACATTTGTAAAATGGGTTCAACATGGTCAAAGGCCTACGACTTGCCTTCGTTGACGAGGAGCGGGTCTTCGGTTGTCGGGTCGATGAAATCTTCCAAATACCTAATCTATCTACGTCGCGAGAATAGCAACAATAAATAAAACAGCACCAAATGAACTCCAAAAATTACAAAACTAGAACCAAATGAAAGGGGCTGAATTTAGATGAATATAGAAATTTGGATCACCCAAATCGGAGTTCGGATGAGAAAGTTACGGCCGAAAGAAGTTTCAAATTACATGAAATGATAGAATTAGGGTTTTTCTGATTTTCGAAATTATTTTACAATTGAAAAATCGGGGAAATGCGTCAGCGTCCACCGTGCTGGCACGTGGCGGCCACGCCAGCCGAAGACGCTGACGCGGCTGCTGACCGAGTGCCACGCGGCGCCACGTCGGTAGTGACACCGCGTGCATGAGGACCGAGGGTCGCGGCGGGAGGAGCGCAGCGCTAAAGGCGGCGGCGGCGAGCTCGGGTGCCGCGGAAAACCGGATTCCGACCGAACGCAGGCGAGGAGGAGAGGGCGATGGGGAAAAGAGAGGAGGAGGTGGCGGTCTTGGTGCGCGGCTTTGAAGGGCGAGGAGGGTCACGGGAGAGCGCGCAGAAGGGGCGCGGCGCGCGGAGGAGCGCGGCTTCTCAGGCGCGCTGCATGCATCGGCGAGAGAAAGGGAGAGCGGAGCGAGCCCGAGGCGTTGACGCGGAGAGGCGGCAATGGCCGCCGGGAGAGGGGGCGAGAAATGCGCATGCGCGGAGGCGCCACGGCGAGGTGTCAGGGAGAGAAGAAGGGAGGAAGAACAAGAGCAGGCGGGCGAAGGTAGTCGTCCGATTTTGATCGGACGGCCGGCGCGAGGAAAGACGCGACCGAAGGAGGACGCTTTGGATCGCGATCCGACGGCAGTGAGCCGGGCAAGGCCGGCGCGAGGAGTGGGCCATGGTGAAGCGGGCCGACGCGGGGAAGGCTGGGCCGAAGGAATAGGGATTGGGCCGAAGGGATTCGGCCCACAACAGTGAGGGTGATTTTTCGGGATTTTTGATTTTCAGAAATACAAACAATTAAAAAGGCTTTTTAGAAAACAACAAATAGAGTCCAAAAATTCTAGAAAAATTCACAGAAATTCCTTGAATTATTCTGGACTTAATAAAAATACTTTTAACTTTAATTTTTCTTTTATTTTGTGAATAAAATAATTTTTAATTTTGGGTAAAATGAAAATCAATTTCTAAAATCCAATAAATCCCAAGAAAACACTTAAAATAATAATTTTGATTTTAAATACCAAAAATTCAATTAAACCAACTTTAATTTGATTTAAGCTTGATTAATTCATGTTAACTGCAATTGACTCTGAAATTCCCAATTAAGCTTTAGGCAAATGAAAGCAAGTGGTTCTCTTTTAAAATTTTGAAAATCTCTGAAAAAGCGGGACGCTATAGTATGTCATCAACATACAGACATAGAATGACTCCCTCACCCCCACCATGGCGATAATACACACATCTGTCAGCTTCATTCACAATAAAGCCTGCATATGTTAAAATTCTGTCGAACTTTTCATGCCACTGCTTAGGTGCTTGTTTAAGACCATACAAAGATTTCAACAACTTACACACATTTCCTTCTTGACCATTTACTACAAATCCATCTAGCTGTTCCATGTAAATTTTCTCGTCCAACTCTCCATTTAGGAAAGTCGTCTTAACGTCCATCTGATGAACGAGAAGACCGTGTGAGGCAGCCAGAGATAGTAGTACTCGAATAGTGGTCAATCTAGATACTGGTGAATAAGTATCAAAGAAATATTCGCCTTCCTTTTGGGTATAACCCTTAGCCACAAGCCGTGCCTTGTACTTCTCGATAGTACCATCAGGCCTAAGCTTCTTTTTGAACACCCACTTACATCCTATAGGTTTACAACCATAAGGACGCTTAGTGATATCCCAAGTTCCATTAGAGATAATGGAATCCATTTCACTACGTACTGCTTCCTTCCAGTTTTCGCATCTGGAGAAGCGTATGCTTCAGAAAATGGTACTTTGATTATCATCCACAAGGTACACAATAAAATCAGGACCAAAAGACTTTGTAGTCCTTTGTCTTTTACTCTTCCTCAGAGTTTCATTGTCTTCCTCCTCAGGAATTTGCTCAAAACATTCCATTGGAATGCCAGGTTCAGGAGTTGTATCAGGCTCCTGACTCGATGAACTAGGCATATCTTTCATCAGAAAAATATCCTCAAAGAATGTAGTATCTCTGGACTCCATAATTGTACTGACATGCATGCCATGTACTCCATATTTCACCACTAGAAATCTATATCCAACGCTATGATGAGCATAGCCTAAAAAGACGCAATCCACGGTTTTTGGTCCAAGCTTACGCTTTTGAGAATTTGCACATTGACTTTCGCCAAACAACCCCAAGTGCGCAAGTATGAAAGTGCTAGTCTTTTCTTCTCCCATTGTTCATATGGGTTATCTCTTTATTCTTTGTGGGAACCCTGTTTAGGACCTGACATGAAGTCAATATAGCCCCCCACCATGCTTTGGAAAGACCCGCTGTGTCTAACATGGCATTAACCAAATCAGTTAGAGTGTGGTTCTTTCTTTCAGCAACCCCGTTTGACTGGGGTGAATAGGGAGACGTCATCTCATGGATTATACCATGTTCCTCACAGAATAAATTGAACTCATTAGAAAAGTACTCGCCGCCACGATCAGACCAAACCCTTTTGATTTTCCTTTCAAGTTGGTTCTCAGCTTCTGCCTTATAGATTTTAAAGTAGTGAAGAGCTTCATCTTTAGTTTTCAAAAGATACACATAGCAGAACCTAGTGGAGTCATCAATCAAAGTCATGAAATATCTATTACCACATTTTGTCAACACACCATTCATATCACACAGATATGAATGTATAAGTTCTAATGGTGCCAAGTTTCTTACCTCTGCGGCCTTATAAGGCTTACGAGGCTGCTTTAATTGCACACAAACTTGACACTTAGAACCTTTGGCAAGGGTGAATTTTAGGATTAACTCTAAACTGGCTAATCGCGTCACGCAACCAAAATTTATGTGACAAAGTTGTGAATGCCAAATAGTAGTCTCATTATCACTGCAAACATGGTTCACAACATTATTACACAAATCTGAAAGAGATAGGCGGAACAAGCCTCCGCACACATAGCCTTTACCAACAAATTGTCCACACTTGGACACAACAAATTTATTGGACTCAAATACCAGTCTAAAGCCATCTCTACACAGAAGAGACCCGCTGACGAGATTCTTATTGATAGATGGCACATGATGCACGTTCTTCAGTTGCACAATCTTTCCCAAAGTAAACTTGAGATCGACCGTATCAACACCATAAACAATGGCATGTGACCCGTTCCCCATTAGAACAGCTGAATCCTGAGTGACCTGGTAAGAAGAGAATAATAAAATATCAGCACACACATGTATATTAGCACCAGTGTCTATCCACCAATCGGTAGAATGACATACGGAAAGAACAATAGGTAAATTACCATACCCTGAAGTTCTCGTCTCAGTGGTACCAACAACAAGATTAGCAGACTTGGAATTCTGCCCTTGCTGATTTTTTTCACCCTTGCGTTGGCTGCAATCCTTGGCCCAATGACCAGGTTCGCCACACACAAAACAAAGGTCATCCTTTGTGTTCTTCTTCTTCTTCCTGAAGCTAGTTGTTTGTGCAGTTTTGTTCTTGCCTTTGAACTTTTGAGCTTGGCCATTCTTCTTCTGCACCACATTGGCACTAGAATGTCCCTCATTACCTCTAGTGTATATATCTTTTGCTCTCGCCTTCTCTTCAACATCAAGAGACCCAATGAGATTTTCAACAGAAAACTCTTGTCTCTTGTGTTTCAAAGAAGTAGCAAAATTCCTCCAAGAAGGAGGAAGCTTGGCAATAATGCCTCCCGCGAAAAACTTGTCTAGTAATACACACTTGAAGTGAAGGGTTACAGGCAAAGCTATGATAGCACAAACAAAAATTTATCACGCAACCAAGGAACCTCCGCTGGAAATAGATCACGAGACTACCGCTAGACACGCCGACTCGTAGCGGAATTAGAGTTGTTGTAGCGAGTTGATGCAGTCGTAGTCGTACTCACGACGCGTCTCCTCCTTCGAGTGGTCGTACTCGCCGTGCGTCTACTCCTCCGGTGGTCATACTCACCGCGCGACTTCTCCTTCGACTCCGGTGATCGTCACGAGTTGCGGATCGTCCTAGTGATGATGCTTCGCAACAACACCTCTGAGGTATCCATATGTACAGGGCAGGATCACCACACGCTAGAGTGCTAGCACCGGTGGTGTGGTTGAGAAGGCGTGGCTATTAGGGTTTTAGGAATTTTTCCAAAGATTATCCGAAAATCATCATCATCACCCTATGCCACCTCCCCTCTATATATATGGGCATCCATGATGGGTCTCGAACTTTAGGCCCATTAGGAACTCGTGGCCTATATGAATTCGATCACCATCCAAATCAAATCCTAGCCCTTTAAGTGTGCAACCCTACAGGTTCATGTATAATCGGTTATGACTCGGAAACTCTTTTTCGACCACCAATCGTTAGCGGTACCTAGCAGCACATAACGATTTCCAAATACACATAGAATATATCCGGCGAACCTTGATGTAATATGATTTATGACCAGGTCCTCATCACTTACGATCAGTTCGTATCTCCATACAACCAGATCGTATTTGGTCCCGACCAGTTCGTAACTCCTTACGACCAGGTCCTTACCATTCTGTGATTACATTCGACCAGTCCACGACCAGCACATATCTCCATACGACTAGTCTGTAACTGATCGAACTAAGCGACCTACTCATACATTCTCCCTTTGCCTCACGATGTCTGGTTGAACTCCAGGTGAGATGATGTGTCATCCATGGACTGTTCAATACTTTCTCAATCGAGTGTCGGATAACTTCATGTGGTCGACACTTCGACCACTAGTGGTATGGCCATGCACTTTCTTTATCCGATCATCATGAGGGGGCCCAGAGACATCTCTCCTGTTATGTTAGGAGAGGCAAATCACATCTCGACTAGTCATATTCCTCCGCATGTTTCATAGCATACTCGAAAGCCTCCTTTATAACTACACAGTTACGAGTATCGTTTGACAACCCCTAAGAGTGCTATTACATATGTAGGGAACCATGCTGATCTCAGGTCTAAGGATTTATGTATCATCATTACTTGAGACCAACTAATGACACATAAATTCATAACAATCTCAATAGTGTCTCAATGATGGGTCCATCCAACCCCATATTATCTAACATGTGCTCACATTATTGATTCGATATCCCCATATCCATGACCGGTGAAACATGGTCATCAATCAATACATGTGCTGGTCGTAGAGTCACTAGTGTTCCGACCAGTGACCTCTGACCAGGGATACATTTAGAACGACATCATATAAGTTAAAGAGTTCCACCAACAAGTCGCATACTTATTGATCTATAACTGATGATTCATTCATGGAACACTATAACATATTATCAAAATCATGAACATAATGAAATTCATCATCTCTATGATTGCCTCTAGGGCATATTTCCAACATGAAGTGCTCAAATTTTGTGGTCATGGATTGTATCTCATGAGCCTGTTCAACTACAGAACGGCCATCAACCATTCTATAGTCATAGTATTGCTCCATGAGATACAATTCACTGCCTGCATCCGAAACCCCAAAGTTGGCCTTGAGTGCATCCCACATCCCTTTCCCAGTTTTAATCACCATGTATTCATCTATTAACTTCTCACCAATAACATTAACCACGTCACCTTTAAAAAGGTTATTAGCAGCCTCGAACGCTTGCTCCTGTTCTGTTCAGAAGTAAGTGTTCTTTCAGGTTTGCCATTTGCCACATGGAAAACGTTCATGGCAGTTAGCCAAAGCACCATCTTGGTGCGCCACCTCTTGTAATTCGCACCATCGAACTCAGAAGGTTTGAGCGCAGTAGCAAAGCCAGTTGACGAAAAATGCCTAAAATAAGGTTTTTGGATTGATGAATATATGAGCATTTTTCGAATTACTTTAATCCAGAAATATACTAGATGAATCATGGACAATACTGTAGTCTTTTTCATAACGTAAGTAATCATGAACACCATAGTCATACGAATTTCCAGAAGAACAGAAACTAACATTCCTATCTCAGTGTTCAAGAGAACAACAGCTAATAAAGCTAAGCAAATAACAAGTGTGAGAAAGATATACGCAGAACCAGTAGACGGAACAGCAGTAGCAGAAGTGTTGGTGAGGTCGTCGTTCGTCATGGCGTAGTGGTAGTAGTCGCGCAGTTGATGTAGATGTAGCAGAGGATCGAATGAAAACGAAGCAGCGAGTAGTCGCGCGAACGCTCCCCAAAAACCTTATTCGTCCTCGCTCGTGCAAGCCTTCAAGGACGAGAGTTCCGGAGGCCTCCTCTCCCGGTTCAACCTTACATGCGCCTCACCGGGATGGAGATCGCCAGATCCAGCAACAAAACGGTGGAGGAGTTATGTCTTAGTCTTGCGTTGAGAGTCCGAACGGAGAAGAACTAGAATCCGAACTTTTAATAGCCAAAAACAAAGAGACCAGAGGAAACAGTCACTATTGATTTGCCATCAATCAGTGCTAACTGTAGCCATTACTCACTAGTAACTGAACTGTTACTACCAGCCATTTGTTAATACCATTAAAACGAGTCGGTGTGTTTCGAATAGATTAAGAAAAACACACCCGCACCTGCCATGCCTGTGCGCACATGCACGGCACGGCATGGCTCGGCGAGGTGAGCGAGCGAGCGAGCGCGCGCGTGTGTGTTGGCTTTCTCCAATTCTACAAGGGGCTACCACGTTCCACATTATAAAGTGATGTAACTCCCCTTTAACTCTCCATGTGGGACTAAGCAATTTTAACACGTGCACATGAGCCTTTTAGATTTTTCAGGAATTAATTAGAATTAAAACTGGGCACAGCCTGTATTAATTCCAACAAAAAACTCTTGCGGAAAAAATCACGGACTCAGGGAGGTGGAATTCACTGTATGAGAAGAAACTACAAGTATAGGGCTATTCAGCACATCTAACAATGTGACTACAGATATACATATAAAAGCTAGAGAATAAGAGTCGAGGAAAGAAACTGAGTCGTCGTCGATTGCGCCACTCGACGACATGTCTAGCACCAATTGACGCATGTGCGGCACATGACACGGTGAGCCAAATTAACCGTACGTGATCTTAACGCAATGATTGGCATCCCCTGCCTGTAGCACAAAGGAGCCAGACGATGAAAATTGTTTAAACCTGGCCCATTTTGTACACTGATTGCTGGCAAGGACTGATTGAAGCTACCTTTCTAAATTTCCCCCTGTTCTTAGTACGTCGCTCTTTCTCTTGTGGTAAGTACAATTAACACCCTCCTATGTACTAACTAGCTTCGGAAAAGTTTGATCTAGCTTCTACCTTTTGCTTCCAAAGTCAACATGAAACAGAGGAAAACGAATTACACATCGCACCCATTAGCCTTGCAGAGGGAGCCTCCAAGAATCCATCACTGATCATGTAACTTTTGTCATGAACAGTCAAGCTAGCTAGAGCAAGGCCCAAGACTATACATCTAGATCTCTCTGCAGAGCAATTGCTTGGAATGCACATGCAAATTGCCACGAAAATGTTGGATGCCTGGAACTATCCATCTCTAGCTAGCCCGGCTTCAGGTTGAGCCACTGCAGTTTGGTTGTTGCATGCATGTGCCTTGTCTCTTGGACATCCTGTAGAACATCAAGAGAGATGTGTCAATTTCCTTTTCTTTTCTTTTAGAGAGGTTATATGTGTGCTCTGTTATGTCCCTTTCCATTAACTTGATTATTAATGAGCAGCTTTAATAGCAGCATTTGATCCTTTTCTCTAATCCAATCGAGCATCGCATGGCTGCTTGATGAATGTATTGATTAACAATGATTTTAAAGTCTAAACTATAGTTAAAAGTTATTGGTTGGTAATTTGTTATGACCATTTGTTGCAAGCTGTAACATAGTATAACATTGGTTGGTAGAACAAAAAGTTACAAGAGCGATCTTGTAACTGCTGGGAAAGACAAACTTTAGTTTTCTGGAGTAACTGAAACTTGCATGATTAAACATGAATGTTCTCAAAATCAAGACCAGTTGAGATTTAAAAAATCCCAATGTAGGAGAAAAGCAGAGTGTAAATATGACATCTGCGGGAGGGCTGGAAACGAGTCGAGTTGAGCCGGCTCGAGCCAGGCTCGATCAAGCTCGGTTGAAAAGTGGGCTCGACTCGGCTTGTTTCGGGAACGAGCCAGGAGGTAGGCTTAGCTCAGCTCGCGAGCCGGGCTCGAAAGCCAGCTCGAGCCGGCTCACGAGCCAAGATCCACGGCCACTCGTACTCCAGAGAGAGACAGTGAGAGATGAGGGGCACCTGTCATAGCTAGAGAGAGGGAGAGAGATAGAAAGGGAGCAGTGAAATGGAAACAGAGGAGCTTAGGGAGCTGACATGGAGGGGTCCGGTGCCGGCGAAGGGAGCGGCGCTGGCAGTTGGGAAGGGGGGAAATGGAATAGGGGCAGCAATGTGGCCTTGCGGGAGGCGGTGTCACGATCGGGAGCACACTTGGGACGATGCGCAGCGACATGCGGCGGCGGCAACGCTGGAGAGTGATAGGGGAGGTTAGAGGGGGATGTAGGAATGCTCCCATGTAGAGGAATTGGAGGGAGGCTCACCGTGGCAACGACGACGGGGGTAGAGGTGGCTTTTGGTCGGAGCCAAGGAAGAAGACGACACGCGGCTCTCCGGTGGACGCAAGCCGCAATCGGTTGAGGGGAAAGAGTCCTTGGGTGCTAGAACACGTTGTGACGTGGGTGGTTCAGGAAGGAGCTCGTCGGTTCGGCTGGAATGACGTGGCCAAGGCAGCGGCAGTGCTGGGTGAGGACTGGGGAGGACGGGGGGCGGCTACCGATTGAGGATTGGGGAGGACGGGGCGCAGGGGGGAGGATGGGGCGGTGAGGATGGGAGGCCATGGGGAGGACGGGCGCGGCGGTGTGGTGGACGGGGCAACGGTGGCGCGGTTGATGGGGTGAAAGGGGTGGCGGACGGGGCAGGAGAGGGAGACTGGAGGACGGGGGCCCAGGGGGAGGATGGGGCGGGCGGCACAGTGGCACAATGGATGGGGAGAAAGGGGTGGTGGTGGCACGGTGGACGGGGCTGGGCCTTTGTACTAGACAACAGCATGAGCCAAATGAGCTACGCGAGCGGCTCGTGCTCGGCTTGTTTTTTTAGAGCTGGACAAAGGGCTCGGCTCGACTCAAAAAATTACAAGACTGAGCTGAGCCGGCTCGATCTCGTTCCGAGCCAAGCCGACTCGCGAGCCTCGAGCTATTTTTCCAGCCCTATTCGCAGCTGAAACAACATTCATATCATCGAGAACAAAATGATCTAGAACAAGGTGTAAATATGACATTCGAGCTAATGATCTAGAACAAGGTGTAAATATGACATTCGAGCTACTGAGCTCATAGTAGAACAAAGTGTAAAATCATATTGTAATGGTACTAACAAATCATAAGGATAAATAAGGATAAGGAGCTAAGACACATTTATGTTGCCATAAACAGGGCATGCCTTACTTCTTTCCATATGAAGTCAATTTGTGGAAGAGAACAAAAAAATATTAGTATCATGTCAAGAAAATAGTTTGAGCAACAAAATATCATTGGTTATGTTCTTACCATCATCATCATCTGAGAGGTATTTTTTGAGCCAATCTTTTGAGCATATCAGTGCTTCAATTGTTTTTGGGCTTAGGGAATTTCGGTATTTATCTATTCTCATATTAGCAGTATTGAATGTTGATTTAGAAGCAACAGTTGACAATGGAATGGCCAAAAAGTCACGAGCCATCTTGGCTAGTATAGGATATTGGTCACAATTTCTTTTCCAACATTTTGAAACATCAAATTCTTCACCTTCCCTTATAGGACCCAGTGAATCTTCTAGATAAATATCAACATCTGATCTTCTAGATTGATTAGGTCTGGTTTGTTGTTTGAACAAACCAAATTCCAACTTAGCTTGTGTGTATCTGTCAACATTGGGAGCATATTTGTTGATTCTCCCACCTCAGTTGACAAAGAAATGTTGCTTTGCAAATTACTTTGCATCATTTCTTCATAGTAAGTATAATATGCCCTAAACCAACCAAGAATAGTGTTTGACTTTTTTTTTCGGGCACTGCTTTTCCACAGGCTTTTAAGAAGCAGTACTTCAAAAGAAACAATTTGTACCGTGGATTGTAACATCTCAAAAATCCTAATTTAGGGGAATAGAATGAAAATAAGTGGGAGAATAGTTTTGGGCATGTTTGCATGAGGGAAAATTTTATTTAAGCATGTTTTGTGAATTTTCATCCAAGGTAACAATGCATTTACATGAAAACAGAAAATTGTAAGAACTTTTTAGAAAATAATAGAGCATACAAATCCTGAAAATTTTACATAAGAAACTATACAGTCTCATAAGACTTCACAAAAAAATTTATAAATTTTGGAGCTATATTTCTATATTTAAGAATTCCCTCAAACCCTCATCCTTTTCTTTTTAAAATCCTGAATTAAACTCCTCTCTCCTCTTGCTGATGTGTGGGACCCACATGTCAGGGCCTTTCTTCCAGCTTGCGCTGCCATCCCCTCTGCCCTGTAGCAGTGTCAGACCCCACCCATGCCGACGCTGTTGTCACCCTCGCACGCCCACGGGAGGAGACCGCGTTCGCCCGGTCTCACCTGGCCCACCCACCATTTCTCTCCTCCTGGGTCTCGTCGCCGCGCAAGATAATCGTGAGAACCCGAGCCGCCTACATTTTTCTCATCACTGTTCTCATCTCCATCTCGCTACTTGAAGGTCTCGCTTGTGTGTAAAAACACTTCACTTCCATTGCCATTTCCATTTCTCCTGTCCTCGGTAAGTTTCATCCACTATAGCGCCTGGAACACTTCATGTCCCAAGCTTCGGTGCTCGTGCTCTGCCGAAGCTGTGGATATCATGGGGATATGCTCTAGATCTTAGGATGATGTGACAATTGGCAATGGCGTTAACGGTTTATCGTTTCACGTGTTTTCGGCAAAGTTGCGGTGTCACAAGCTTGAGCGGTCTCGACCAAGCCTAACCGGCAATCGAGATCGCCTAAGGGCGGTCCGACCGGCCATAGCGGCGGTCCGACCGGCCAACTTCAGAAAGTGTGGATTGAGCTGGGCCAAAAATAGAGGGTGTAGGCAAGAGAGGAGATTCTATTGCACTTGGTCCCATAATTTTTGGAGTCTCCAGTCAAAAGTTCTATTGGATTGAAAATTCCAGTAGGTTTCAGAATTTCAGAGGTTGAAATTGGCTAAATCATAACTGGCGGTCTGACCGGCCAATAGGTGGCAGTCAGACCGGCCAGGGTGGGCGGTCAGACCGGCCCTAGGGGCGGTCTGATCGGTTTTCACTTTGATCATCGGCCTTCGTGGCGGCGATGTTCGGTTGTTAGGTTAAAGTCATGAGTTTCAGTGCATAATTTTTGCATGATGCATGTTTTGACTAGCATGGGTCAAGTTGTGAAGAACTTGTTCCCAAATTCGGTTTACTTGTCTATTGTTGTGCAGGTTGCTTGGTGGTTAACGACGGTCAACGGCGGGGATGATCGGGACTAGGCTTGGAGAGCTGAGGTCCATAACGATCGACGATGCCGGGTGAGGTCAATGTACTCAAGCGTGGTGCAAGATGGACAAGGGTGACCTATTGGCTAATCCGAGGCGCAAGATGGCGCAAGGTGTAGCTAATTAGGTCAAGAGGTGTTAAAAACGGCGCATTAAAATGTGTGCGTATGTGTCCCGTTTATTTTAGGCCTTAACGGGAGCCCAATTGAGTCAAACTTCTAGAAGGTCTAAGCCTTTACTATAAATAGGTGAGGGAGGTGGCTGCACCTCCGCTTCGTCTCTTTTACTATTTGAAACCCTAATTTTCTTAGGGAGAGCTTTTGTGGAGGCTAGGGTTCTAGAGATTTTGATGTTATTTTCGTACTCTTGGATTGAGCATTGTCCTCCATTGATGGAGTGGCTGTAAGCCCATATCATATCAAATCAATCAAAGGAAAGTTTGATCATGTCTTGGCTCTTTGCGTTCTTTCTCTATATTTGATGATTTTGAGTCTTTCTTTGATCCGCTAGTTTTTGATTGAATTCTTCACGTGATCTAGCTTGTTGTGACATGTGGGAACATATCTAGAATCATCTTGATCATCAATCACCCAAGAGCAAGTTTTTGGATCTAGTTTTCGTTTTGACTCGGTTTTGAACCCTTCTTTAATCAAACGGAAAAGGATCGTTATTCTTCCAAGAATTATCATAATATTCGATTGGAATAGCTTCCTGACATCATAGAGAAGGTGTGTTCCAAGTTTTATCAAGTTTGGAGTTGTAGATCAAAAGTTTCATCTATTTGCAACTTCGTCATCGGGGCTGTTTTGTTCTGTTCTTCAGGCCGGCGGTCAGACCGGCCAGGGTCACCGGTTTGATCTTTGGTTGTTTTGCTTCGGGGGTTAGGCTGGATTCAATACTAGTCTTCCACTGTACTGGTATATTGATCTTCATAGCTTTCATAACTACTGGAGTGAAATTTGTGTTGAATCTATTATTTGTGAAAAAGTGAGTATGCTCCTATTCACCCCCCTCTAGTCGCCTTTTCGGTCCAATAGAAACACAAATGCATCCTGGTTAGCCAAGCCCTCGACATGCGTGTCAGTTCGCATCATTTGGATCACTCAATCACCTCTTCACTTCCCTGTTCTTTGAGTGCAGTGTAGCGTTGTAATGGGACCTTCCTCACCTCTGGCACCAAGGTAGCCGCAAAGGATCATCAAGCTCGGTGAGTCCCGATCGACTTTGTGTTCGGTTTGAGCATCGCCTCATCTCACTAAACCTCCTTGCACCACCCATTTCAGCTACCATCGCCACACAGGGTTACATCGTGAACCTCTCTGTCCCCGCCTCCGCCATCAACGAAAATGCCTCTCCGGTGAGTCCTTGACCCCACCGAGGCTAATTTCTTCATCTATGAGTCCCCATGAAGCTGTGCATGTACCTTGTTTCAGCTAATTTCCACCGAGAAGACTTGTCATCGTGAAGCTTGTCGTCGTCGTCTCTGCTCATCCTCGTGATTGTGGTAAGCTACTAGAGCATAAACCTCCTTTAATTTGGATAGTGTAGTGTGTTTGTGCCATAATCGTTAGTGAGGCCCATGGTGCCGCCGTGCGATGTTGCCGTCGGTTCGCCTCAGGTGACCCTAGGGCCCCGAGCCACACCTAAACCCTTTGCAACAGCACCTTAAGCCAATTTGAGCCCCAATGCCACCTTGTGTTAGCCCATGGTGCGAGTACCATGTTCACCCGAGGCTTCTCACCGCCACTCGCCGTCGCACCACCGATTTCGTACACCTCTCCAACCACCTTCACCTCTTCTAGCATCGCATTAGACCCCTCTACCAATTTCTGGGCTTCCCCGAGCTTTTCCACACGTGCCTTGCCGCCGGCAAGCTTCTCCTCCTCTCGGCCTCGCGTGCTTGCTATTTGCTTCTCTCTCTCTCTGTGTGTGCCAGCGGGACACACGTTGTTGGGGGATTAGTTAGCGCTAGATAACGATACTTAAACATACTAAGTCAATGACAGGTTGAAAAGGTAATAAAAAATATAATTTTAAACATGTTTAGTAAATGAGTCAATGATATGTGGGACCACACACTATTCTCAGTTTTAAAACACGTTTTAAACCCCGAGAAACTATCAGGTGGACTCAATCATCAGATAATTAAAAATCAAAGTAGGTTTACTCATTTAGTTAATTAATAATGAGTCTATTACATGTGGGATCACCTCTATTTTATAAATAAAATCAAAGAAAATAAAATATAAGTCACTGACAAGTAGGACCCACTTGTAAGTTAATAAAAATCTGTAAAAATGAGAAAAAAACTACTTTTAGTTCAGAGGAAAATACATTTTAGTTACTGGAAAGCGTAAGCCTCAGTAGAACTCATAGGAAAATATATTTTCTCTGTTGGAAAGTATAAATCTCAGAAAATACGCCTTCGACGTGAGCCTTTTTTTATTTCTAGAATTTTCAAACTGGTGCAAATTAAAACGTTAATAAATTTTGCATACAAACTCCAAATTGAATAAAACTTTTTTTTATAAATTCATCTAAAATCATTCTCTAGATGAATATGCAAAATATTTGGATTTTATTACTGTTTAAATTATTTGGCTATATTTAATTTACTTTTGGCTCTTTTGATTAGGCGTTGATTGTTCGAGCGAATTTTACAATGATCATCCATCCTCATATTCAGAGCAACCAGAGCAAGGCAAGTACCCCCTTTGACCATGTTAATCCTACTAGTTTTAATTATTTTACTTCTTTTTGCAAAATCTATTATGCATGCGTGTATGCTTGTTTAAAATTGCTATCTTTAGGGATAACGGTAGCTACGATCCCATTCGATGCATGATCCTCCTTGAAATATTGATATCCTTATTGTTTTAGCTATTAAGGTATGGTTTATACAATGAATGATGTCAAATTGGGTTTTTCAAATGCGAATGTAGCATAAATGCTTAGCCTGGCTTAGTCTTTATTAAAATTAGAAAAATGGATGACATGTTGAATATGAGTTTGGAAGAATTTGAAATGATGGTCCATAGGGGTTTACCTCTATTATTTTTTATAAAAATAAAAATAGAAAACTTAGTTTTTGACGTGGACGAGTTATATTATAACCTGAGAAGTGTGAGACGTGTATCTCACAAGTAGATAGGGGGAGATCCTCGCCTAGGTCATTTAAGGACCAAACACCGGTATATCCGACCTAAGTGTAAGTATACAACCACGTGTACTGGTATGGGACGGCCTTAGCTAATTAAGTCATTGAAAACTAGCCTTACGCGTTGGTAGGTCGTAGTAGTGCGAGCATGACCGGTGTAGGCATGTTCGAAGTGGCTCCGTTCACCGTGGTGTTGGGCACAATACTTGCCGACACAATGGTGAATGCATCACTGAGACGGGGGTGTATCTAGTTGAAGTGAGGGTGTTCATTCAATGGGCTAGTACAAGGTTAGGACTGGGTGGTGTAAATGCTTCGATGCGTGCTCTAGACCGCTTACCAAAGGTTAGTGAGCGGTGGTATCGATGGATGCAGAACAAACAAGAGAATTTGTGTGTTGTGGGTAAAGTTGTACCCCTCTACAAACTGTAAATATCTTTAAATAGCCGTGCTTACAGTGATGAGCGTGCTAAGTGTAGTATTGCCATGTATAGTCTTGGTTTTCATAAAAATAGTTTTATCAGAAAATGTGGGAAATGATTTATTGGTTTATATTTGAGTTGAGTCCATGTTTATGGCTGAAAATAAGATGTTGCTTGTAGCCAAGGAGGGTTGCGAGTTGTTATTTATTCAATTACTTACTTGTTGTCCTTTATCTATTTAACCGCTCTTTAAATTTTCGTTGCAAGATACTACATATTGATATTGGAAATAAAATTTGCTTAATGTTGAAAACAACCTGTAGCATAGAGCCTCTTGTTAGCCTTGTATTTATACAAATTTTATGATACACTACAAGTCTTACTAAGTACGCAATATACTCAATCTTGCTTAAATTGTTGTTCAGACTTAGAGGGTGAGCCTACGCCGGACAACGCTTTCTTTGCACCCAGTACCGAAGGGTTTGGTGATGGGGCTTTCTAGGACTCGTCTTTTGTTAGTTGCCTGAGGGTTCGGATGGGCATACCACTGGACTATTTTGGTTTATTTACTATGCTTTTTGCTGCACTCTATTGATACTTGAGTTTTATTCAGCCAGTCGGCCCATGTAATGTAAAGTTTGTAATTGCTTAAGTTATGTACCATATTTTTATTCAGTTTGTATGTATGTATGTATGGATGTGTATGCTATCGTTGTGGATGTGTGTACTAGCCACTGATCATGGGACTAGTACGGTACACACACAAGAGCTTCGGGTATTCAAAGCCTGGGGTCCGACATGGATCCAATAGCGATCTGACCAAAAGAATTTTGTTTGGTTCAACCCAATATTTATCGAACTTTGCCTTCATATCATTACACAACACCTTTAAGAAAGCATCACTTTGATTTTTGTCATTAAGAAGTAGTTCTCGTATCCCTAAAACCTCTTGTCAAACTTATAAGCTGCTAGAAAATTATGCATTAAGAAAACCTTTGTTACTTCAACAAAATTCTGTAGGAATTTACGAACTCTCTCTCTACAAAACCAATTGTTGAAGGTTAGGTGCTTCAATGTTTTGTTCATTAGCCTAGCGAGTCAAGGCATCCTTACACCTTAGAGCTTCAACAAGCATGTCATCGGTAGAGTTCCATCTTGTGCAAACATCCAGAGTGAATCCTTTCTTAGGTTCAAGACCAAATTGTTGTAGAATAGTGTTGAAAATTCACAATCGAGATACAAACAAGGTGATATGCTTAGCAAAATACCTACCGGGCTCAATGATATGCTCGATTGTAGAAATTACATCTTGGACAATCAACTTAAGAATGTGCGCAATGCATCTAACATGGAGATATTCGCCTCCATAAGGCAAACTGTCTAGAGTTATGCCAGTAGTCTTGTTACAGAAACAATATTTGATGTGGCGTTATCTATAGTAAAGGCAAAAACTATGCCGGGTAGGTCCCGGTCATAGAGGCATTCCATAATTGTACTATGAATTGCAAAGTAGCATGAGGATGCGGGACATTTTTGAAATCGATTGTATGCTTGTGCAAATTGAATTCTTCATCTACATAATGTGCAGTAAGATAAATGTACCAAGCTCCTGGACTTATGCCCACATATCAGTGGTGAAGCTAACCAAAGAGTTTGATTTGGCAAAGCTATTTGTAATATTTTTCTTCTCATCTTCATACACATATATGCAATCATCTCTAAGTGTTTGTCGACCATGAACATGAAGACTTGGGTGGTCTGACTTCATCATCCGCTTGAAGAATCTATTCTCAATCTTCTTGAAGGGAACATTTGCAGTGATCCAAAACTTAGTCATAAAATCCCGTGTAAGTGTTGGATCCACCACAAAACCGCACACATCTCCAGTGGATGAACTTCTGGTAAAAATCAAATTTTGATCAATATCTTGTGGAAATTCCTGGCACGCTTATAAGATGTGGCGCTTAGGATGGCATAGTGAATGCCTCTTTCTCAAGGTAGCTCCTGGACATGGTTCCACACATGAGATCTTTTCTTGCTGTTAGGATTGGTGCCTTGCGTGACTTCATCGGTTCCTTCACAAAGTACTAGATCAACAATTTCGCTATTAGACATTCTATCAGATCACCTATATATAAAATAATGTTGTGGTAATGTCACAAGCTATGCAAATGATCTATTAACTGATTAAACTCTAGAGAGAAAAACAAAGAAAACATCACCAAGAAGAAGGATAAGAAACAAAAAGGATAAATGTCAATCATGAACCAAATCCGGTTAATTCAAATGGCAGGCAATTAGTAATAAAGACTGTGTGTGTAAATAAAAGGAAAAATAATAACAATAAGCAAAAGGCCACGTGTGCACAATAAGTAAATCATGTAAGCTTTGGTTTACAAATGTGATTTGTTCCGGTTGAAGTTCTTACCTTAAATAAATACACTCACCAAATATTGAGAGGTAAGCCTTAAAGTACAGTATTTTAACCAGTGATAATAACAATGTTCCGATTTCTACAAATCAAACCATACAGTTCCTAGTTCCTACCAACACAAACTACCTCAAATTGATCAACATAACAAATATTCAAATACAAGCATTCATCATCTACAAAATATCAAAATGACATAGCTCGGGAATATCCTCCATGCCCAAGAGACCAAACAAGTACCTCGAATACGAGGCAGTTGAGGAGAAACTGGACAGCGGGGAAGAAAACGACGAGGAAGGGGAGCACAGTGAAGTCGTCATAAGCCGGGTAGCCCTCCACCTCCTAGCTCAATAGTGACGACCCTAAGAGGAGCTCCTTGCGCATGAACTGCAGACCGCCACTGGTACGAGTAGAGGTCATCGTCGCCGTCATCGCATTGGCGTGAGCTAGGGTTTCTGTCGTGGCTGTCGCTGGAGAACGTCGAGTGAGTAGTGACTAGAGTCCAATGGGTCCAATGGATATTGGAGCATTCGGTATTTCTATCCAAATGGGTCTAATGCTTATTGGACCTCATGGTGATGGATGCCCACGTCCAAATAGGCCCTATCCAATTAAGTCGAAAGCAGGCTAGTCCAATTGGACTTTGGACAACCCAGATCCAATCCCACCTCTATATATAGTATTTCATTTGTGCCAGGTGGAATTTGGGAACTTGATGGTTTGTGGGCAGCTGGTTGCCTCAAGATTTGTGTTGCCAGCTGATAGCACGATTGGGAAAGGATCCAACTTGTTTTTCTATAGGGAGGAGTGTGCCCTTCATTCTGTTAATTTTTAATATCTTTTGAGCAGGGAAAACGCTACCGGTAGGGGGGATTTCGGAGGGTAGCAATAGGACCAGTAACCGCGCTTATCAGTTTTTTTGGGAATTTTTCAGACAAATTTTTCGAATTACACTTTGAAACTACGAATTTCTAACGACTGGGATGGCCCGAAAATGGCCGAATTTGAAAATTTTGGCTAAATTTCACTGATAATTCCAAACAACCTCGATAGAGCTATGCTCCAAAGCCAAACATTCTAGGCTCCCATTTATGTAACTAGATCTGTCACAAATCTCCATTTATAAACTAATCCACCCCCAAACAACAACCCAAAACCCAAAATACCCAACTGAAAAACGTTGGAATAGATGAATATCTCACCTGCTGGTATTTCCTCAGCCGGCGCCCATCGACGGTCTCGATCATGAACTCCGTTGAGAAGATGTTGGTGAGCTTGGCTCTGTAGCCGCCGATGGACCTCACGGCCCCGGGGGGAAGAGAAGCCCCCGAAGGACCTCACTGCCGGGGGGAGAGGAGCCACCGATGGATCTCAAGGCCAGGGGGGAAGAGGAGCTACCGAAGGACCTCACAGCCAGGGGAAGAGGAGCCGCCGAAGGCTGCGCGTTGGTGGGAGGAGACCACTCGCACCCCAGCCTTGCTGCGGCAAGAGGGCCACACGCGTCTCGCCAGTCCTCCACCACGCCGCCGAAATCGCTCGCACGCGCAGACGACTTGGAGTTAGGGCGAATGCTTCGACGGGAGAGGAAGAGAGGAGAAGAAGGCCGTTCGGCTGGGCTGGGCTTTGAATCTGGGTCAATTTTTTTTGCCCAATACTGTGCATTACCGGGCCCCACCGATAAGGCCTAAAATCACTGGTAATCGCCAAAATTTCGATGAATACATTTTCACTGCTTTTGAGTTCCTGAATACAACTCTCTGCCAACACTTTATGGCCTCTAAGATACAACTTTAATCACTATAAAAGTAAACTGTTAAAACACTAACCGCTTCCTAACACTATATATAAAGCAATAGTGATAAAATGAAAACACTAATTAACCGTGTAATTATCATGTAGCTAGCTAGCTAATAATCTAAATACATTTTGTATACTAGTATTCTCATTTGAAAAGGTTTGTCTATAACTTACCAAAATAACTTATATTTGGCAAGGCGCGAGCATATTTTTACTTCTCTGATTCAGCGAGGAGAGAACCATCACCAAGCTAGTTGTCAGCGCCAAATTAAAAGCCCACGGCCGGTATGCCCTCCTCATCAGCAAAAACAAACAAGAAAAACCACAAAATCACAAAATAAGGCTCTCCTACACAGAAGGTACATGGATGCCTACTTTTTCTTCTTTTTCTAGCTCATCCACCACCTCACTCTCACTGATCCTGTCTCAGTCTCTCTCTCTCTCTCTCTCTCTCTCTCTCTCTCTCTCTGATTCCAATGAGGAGGACCCTTAGCTAGCTCTCTCCACTACCTCCAAGCCCCTATCAAACACAACCTTTAGCCACACCAGAAGAAAAATACAAGGCACAAGGGAAAGGAAAAAAAAACAAGAACCAAACCCTAGAGCAGGACACACTTTCTCCAGAGAGCTAGCCAGGTAATTAACATCACCGGCCACCCACCATGATCTTCCCCCCTGCCTTCCTGGATTCCTCAAGCTGGAATGATAACCAGGTAATTTTCAGTCATCTTCCCTTTCTTTTCCCGGGATTTTATTCACTCTCTTTTGCACAAGCACACACAGATAAAAGGAGAAAGTTGTAGCAATATCAAAACTGAAAAGGAAGAGAATACTAGGGCTAGCTAAATATTCTGATCCAAAACACTATCTTGGTATATACTTGGCCAAATTTCTGGCCTGAATTCTGGCTCTTGTTTGCTTCCATCTTATCTTTGATTCTTGATGCATCTCTAATTCGATTTTCAGCAGCACGTCCACCACCAGGTTGCGGCCAGCGGCGGCGACGGCAATCATGAGCTTCTGCAGCCATCAATCATGCCGGGAGCGCTCCCCGAAGGCGACGGCGGCGGACCGGTGGGACCGGCGAAGCCGATGTCGATGTCTGAGCGGGCTCGGATGGCGAGGATCCCGCTGCCGGAGCCGGGGCTCAAGTGCCCCCGCTGCGAGTCCACCAACACCAAGTTCTGCTACTTCAACAATTACTCGCTCTCGCAGCCGCGCCACTTCTGCCGCGCCTGCCGCCGCTACTGGACGCGCGGCGGCGCGCTCCGCAACGTGCCGGTGGGCGGCGGCTACCGCCGCCACGCCAAGCGCGCGAAGCCCAAGCAGGCGGCAGCCTCGGGGGCACCATCGGCCACCGCCGCCGCATCGGGGCCAGCTGGATCGACGACGTCGCCCACTTGCACCACGGCCAACGCGCAGGCTCTCCCGGCGATGCTAAGCAGCAACCTGTCCATCCTGCCGCCGCTGCTCCGCCTAGCCGACTTCGACGACATGAGCCTCGGTTCTACGTTCTCCAGGATGGGGAAGCCGTCCGTCGACGCGGCGGGCTGCTACTATGTCGGCGGTGGGAGTGGTGGCGCCGCCGCCGCCTCCGGGCTCGAGCAATGGAGAGTGCAGCAGATGCAAAGCTTCCCGTTCTTGCATGCAATGGACCAGGCTGCGATGGCGCCAGCGCCGGCAATGGCAACGCCGGGCATGTTCCATTTAGGTTTAGATGGAGATGGCCGTGGCGGCGGCGGCGTCCACGGCGAAGACGGAGGAGAGCTTCATGTGATGCCATCAAAGAGGGAAGGCTACCCAAGAGGAGGCATGTATGGTGATCACCTCACTGGCTACCCTTCCTATTCCAACACTACGACAGGTAACCACCTCTTGTAATGAGCTTAATTGCGAGCTGCAATTAATCCTATAATTAGCTAGATATGTGATGCTATTGTGACACAGAAAAAGGCTAGCCTTTTCATTTGCAATGTTTCAAGAACTGGAGGAGAGGCAGGATGGAGCCGTGTGTTTAATTGATCATGCACAATTAATTATTATTACTAGCTAGTTTAGCTCGCATGATCACTTGCTATGTTTCTTGTTTTTTTAGGTTTTCTGGCGCATTTGGGGGGTGAAGTTATGTGTATTGTGTACCGCTGTTCTTCATTTTGTTCATGGAAAACTCCTATTAATATATGTCAATTCTCCTATACATAGTCCTCTCTCTCCATGCATGCAAGATATGCGTGCGTTTCTGTTTGTATGGCTTTCCGTGATCCAAAATTGCGACTACCGACTTTGCCTGATGCAATCGAGCAACTGGTGCAACTGAATTGAGTTAGCAATAAACCGATGAAATTCAGTTAATTTGATATAGGAGCAAGCCAAGATACATGTATAGGCAGATAAAATGAAACTGAAGATAGATGGCATGCATTCAAAATGCATGCACGCATAAAGCATATATGCGTGCCTGGTGCATATAATATATATATATATAGTGTATAAATTTGAGGTAGATAGCATGGAATACCAGGGATGGATAAATACATATATCGATTAATTATTTTGTAGGGTATGTATGTATTTCCCATTAGCCTTACATATGTTAATCTCTACTGCTGGCGTAGCATTGCATCGCAATGTTAATTACGTCTGCAAAAGGGTGTAGTCAAAGAGCCGAGAGGCCCATTCAAAAGTAAGGCTCTTTAGTTTTTACCTTTTCCTTTTTTTTCTCCTTTTACAGTGATAGAACGTACTAAAGCGTGAAGATATCTCACAGATGGATCGATCTTTTGTGTTTCTCAATTCTCACGAGGACCATTAATTTTGATCAGCTAGCTAGGTAGCTTAATTGATATATCTAGCATGCTTCTTCTCTCCAAGTCTAGTTTCAATTGATAAATCCATCTACTAGCTAGTACTTGTCTGAGATATATGATGGCTAGCAAATTGAGATCAAGCACATACATGTACACTGGCAACTAAGAATACGAATGACAATTAAGGTGCTCCAAGGCATTTCTACACACATCATATATATATATATATATGCTAGCTAGGACTAGGAGTATATATACATACAAATGGGAGAAGACAAGAGTTAAGATCAGCTAGCTAAAAGGCACTGCATTCGTGTGTATATATGATATGTACACGTAAGCTAAGCCAGAGCTAGGCAATCTATTCTTACAATGATTCTCGAGTAGTCTACTATATATGGAAGCGAGCATTAGCTAGGACGCGCGAGGAGAGATGCATGCGTGAGAATGGCTAGGTAGGTAGGTACAGGCAGCTAGCTAGCTCCATTATCAGTCACATAGAAGTTTGAGAACACTGAGAAAGAGAAGGAACAAGTGCCTGTGTGGCTGTGTTTTACAGGAGAGATCGATGTAGGAGCGATATGGGTGAAACGTTGTGCCCAAAAGCACAAGCTGGCAAGAATGCTGCTACAGAAAAGTGAGAGAAGCGTACGAAAGAATGTAGAGAGAGAGAGAGAGAGAGCTGGCTACAAGGGAGATGAAAGAGAGGAGAGAAAGGGAGAGAGAGAGCTATAAGCTAGGGAGATGAAAGATAGGAGAGGAGGCCATGGGAGAGAAGGTAGCATGCATGCATGCAGCTAAGCTAGCTAGGGTTAATACGCATGGATGGTAATGCGTACTGGAATGGTCCGATCGAGCTAGCTAGATAGATGGATGTGGAATTGTTGCGTTGCATTGATATGCGCATGTTACTCGGAGGGAATCAGATTCTCCCTGCTAACTTTGCTTTGCCTTGCTTTGCTTTGCTTTGCCTTGCTTTCTCGAAGGCCTAGGCCTTAGCCCCCTCCCAGTTCTGTTCTCCCCTTTGGGAGAATAAAGCCACCATGCACATGCACTGACCGCGCGAGATCGATGCACACTACTACTACTACTACTACACGCCCTCTCTCCTCTCCTCTCCTCTCCTCTCCTACTATGAGAGAGAGACGCTATGAGAGAGTGTGTGTAAAATTCAGAGAGAGATAGAGAGAGACGCTATGAGAGAGTGTGTGTAAAATTCAGAGAGAGAGAGAGAGAGAGAGAGTCTAGTGTAACATATGGATTCCTTTGTTCAGTACTTCCTTTTTGGATTCTTGAGGAATGATTTAACCCATGCATCGATCGATCTGCATGTTGCATCCGAGATAGATCGATGTAACATATGGGGTATTCTTTAAGGTATCTCATAGCCATGCATCGATCACACACATGTGTGGCTAGCAGGACTGCATGCAAGCCTAGCTTGGTGATGGCGTCAGTTCGCATGGAATATATATATATATATATATATATATATATATATTCCACTGCACAAACTAGCTGGTTTGTTAGGTATCTATGGAAAAGACGTCATTTCCAAACAGGGGATCGGACTAAGACTAGATAAATGGAAGAAAAGGTGGAACCAGCCAGAAAAGCATACAGGATTATTAATTCCGACAGAGAGATTGTGTCGTTTCCAATTGTTAAATCCCCAGGAAATTCGTTCGATCGGGGCCTCTTTAGATTGAACGAAAAACAAAGGAGTTTGGGAGGAGTCCATTCCTATGTGGTGGAGCATTGGGTTCAAAGGAAATCCAAGAGGATTCCTTTGAAATTCCTACGGAATGACGTGCTTAATTTTCATGGGAAATTTGGAGGAAAACAAACGTCCACTCAAACTTAGCTACCTCTTGGAAATTTCTTTTTCAGTCTATGACAACCATGACAATCACCAAAATCCATGTGTTTTTCCCGTGGTCCAACCAACCAACCAACAATATAGGCCGGATCAAAAGTGAAATAAATACTTGTCTAGCTAGCTCTAAGAAGTAGAAGGATTGACTGATTATACATGAGAGAATTAATGACAAGTGCTTCAGTACTCAAAGAAAGAAAGAAAGGAGAGAGAGAGAGAGTCGGAGTCGGAGACGACGCACCAGGCCTGAAGCACCCGTGGGGCCAGGCCGAACTGGGCTGCAAATCTCTCTAGCTGGACCTAACGCTCGAGCCATACTCGGTTCCTGGGCTGCTGCTCCTGGAAACAATCAGGATCCCTCATCGTCTCTCTCACGTCGTAGCTCATAAATGTTTGGGGGTGTCAGTGTCATTGGATTGACACTTAAAGGTCCACAAAGTGACTGATTTTTTTTTAAAAAAAAAAACATTCGAATGCTGTGTAGTCAATCCCTATTGTTATTGCTGCTGCTGCGGCGGAGTATTGTGCACCAGTTACCACGATGGATTCCATGTACACCTCCGTAGCCATTCTAAGATGAGATGGAACCGTATTGAGTTGATTGCTCTAATTTGTTCCGATTCCTGGGCACGTCTGATGAAAGCAACCGAGCGAATCGAATCGAATCGAATTGAATTGAAATCCATACGATACGTACAATTCCCCCAATCAACTCAATGCGGTTCCATACTCAGTCCTCCAATCTCCGTAGGCGTCCCGTCCCGCTAGATCATCGACCTCTTCTCCGGTTCTTCCCTTCTCCTCCCAAATACAAGAAAGAACCCCCAGCTAATCTCCTCGCAAAATCCCATCCAAGCTTGCATTTTTAACGTATTGGTTGCGATATATCCACCATGTCCATCCGCAAGGCGCTCGGCGCGGTCAAGGACCAGACCAGCATCGGCATCGCCAAGGTCTCCAGCGCCGTCGCGCCGGACCTCGACGTCGCCATCGTCAGGGCCACTGCCCACGACGACGGCCCCTCCGAAGACCGCCACGTCCGCGAGGTACTCCACCTCACCTCCCACTCCCGCGCCTACGTCTCCTCCTGTCCCGCCGCCTCGCCAAAACCCGCGACTACGTCGTCGCCGCCAAGTGCCTCGCCCTGCTCCACCGCCTCGTCGCCGACGGCGACCCGCACTTCAGGCACGAGATCCTCCGCCCCGCCGGCCGCCGCGGCGCGCCCGTTCTCGCGCTCCTCTACGACTTCCGCGACGAGGCCCACTCCGCGTCCTGGGACCACTCGGCGTTCGTCCGCGCCTACGCGCTCTACCTCGACGAACGCGTCCGCTACCTACTCTCCCTCCTCCCCGCCCCGCGCACCGTGCGCTTCGCCGACGACTATGCTATTGCTACAGCCGGCAGCGTGTCGCCGGTGCCCTCGACGACGACGTCGGTGCACGACATGGACCCCGAGGGGCTCCTGGGTCGCGCGCGCCAGCTTCGCCAGCTGCTCGCCCGCGTCCTCGCCTGCCGCCCGTCGGGCGCGGCCAGGGACAGCCGCGTCGTGCTCGCCACGCTCTACTCCGTGATCAGGAGAGCGCCCAGCTCTACGCCGACGTCTCCGTTGTGCTCGCTGTCCTCCTCGACCGCTTCTTCGACATGGAGTACCCCGACTGCGTCAAGGCCTTCGAGGCCTACGTCAGCACCGCCAGGCTGATCGACGACCTCCTCGCCTTCTACAGCTGGTGCAACCACGTCGGCGTCGCGCGGCCGTCCGACTACCCGGAGGTGAAGCGCGTCGACGAGAAGCTCCTCGAGACGCTGGAGCAGTTCACGCGGGAGCGTGGCAGGGCAGGCCAGACCTCGCCGCCGCCGCCGCCACGACAGCAGGCGCAGCAGCCTGTCCAAGAACCTGCCCGAAGCGACGAGCCCGCCGAGTACGACATGAACGGCATCAGGGCGCTCCCGGCGCCAGAGCATTACATCGCTGCTCCTGCGCGATCGGTGCCGGAGAAAGCTGCGCCAGTGGCCAAGAAGACACCTGATCAGGCGGCTCAGAGTGTTAGCGATACAGTTAGGATTCCCTATTGTTACGGCTGTCCATCGGCTCTCTACTCATCATGCCTTGATTATAGGATGGTTAGTGGTGGGATGAGTCACGGTTGTTGTATTTAACCCCAACTGCATGTAATGCAAAGTGTGCTGTGTTTTCTCCCCATTACCTCACTCTTACATGGTATCAGACTTCTTCCGATCCTCTTTTTCATCCTTCCGCTGCCCAGGCCATGGCGAGCCCGCCTGGCTCAGTGTCCCCCGTCGGCACCAATCCTTTCGCCGGCGCTGCTGAACCCGTCCCTCCCCCGGCCTCCACCATTGTTCTCCTCAACATCCACAGCCATGTTCCTGTCATTCTTTCCACCGATGAGGGCAACTTCAGACAATGGCGATCTTTCTTTGAGCTCACATTCAAGAAATTTGGCCTTGTCAACCACATCGATGGCACCATAGACGCGGCCGCCATGCTCGACGATCCCGAATGGTTGCAGGTGGATTCCTGCGTCGTCTCGTGGCTCTACTCCACGGTGTCCAAGGACATCTGGAACGATGTCTACAAACCACGCAGCACCGCCTACACCGCGTGGACCGCCATCACCAACCAGTTCCTCGACAACAGCCTCCAGCGCGCCGTCTACGCCCAGCAGGAGTTCCACAGCCTGTTTCAAGGAGACATGTCCATTGGCGAATACTGTAGCCGCCTCAAACGCCTCTCCGACACCCTCTTCGACTGCGGTGCTGCCGTCTCCGACCCGGCACTCGTCATCAACACGCTTCGCGGACTGAACAACAAGTTCAGTCAAGCCATCGCCGTGTTGTCCACCATGTCGCCGCCGCCGACGTTCCTCTACACCAAATCTTACTTGCTGCAGGAAGAACACCGCATCAAACACTCTCTACAGATGGAGGCCCAGACAGCCCTCCTTGCGGCGCGCGACACCTCCACCAGGTCTGCGCCATCACCTCCCCTGACCAGCGGCTCCAACGGTGGTAACCGCGGTGATCGTCGCAACAAGCGCAAGACGGACAATCGTCCGCGTCAGTCCGCGCCTGGTGGCAACCCCGCGCCCCTGCCGCAGTGGGCATCCTCCCACAATCCCTGGCAGGGGGTTGTTCAGGCTTGGCCACTCAACGCCTGGCGGCCCGGTGTCCTCGCTCCTCGCCCCGGCGTCAACCCTCCTGCTGCCATGGCGGCTCTCGCCGCGCCGCCGCCACAGCATGACGCCGGTGTCCTTCCACCCGCCCTCTACTCCGCGCTCAACGGGATGTCCCTCAACAACCCTGCCGGCGGTGGTGGTGACTGGTTCATGGACACGGGTGCCTCCTCGCACATGGCATCACATCCTGGTATTCTCACATCCTGCTCTCCCTCTACTGTCCCTCGTAAGATCATTGTCGGCAACGGTGATCTCATGTCCTCTACGTCCACTGGACACACCTCTATTCACACTTCCTCCTCTTCACCTTTACATTTACACAATATTCTCATTGCTCCTCAATTAGTCAAGAATCTCATATCTGTTCGTGCTCTAACTCGCGATAATTCTGTGTCTGTGGAATTTGACCCCTGGGGTTTCTCCATTAAGGATCTTCGGACCAGAATGGTACTCCTCCGATGTGATTCATCTGGCGAGCTCTACCCTCTACGCACTGCTCGTGGCGCGGCTTCTACTCCATCTACACAGCGCCATCGACCACGCACCGATGAGCCTCTCGCATTCTCTACCGGGCCATCCTGGTCGGTAACCTCCAAAGACTGCTCTCGCGTCGTCGGCCGCTGTTCCTTACCCAGATCCTCACACGTGCCATGCCTGCCGACTTGGTAAACACGTGCGGCTTCCGTTTCAAAAATCCAACCATGTTTCATCCTTTCCCTTTCAACTTTTGCATTGTGATGTATGGACATCGCCAATAATGAGCAACTCCGGATTCAAGTCTTATCTTGTTATTTTAGATGATTTCTCCCATTATGTGTGGACTTTTCCTTTACGACACAAATCCGATGTCCTGCCTACTCTCATCTCCTTCCATGCGTTTGTTGGCACACAGTTCCAGCGTCCCATTCAGTGCCTTCAAACCGACAATGGCAAGGAATTCGACAATGCTGCCTCTCGCGCATTCCTTGCCAAACACGGCATTACACTGCGATTGACTTGCCCCTACACCTCACAGCAAAATGGCCGCGCCGAGCGCATCCTCCGCACGCTCAACGACGGCCTCCGCGCCCTGATGTTCCAGGCCTCTCTTCCTCCGTCGTTCTGGCCTGATGCACTTGCCGCTTCTACATACCTCCTCAATCGCCGACCCTGTCGCCCTCGTCAAAACTCCACACCATTCGAGCTCCTGTTCGGTGTCCCACCTGACTATGCCCATCTGCGAGTATTTGGGTGTCTATGCTATCCCAACACTGCAGCCACCGCCCCGCACAAGTTAGCACCGCGCTCTGCTCGCTGCATCTTCCTGGGGTATCCCCTCGATCAGCGTGGCTACAAGTGCTACAACCCGGACACCAAACGTGTGATAATCTCGCGTCACGTTTATTTCGACGAATCCTGTTTCCCGTTTGCGCAGCTCTCTGATCCAGGTCAACTACCTGCGCCACGGCGACCACCATGCATCCAGGACCTGCTGCCGGTTTCTCCGGCGCGGCGCCAGCGCACTCCTCGGGCACGCCACGCGAATCCTCAACCAACTGCGGGACCGCCTCTACATGCACCTTCGGCGCCATCGGACCCGGACATGCCCACGACGTCGTCGCCATCACCTTCCCCGTCAACTGCTCAAACGCCATCGCCGAATTCCCCGCCGCGATCCACACCAAACACAACTGATCTCACCTCAATGCCAGCAACACCACCACCAGCACCTGCGGCATCACCGACACCAGCGCCTGCAGTGCCCACTCGCCACCACATGGTCACCCGAGCGCGGGACGGCATCCGCGTACCCAACCCGAGGTACGCCCACGTCGCTGCGGCCGCGCCACCCACATCTCCTCCGTCTTCAGTTCGTGCAGCTCTTCGTGACCCGGAGTGGCGTGCGGCGATGCAAGCTGAGTTCGATGCACTGCACGCGAACGGGACGTGGACGCTCGTACCGCGCCCACAGCATGTTAATGTCATCACCGGCAAATGGCTGTTCAAGAACAAACTTCATCCCGATGGATCTCTCGAACGGCGCAAAGCGAGGTGGGTCGTCCGTGGCTTCTCACAACGGCCGGGGGTTGATTTCCATCAAACCTTCTCCCCGGTCGTCAAGCCAACGACGATCCGCACGGTTCTCCACCTCGCCGTCTCACGCGGCTGGCCAGTACACCAGCTGGATGTCAAAAACGCGTTCCTCCATGGCAACCTAGCGGAACGTGTCTACTGCCACCAGCCGGCCGGCTTCGTCGATGCGACTCGACCCGATCACGTCTGCCTTCTTGTGAAATCGCTCTACGGCCTCAAGCAAGCACCACGGGCGTGGTTCCAACGCCTGGGCGCGTACCTGCGCTCCATCGGCCTTGCACCAACCGGTTCCGACTCGTCGCTCTTCGTCTACAAAAACGGCACTGCGTTGGCTTATCTCCTCGTCTATGTCGACGACATTATCCTGACGGCTTCATCCACAGTGCTGCTGCAGCGAATTGTTCATGATCTCTGTCGCGAATTCGCCATCAAGGACCTTGGTGCACTTCGCTTCTTCCTCGGCGTTCAGGTGCGTCGTGACGAACACGGCTTCTTCCTCACACAGGCTCAGTACACGGAGGATATCCTCGATCGCGCCGGCATGACAAACTGCAAGCCTGCCACTACGCCAGTCGACGCCAAGCAGAAGCTGTCTGTCCACGACGGTGATCCAGCAACGGATGCCACATTTTACCGAAGCATCACCGGCGCCTTGCAATACCTGACCCTCACGCGTCCAGACATTGCCTATGCTGTCAATCAGGCATGCTTATACATGCACTCGCCGCGGGCGTCTCACTGGAATCTTGTGAAGCGTATTCTTCGATACCTCCACGGCACCATCGACAGTGGCCTCCGAATCTCAGCCTCTCCGTCGACCGAACTGAAGGCATTCTCTGACGCCGATTGGGCAGGCTGTCCAGACACCAGGCGCTCCACTTCGGGATATTGTGTCTTCCTCGGTGAGTCTCTCGTCTCATGGTCCTCAAAAAGGCAGCCGACAGTGTCGCGCTCTAGCGCCGAAGCCGAGTACAGGGGAGTCGCCAACGCCGCCGCTGAGTGTTGTTGGTTGCGCAATTTACTCCGGGAACTTCATGTCCATGTCGACAAAGCAACTGTGATCTATTGCGATAACATCTCAGCAGTATATCTCTCTGAGAATCCCGTCCATCATCGCCGGACCAAGCACGTTGAGCTTGATATTCATTTTGTCAGAGAAAGAGTGGCCCTTGGTCAGTTCAGAGTTCTGCACATCCCTTCTCAGCATCAACTTGCAGACATAATGACAAAAGGCTTGCCTACACCTTTGTTCCAAGAGTTCAGAGACAGTCTCTGCATTCACAATTCCCATGCATAGACTGAGGGGGGGTGTTAGCGATACAGTTAGGATTCCCTATTGTTACGGCTGTCCACCGGCTCTCTACTCATCATGCCTTGATTATAGGATGGTTAGTGGTGGGATGAGTCACGGTTGTTGTATTTAACCCCAACTGCATGTAATGCAAAGTGTGCTGTGTTTTCTCCCCATTACCTCACTCTTACACAGAGTGACCTGGTCGATCTCAGGGTGCCCGCGGCAACCGCGGACGAGCAGGGCAACAGGCTCGCGCTCGCGCTCTTCTCCGCTACACCTTCGGCAAACGGCACGGACGGCAGCTGGATCGCCTTCCCTTCGGACGACGCCCCCAAGGTGACATCAGCGTGGCAGACGCCGGCCGCGGAGCCCGGGAAGGCGGACTGGGAGCAGGCGCTGGTGGAGACGGCGAGCAACCTGTCACGGCAGAAGGCAGCGATGGGCGGCGGGATGGACCCGCTGCTCCTGAACGGGATGTACGACCAGGGCGCCGTCCGGCAGCAGGTGCGCGAGCAGCGTGGCGCTGCCTGGGCAGGGCGCGGCCACCCCTGTCCTGGCGCTTCCCGCCCCCGACGGCACCGTGCAGACGACCGGGGGCGACCCGTTCTCGGCGTCGCTGGCCGTGCTGCCGCCGTCGTACGTGCAGATGGCGGAGATGGAGAGGAAGCAGGAGCTGCTGGTGCAGGAGCAGCAGATGTGGGAGCAGTACCGGCAGGGCGGCATGCAGGGGCAGGCCGGCCTCAACAGGCTCGCCGGCGGTGGCAATGGCAGCGTGTTTGCGTCGAACACCTCGATGCCGATGCCGTACGGGATGGCCATGGCGTACAACGGAGTCGGTGGCTACTACTAAGTACTAGCTAACCATCTGATCGCTGCTCTTGTCTCCTGATCCTTGGCTTCTTGCCCGTGAATAATACTATCCGCTCTCGAGAGATTCGTCAAGCCTGAACCCTTTTTTTTTACTTGTTTGTTTAGTTTCATACTTGCGTATACAATGCGGTAAAGTAGCGATCATAAGAAGGGTTTTCTTGAGCTCGACCGTGTTTGCGATTTGGAATTTGCATTGCTGAATTTCAGGGTGAGACGAGATGGTTGTGGAACCTGTGATAGTGGTACAACAGTGTCATGATATGATGGTGATTTGCTGTCGGACCCGGATTCTCTAATCCAGAATCATCTGTGAAATCACTGTGCTATTCCCTGGATCAGTAGATAACACTCCACAGGTACATTACTGAATCAAACCATACATGGCGCAAAATTATTTCATTCATTAATTTACACATCAGAGTTTACATAGACCGCTTCGGGCCAATTTTTACAATAAGAGCCGGACATGCCAAATGAATACATTACAAAAGAAAGCGGAAACAACAACTGAAGCAAAGGGGAAGGGTGCATCTCTCCACGTGCAAGTGATCGGGGAACCTCAGACGCCTCGATATTATCTCAAAACTTCGCACAATATAGGAAGCACACAAGAACCGATTTTGAGTCGGCTAGACTGGGGGGAAGACTAGAGCAGCTAAGCACCAAACTATGCTTCAACGATTCCCGGTCTTCGACTTGATCCTTGTTGCAATGATACCCAGGTTCTGCTTCGAGAGTTTGGGGAAAGAGTGAGGATGAGCACAACTACCGTGCTCGCGAGCCAACACACACAGATGCAATAATATACATGCAAGGTGTAACAAGGATGGCTCGGGTTCTTTTATTTGCGTAAAGCGGCAATTATAAATACAGGTATTAGAAGATCCTATCACTTAGCATTTTAACAAAAATATGATTTTGTAAATAGAATGTTTGTGCAATATTACTAACAGCAGAGGCTACCTCCACCTTATGCTTATCTTTGGTTGGGGCTACCCCCATATTTTAACAATGCTGGATACGATGATCCAGGAAAAACTTAAAACCTCAAAGAGGTGAGCCGACTGGTTTTGTTGACCATCCGCAAACCTCAGGCTAGGTGAGCCGACCTGGTTTGTGGACCATCTCCAACCTCAGGCTAGGTGAGCCGACCTGGTTTTCATTTCCACCCAACAAAGATTTTTGAAATAGAACTAACTCAAGTTAAGTTCCCATGTCCGCCTATGACCGTAGGGTGCGGTACATTTAAACAGCTTTTGACTCGCAGAGTTTGTACACTGTACCCACAAGAGACAATCATACTCACCCCACATGATTCCGTAGTCATGTAGTTGAGCGATCGTCACAATAACTTTTCGAACTACCTTGCCCTTCCATCATCTCACCCATACGGGTTACGCCCATACGCAGCGGATGTTCACCTCGGGCCGATCGAGTAGTTGAACGTGGAGTCAACCTACCCTCGGCAGACAGCAAACTTCACCTTTTCTCGGTGTCCCTTTCTGCCTAACGCATCCCGTCACTTGCACATTCCTCTTTCCCACCATGCGAGACGTCATTCAAGGTTTGATAATTTTACTAAGCCAAGTTGCACTTTGCAGACTTGTGGTTGTACTTGTTTTACACGGGAGGTCATGACAAGATTAAGTCCTTAATCCATCCAGACGGTTCATACCACATACCAATCATTCTCGTGCTCGACGGCACCCACTATTCTTTCCATCCGCCCAGATGTGGTATTAGCAAGTTTCAGGGTTTTGGAGAAGTGTAAAACAAATTAATTTAACCACTTCACTCATCTACCCCAATGACTGCCCAAAACAATCTTTATGCTTAAAGGATGATGATTGGGGTGATTAACACCCTGGTACTCAAGCAAGGCTAGCATGGCACTTGAGTACAAACTATAACTAGTAAGTTACCATAATATTTACTAGGGTGACAAGGATCAGGGAATTCAATTATCAAGGGCAAGGTATATTAATTACTTAACAATCAAGTTGGCATTTAGCTACCTTAAGATCATTTGACATACATTTGCATAAAAATTAAAGCATGCAATTTGCTATTTTAAAAGAACATAGTTTTGCATAAAACGTAGGATCAATATGATCAAAGTGTTGACTCGCCTGGGCTATTTTTACCGTGGCCTTGATCTTACTCAAAGCCTGATTAGACAGAGGTTCGGATTCTTGGTCAGCGTCCATGCTTGAATCTTGGATCAGCTTGAGCCGTCGATTCTTCTGGACTTCGGTTTCTAATTACGCAATAACGATTGAAAACCAAATAAATGCAAAGAATCCAAAAGACTAAATAAAACACAAGAGACTCAGAAAGATTACGGAGGACGGCTTGAGAGGAGGGTTGGAGCGACACTGAAATGTTTGACAGAGTCAAACGACCAGTTGGGCGAAAGGAGGGATGGCAGATAATGTCTGCCCGGAGGGATGATACAAAGGAGGGTAAGGTCGAATGAGCTTTTGCCGGAAAGCTCTACTGCAAGATTATCCTTCTTCAGGCGACAAAGCAGCTTAACTACTGGCTCTAAACCAAAACTAGGATACCCGATCGACACACAATCCAATGGCAAATTCAATACCAACATCAGCTGTCAAAGTAATACTCAACGATTCAATTTCTGACAACACACCAATCCAAAAGACAATATTGCTACTGAAGATTAAAGATATCCCTAACAATCCGGATCACAACCAATTATTTAAGTTACTGCCGAAACACTTATATTGATGATCCGTAACCACAGACAATTAAGCAATAATCAAACTTACTACCAGCAAAACGATTGATCCTAATGTACCATTTCTTAATCGCTGGATCGATTGCAACCTTATTGCTACCACTACGATCCGAGAAGGTAACTACGAATCAAACGTTGACAATCGAAACAGATGAATAACGATTGATCGCAACCTCAATGGCACAACAACTCAAATGACAGAAAATCCCAATTGTCAACACTCAATCTACTGCCACAACAATCATACAAGCTTTCAATGGTTAGACCAAACAACTATTGACTTTAGCAAACCAATCCACAACTACCAATTTCAACCGCTTTAGTTTGACGAATGACATAATAATCCACAAATGACTCCACTGCCGGCTTACACACAAATTTCGAATACAAAACCTACATTACCGCCAACAACATTGATATTCAATCAAACATGGCCACTGATACTTCAAATTGCCAGATTGCGCACATAATCAAATGCTAGATACAAAACACTCATTATTGACAACAATACCGATAAGTGAAACAACTATCAACACAAGCATCCCATACCAAAATTTCTAAATTACTAAACAAGTTTTCAAAATACTAGACACAAGGGTTACAGTCGCAAATCTTCCACTGCCAGACTTAACACACATTTCAAATGTCGAACAAGATTACATATAAACCAGTCAATGATAATTTGCTTTCCAAAAACAAACACAATGATTCAATTATCCACTTATACATCGCAGGTTCTAAATCATCCGAGCACACCATTTTGGCTGATAGATCACACCGACAGTCTTCATTTTGCCAGAACAATACACAACCAAATGCCAGAGCACAAATGAATCACAGCCAGCTACAAGGACTATTGTTATCAAGTTCATTCTCGAACACGCCACATCACACACCTCGGCCTTCGCCATGGAGAGAGCAAGGCAAGGGGAAGGGTGGCTCGGCCAAGGTGAGAGATGCACCGTGAGGGAGAAGGGGGTGCACGGCAGCGGTTTGACCAGCTGGAGGCGGGCGCTAGGGCGGCCGACGACGGACTGGGAGGAAAAGAGAGGGAAAGAGCAAGGGCACGGGAGAAGGGGATGCTCACCGAAAGCGGCCGGAGGAGGCGGCGGGCCGGGTCGATCGGGAGGAGCTTGGCGCGGCGACTGAGAGGCGGGGCCGCGGCCGATGATCAAGGCAAGACGGAGGCGCGCCACGGCGCCCAAGCGCCGGCGATCGCTGTGGCCGCAGCCGGCGGGCCGGGGACGCCGCCGAGCCCCGTGCCGGCAGCAGAGAGGGGAGGAAGTAGCCGGTGTGGAGTGCTTGGGGGAGACTCACCCGGGAGGAAGGAGAAGCAGAGAGAGGGGCGCGGCTTTATAGCCGGTGGAGGTGGTGGAGGAGGTCACGGGCGGGCAGCGCCTGCAGGGTCACGGCGGGCGAGGAGCGGCAAGACGGCCGAGGCGCCGACCGGGGCGACGCGACAGCGTAGGGCGCGGCAGAGGGAAGCGGCTCGAGGTTGCAGCGGCATGGGCGATGGCGGGACCGAGACGACGGCAGGCGGCCGGCTGGATTCGCGGGAGAGCCCACAGCGACGCACAAGACGTGGGAGAGAGGAAAGGCGCGGAGGGAGATGGAGCTGGCCGGGCGAATCGGGCCGAGCCGAGCGACGGGAGGAGGGGTCGAAGTGAGGCGCGCGCAATGGGAAAGACGGCGCGACTACGGACGGAGCGGGGAGATGAAGCGGCGACGGGCGCGAGGGGAAGAGGGAAAGACGAAGCGGCCGAGGCGGCGGGGAGAGATAAGGGAGAGAGAGAGAGAGAGGAAACGGGCGAGCGGGCCGGGCTGGAGAACGGGAGGGGCAGTGGGCCGGCCTGGCAAGTGGGCCGGCCGAGAGAGGGATTTTTTTTTAACCCGGATGTTACATTTGCTTAGGTGCAAGGGCGGCGGGCCCAAAGATTCAGTCTTCTTGGTGTTGCATGCTTAAACTATCTTAGAAACTGCAAGTATCGGGAGATTCATTCAACAGGGCATCAAGTAAGGGGTTCAGAAAATGTCTTTTCTTTAGGTGGCGAAATAATCGTCATCTACTCTTTCGTACAACCCACTGATCGAAATTTACAATCTACAAACTACAGTGCAATCGTCATCTACTCTTTCGTACAACCTACTGATCGGCTTAGCCGGGATTTCAAGTCGACTCGCGATAAATTAGAGCGGATTTACACCGTAGAAAAACAATATAGAAAACTAAATTTACGGAATTAAAAGGAAGCCAGATGTGCAGATGAACCCTGTCTGTCCTTTTGGAATCACATCTGAGAGTATATTCATTTGTTTGCTCCACACATGGATGGAGAGTATATTCATTTGTTTGCTCTATAATCAGAGACGCTCATGCCACTCAAGTATATTCACCCTTTTCAGTGGAGATCTCTCTTCTATTTTAAGCCACCACGTTACTTTGAGTTTATTTTGTTGGACTTATGTTATAACAGTGCTGATTTAGTATAAGGTAAAAGTAGATACCACACCTACATATGAATGCAATTATGTTTCACGTTTTAAGCCACCATCTAGTTGCAAAGCTTTGCATCCCAAGCCCCCAACTACTACATGAAGAGATGATTAATTGCGAGTACCATAATATATCACGTTTCAATGGATCCGATCGATCGTTATAAAACTATGGGTGAAATCCGTGCCGATAATTTCTGGCCGATCAAGAGCCAGACTAGGTTAAGGCCGTATCCGAAAAGCTATTTTACTATTTGATCGGATCTGGGACCGAATCCAGTGCAACTATTATCCGTTGGACCTAGATTTTCCCCGTATTATTATGTCGGATAGTTTCCCGTCCTGTAGGAAGAAAAAGTAAAATCACAGTTTTCGGGCATTTAAAAAATAGAAAAAGGACAATAAAAAATTTCACAGCATAGTTGGAACCCAAGTTAAACAAAATCATACTTTGAAAACGTTTTATTAACTATATAAAAATACTTTTAGTCTCGAGGAAAATAGGAAAAATACTTTTATAAATTCAGGAAATCTCATGAGATGTAGGATGAAAACGGATCGAATACGGACGGATAATGGTTCTACTATATTTTTTTATTTTTTTTTCTCGAATGCGGATGCGAATACGAATATCCTAGATACGGATACGGATACGAATTATGTCGAATACAAATACGAATCGAAACGAATAGATATTTTTCAGAACATGAAAACCCCTTAAATTGTACGTCAAAAATTAACATAAACATATACCTAGTTTATTTCCAAACATTCATGAATTATTCATATTTTCAATAACCACATATAATATTGGCACTTGCAAGTTGCATTAATTAGTTCATCACAACCATAACACTTAGTTGACCATATTTAGCTCATAACTCATAAGTCATCACACATTCACATTTAGTTTATCACATAACAACCCAAATCTTGTTCAGTTTAAAAAGGAAAATTAAGTTAAAAATATGCATAGCAGTACAAACTTAGTTCATCATAGCAGTACTACAAGTTTGTATTTCAATTGGGTCATAATCCATTTCCACGCACCCTCACGGTGACTCCATAATTCCCTCCTTGAAAAACAGTACAAAGGGTCATAAAAATTCCGAAACAATTTGGTAGCATTTACACAAAATTAATTATCATACCACAAAATTCCAAAATCTATTTTTTTTAATCTACACATGGAGAAATAAAAAAAAGAAAAGAAAAAGCTATTGTCCAGCGTGACATCCCAAAAATTTCCAAAACCTGCGTAAATTTTTTTTTGCCAAAATATCTTAATCTTGTGTTTCGAGATGGCCGGAGTTTTCTCAGTTTTGGCTAGAGTTTTGAGGTTCTTTCTGGACTTATGTTTCCTCCTGCTCGAAGACGATGGATCTACCTGGTTCGGTTACTAATTAATTTCCGAGTAGGGGGTGACAAGCAAGTGGTTCAGTTGTCCAAGTACTGGATTGCTATCCTCCTATCAGGTCTAGTTTAATTTGCTGACCCAACACACAACCGGCGGAGACAGGAGGGGGCGGCCAGGGCACCGTACCGTGCCCTTCTTAAGGAATTCACGACCCTCCAATTAGAATGCAATATTTAGTCAGCAGTGGAACGTCTCTGTTAATTTAATTAGTAAATAAAAAGTCTATCGTCTTCGAGCGAGCTTCAAACTTGCAACCACCGTTTCGGGGGAAATTTATGCGAAAGCGAAAGGCCAAAGATGATAATGGATTTGTTCAATACTCCGTACTAGCACGCATGCATACATTGAATTTTTGGCCTAAATGATACTAAATGATACTGTACCAACCAATATTTGCAATTGTGACTCTTTTTTGTGCGGTATTTGCAAATATGACAGCTCGGAAGAGCCTAACGCCACCACATGTGCAATTCCGGTGGCCCTTAGCCCGGAGAGGGTTTGTCCATGCGGTGCTTGTGCGGACGCGTCAAAATCCGTATGCCCCTCGCCTAGGTTGCTTCTTCGCTCCACACGTGTCCCGTTCGCACTCCCACCGGCCGAACAGCACTGCCTCCACACGCCCACCACCCGAACAAAAGCCATGTCCGCACGCCTACCGCCCGGACAAGCTGTCTCCGCACAAGTGTCGCCCGAAGAAGCCTCCTCCACACGTCCACTGCCCAAACTAGCCGTGTGTCGCCCGGCCAGCCGGCTATGCCAGTCTCTCCTCGCCCGGACCTTACCCGCGCATGCCACGCCAGTCCTCCCTGCCCCGGATTCCCTGTCACCATTCATCACTTTCTCCCCATCGCCATCCATCACTTTCACGCTTTATTCCCAATCGCCATCCATGTCTCTGCATGCATGCAAGCCTCGCGTGCGGGAAGGGTTCGATTTCTCCTGTCACGGCTATAAATTCTGAGGCGACGACGAGACGGTTCGCAAACTCTCATCCTCGTTTTGTCATTCTCGCTCATTTTGTCGATTTCGTTTTCGCAGACGATTAAGCATTGTTTATAACCGTCATTAGCAGTCATATTAGCAGGTAATTTTTTTTTCTCGTACGTACTTTCTTTATTAATTATGTAATTAGTACGACGTGAATCATCGGTGCAAGTCGTGGACCATTAGGGACGTGGATGGCCCTCCACCCCTCGTGCTTCGGTCTGGAAGGGATTACTATCAGCTTGACGCTTGCTACGTCCCAATTCTTCGGGACACGGGCTTGTTTACCTTTGCGAGGCTGCTCTCGGTCGACGCTACTTCACCCTGGACGATAGTCTGATGTCGGCACTTGTCGACAGGGGGAGACCTGAAACACACACCTTCCACTTTTAGTGGGTTGAGATGACAATCACTCTCCAGAACGTCTCATTCTTGACCGGTCTCCCGATCAGGGGTGAGCTACTTGCTCTAGGCCGTCCGTTGACAAACTGGAAGGCCCGGTTGGGGCATCGGTTAGACATACCTGTCCCGGACAGTGCCCGTGGCGTCTCTCGAATGGAGACACGCACATCGAGATCCTGCAGGAGCAGCGACCGTACGACGTATGAACATACCATTAGTACATCAAGTGGTACGTATCACGGTCGCACACCAGACTCACCCATCCTCCAGCAGAGCGTCCGGAGCAGGTGACACACCAGAAGACACTCCGCCACACGTTCGATCGACACAACGTTTTGCGGCGTGATGACACCGTAAAACACTTAGAACCTTTGCTTGGTTTATTGATGATATTTACATTGTTTGTTATTGAACCAGTCTTGTCAGTCACTTCAGTTGGAGCGGCTGTAGCAGATCGTAAGTGCATCGGAGACCGTCATCTGCAACCCAAAGCACACCGTACTGGGGCTTCTAAGCACTTTGAAGTACATCTTTGCGGAGTCTAAGAATGTAATAAAGAACATGAGCTATGGTCGTTCGAGAGACGGCGTCCTATACACCACACACCAAAGTGGGGCAACCGTTCTCACCTGCTAGGTCAGCACGACCTAGTTAAACCAACAGGCGCCGTAGCGCTCCTCATTGACCATTCACACTCCAGATCGACAGGGAGGTAAGTTATTTACAAATTTATGTGCCGATGACACAATTCCACTGGTTGGACCACCACCTTGGTGTGCGTCCTCCTCGCTACCATTCGAGCCTAGGTCGGCATCCTCGTCGAACTCCAACTCGAGAGGCTGGTCCGGTAGATACTCGTGGCAGTCAATGTGAGCCGACAACCACAGTTCCACCCCTCATTTTGCACAAAATTACGTGCAAGTCTTCTCTCGTGGACTTGCTCTAAAATAGCACATTCTGTGCTACCGTCTTTAAACTCTGCTTGTGATTGCCCACTTCCTGAGGCATCGGCATCATCAAGGTTTTCCGGCGCTTTGCGTACGAAATTCACGTACACCATCGGCTTCACGTATATCGCCGCATTGGGCTGGGAAGCAATATGCATGTACTGACCCCATGCTATGCTTCCATCCAGCTTGACTATCTCCCATACGCCCTGCTCTCCCCTATTCGTTTCCCCTCGATGATAAGTTTCTTCATCATTGGCTCTGTGTTGAACTCCCTCCGGATGCAGCTCCTATGCTCGTGAATATTCATCGCAATGAGCCTCTCCACCCAGACCACCTTGTACTGGCATCTCGGTAGGTCCAACCCATCAGGTCTGGCCCGTACAAGACCATCGCCATAAAACACTACCAAGTGTTACATGTTCGAAATTACCTAAAGCCACAACCACCCAATTTACGGTACGCGATATAACAATCATGGTATGTAGTTAGCACTAATTTAATACGACTAAACTAATTAATACTAATTAATTACAAGTAATTTATTCTCTAGTAATTACCCATCACACAATATTTACGACTTACTGCATGCAAGTAATCAATTAAATACGAGTAATGAAATATAGATAATTAATTAATTAGCAACAAATTGATTACTTATCAGAAAAATACTTAAGAGTAATTCATTACATATAAGTAATTCCCACTGAATTAATTACGATTAATTAATTCAGAATGATTAACTATGCAACATACATAATTAATTATGTTTATTTAGTCACCACAAATTTACTACGAGCTGTTACTTACCAACAAAGCAATTATGGTCACGTAAATCCAAGAACCTTATTTATCATTTAATCTATTTTTTAAAAAAATATTTTAAAGATAACCTCTCCGTAACTTTATTTACAATTCTGACCCTTTTGGTCACGCCATAACGCGCAGTGTGATAAAAACACTCTGTCACGCCACGTATCACGGCGTGGCCAAAGCTGCCACGGTAGCCTTCTGAGCCAACACGTGTTCGTTTTGGGATTAAGTCATGTCACGCCAAGAGGGGCGGCGTGACATCACTCGTTTACCACGCCGAGATCCGTGGCGTGACAATGTGCTTTTATCATGCCACGCGTTGTGGCGTGGCCAAAATGATTAGAATTGAAAATAAAGTTAAGGATATATTATTTTAAAATATTTTTAAAAAATATATTAAATAAAAAATAAAAAATTCAACCACTCCATTTGTACTAGTGTAATTAATACTAATAAACTACGACTCAAACAATTACAATTTATTAATTACCACTAAATTAATTATGACTAATTAATTACAACTAGTTAATTTTCACTAAATTAATTATGCTTAACTAATTACCACAAAACTAGTTACGACTGATTAATTACCACTAATTTTTAACCTCTAATTAATTAATACTTAAATAATAAAGCCTAATTAATTACCAATAATAATTAAGTACTAATTAATTACCTCTTAATAATAAGCAGTAATAAACTAAAACTTAATTACTAACAGCTATTTAATTACGACTACAAGCTACATTAATTAGGACTAGCTGAATAAGATTAATTAACTACGACTATAGTAATAATGACAAATGAAGTGGGCAAAAAAAATATCTACCTTTCAGGGGGACCGTTCAATACTGGAACGGTCCCAGGAACTACTCCAAATTTTAATCTCAAAAAATCATTATGTTCTCTATGTTCTCAGCGACGACTGCGAGAACAGGAACAAAAACGCTATTGAGAATGACTGAGAGCGACTCCGGTATTTATAGCCGCGCGAAAGTAATTCCCGCAGACAGTGCAGCGCGATGGTGGTGGGAAATCCGAAGGCTCTGTCGGGCCGCGACACTCCGGGCCAGGGAGCGGCAGAAACCCATGTCCGAGCGACACTTGTGCGGAGGAGGCTTGTCCGGGCGTTAGGCGTGCAGACGCAGCTTGTCTGGGTGGGGGGCACGCGGACATAGCTTGTCCGGGTGGGAGACGCGTGGACGCGGTTCTCCGAGCGGGGGCGCGCGTACGTGGCTTGTCCGACGGGGTGAACGCGGTTCTCCGGGGGACACGTGTGCGGTCCGGGTGGTGGCTGTGCAGAGGCGGCTTTGTCCGGGTGGTGGGCGTGCGGAGGCAACACGTGTCGCCACACCGCTTGTCTGGGCTATGGACGTGCGACCGAACTATCATTTTTGGCAACATAGCGTAACATGCGCTACTTCCATAAAAAAACATGTGCAATAGTGTCATTTAGGCTAAAAACTCTTCATACGTTTGCATTGCTCTTGCTTTATTGTACACGTCGACCTACAAATTTTCCTTTCGCTGGCGATAATTTGAACACACTACATGCATAGCATACCCCCACAAATTACTTACTAATGAGAAGGAATCAAAGAAAATCTCACCCCTGTTTCGAATGTGGAATTTTTTGTATCCAAAATCCTTCATTTCTGAGTCGACTAATGAGACAAAGGGTTGGAGATGCTTCAAGATGCAAAATTACCTTACCGGGCATGCTTGCGCTCAGATAATCAGACGGTTGTGGTTAAACAGACATAAATTAGCGGTTATACTTACGAGTTACGAGTATGCAAAGGTGGCATGGCATGATGATGTCAACTTGGAGTAGAAAGGTGGCATAGCGGTTGATTGATGTCTATTAACCGATAAAAACTGTTACAGGTTATCATTTCAATTCGAAAAAGGTGGTATGACATGATGTGATTAATTCGGTCTGAAAATATGATATGATATAGTATTGTCAATTCAGTGTAGGAAGATTGGGTCCACTGAGTACATGCTTGTTACAAAGAATATGCAAAATGTGGAAAGTTTACACGTAGTGCTTAAAACAACAAACAACCTAGATACTGGATACAATCTGAGAACATACGGAGTGATACAAACTGAGTACATACATAATGCAAGGAAATACAATGTTACATTACTGGATACAATATGGATAACTCGTTTGAGCCGCCTCGTGGTCGCTGCGTGCGCGGCCTCGTCCCGCGTGCAATTTGACCCGTGTGGTAGGTGAACCGGTTCGGAGAGTGTGTCTCTGTGTGGAGAACGTAGAAAGACTGTTGAGCGGGATAAGGTGCTCTAGCAAGCTGACTCCAGCCATTCTAGTCACCACGTCGAAGTATATCAAAAACTCAATCCGCTAAGAATCCCCCTCCCCCGAGCCATGGCCGTGTTGGTACGATGCATCTCCCTTCATGGGACCAGCAGAGCTTTGGTCGTGCTGGTACGACGTACCAACAGTCGTGGGTGTGGCAGAGCTCTAGTTGTAGTGGTACGACGTACTACCCGCCACGAGACTGGCGGAGCTCTGGCAGTGCTGGTACGACGTACTGGCGTGCTTGCCGTGGTGCTGCCGAGTGTCACCGTGGTATGCGCCTCCGAACCGGTCGCAATTTGATGAAGCATCCTTGGCACAAGGTTATACACCTCATCATACGTCTCGCTTTGCTCAATCTCTCTCGCTCGCTTCGCTCCTCCCTGTCGAAATCAGAAATGAAACCGCCGTGGGGGAGAGAGTGACAGGGGTGCGGTTTTATAGCCAGGCAATAGCTACCACCTGCTCTCCGGGTGAGCAGTAGGGACACACCCGGAGGGCAACGACGTGACACGGGGACATGACCGAGCACTGGCACGCGCAGCAGCAAGGTGCAGTGCACCGGGTGAGCTACAGGCACACTGCAGGGGATCGAGCGAGCGAAAGGGGGACAACGACGCGACACGATGACGTGACGATGATTGGACCGAGCGCTGGCATGCGCGACAGCAAGGTGCGATGCACCGAGAGAGCGACAGGCAGTGCACTGAGCGCGGTGGGGGCTAAGGTGCACCCGGTGCGCGACACATGTCCCACAGTGCACCCGGTGAGCGGCAATAAGTTGTAGCTGACTGGGAACACTACAGGTGTTACATGTGGACTGGTTAATCATTCACGGTACAATTTTTGCTAATTCAACGAGGAGATGACTAGATTTGCTATTACATCCCAAAACAAAACAAAAGTCGTTGATTCAGACGACCAGCATGAAAGAAATAAGAGATATTCCGATTTGTTTTTTGAAAGAGGGAGGGAGGCTCAGGAGAGAGAAGGAGAAGGGCTCAATAAAAAGGCGTAAAGACCTCACCCCTCTTTCCCCATTCCCACTCTTCAGCGCCCGGCGCCTGGCACCCACCTCCCCCCACTTCGCCGGCGGCGGGTGGAGCTGGAGGGGCGGCCATGGGGCACGGCGTGAGCTGCGCCCGCACCGGTGACGAGCACGACTTCTTCCGCGCGGCGCAGCTCGGGGACCTCCCCGCCCTGGCCGCCCTCCTCGCCGCCGACTCCTCCCTCGCCCACCGCGCCACCCTCTACGACCGCCTCTCCGCGCTCCACATCGCCGCCGCCAATGGCCGCCTCGAGGTCAGCCCCCTCACCGCTTCTCCGGCGCTATACACACGCCATGGATCCCCTCCACTCCTTGGTTTGAGCCCTCTCCTACTGCTTTCTTGCAGGTGCTGTCCTTGTTCTTGGATCGCGGTGTGCAGCCGGACGCGGTGAATCGGCACAAGCAGGTGCGGAATCCGAATCAAAATTTCTTCTTGCTACAACATACTAATGTTACTGCTGCTTAAAAATTTCATCCTTTTTTTTTGCTGCTTTCTTCTGCTCCAGACTCCGCTGATGCTTGCGGCAATGCACGGCAAGATCAACTGCGTGCTCAAGCTCCTCCAGGCCGGCGCAAATGTGAGCAAACCTGCAAACTTGTTGTGCAATCCCGCCTGCAAGAATCACTAACCATGGATTCGTACGATTTGTGCATCAGATCTTGATGTTTGATTCGGTGCACGCGAGGACCTGCCTCCACCACGCGGCGTACTACGGCCACGTCGACTGCCTACAGGCCATCCTCTCCGACGCGCAGACCACGTCGGTGGCTGACTCATGGTGAGATTTTGCTTCATGGTTGTGTAGAACTGGATGGATCCGTTGATTGCAAGACTGCTCACTTGCAGCTGTCGAAGTTTGGCAGGGGGTTCGCTCGGTTCGTCAACGTCAGGGACGACCACGGCGCGACGCCGCTGCATCTCGCGGCCAGGCAGGGGCGGCCGGGTTGCGTGCAGGTGTTGCTGAAGAACGGCGCCATTGTGTCAGCTTTGACCGGCTCATACGGGTAATGTTGCTGATCATGCCGTCCCCTCAGTTTGGGGATAGTGGCTCCTCACTCGTGCAAATGCTGATTCATGTGTCGCTGCTGCAGCTTCCCCGGTAGCGCGTCGTTGCATTTGGCCGCTCGTAGCGGGAGCTTGGATTGCATCCGGAAGCTGCTCGCCTGGGGAGCTGATCGGCTCCAAAGGGACTCGGCCGGGTGAGAGTTAGATCTCTATTATGCAGTTCATCATGTCTCAGTGTATATAGCTGAGGGCCACAGACATTGTTGGTGTATATATTTTAGGTGCAGTTTTAGCTGTTTAGTATTCGGTATTCACTAATGGTCCCTGCTGCCCTTAAGCAGTAGAATTCAATTAGGCTAGTGACAAGTGAGCTCTCATTAACCGTTTGCTGCATTCACATTTGCAAAATCCACCGAGGCTTGCTGTTATTGTCAAATTTCGATCTCTTCTTTGGCTAAATTGTCCATACTCTGCTGCTGAAATCTTACGGTAAACGATCATGTTCCCCCAGGAGAATTCCCTATGCTGTTGCGCTGAAGCGTAACCATGGAGCATGCGCAGCTCTGCTAAACCCTTCATCAGCAGAGCCCATGGTTTGGCCTTACCCGCTTAAGTTCATCGGTGAGCTTGATCCGGAAGCAAAGGCTCTCCTGGAAGTAGCCCTGACGGAAGCCAACAGGGAGAGGGAGAGAAAGATCTTGAAGGGCACAAAGTACTCCCTGCCATCCCCTTCACATTACGATGACAATGTTGACGACGGCGCATGCTCAGAGGTATATCTGATGGTTCATTTCTGTATCATTTGACAGATTAGGATTCGACAGACACATTAGGCAATTTGTTTTTGCTAGTGAACGAATGGCTGATGGGCACAGGTGAGCGACACGGAGCTCTGCTGCATCTGCTTCGACCAGGCGTGCAGCATCGAGGTGCGAGACTGTGGGCATCAGATGTGCGCACCGTGCACACTGGCGCTGTGCTGCCACAACAAGCCCGACCCGACGACCCTGACCCTGCCCTCACCGGCCTGCCCATTCTGCCGTGGCAGCATCTCGCGGCTGGTGGTGGCCCAAACCAGGATTGCAAGTGATCCCGACAAGCCAACTTCCCCGCAGCTCACCCGAAGGCGGTCTCGCAACGTCGGTGAGGGGAGCAGCAGCTTCAAAGGGCTATCTTCGGCCATGGGCTCCTTCTCAAAGATTGGTCGTGGCTCGAGCCGGATGACCAACAGCGATACCCTGGATAAGCCTGAGCACGATCTGTGAAGCAGAATGCGCGGACATGGGCAGTAGTAAGCTCTAAACTGCCGTCAGTTCTTGACACCCAGATGAAATCCAAAGCCTAAGCAGCCTCTTTGGGAGCAACTTTCTGGGCGACGCATGAAAGTTAATAGATAGGAACTACTAGATAAGCCGCCCCTTTGTCTACGTGTCTGCCCTATTTTTTGGCTTGCCAGGTTAAGCTTAGCATCCATAGAGGGCTCTGAAAGACCAGAGAGAGCTATTCATCACACAGTGTTGGCGTGGTGAAGGATGCACAGAGAGAGAGAGAGAGAGAGAGAGATGTGAAGCTGTTCAGTTCACCTCTAAAGTCAGCCTGCCATGTCATGTGAGCTCTGCCGGTCTGCCCCCCTGTGTAATGAATGAATCATGCCCATTTTTGGCCCTTGTCTCGTGTTAATGGCCTGGTTCGTGCAGCAGGGTGGTCACCGCTGCCGCCGCCGGCCAGGTGACATTGTACCGGCTGTTTAACCGTGGGGGTCACCGTCTCTCTGTGAGCCTGTCCGGCCGTCACAAGCCCGGGTACTACTGGTAATGGTTCCCTTGGTGATAGCATCGGATGATCAGACTGCATGTTGCTTGTATCCGTACGTCGGTTGTCCTTGCAATCAGAGCTTGTATGTGCTTTGTGTTGTACCTGCAGTGACCTTGTGACATCTTCTACTACGTATAGCTGCAAGATGCAGGATAAAGACATGGTCCAAAATTCTATCGACAGCTCACACGACTGCGTTGAAAAATGGACTTCAGCGTAGGATAGGAGCAAGCAACCGAGCAAAAGCTTTCGCTAGCACTGACCGGTCGTTACTGATAGGTAATCTTGCCGTGTTGACTAGGGGTGAAATTCGAAGGAGTCACTCTAGAGTGACTTGGAAATTATCCTAGTCGTGGATGCGTTTCCACGCCGTGTGATTGACCTAGCGCTTGGTGTGACGAAACACAAGCAGATATTTGTGAAGCATTGTTCGTTCTACAGTCCATAAGGCATCTGTCGTGGTGCATAATCACTTGGAGAAAATATCTAGGTGTCAACACTTGATCAGCCACTCAAATTGCAATTCTTCCAAGGCAGGGTCCAATCGATCAACTAGGAGCCATTGCCGCCGCTGTCGTTTTGCTTCTCTGCTCCATTTGAGATTTTGAGACCCCCAACCTTTTCACCTCTGACGCTGGTAGGCTACCAAGGCTCTCTGTGCCTCTGCCTCTGAATGTCGTTTGCATCTCGATCCGCGTACCGTAGGATCGGAAATCATATGGGACCAGTTCCATTCCATACCAATCCTATGTATCATTTAGATTAGGAGGAATTATGAGCATAAGATACTAGCCCAGACTATAATCTTTAGAATCACAGAATTTGCTGATTTTACAACAACACCACAGCAAAAAAGATCGGAGCAGAGCTTCATGCCTTGAAAGGCTTAGCGAAAACCAGGTTGTAGCATGTCGGGTTGCAGGGATATTGACAATCTATCTCTTTCACTTCTCTCCTGTCAAAGAACCAGTCCCCAACTGCTTCCGCGATGGTCTATTCGTCAGAAATAACGTTAGCACGGCAAGCATAATATTGCAAAAATGGACCCAAAAGTTTGAAATATATATTTTCTTATATCTTCGCGTTCGTGATCAGTGTGGTAGGTACTATATATGAGGTAATGGAGCCATGCTATCCAACATATCAAGTATGAACATACAAGGGGAACGTCCCGTGAGACTGCATTGAATATTCTTATGGGGGGACTGGGCCGATGTACTCATGTACAGATGAAGAGGATCGTATTTTTTATAGATTGTGAGTCCTCCTCAAACTGTTTATAGATTCTCTCTCGGGGTTTGCTTCGGTACACCTATTTTAGAAAAGTTTATAAATCTTAAGGCAAAATAGTTAATATTATGTGATGGCAAACTAACATGAAACTTTTTCTAGTTCCTCCAATAATTTCAACCCTAATCACCAATCTCTAAACGGCTTTACTGTAAAAAAAAACATTAAGAGAACTGATGGTCACCATAATTTTGTAAATGCAGTTCAACACAGATTAACCTATAGCTTGTCAACTTCACATGAAATGCTAGGCATCACAGTGTAGTCGCATTCTTTCTTTTTACTTCTTTCTTTGAAGGGCAAAAGTGTTACCTTATTGTTGACTCTAGGAGAAGATGGAGAGTGCCAAGTCAAGGAGTTCATCGACTGACAGTGTACAAAGCAAGAGTCAATAAATATACCCCAGTCCCTTTTCTGCTTAAGTTCACTTATAGCGCCATGCAGTTCTTTCCTAAAACCTGCAAAAGTTTGTTTTGGCATAGCAAAACATGATTACAAATCCTGAAAACCAGATAAGTCAATTGAACAGCAAAACATGACTACAAGGTGAATCAACCTTGGAGAATTTCGAGTTGGTTATAATTGCACTTGCTAATATCCAGCCTGCAGTTTAGCCATGAATGTTGAGGATCAGATGCTTCTGGAACCAACACATGTTGTACCTGAAACCAAAATTTTAATTACTATATATGTTGATATTGATATTTTAACACAAAAGTAGAATACCTATGATGGATACCGATAATGATACCTGCCAAGCATCATACGCTGGATTAAGAACAAATACTGGGGTATTGATGTCTTTTAGAACTTCACGTGGAAAGAAGCACTGGAACACAGTTAAAGGGGCAGTTCTTAGCATACCATAACTTCGGTGGTAGCAAGACTAATGATATAATTGTGGCAGATGATTTGTTGGGAATTCAGAGACTAACCTGGCCTGGCTCCATGTTTGAACTGCAGTGCGGAAACCTTCTCCGCAGATCCTGGAACAAAGCATTTGGAAAAGAAAACTTGAATATTAGAAATGGAGAATCTTGGAAGAGGGAGGGAAGCAGGGAGGGAACTGGGAAAGGGACCTGAAGATGGACAACATCACTGTAGAAAGCCCGCATAGTCCTTTGCCTGGAAATGTCTTCTCTGTAATGGAGAAAAGAATATAATGAGTTAGATAAAAGCTGACGATGACAGTAAAGCAGTACAATTTCTGTTCTCTAATGTTTTTGTTTATGACATAAAGGATCAAGGTCTCAACGAACATAAGATATTGAAGATACTTTCTCATTTCTGACCTACAACAAGAGTCAAAAGTACATGCAGTGTTTCTTCTTGCTGATGGGCAATGCCTTGAAAGGAATTAGTAAGCTAGGTGATGCCAGAGAGGAATTGTTAACTGTGAAGAAAACCAATCTGAAAAGTCAGACCTGGACGCACATGCACCGCCACTGGTTGCTCCAGCAATGATTCATCTCAGAACTCAGGAGTTAGGACCACAAAATATCCTCTCTTTGAACAGTTTTAGTTTCCGAGTACTTTAGCTTAAGATTTCAATGTTCAGATGCTCAAAATGGTTTTTCGAATGTTTAAACCTTAAAGTGTTCTAGTTGACATTTGAATGCTGACAGATGAAAGTACTTTAGAAGAATAGCAGGACATCGAGCAATTACTCCATACATGCATTTGAAAAATGAAATCACAAAGCGCATGCACAGAAATCAACTAAAGAAAAGGAGGAATTGTAAAATGTATCCACAGCAGTCAAAGGTGATTTGAAAACATACACATCAAGAAAAAAACCGCCATCTGCAAGACACTTGACCCTAGAATCCTTTGGTAGCAGTGTACGAAAATCATCGCAGTGAATGTAAGTGGCTAACCCACCAGCAGAGCATCCTGTTAGAAAAGCCTGAAAGCTGGAAAAAGAATATCAGCATCACACCATCAGTACAATTGTCGAATTGCTTATATGGGCAAAGACAAGGTAACGAGTCTATCGCATCCATATATACAGCTATCAATCATATCCAGTCATTTGTAAACTTTGTAAACATGCGAATACATACTGTGTAGTAAGAAAAACATCCGTGGAAACCGTCAAATAGTCCTATAGTAGTTCATAGACAATGATTAAAAAAAACATAGGTAAACACAGAAGTAAATTGAGACTGCTATTGTTGATATGTAGTGGGTCCACATCATTTATTGATCACTGATTAGTGACGCAAAACAGTGCATATTGTGTTTCTTTGGAGACATTTTCTATTTCAATAAGACAGTATTTAACTGATATCCAAATAAACCAACCGAATAGATCCCTTGTGTGCTTATGATGCAAACTTCCGTATTTTATCCAGTTAGCTTGAAATAAAAACACATATATACAAGCAGGACAAGAAAATAAGTTGACAAGTTGATTGATTATTTGAATCATGAATGCACTTGAAAATCAAACTAAGCAGTCTTGTGCTTGCAAGGAATGACCTGTTTAGCATGCCCAAGCCCCTTCAGTAGAAGTTCATTCATAACTGCTTCCCAGATACGCTGGCCTCTGAAAAAGAATTTTGTTCCATTCTGCAAAGACTCACAGAATACTCAGAATACCTGCTGGGTGATTAAACAGCATCTGATGTAAAATAGGCAAATCAGACCTGCAACTCATCTTTGACATTGCCAGAAAATGAGGCCCCGTCACAATACCTTATCTTCACCTTATTCCAATCATAAAAATCTGTACATTGAAACACAAGCTCAACGAAAACCCAAGAATTACAGGAATTTGAAAATGTTGTTGAAATAATGTGCCAAAAGACGATCGCTTTACTGGTGAAGCAAAGAGATCACATCAATAAATGAAATGGGGAACTGATATAAAGAGGAAAGTTAGTTACCTGGATTCTGAGATTTATCATCACTCAAGATCCCAGCAAACTCAATCTGGCGTTCCATGTACCGGGATGAACCCAACATCGATTTCTGACGTGAAGCACATGACTTCAAATTCCGGCACCAGCCTCCACCCTAAAGCTCATAGAACATAGAGAATTGAGGAAAACAAATGCATTGGGACAACAAATGGCAACAAAAACAATTACTTCAACCAGAAACTATGTGCGGAATAGGAACTGCCATTTGTAGGCATCAATTGGGAGAACATGACAACAAGAAGTAGCCCTCTAGGTACCACAGCATTATGTTTCACTGCAGATGAAAAGCCTTGTGGTGCCATTTTCTTTAGCCATTCACATCCCTATAGACTAATATGCTCGAAACCATAGGTTTTGCAAACCATTATAGGTCCTTCATTTCATCAATACCCACATAGCAACACTGTCCTAATCCGAGCGTTCCTATCATTATGGAAACAACTTCAGCAACGTCTGGTTATTGCTTGTTAGTAGACCTAAATTTCAAATTCACAAAGCATGCATTGTCCAAACTAAGCTATGCTTTCATGAACCTCAAGTTTCAGACCAAGAAAAGAAAGAAAGATGTATCTACATATCAACATATGTACTAGTAGAACTAAAAAGGTGCATACCTCCAAATGGATGAGCCAGCTCTGAGATCCACTCCCAGACCCTCTCTGCAGATGGTACCCGGGCGCGCTCCCATCCAAGCACACTGCAAATGACACTCGCGACAAAACACACACTCGAATTGTACTAGTGTACTAATTGATTTATATACTAGTAAGTAGTAACCGAAGCCCACAGTATTGGAAACGGAAGGGGATCGAAGTGGGGAGGGACTCACGCGCGCCCATCTCCTCGGCTCGCCGGACGAGGGTTAGCCCGACAAGGGCGGGGAGGCGGCCGGAGGAGGCGAAGGGCACGGAGGCGTAGGAGGAGAGCGTGAGGAGGAGCACGGCGGCGAGGAGTGCGACGGCGAAGGTGGCGCCGACGGCCCCCGGCCGGCCGCGGCGGCGCCACCAGAGGCGCAGGTGGTGGCTCGCTGGAGCGGCGGCGCGGTGCGGGGCTGGATCTGATCGCATCGCATCGATGGATGGGAGGCACACTGGGAGGTGGCACTACAGGCAGCAGTGGCCTTCTGATCTACGGTTGGTGGCCGCGAGTTTTATACTCCGTCGCGTACTGTTTGTCTTCGCTTCAGCCGTTCGGCCGGCGTTGGTTGGCTCGCGCGTCGCCGGCGGTTCTACTCCCTTGTTCCGATAGATTACAGGTTGCATTGCTTTGCTTGATTAGTCAACTCTACCGCCTTTTCTTTTTTGGAGAATTGATCATTCCCCGTGTTACCCATTACATATGATTTCGATTATTTGGAACTAAGTTCCTGGTAATAGATTATTTGTCACGTAATTCATGAGTTAATTGATAATTTGACTTTTGAGAGAAAAAATGTCAATTTTGTCTATGTTTTCTTTTTGAGCTTTTTTTTTTAAAAAAAATGATTTAATCCATTTTTTTTTAAAAAAAATATTTTACATATAACATCTCCATAATTTTATTTCTAATTCTGACATATTTAGTCACGGCACAACAAGCGACATGACAAAAACACACTGCCACGTCACGTACCACGGCGTGATCAAAACTGTCACGATAGCCCCCGAGCCAGCGCGCGTCCGTTTTTAGGGCTAAATCTGTCACGCCAAGACGGGTGCCGTGACAGTACTTATTTGCCATGCCGAGGTTTGTGGCGTGACAATGTGCTTTTGCTACGTCACGCGTTGTGGCATGGCCAAGGTCAGAATTGGAAATAAAGTTGGTAGATGTTATCTTTAATTACAAAAACATGGATTAAAATAATAAAAAAGTTCGTTCTTCTCACTCTTATTCATTGCTCCGTCCATGACCAACTCACCGCGGTCTTCTTCAACGACGGCGGTGGGACAGGAGTGCGGCGAGCTTTGGGAAGAAGCCAGTGCCCTCCTTTCTCTCCCCAGTCGTGTTGACGGCCGCCGCCACTACATCCCATGGCCGCAGCATCACCCGCGCGCCGCTTCCATCCTCATCTACGCCGTCGCCGTCGCCAGGAGGAGCGATGTGTCTGTGTTGGTTGGGTTGCGGCCAGCACCGGGGCTCTCTGCGGCGCTGCGGAGGAGGTTGCAGCGGCGGCGGTTGCGAAGATGGCGCTCGCCGCGAACGAGGAGGAGGGGAGGCTATTCGTGGAGGATATAAGGGTCGTGGCTATGCGTCTACACACCAAGGACCAGGCCAAGGAGGGGAGAAGGAGCCCCAGGTGCCGCCCATCGCGAGGTGGGAGCCCTCCGTCAAGGGCTACCTACGGTTCCTCGTCAACAGCAATCTCGTCTTCGAGACCCTCGAGGCCATCGTCGACGATGAGGAGGAGGAGGTGCGGGGGTGGGGTGGGGGAGGAGGCGGGGGAAGGGGAGGGAGAGGAGTGCGGAAGCAGAGGCGGGGTAAAAGATGGGGAAGCGGGTGCTAGCGGCGTGAACGATGAGGAGGAAGAAGAGAAGAGAATAAGAGGAATAGGAAGGGGAAGAGGGAGAGGAAGACATTGGCAAAATTGTCCAAAAGGGCAAATGATTAAGTGGCTCATAAAAGGTGTGACATTTTAGCTATTACCTTGCTTAGTCTCAAATAAGCAAAGACACATATAAGATGAGGTAAATAATCAATTTCCCTTTTCCCCCCTCAACTGATAGTCTCAAATAAGCAAAGACGCATATAAGATGAGGTAAATAATCAATTTCCCTTTCCCTCAACTGATACTTCCTCCGATCACAGGGAGTGATGCCTTAGAATGCTCGTAGTCAAGCCATGTAAATTTTGACCATTTAAAACATTTGGTTTGGATATATGAAGTTGATACGAATGAATTTGTTATGAAAAATACTTTTATAATATTGCACTTTTACATATATTTTTGATTATATGATAAGAAAATTTAGTGATCAAAGGGGTATCTTAATGACTTTGAAAAATAATATTATAATTATATATCTCATTTTAGAGGAGAGTTTCATGTTCATCTTTTAGAATATTATAATTATTTTGAAGTGATACATATTCTTTCTTCAAAACTTTTAATTTTGATTTCTCCTTTTCTAAATAATCATTAAGCTCCTGAAGCATATCCATCAACTCATCATATGAAGGCTCATCATCATTATTTACCTTCTTATTATATTTGGCCATAAAGCAATGGGGTGATGTGGATGGGGTTGAGGACTCATCATTGTCAGAACTAGAAGTTGAGCATTCTTCTCTCAACGTCCATTTTTCTATGCAATCATCATTGATTGAGGTGGACCTTTCATAATTGTTTTGAAGATAGGTCCACATCTCGTGAATGTTCTTGAGATTGCATATGGCATCAAATATCTCTATATTCAAAGCACTAAATAAAGCGTTATTAGCTTGAGTATCGAGATGTGAGCATTTCTCTTCCTCAAAGGTTGTAGCAAGAGGGTCCTTTGAAGAAGAAAAGCCCACATCTATGATCCGCCAAATTTTAGGGCTCATGGTCTTAAAATAACAAGATATGCAGATTTTCCAATTATTATAATTTGTGCCATCAAATAGAGGTGCTTCGCCTAGCTGCACTATATCACTAGTAGTCATCCTTTACTCTCTAGCCGGTTAAGTCTAATAAATGAGAGACCTAGCTCTGATACCACTTGTAAGATCAAGGAGGCTGACTAGAGGGGGTGAATAAGAGGTTTTAAAAATCTTTTAGCTAAAACCGATTTCTAATGCGGAAGAGTAAGTCAAATCGGTTTTGCACAATTAAGGCCTAAAACAACTAGTCTCACTAAGTGTACCAACAATATAAGACTATATTAATGATAGCAAATATAAAAATACATGAAAGCAAATTAATTCTAGGAATGTAAATTGTACTAGGTAAATCACCAGAGAACAAACCACAAAGACATAAGGACTTTTTACCGTGGTGTTCGGAGACTTTCCGGTCTCCCCTAATCCACGTTGAGGTAAGCCCAAACTAATTGGACCGGCTCCACAAATTAAACCAAACACCTCAATTCCACTAGTGGTAGCTCTTTCCCGCACCGGGTAGGTGAACTCCAACATTCACAACACGCCGGTGTAACACCCCAGCCCAACACTGAGCCTGGAATGCCACCAAACTACTCTTATCATCTATTATACATCAACACACTGTGAAATTTCAGCAAGCATAACAACATTAAAACCCATCCACGGGTCGCATTAACACAAGCATAACACTATGACAATCATAGATAAATTAGACCTAGGAGCATAGCAAAATAATAAACCAAGATTAACATAAATCAAGCATCTATGGTTATTCAATACCATCATGTCCTAGATATAAATATTCATGTTATTCTAAAAGTTTCTCATGTCCAATGAATCAAATAATTGGGTGAAGTGCATGATTCCAAGTGTGCTAGCCCTTCCCGAGTAAAACGTCATCACTGGTCACCTAAAAACAACAATAGAGCAAGAATGAGTCAAAGACTCAGCAAATACATAATAAAACCATAAATAATAGTTTATTAACCATAATCAAAGTTATCATCATCATCCATTTAGTTAATGCCATTGTCATTCTCAAACAAACAAACCATATTCCATATAGGTAAAGTTGCACAATTTAACAATTTACTTAGATATGCGAATGCACCAACATGCTCATGCTCATATGCATCTCATCAGCTGATACCGGTATAGCGGAGTGTTCACCCGTCGATGACACACTCTATCCTTCACTCCCGTGAAGTTCCCACCAAAGTAGGATTTTATCTAGAGCTCTCCGGACTAGTCATGTATCGTTCTCACCGACCTCACCGGAATAGTTACATGACTTTCTCACCGACCTGGCTCATGCAACACCTGTCATGATGAATGTAAATGATGCGACATCTTTATTTATTCATCAACATAGTCCATCTCATTAACTCAATATCTCCTCCTCATTATCTCAATATCATAGTCTCATTCACTCAAGGTCATCAATATCATGTATAAGAATAAGCTGAACGAAAGCATAATAAATAGCATGATAAGTAACATCAATGATCATGGTGAACAACCCATTGTTCACCACTCTACCATGTACTTGCCTTCCGCTGTGTGAGAGTTAGAGGCAACGACGGAATTTCTCCACTCCCGCCCCACCGCCTACACAAATATTTATTCAAATAAGAATAATAAGTCATGACGTACAAGCGCTTTACCATAACCCTCTATCTAATCAACATAACCAAAACTCGAAATGACGAATTAACTAATCACCAATATCGCCCTTCCGATCAGCAAGACGAGAAAAATCGTAATTAAATATCCAGAATCGAATGACTTAAAACTAGTGCTCAAATACTCTTAATGTAACAGGCTACGAAACTCTAGTTGGTGGAATCCTTTGATTCGGCCAAAACAAAGGCCTAAACAACGATTGAAAACACTAATGAGATATCTGCCTGATTTCGAACAGTGGTAAAGAAAATGACTTAACTTTTATTCTACTGATCCAATGGAGGTGATCTTTATCAACTTGGAAATATAATTTAAAGGGCTACAAGAACCTATTTGGGTGGGGGTTCTGAATCTGAATGTAACTAGATCAAAACCGAGGAGCAACCGACAGTCTCTAAAATCTCTGACAGACAGAGTAGTGTGCGGTTAAAAACTTCATAACTCCTAAACCACAGGGTGGAATCTCGTGATATCAGTGCCAAAAGAAATCTAAAGAAACTAGGAACAAAACTCTAGGAGACGAAAACCCGAGATTCGGCTTCTAAGTAATTCATAATGGCCCGACAAGCAAATCTGCCAAAACACGTCAGTTGTCCTAAACAGTCGTGGTAAAACTACCATATCTCCTAAACCATAACTCCAAATCAGATGATCTCGGTTCCTAAAGAAATCTAAGATCAAGGGCTACAACTTTCTAAGAGGTGGGAAGATCAGAAAACGTACAGAACTTACCCAAATCCGACGAACAAATCTGGCGCATGACAGGGAGGAGAGTGGCGGCCGGTTGGAGAGGGGGAGGAGGGGGTGGCGGCTTGGGGAGGGGAGTGGGGAGAGAGAGGGGAGAGGCTAGGGTTTGGGGGGAGGAAAAAACCCCCCTTGGATGGCCCCTCTCATGGGCCCCTCCTGAGCTGCGGCCCAGGCCCTGGTTGTCGGAAGATCGCTGAAAACCCCCCGCCGATTCAGGAAATTTCAGTTCTTGTTTGCCTTTTCCCTCCGCAGCTGCTTTTCTAATTACCCGATCCGAATCAGGGGTACTACAGCCGGGCCCCTTCACAATCTTCTTTGAAGAGATCACCGGACACGACGCCTTCAACGCTGTCTAGGAGTCGGTAAACTCCAAGAGTAATAAGTCAAGCTCCTTGCTTGACTCTCACCACGTGTAACGAATGCACAAACTTAAGTGGATACAAAATCCAACTCTAGATACAACACTTGCAACTAGAGATCTCTCTCCTTGCTCACAAAGTGCAACACATACACAATTAAGAGGAGGAGCTCACTACTAGCTCAATAGAATGAAATAAAGTGTCAAAGGTTGTTTCACAACCGATCAAGGGGGTATTTATAGCCCCCACCATAAAAACTAGTCGTTGGAACAAACATCCTGAACAAAGCAGGATTTCCAGTAGTACCGCCGTTCAGGACCGGTATTACCGCAGTCGAGATTCAACAGTCGACTGTTATGCATTTAATGCAACTGATATAATAATTACAAAAACTTATGGTACTACCGCCAACTACAAATCGGTACTACCGCATCACGGTCGTACTTCTCGGCTGAATGGAGCTTCTGTTTTCCAGAGCTGAAGAAATCTCAAAAACACATTCTCTGGTAAACTCATACCGCCATGTAAATATCGGTACTACCGCACTTCTGGAGCTTCACCTCTTAACGCCTCCTCCATTGTCATCATCTTCTCGGGTTAAAACCCCTCCAAACCCTAGCTTCTTGCCCACTTCTCCTCTGTTTGACCGAGGAGAGGGAGGCTTGCTCGAGTGCGTCTCTCCGGTAAGCTCCTCCCCGGTGCATCCTTTCTTCTCTAGGATCAATGTCGTTTCCATTTTAGCTAATCCCAGCCCCTGTCATTGCTTGTAGCTCTCGGAACATCGTCGTGTCTTCCTCGGCTCTGGTTCACTTCTAGAGCGCGCACCCGAGGACACATACGTGTCTTCTTCACCTCCGGTGAGATCCCTGCTAACTTTTGCGCATCGCATCATGCCTTTGAGCATGACCAAGAGTTCCCCTCACCTAATTTGAGAAATGCAGGGCATGAGCCCGTGAATTGGCAGCTTGGTCTATTTCCGATCGAAAAACAACCTTTTCGTCTCCCACTTTGATTCGGTAACCATTCTTCGATTATTTGCTTCTCTAGCATCCTCGTATGGTCCTTGAGCTATTCCGACCATTCACTTGCCTTGGTTTTCACCAGAGCATCCTATACACATTGAAGCTCATCGCCGTTGTGGATCTCACTAACGTCGGCACACCTCCGAGCTCCTCCGGCCATCTCTACTCCTCTCCAGCGTTCAGGTAGCTTCACTTGACCTCATAGTTGCTCGGGCACCCGCTTGAATGGACAATGTGGAGCGATGTTTGTTTGTGCACGTTTGCCATATGAGGTAGTGCCACTCCTCTCCGGCTAGCCGCCAGTACAGTCCACCTCCGCCGTAGCCCCCACCATCCATATGTGCGCAGCACTATTGCGAAGCTATCCAAGCCCTTGGTGGCGCCACCATGGCGCGTAGTGCCGGCGCACCACCAGGCAAGCGTGGCCGGGAACTCCCGTTGTCGAACGCCGACAATCTCTGCAGCTGCGCCATTAAGGCTTAATCGCAATCATTAGTGTTAATGGTGTAATCTATGTTGGAAATCATACCTTAGCCACGTAAATGGTGGTCTCCAAGTCAATGACATGTGGGCCAAGCTACTTAAATGACCAGTGCGCTATGTCGTGAGCTGGTAAACCGCGCGTGGTGACCTTCAGTCCACGCGCTATTACGGGGACCGAGTCACTGACAGGCGGGTCCCACATATCAGCATGTTTTTAATCGGAAAGATAAATGAAAAATAGCACTGTTTATTACGCCCCACCAGTCAGCGACTACGGCTAGGTAAGTGCCCGGTAATAAAATTATTAACGCATTTATAAAATTCCGAAATGAATTATTTGCACACCGAAATTTCTATTAACTTCAAAAATGCAAAACTAAATCACCTTAACTCCAAAATGAGTGAAACCAGTGTAGTACAATTTTCATTTTAAATGAAATTTATTTTAAAATAGGTTTCAAATATGTATTTATAGCAGAGAATATAGTTTTGAAAAATGATCCATAACTCTATTATTTTTACAATAGAAAAAAATATGATAACTTGAAAAATTCTTAACTAATGCATAAAAACTTCAAATGAGATGAACCAAGTTATTTTATTCTTATATTAATATTCTCTATCCATCCATATAATCCTTATCCTCACCCCTGCTCTGCAAATTTTCGCAAAAAAGTGAATATGAATGAATAGTAATCGATTTTATTTTTATGGAATTTCCAAAAAAAAACTGATTTCAAACGGCTATAACTCTCTCATCTAACATCCAAAGTGAATAATTATTTCACCTAAAATTATATAAAATAATAATCTAGCAACTGTAGAAATTTCATACATTTTTTAGCAATTTGTATTTTTTTTACATTTTCTGGGTGTTTATTCGGTGTTGTCTTTATATAGATTCCGAAACTATTAACATTGACTCGTACACCACCAAAAGCGAGAGATTAATATACCAGCAAGGCAAGAATCATTTGAACTTTCTTTTGCATCATATTGATCCTAGATTTTGATTAGTTAAGTGTAATAATAATTGTTTGCGTGCTAATTTTGTTATGTCGCTATTTTTGTGATGTGTAGTTAGTTATATCCTATTCCCGAGGTTATCCTTGAATTATTCCAGTACCTACATGCTTAAGTTAGGTTGTGTTAAATATATTATATGGTATTGGGATTGCTTAGCCATGCAAGTCCAGATGCTTAAGTTAGCCCGCTCTAGATATTGGTGACGTCCCAACCGTCCGTGAATTCATGGATGTCTTTCCTGAAGCTCTTCCAGGGATGCCACCAGTTCGAGACCTCGAGTTCGTCATTGAGTTGGTTCCCGGTACTACTCCGATTTCAAAGAGGCATTATCGGATGCCACCGAACGAGTTGGTGGAGTTAAAGAAGCAACTTAATGAGCTGCAAGAAAAAGGTTTCATCCGCCCTAGCTCATCTCCGTGGGGTTGTCCTGCAATCTTCGTAAAGAAGAAGGACAATACTTTGCGCATGTGCGTGGATTACCGTCCGCTTAATGAAGTAACGGTAAAGAACAAGTATCCATTGCCCCGCATTGATGATCTCTTTGATCAATTGACTGGAGCTCGAGTATTCTCCAAGATTGATTTGAGGATGGGGTATCATCAAGTTCGGATATGATCTGAAGATATCCCAAAGACGGCTTTCTCTACTCGCTACGGCTTGTATGAGTACACCGTCATGTCATTTGGCTTAACCAATGCTCCCGCCTTGTTCATGAACCTCATGAATTCGGTATTCATGGAGTATTTGGATAGGTTTGTCGTGGTCTTCATCGATGATATTCTCATCTATTCCAAGGATGAGAAGGAACATGATGAGCATCTGAGGCTTGTATTAGGCAAGCTTCATGAGCACCAGCTGTATGCGAAGTTCAGCAAGTGCGCATTCTGGTTGAAGGAAGTGGCCTTCTTGGGTCATGTTCTTTCAGCAGGAGGCATAGCCGTTGATCCTAGCAAGGTCAGCGATGTTCTTTCATGGATTCACCAACTTCGTGACCGGCGCGGAGTTTTCTTGGTTTAGCGGGATATTATCGCCGTTTTATCGAGAACTTCTCCAAGATCGCGAAGCCGATGACGGAGTTTCTTAAGAAGGACAAGAAGTTCTTGTGGTCCGATGCTTGTGAGGAAAGCTTCCAAGTACTCAAGGAGAGTTTGACCACCGCTCCCGTCCTCGTTCTTCCCGATATCCATCGAAGCTTCGATATCTTTTGCGATGCTTCTCATCGAGGGCTCGGTTGTGTCCTTATGCAAGAAGGCAAGGTAGTGGCCTATGCATCAAGGCAATTGAGACCTCATGAACTCAACTATCCTACCCATGACTTAGAATTGGCTGCTGTGATTCATGCGCTTAAGATTTGGCGACATTACCTAATCGGTAATCGTTGTGAAGTGTATTCTGATCACAAAAGCCTAAAGTATTTGTTCACCTAACCAGATCTGAACCTCAGGCAAAAGAGATGGTTGGAGTTGATCAAGGACTATGACATGGGTATTCACTACCATCCGGGCAAGGCTAATGTCGTTGCCGATGCGCTCAGTCGCAAAGCGCATTGCAATGCCTTGTTGCTCCAGGAAGTTCAACCCACCCTTCTGGAGGAATTTCACCGTCTCAACTTAGGTGTGGTTGAGCATGGTTCCCTCGCTGCCTTGGTTGTGCAACCAACCTTGGCAGATCGAATTAAGATCGCCAAAGAATCGGATGTCGGAGTGAACCGTATCAAGGAAAATATCCGAATCGGAATGACCAAGTGCTTCTGAGGATGAGCATGGTGTTGTAAGGTTCGCAACGCCTTGTGGTTCCAAAGGATATGGAATTGCGGGATTTGATTCTCCGCGAAGCCCATGATTCGCCTTTATCTATTCATCCCGGTGCCACAAAGATGTATCAAGGTCTCCGTCAGAGATTTTGGTGGACCCGAATAAAGAGGGAAATTGCGAAGTTCGTTGCCGAGTGCGACGTGTGTCGTCGTGTCAAGGCCGAGCATCGGCGTCAGCAGATCGCTTGACCATTGCCTATTCCTCGAATGGAAGTGGATTCGACGGGATGGATTTTATCACCGGTCTACCCAGGTCGCCTAAGGGAAATGATGCCATTTGGGTCGTCATCGATCGCTTGACTAAAGTGGCTCATTTCATTCCTGTCAAGGCGCAGCTTCGCGTCGGGCTCCTAGCTGAGCTCTATGTCTCCAGAATTGTAAGTTTGCATGGGATACCGAAGACGATCGTTTCTGATCGTGGTTCTCTGTTCACTTCTCGATTCTGGCATAGTCTGCAAGAGGCTATGGGCACCCGTCTTACCTTTAGCACAGCATATCACCCTCAAACCGATGGTCAGACCGAGAGGATCAACCAAGTGTTGGAAGACATGCTTCGTGCTTGTGTTCTTTCTTATGGGAAGCGTTGGGAAAAATGCTTGCCATTCGCCGAGTTTTCCTACAACAACGACTTTGGGCCGGTCTCAAAGATGGCACCTTTCGAGGCCTTATACGGGAGAAAGTGCAGAACCCCGTTAAATTGGTCTGAGACCGGCGAAAGGCCTTTATTTGGCCCAGACTCGATCAATGAGGCCGAAAACCAAGTCCAGCTTATTCGAGGTCGTTTACGCACAGCTCAATCCAGGCAAAAGAGCTATGCGGATCGCCGCCGTCGTGAGTTGTGCTTTGAGCCCAATGACTTTGTTTATCTCAAAGTCTCTCCTTTGAAGGGCCATCAACGTTTCGGCGTCAAGGGCAAGTTAGCTCCTCGATATGTCGTTCCTTACCGTGTTGTCGAGAAGAAAGGAGCTGTTGCCTATAAGTTGGAATTGCCAGCTGTACTCGAGGGGGTATATGATGTTTTCCATGTATCCCAATTAAAGAAGTGCCTCCGTGTTCCAACTGAGGAAACTCTGTTGGAAACTCTCGATGCCCAAGAAGATTTGACCTATCGCGAGCACCCTGTTCGCATACTCGATGAGGCTGAACGAAGAACAAGGAATAAATCTAGCAGATTCCTCAAAGTTCGATGGTCGAACCATTCGAGGATGAGGCTACTTGGGAAAGGGAAGATCGCCTCATGCAGACTATCCATCCTTCTTTATCGAGCGAGCCAAATCTCGGGACGAGATTTTTGTAAGGGGGGGAGGTTTTGTAACATCCCAAAAATGGAATTGTGTTTCAAATGTAAGAAAATCAGGAGAAATTAAAACTTTTCTTGCATCTTGAAACCCCTGGTCATTTTTGTAATTCTTTTAAAAGGATTAGGGAAGATCAAATTCAAATCCTCATTCGACTCAAATCAAAACCTCCTTGTCTTAGATTTTGTGCCAAACCCTTGGAGATATTTCTCCTAATTTAGGAGGCTTAGCAACACCTCCAATTATCTCATAATTTTTAGAAATTATTTGATAATTGTTGGAGGCAAGTCAAATTTGGTCAAACCCTATTTCCCTCTTCTCGAATTTCTGGAGGAAAATTCGGTGTCTGAAAACCTCTCAAAATTTTGTGAGAGGTTCCTTCTGCATCAAGAAGCTCCGTTAAAATTTCATAGATGTTGGAGTTTGTTTGCTACCTCAAACAATTCCTCAAAATCGACGTAGGATTCAAACCCTAAGCGGTTTGCACTATTCCGTAGGTTCGGATCGGACTCGGGCTCGAGCCACTTGACTCGGTCCCGCCCACTAACCGGGCCAACTTTGGTCGTTCGGGCGCTAGGTCGCGAGCCATTGATCGGTATCGAACGGTCTTCGACCACCAACGATGGAGTCGTTGTAAACCGCCTAATCGACTCGGTAGTTGGATCGGCATCGAACGGTCTTCGACCATCGAACGATGGGATCGCTTCAATCGCTCGATCTAGCCCAACCATTCGATTCCAATCCGACGACCAACGAGTCGTCTCCTTCCTCTCCGTCTACATACCGAGCTCGCCATGGCGCGCGCAGAGAGAAAAGCGATGGCGTGCGATCCACTCTATGTCCACCTTTAAACGGCTAGCTCGAGCGTATTAAATGCCGCCACGCCATCCTCGAGGGCCATGACTCAACCGCTCCCATCGCTCTCAAGTGCTCTCATGGCGTTGTTGACCCGACCGAAAAACCCGCCGCTGCTCTCCGCCATTGCTCTATTTAAACACCATTGCTTCGCCCTTAGCTTCCTTTAGCACTTCGCAATCGCAACTAGCACTCACCCTCTTGCTTGAGCCGCAGTCCCTCGCACTCTCTTCGACCGACATTGTTGAGTGTGGAGCTTGGTGGAGGCGGTGCAATGGGGTTTTCTTCTTCAAGTCTTCGCCTCTCTGCTCCCCTTTACTCTTTGGAGCTTACTCACGCGGTTTGGTTCTCTCTGTGCCTGTGTCGCCGTGGCCTAGCGAGAACCTTACCACCGCCGCTCGGATACTGTCGCGGAGCCACTCCGTGGGTCTCGGTCATTCTTCACCCTGTACTTTCACATTGCCCTATAGGAAAGTAAGTGTGTTTTCGTTGTCCTTTGGCATTGCCCGTTCGGTGATTTTCCGAGCCATACCACTCGGCCGCACTCGTGGTCGCACTGGCGGGTCGGAGAAGCCGCCACGGCAAGCGTGCGGAGGCGCCGCCGTGGTCGGAATTCACCAACATCGTAGCTTGGTCGCTTCGACCGCATTGCGATGTTGTGATGGGTAAATAGGACATCCCGTAGTTCCCAGTAGGGCCCCTTATGCTTACCGAGTGATTGTAAGTTTCCTACAATCACCCCCCATAGTCGTAAGTCTCACTACGACTATGGCGTGGTCATACGTTCCTCTACGGCTTGTATCTAGTCGTAAGACTTGCTACGACTACGCCGTGGTCGTAAGTGCTTCTACGACTGGTACCTAGTCGTAAGTCTGTCTACGACTAGTAACCAGTCGTACGTCCTTCTACGACCACCACCTGGTCGTAAGACCTTTCGGTCGTAGTTTTGGCATTAAGAATCCAAATCAATTGGTTCTTGTTGCTAAATTCTTTATAAATCAGTACCTTGCTGTCGGGACCCAAATATGCAAATCTGGACCCTCTGTGTATTCTGCACTAGTCCAGGATCACGCTAGTGCACACAGTGTCAACATTGATGAAATATCACATCCATACAACGAATATAAGAATAAACGAGTACCTTTGAATAACAAATAATCATTGGGACCTTACGGTCGAGTTTTACATTTATTAAGCCATGCAAGGTCGATAATAAAGAAATAAACCGCAATGAAACGAAATAAACTCCTGTGGCTCCCATCAATTTACCACAGCAACCGATCGATCAAGACCCTAACGCTCAACCTTCAGAGAACTCTTCTTCAAAAGCAAAGCATTTACTCCTCCACTTCGCTGATTTATTTAGCAAGAGTGAGTACTCACCGCACTCGCAAGTCATACCACGTAATGCATTTATACATGATGGCTTATTCCAAAGGAATGGCTTCGTGGTTACTTTGCGTAAATGCAACCTTTGCAATTGAATACAAATAATAGATTGAAAGCGTAATTCAAAACAAATAGACAATAATAAGTTAACAATTGATTTCACAAAAGACACACAGTCTAATCAAGTTCTTTCACACAGCTGAACAAGTTATCTCACACAGCTGACCCTTCCCATTTGTTTTATGAAAATCTACCCTCGTGTGAAATTCTTAGCATGTCCATAACCGAGGACGCGGCTATTCGAATAGATTGATTTAAACACTCTGCAGAGGTTGTACACTTTACCCACACGATGAAACCAACCGGATCAGAGTTGATCACAACAAAACCTTTCAGAGACTTCATCTCAAACAATGACACTCCTGGTGTGCTTTATCGCCATTCAATTTGTACACACAACCCTTGGAACGACACACACCATTGGACAGGATGCAATGACTGTCCCGCGATGTGACATATCACACCTCCACCCATCACATAGCTTAAATACAACCTCGAGTTGTCAATGTCAAGACTCCATAACTTACTAAGTCGTGCCCACCATACTAGGCATGTGGTCGTGCAAAGAAGGCCCACCAATGGCGCACAAAGTTAAGTCCTTAATTGACTAAGGCAAGACTTCCGCTTTACCCAAATCACAAAGTTTAATAAGCACACACCCACCATTCACACAGTAATCCACCACTTGCCTCGGTCTAAATCTTTTCCCACCTGTTGATTAAGTGCAACACATGCCATCAACGAGTAATAGCACACAAAGACACACAGATTCATCACACGCCCATAATCACTTAGTCAAATTTATAATTGCAACTCTCACATGAAATGATGACTCGTGGCATGGCTAAGCGCTAATCGTATCTAACCAACCCACGCTGGTGCTACAATAATACCAACTAGTAATTAATCAACCTAGGGTGACAAAAGATCATGGCATACAATAGACAAGGTGGCATAACAATTTGGATTAATAGCTACACCCAAAAGTATTTAAATAATTACTTGAAATAGAATGCAATACATTGAAACAAAGTATTTTGAAAACTGGGTTCAATATGATCAAAGGTATAACTTGCCTTGGAATAGATCTAGATATTGGTCTTGGTCTTGAGGTGCTCCTTCTTCTGCAAAATTCCCCGAAGTATCGACGTCTACTCGCAAACGAGACAAAAGAAAATAAAACAAATAAATAACAGAGGCAAAATAAACTCCAAAAATTAAATAAAATTCATAAATAAATAGATCTGAATTTTATATGAATTTACAAATTTGAATGGGCTCAATTGGACTTGGATGAAAAAGATATGGGCTTTGAAGATTGGAAAATCAATAAAACCCTAAATTGGATTTTCTCGAATTTCCCGAATTATTTTTATAAAGGAAAATCGGATTATTGCGCAATGCTTGCGTCAGCCGAGAATTTCCGGAAAAAGAATTATATTTAAAAGAATTCTGACATGTGGGACCCATCGCTGTCCTCGTTCACGCGACCGAGTGCACCAACCGAGGAGATCTCGCGCGGTGGACCGCCACGACGCGTGTGCCGGGCGCCGATCTGGCGCCACGCGGCCGCCACACCAAAGATCGGCCGACGCCAAGGCCGAGCCGGGCGATAACGGCGGCGGTGGCGCCGGACCGATGGTCACCGCGAACGGCCGCGACTCACGGCAGTGAGCGGTACCAACGTGTAGAGGAGGCTAATGCGCACACACGGGCACCGGTTTGAGCACTGGGTTGATCGAGATGGCCGTGGCGAGAAAAAGCGCGAGAGAGCTCGGGTTTTGTCGGACGGGCGCTCCGCGATGCTCGGCGACGAGAAGGTGCGCACGAGGTAGCTCGTGACTTGCCGATCACAATGGTGCGATCGGTGGAGCAAGACGACGACGACGGCAAGCAATCCACCGGAGAAGGAGTTCGCCGAAAACCCTAAAGCTTGCAATGCGGCGCTAGGGCGACGGGCGACAAGAGTGGCGGTTTAGGGTTGCGAGGCCCGGCGAGCTAAGGGAGTATTTATAGACCGGAGATGCCGAGATTTGAAACCCCAAATCGGATCCAAACAACCGGGTTTTTGAATTCCAAGATTTTCGAGATTGAAACCTGTTCGGGTTTGATTTGGTTTGAAACGGATATGGAATAACCGAGATATGATTTGGCTGGCTCGCCGCGAAGAATAAGCAATCAATCGGTTTTGTTTGATAAACTTGAAGCTCCAAAGAATGGCGCGAGAGCGCGGCGCGAGAAGAAAGCCCGCGAGACGACGACCAGTAGCGGTCCCACTGCGAGAGAGCGAGGGCGAGTGGGTGCAGCGCCGCGCGATGGAAATCCAACGGCTAGAAGCGAACGCGACGAGCGAAGCGAAGCGAGATCACGCAAAGCCACGCGGCGACAATCCAACGGTCAAGGCGGGGTTGAGCGCGCGTCCGACGGAGACGAGGGCACGCGCCGAGCATCCAACTGACGAGAGCGCGGCCGGGCGAGATGGTCGGGCGGCCGAATAGTCTTGGCTTCGCCCAAGATCGTTCAAGGATTTAAAATAGGTTTTTCTTTAAATAAATCCAAAATGCAAATAGCAATTAGAAAATAGCAAATGACTTTGGAAAAATTCCAAAATTCTATAAAATATATCCAAGCATATAAAATCTAAATAAAATAGTTTTGACAATTGTTGATGTTGGGATTAAGCACATTAAATCAATTTGTCCTTAAAGTCCATATTAAGCTTTTTAAATTAATATTCGAATAAATCCAAATGATGAATTTTCTTGCTACTAATATTTAAAAGATTTTTAAAGCTCTGAAAATTGGGATGTTACACTTGCTTTAGTAAGGTTTTCAGAATTTTTGGAAAAAATTTGATGTTTAGTCCTTGCATTTTATTCGTTCTTATCGATTGCTTTTCGCTTTTCCCGTTAGGATCCGAAGAGCACATTGACAATACTGTTGATCCTCAGTAGTATCTTGACCCGCAGCAAACAGGCAAGCAGTTTGATCATGTTAATCCTATTATTTTTCAAGTCTAATATATTGATTTCCAACTCGTATGTATGCATTGCTATTTTGTTGTTAAATTATGGTTAGTATCCTATAGTTGCATAATCCGTAGGACTCGTTTATCCTCTACTACCATGAGCTTAGGTGATTTGCTGTGGTCGGAGTCCGATGGAGGGACTTGGATCACTTAGTAGTTTCCGATTGGAAAATACTTAGCCATGCTTAGTTCGGTAGCTTTAGGCGACCACCGGCTTAGTCGATGGTCTTGATCACTCAAAAACTGAAAAATGAAAACGGATTTGGACTTGGGCATAATGGTATGTTGGTGTGGTGTTTTTGGGTGTGATCGGAATGGTGCCCAGGTCATCAAGGACCGAACATCTTGTTACACTAAACCAAGCACTATTGCGTACTAACCACATGAGGGTTATATGGGACCCCTCTTGACTTAGTACTTTGGCGTGTGTTATCTCCGAGTCGCAGGAGGAAAGGTTTTTGTGTGTGTGTGTCGTGGGAAACATGGTATGTGTTCTGGTGTGTGTGTTGGGTGTGCGGTGGTGGGGATTGCCGGGAAGGTTCTCCACCTCGAGGGGCGTCGCAGCTTGTCCAAGGCTTTACCCGTGACGGGTAGTTGTCCGAGGTCAGCCACGACCCGACACAACGTATGGGTTTCTATCCATACGGCGACTCGGGTTAATACATAATATTGGAAACGCCTCAGAGGACTTAGCCGTCGCGCATACCTAAGGCAAGGTGCTTAATCATGTGGCAAAAATGCGGTCCGACATGTGGGTAAGTTGGTACACCTGCAGGACAAAACTATTCGAATAGCCTCGCCCTAGGTTATGGACACGCTGGGGAGGTCTTCCAAGAGTTAGACTACAACTTTGTTTTCAAAATTAAAACTTGACTGGTTGGTATGAATGGGTAATTCATACTATTGTTGTGGTGACTATTGGGTTAGTCACCTCCGTGATTGTTGTTGTTCCTATCTCACTGTTAGATTGATGTCTTTATGCGACTATTTGAACATTAAAACAGATTTGATTAACATTGCCTTCAATCTATTACATTATTACAAACGGAAAATTGCTTTATGCTAAAACTAAAACATACATCCTCCACTTCTATGAGCTTGCATGTAGCTTATGTACAGTCTGTTACACCATCTCAGAATCTTGCAGTACATTCAGTACTCACCGCTTTTGCCACCTTTTGTTTGGTGGGGAAGAAGGTGAGCCCTAAGGGCGCCACTTTTGTGAGATGTGTCATGGTTTAGCGACTAGCTTGGCGGTCCTGGTCGGTTGCCTTGTGGGTAAAGGCACACCGATTGGCTCTTTTGTTGTAGCCATCTTATGGCACTTTTGCTTCCGCTGTTTAATTTATTGTTGTCTCTTTTATTGTTGGCCTGTTGGCCTCTCTTTGTAATGACTCGGCTTAATATTATTAATACTCGCTCGCTCGTGTTTTTCGGTTCTATGTGGATGAATGGAATTGATGCATGAACTTTGTGATGAGGTGTGTATCTTGCACTGGGAAGTATACATGTCTCGAGTCTCGGATTATCTGCTTTGTGATGCTAGGACCGAATGGATGGTTAAGCATTACAAGCCAGATAAATCGGGGTCTCACAGTCACTATTGTTAGACTTTGAATTAAAATTGGTGGTTGCAACTTGGTATTCGGCATGAACGGGTGTTCATGCATTTTAGTGTATCAAAGTGGGCTATCACTTTGGTATTTGTTTGATTCATTTATTTTTTTTAATGTATTACTTTATCACATGCCTTGCTTCTTCTTCAAATCTGATTTTGAAATGGCAATTGCAAAACTAAAGCCACTAATGCTATTCTTTGATTGTCCATTATGCATAACTAATTTTACCTTCGTGTAAGACTTACGTGTATGTTTTGTACTCAACCCGCTTGCTACAATTTCAAGTGAAGATGAGCTTCCAATCGATGAGTTCATTAGCGCCGACTATGGCGACGCTAACAAATAGTGATATTATTTAACTCTCAGTCATTTGCCTTGGGCTTGGGCACACTGTTACTGGTCTTTTGTTTATCTTACTATCTTCTGCTGCTACTCTAAGTGTTTAATTGAATTTGGCCGAGCGACCCTTTTGTAATCGATGTAGACTTGAACTATTATGATGTATGTCTTTCTTTATGTATTTGTATGAATGTTGTACGTCTGTGATTGACGGTGATGAGGGTATGTGTGTGTTGGTCGCTAATCTCGTGAACCAACACGAGACACATACCCGCTGTTGTGAATCCCTCTTAACTTGTTTAAGTGTGAACTTGGACCGTTGGAGAACCGGTTATCTGCAGTGCTTGTAGAGGAACAGAACGCATGATCACCGGAGCTCTAGTTTCGGTCGGAACTTCTCACTTAGACGGAGTTATGTTGAGATTCATTCACTTGAAGTCCAGAGTTATTTCTATAAGACCAGGAAGGCCGCGGTCTTACGAAAATAATCCAGGGTCCTCACACAACCTGCTAAAAGGTTGTATGTTTGGAAAGTGGGATTTTGGGGCCTGTTTGAAATGCAAGAATTTCACATAAATTTCACAGGATTTTGACAAGAAATATTACAATCCCCATAGGATTGGGGGGAAAAACTCCCGGGTTCCAAACGGTGCCTTAGTAGGAAATTCGGAGGACTTGTTTTGTTTACTGTGAAATTCATGTGAAATCCTAAGGTGTGTAGGATTACTATTACTGCTGCTCTACAACAAAGCATATTATGTACAAGTGTCCAATTGTTCTATCTATGAAGAGCGATGCTACAAAGAACTTGGTGCGTATGTGTAACCTGGAGCTGGATTCTTCGACATGATTAGACTGGATTCTCAGAGGCAGAGATGCTATAGCTTTTGTTTACCATCATCTGTTTCTGCTTTCTCTTTTTTCATTTTTGTCTTTTCTTCCAGGTTCATTTAATTTAAATATCATACTGTCTCAAGGTTATGCATGGCATGAAGAATCAAGTCGAGATGCCAAATTGTCATGAATTAATTGCTAGCTTCGCCGGTGTCTACTCACGCAAAATGTCTAGACAGAATTGGATAGCAAATAGAACACACAGATTTTGGTGCCGCCGAACTGCTGCAGACTTTCCTCTTTTTTTCATCCCTTTTATTCTAACAAAAATGAGTAACGTAAAGATGAGTGCTTCATGCGCCACTAAACAGCATTCATGCAAACAAAGAAACCGAACAGCATTCATGTGCCACTAAACAGCGCACGACTAGCATTACAAGTAGCACTAATACGCACAACTGCACATAGAACGCATCAGTCATGCAAAACTAAGAAACCGAAACACGAACGTTACGAGACTTAAAAATACTAAACAACACACAAGATTATTCAACAAACACCCTCTAATTCTTGATGTGCTTTCTTGATCTCGACGATGTCGATCCTTGTACGCAGCTCCTAGAACTTGACATGGCCTAGCGCCTTCGTCAGAATGTCCGCTAGCTGCTTTTCGGTTTTGATGTACTACACCTCAACTTTTCCGTCTTCAACGCATTCCCGACTAAAATGATATCGGGTGTCTATGTGCTTGCACCGGTTAGGGGTGAAAACGGATCGGATACGGACGGATAATGGCTCTGACATATTTGTTTTCATATTTTTTTTCTGGATTCAGATACGAATACAAATACTCCGGATACGAATACAGATATGAATAATATCGAATACGAATACAAAGCAAATACAAATTGAAACGAATACGGTCCCGAGTATTTTTCAAAATATGAAAACCTCTTAAATTGTATGCCAAAATTAATGAAAACATATAACTAGTTTATTTGATGCAAATATTCATGAATTATTCATATTTTCAATAACCACACATAACATTGGTACTAGCAAGCAGCAATAGCTAGTTCATCACAAACATAACACTTAGTTTACCATATTTAGCTCATAAGTTATAACTCACAAAGTCACAAGACATCACACATTCATACTTAGTTCATCACATACATCAAACTTAGTTCACACTAATATTAATAGGCTGGATGGTTAGTCTATACACAAATGATTGCAACATCTCAAAGTATGTTACCAAAAATAAAATAAAGTCAATTATTGAGATTTCCTAATTTTCAATGTCAAAAAAAATTGTTGAGATTTCTGAGATTTTATTGGATTTAAAGTGAAAATAACAAAATTAATCAATTTCTTGAATTTCTGGATTTTAAAAAGAATTTTCCTATTTTCATAAATTAAAAATAATTTATGTGCAAAAATAAAAACTAAGTTAACTTGAAATTAATTTTATTAAGTTCAAAATAATTCAAGGATTTTTATGATTTTTTCTAGAATTTTTTTAACTCTATTTGCTATTTTCTAAAAGGCTATTTGATTTGTTGCATTTTCTGAATTTCAGGAATCAATTTAAATCTCATTTTTCTCTTTTGGGTCAAAATCCTCTTCTTTTGGGCCAAAATCCGGATATCCGGACTTGGTCTTATCTGGATAATCCGTATTCGTATCTGTATCCGCCCGATAACATGCATACAGTATTTGTTTCCGTTTCCGACGAAAAAATCCGAATTCGTTTCTGATCCGAAGATTATCCAAGAAAAATCCGATCCGAGACAATCTGTTTTCGCCCAGATCGGTTGGAAATTATTCGATCCGTTTTCATCCCTAGCTCCAGTCGTGGAACACTGGATTTTTGCTAAGGGAGATCGCCAACTTGTTGTCAACTTTGAGCATGAAACCGTCTGCGTCTTCATTCTTCAAATCAACGAGTAAATGAGCGAGCCAGATACCTTGGTAGGCGGCCGTTGTTGCCACGATGCACTCGGCCTAGCAAGACGACAACGCCACAACCTTCTATTTCTGTGATTGTCAGCTGATGGGGCCGCGACGGAGGAAGAAGAGGACACTCGTCGCGCTTTTGCGGTCGTCGACATCACTGGTCATGTCTCTATCATTGAAGCCGACAAACCGTGGCTCCTCCAACCTCTTCACGAAATGACAGTCATAGCTCCATGTACTAGCAATGTACCAGAGATATGCTTGATTGTTGTGCGCCGCCTGGTGTCGCACCCCGACCGTGGAGGCATCATGCATCGGCCGCGCCGTGCCACCGGCCACTGAGCCGTGCGCCATGAGTGCGCTCCCATGCGAGGCCCAACCGACCTGACGTCGATGCTCGCCGCGCCGCCTGTGCACGCCCTGCAGACCACCTGCGCCACTACAAGGCCTCCCGTCCGCTCATCGTGCCTCCACGCCACGCCCGAGCGACCGTCCGCGCCGCTGGTCGCCGCCTAACGTCGTGCCACGCGCTCGCACACCGCCACGCTTGCCCTCGCGGCGCTCGTGCGCCATGGTCGCCGTTGTGCGCACCACGCACCCACTTCGCGCACCCCGCCGCCGCACTCGCCACGCCGCCGCGTCGCCGACATTTCCATCTCCCACGCCGATACGCTGCTGCCACGCCGCCGTGTCGGGACCCAAATATGCAACTGACCCTCTCGTATTCTCGCACTAGTCCAGATCACGCTAGTGCACACAAGGTCAACATCGATGAAATATCACATCCATACAACGAATGTAAGAATAAACGAGTACTTTGAATAGCAATAATCGCTGGGACCTTACGGTCGAAGTTTACATTTATTAAGCCATGCAAGGCTAACAATAAAGAATAATTTGCAATAAACGGCGAAAACTCCAAAGGCTCCCATCAATTTACCACAGGCAACTGACTGGGATCAAGACTCTAACGATCAACTTTCGTAGAACTCTTCTTCAAAAGCAAGCGACGACTCCTCCACTTCTGTTGATTTGTTTAGCAAGAGTGAGTACACACCGTACTCGCAAGTCATACCACAGAATGCATTTATACATGATGGCTTATTCCAAAGAAATATCTTCTGTGGTTATTTTGCGGAAATGCAACATTTGCAATTGAATACAAATAATAGATTGAAAACATAATTGAAAATAATTAAAGAATATTAATTTAACAATTGGTTTCACAAAGGACACACAGTCTAAACAAGTTATTCACACAGTTGTACAAGTTATCTCACACAGCTGGCCCTTCCCAAATGTTTCATGAAAATCTACCCCTCGTGTGAAATTCCCAAGCATGTCCATAACCGAGGACGCGGCTATTCGAATAGATTGATTTAACACTCTACAGAGGTTGTACACTTTACCCACACGATACAATCAGTGTTGCAAGCACTAATCATAACAAAACCTTTCAAAGACTTCATCTCAAACAATGACACTCCCGATGTGCTTTCCTACCGGCCAACCGATACACACAGCGTTTGGTTACGACACACATCGTTGGACAGGGATGCAGCGAATCGTCCCGTGATGTGACATATCACACCTCCAGCCCATCACACAGCTTAAAATACAACCTGAGTTGTCAATGTTAAGACTCCATAACTTACTAAGTTAGACCCAACCCATACTAGGCATGTGGTCGTACATTAAGGCCCAATTAAATGGCGCACAAAGTTAAGTCCTTAATTGACCAAGCCAAGACTTTCAGTTTTAACCCAAATCATAAAGTTTATAAAGCACACAGCTCCACCAATCACACAGAATCCACCACTTACCTCAGTCTAAATCTTTTCCCACCCTGTTGATTAAGTGCAACACATGCTATCAACGAGTAATAGCACACAAAGACACACGCTTTATCACACGCCCATATTCCATTAGTCAAATTCATAATTGCGACTCACATGAAATGATGACTCGTTGCATGGCTAAGCAATCTACTCGTATCTAACCAACCCATGTTGGTGCTATGATAATACCAACTAATAATGAACCAACCTAGGGTGACAAAAGATCATGGTATACAATAGACACGGTGGATATAACAAATTGGATTAATAACTATCCCAAAAGCTTTTAAATAAATACTTGAAATAGAATGCAATACATTGAAAAAAAGTATTTTGAAAACAGGGTGCAAGATGATCAAAGGTATAACTTGCCTTGGAATAGATCTAGATATTGGTCTTGATCTTGAGGTGCTTCTTCTTCTCCAAAATTTTCCGAAGTATCGACGTCTATTCGCAAACGAGATAAAAGAAATAAAACAAATAAATAATAGAGACAAAACAAACTCCAAAAATCAAATAAAATTCACCATTAAATAGATCTTGATTTTATATGAATTTACAAATTTAAAAGGGCTCAATCGGAGGTCGGATGCAAAAGATATGGGCTTTGGAAGATTGGAAGATAATCAAAACCCTAATTTGGATTTTAATTTGATTTCCTGAATTATTTTTATAAAGAAAAATCGGATTATTGCGCAATGCTTGCGTCAGCTGGAAATTTTTAGAAAAAGAAATAGATTTAAAAGAAATCTGACATGTGGGCCCCACATATCGCTGATCGGGCTCACGCGGACTAAGTTCACCGAGCCACGGATCTCGGGAGCCGTGGATCACTACGTCGTGCAGTGTCGGCGCCGACACGACGACGGGAGGGCGCACGCAGCACAAAGCCGACGCGACGGCTGCGGTGGCGCCGACGCCGCACTTCTGGCGAGGAGCGGCGCCGGGACCCGATGGTCACCGGCGTTTGGCGGCGAGTCACCGGCGGCGAAGGGTACCAGTAGCTTCCCCATGTTATTGCGCACCTGTTGGTGCTCTTACCAGCGACTGGCAACAACGGTGGCGACTGGCGGCGAGGAAGAAGCGGCGGTGGAGCTTCGGGTTTTGTCGGAAGTACGCTCCGGCGATGCTCCGGCAACGAGGAGGGGTGCACGAGGTAGCCTGGAACTTGCTGATCACGGTGGTGCAGTCGGTGGGGCAAGGGAGACAACAACGGCGGCGCAATTCACCGGCGAAGAAGCTCGGTCGAAAACCCTAAAACTTGGATTGCGGCGGCGCTAGGGTGATCGGGGAGACGAGGGTGGTGGCTCTGGGTTGCGGCGGACTAGGCGATCCTAAGGGGGGTATTTATAGGCCCAGGGGACGCCGGAATTGGAAACCCCAAATTCGAGTCCGAAACGGCCGGGGTTTTGAAATCCTTGATTCTTGGAGATTGAGAGGGATTCGGGGTTTGGAAAAGATAAGGAATAAACAGAGATACGATTTGGTGGGATCGGCGCGAAGAATCAGCAACCGATTTGGTTTTGTCAGACGAAGCTTCAAGCTTCGGCAATGGCGGGCGAAGGCGCAGGCGCGAGGAAGAAGAAGACTCCGCGGAGACGACGACTCGGTGATGGTCCCACCGGCGCCGCAACGAGGCGCGGCGAGCGAAGGCGAGATCGTGGCGAGGCCACGCGCGAACATCCAACGGAGGAAGGCGGGTTGAGCGCGAGCGTCCGATCAAAATGAGGGCACGCGCCGCACATCCAATCTGACGAGGGCGCGAGCGAAGGGAGATGGTCATGCGCGGGAATAGTGTTGGGCTTCGCCCAAGATCGCTCCGAGGATTTAAATAAATTTTTCTTTTTAATAAATCCAGAAAATGCAAATAGCAAATAGAAAATAGCAAATGATCTTGGAAAAATTCTATAAAATATATCCAATCATATAGAATCTAAATAAAATAGTTTTGACAATTGTTGATGTTGGAATTAATTATATTAAATTATTTTATCCTTAAAGTCCATATTAAGCTTTTAATATAAATTTAAATAAAATGTAGATGATGAGATTTTCAACTAGCAAATAAATAAAGGATTTTAAAAGGTTCAAAAGTTGGGATGTTACACGCCATCACCGCGCCGCGCGAACAGGCAGACCGGATGTGCAATGCTGAGGGTGAGCACATAGAGCCGGTTGCGACTGCGGTTTACCCGAGCAATTATGTGACGCTACCGGTCGCGGATCGTGAGCACGCCATCCTAGATGAGCATCTTGTAGCCGTTCTCGTCGAGCTGCCCGAGGCTCACTATATTGTTGCGCAGTTGTGGGATGCAGTACACCCCCATTAGCGCACGGTGCTCCCCGTTCCAGCAGGTGAACAGGACGGTGTCACTCCCGGTATATCAACCATCGAGCCATCGCCGAACATGACGGAACCGGTAACGCCCTCGTCCATCTCCATGAAGCTTGTTTGGCACCCGAACATGTGATTGCTGGCATCGGTCTCCAGGTACCAAGCATCGTCGTGGGCATCCTCCTCACGCCCTAGATGCACCTGCGTGTGCACCTCGTTGAGCACCATGTCAGTGCCAGCGCCCACGGAAACCTCGGTGAGCACGCACACCTGCGCCATGAGAGGCGTAGGCTTGTCGTCGGCGGCTTGCGTCAAATGGGTCTGCTCGGTACGCTTCAGCTAGCGGTAGTCTCTGGAGTAATGCTCGTACGTATCGTAGTTGTGGCACTGAACCTGCGACATATCACGACGCGTACTAGACGAGCCACCATCCTTGCCATCATGCCCGCCTTTGTCGCTGCCCATGGCCACGTGGCTTGCCGCGATAACGGTTATCATCGTCGGAGAACCATCGTGCGCTATCGCCAAGGATCAAAGCTCATCAGCTCTGATACCAATTGTTAGATTCGTCGGTGTCTACTCACGCGAAACGCCTGGACAGAACAAACACACACGCACTCACTGGACAGCAAACAGAATACACAGATTTTGGTGATGCCGAACTACTGCAGCTTTTCCTCATTTTTTAATCCCCTTTTATTCTAACAAAATGAGTAACGTAAAAATGAGTGCTTCATGCACCACTAAACAACATTCATGCAAACAAAGAAACTGAACAACATTCATGCGCCACTAAACAACACACAACTAGCATTATAAGTAGCACTAACTGCACATAGAACGCATCAGCCATGCAAAACTAAGAAACCCAAAGACATGTAGTACTTTATAGAATTTTTTATTAATTAACTATTTTATTAATTTTATTTTAAAGTTAACCTCCGCGAACTTTATTTCCAATTCTGACGCTTTGGTCAAACCACCACCCGTGGCGTGACAAAGCAACACAGTCACGCCAGCCTGTATCTGGAAAAATTCTTGTTACGTCACCACCGGTGGCGTGACAATGTTGTTTGGTCACGCCACCACCAGTGGTATGACAAAAAGTGCTATTTTAGCGGACTTATTTTATATCGTGACAATGTTGTTTTGTCATGTCACGGTGGTGGCGTGACCAAAGTCAGAATTGAAAATAAAGTTCGCGATTAACTTTAAAATAATTTTTTTAAAAAAATATTTAATAAAAAATTCTACTTTATATGCTTGCCGGATTTCCATGAAAGATGAGTAGAAATTGTAATGCAAGTCTGATGAAAGGAGCAATTCTTTCGGAAAAACGGTACTACTTTCCCAGCACATTTCATATGTAAAATGTGAGAAAATGAGGAACAACGGGTTCTTTCAGAAGCTCTACAAACTCTTTTCAGCGAATTATACTACACTACGAGATTAGAGCCCTAAAAGTCGTAATTTTTCCCAGCCACACTTTTCGTTTTTGGAATGAACTGCAGCACAACATGTGATGGGCTATGTGCCTATGCGAGAGACGTCGCACTCACTGCCGTCCGTGTCCATGTCCTTTATCTGAGAGAGGGTAGCCTACTACCACTGCCTACTGAATTACTGATCATCATCAATCTTCAGACGATGGCATGAGAACTTGTTTGGCTACAGTGTTCTTTCCTCTGTTCTTTGATTATTTCAGAGTTCCTGAATACTGACACTGAAAAGATTTTTGGCCAAGAAGGATTTGCACATGATCAGCGACATGATTTTCATTCTTGCACATTATATTATCAGAGTTCCTATTTCTGTTTGTTTAGGTTTTTCAGATAATGCCACATGATCACAGCACCTGTTAGTCTGTCCAAAAATCAAAAAATTTCTTGTCAGAGATTTTAGCCAGCGCTTTCCAGTTTCCACAAGGCATTCACAAATAAAGCTGATAAGAAGCAAGAGAGGAGTTCATCAAAGTTTGAGATACATATATTAGACCTGGGATGAGGAGGACATCAGGAGATGATCCCAGGAAACAAGGCGACGACCATGACACACACGACAGAACAAGATTTTATTTAGACGCCAAGGCCTGCAATGCAAAGGCCTAAGCACCTGCAGGAATTAACGCGCCAAACAGACAGACGCAGGCACACAGAATAGTTAGCACTTAGCAGCTAATAGGCTGGGTGGTGGTGGGGTTCTCCTCGCTCCTCATGCCCGGCGCCGGCGGGTGGCCTCAGTTGCAGTTGCAGCAGGAGCAGCCGCAGCTGGTGCCGCACTTGCAGGTGGTGCAGTCGCAGCCGCCGTTCTCCGTCGCCATCTCGAACCCTCCGGAAGTCCTGCACATGCAACAAGCAACGACTCATCATCACCACCTTCTTCCTCTGCTCTGGTAATAGATCTTACAGCGGCACATATTTCTACATATATATTTTCAGTTAAAAGTATGTGCTATAAGACATGAACAGTGATGGTCAGTTACTAATCCATACCCCTTGTGGGTGGCAGCAGCGATGACCATGGTCTTGGTGGTGGCAGTGGCCTCCATATCAGGGAACATCTTGCATCTACACATCACCACAAGTTGATTAGTTAGCCCGAGCCCAAGAAACGCTGAAACATCAGACACAGTTAATTAGTTTCAGGTGCGTGTATATATGTCTATATCTCGGTTCTGTACCCGCCGCATCCGCTGCCGCACTGGCAGCCGGAGCCGGAGCCGCACCCGCAGTTGCCGCCGCAGCAAGACATTCTCCTCGATCTCCTAGCTAGCCTCGAACACAAGAAAGTGATGCTACTCAGGGGAAGAGTGCCTGCTGGTTGTGCTTGTGATGAGGGTGAGGAGGCAGGCGAGGGGGTATAAATAGGCGGCGAAGGAAGGCGTAGTGGTGGCGAGATGCAACGGCGAGGCCGAAAAGAATGGACGCGAGCAAACGAGGGACCACCACGCCACGTCTCCTTCTTCTTTCCTTCCTTCCTTCCTTCTACCTCTGATCTTTCGAGGAAAAGAAAGGTGCAGTACTAGCATCATCACCCTACAGTACCATGGTTGAAAAAGCGAGTCAGGTCAGGTCCAACAGTTTACCGACGAAACGTTGCAGCTCACTTGTTGTCTGCAGGTTCGCTGTTCCTTCGTTTAAGACTTAACAGAGCTGAGCTGAAGCGACATCGATCCATTCGTTTGCTTGAAAACTGTATTACAATACATTGATGATTAATTAAGGGTTAGTTAAATCTACTTTAGCAAAGCCTTCTATATGTACTAATGAAGTTATATTATACATAAGAAAAACATTGTACATAGATATAAATATATGTTTACAACAATATCTTGAGCTGAAATGGTACTGAAACTTCAAGGACTAGGCAAGCAATCCATAAATTCAGAAGAATTAAAACACACGCTCGTGGGTATGAGCACACAAAATTCATCCCCTAAATCTCAAGACAAAACTTTGCCAAACTAAGTTAGACAACAGTCTATAATAGCAAATAAATTAATTAAATTAGCAGTTAGAATACATTTGCACAATCATATTTTGGAATGTACTGAATGACCTGTATAACATATGGTATTCTCAGCAGAGGTGTGCAAAAAGAAATAATATAGCCATAACAATTTCGAAGTAGGAGACTGAGGCTGGATGGCATTCAAAAGCACCAATTTATGATTTATGCCGGGATTTAAACACAGTCTTTACATTCCATTTCTTGTAAGTATAGAATTAGGCCTGGTTCAATGGGCAGCCTGGCACCGCCCATTTATGCACGATCCGTTTAGGCACAATTTGGTTGGCTAAACAGGTGTGTCGTATTGGCCCGTGGGCTCAGCCGTCGACTCAAGCACGGCACGCCAAGCTCACAGGTAATGTCGTGCCGGCCTAGGTAAGATTAGCCTGACGGGCCGTGGTTGGCTAGTGTACCCTATCTAGACCCAGAAAATGTAAAAATGTCAAAAATATATAGAATTCAAAAATACAAATTAAAATTTGAAAAATGAGTTATATACCCATAAAAAGAGTTATGGAATTTTTTTGTGAAACCAAAATCTTCCACGACTTTGATAATACAGTCCGTGTTATTCTCACTCGTGTGTGCTACATTAATTAGTTTAAACCCTTAATTATTTTTTCCATTTTCTAATTGTCGTTAACATAATGAGAAATTACACTAAGATAATCCTCTCTAACCCGACCATTCTATATGTCCGTAACATCCCAATCTTGTGTTTGTATTTCAAATGTATAAAAATAAGAGGAATTTAAAACTTTTGATGCATCATGTCATTTGATTTGTCTGCAAATTCTTTCAAAGGTTTTGTGCATTTTGAAAACATAATGCATTAATTACTAGAAACATAATCTTTTAAGACTTTTAAAACAAATCTTGTGGACGGTTCATGGAAATAATTTTCCTAGGTTATGGAACATCTTAGTAACTCCTCTAAAAAATTCATACTTTTTAGATTTTATTTGCTATTTAAAATTGGTCAGTCAAACCTGCCAATCCTAAGTCAAACCCCTAAATCAAAGAATTGAAAGAATTTTACCAAAAACTCCAATTCATTAAAAACTCTGGAAAATTTACACAAGATTACACGTAGTGTTAGAAACCTTCCATAAAAATGTCAGAATTTTTGGAGCTAAACATCTACCTCTAAAAATTCCCTTGAGATTCTTTGTCCAATTTCCTAATATCAGAATTCATTGTTCCTCCGACCGGACCTGAGTCCGACCCAGACTCGAGTCGCACCTCACCAAAGCTACTTGACCCAACCCACCTTAACCATCCGATCGCGCCACTTACCTTCGATCGCCGACGCGTCCTCGCCAGCGCCCGAGCACCAGCGCACCACCTCGCCCATGCCTCCCAACGGCCTTGGCCCCGGTTTGAGACCGTGCACCCACGGTTCCTCCACGTCTCCGTCGCCTCACCATCACCTCCCGGTCACCTCGGCTCATCCATGGATTGAGCTCACCCCGTTGGCCCCTCCTCACGATTTCTCCGCCTAGAGCCTATAAAAAGCCCTTGAGCTCCTCCTCATCTCCCTTTTTGGCGCCACCATTACATCCCCTACCTCCTTATCCACTCAATTGACCTCAAAACCGAGAAAGCCCTGAAGCTCCATTTTCAGCCTACAAGCCCCTTCATCGCCGCCGGCGCCACATGGGTTCCTTCCTATTTCTCTTCGTGTCATATCATATTCTAGGATCTGAGGAGCATATCCCCCAACTTAATTTTGGCTTTGGATCGCATGAATTTTTAGAATTTGGATTTCCTCTTCTTCTGTCGAAAATAGATGTTTCTTCCCCGCCTCCGGCAACGGTGAGTCAATGATCAAATCACTTCTTCTTTGAGCACCTCGCCCTCACTGATACTTCCCCTACCCTCCATTTACTTCCACCATCCTCGGTCAACTCCTCCTCGTGGAAGCGCCGCGGCCACCTTGGTTCCTCGCCGCCGACACGACTCCGGCTAGCTGGTCCTCTCCACTCCACTCCGGTAAGGTCCCTGGACCTTACTCATGCTAGGGCGTGCATTACTTGAGTAGGAGCCTTGCCGTAGCACGGTTGTCGTTTTCACCGTAGCTTCCACTCCGCCCCTCGCCGTCGTGCCACCGTGTGAGGCCACTAGAGTCCTCGCCGCTGGTGTCTACGGGTCCGTAATAGCGTGTAGATCCCATTTTGAGGTAATTGAGAGCTATTCAAGTGCATTGCATCATTTAGTTGATCATCTTGGCACTTGATAGTCTTCAAACGAGCGTAATTTTTTTTTACTTTTGGTGCTTACCGGTACCTAGACGGCTTGGAAGTTGAGAGTAGAGACCAAGGGCTTTTGTTTGTTAGCATGATAGTGAGGCATAAGAGAAATAATTTTAGATTTGATCTAGTTAATGTGTATGGTCCTGCTCAGCATCAGTTGACTTATGAGTTTCTAGAGGAACTTCAGAATAGTTGTTTCAAGTCAGGGCTTCCATTGGGGTTTTTGTGTGTGTGTGGGGGGTTAACCTGATTAGGAAAGCAGGAGATAAGAGCTCTGACTTTATTAATTATTCTCTGATGGATCAGTTTAATGATTTTATCAATGACAATAAGCTGATGGAGATTAAAAGGGGTGGTGTTAGATATACTTGGACAAACAAGCAATATTATCCTATCATGGTGGAGCTAGATAGAATCCTAGTTACTACGGATTGGGAGACCAAGTTTCCACTTTGCATAGCTCATAGTTTGATCAAGGTGGGATCTGATCATAACCCTTTATTGTTGGATTCGGGGGACAAGAACAAGATGAAAACTGGGAGATTTTATTTTGAGAATAAGTGATTTTGTCAAAAGGATTTCAGAGAGTTAGTTATCAAAAAGTGGGGTGATATTAGCAGTAAGATGCCTGATAGGATTTATTCTGTGGATAGATGGAATGGGGTGGCTTATTTAAGACAATTCCTTAGAGGTTGGGGTGCTAATATTGATGGGATTAATAGCAAAAATAAAAAAGGCTATTTTGGATCATCTTCAGAAGTTAGACAAGAAGGCTGACAATAGTGGATTATGTCATGAAGAGTGGATAGACAGATACAGAGCAGAGAGAAATTTAGAAGAGTTGTATGACATTGAGGAAAGGCATTGACAGCAGAGGGGTTATGAAAAGTGGATCACTCAAGGTGATTCTAATTCCAGATTTTTTTCATAGTTGTGCTAATGGTAGGAGAAGGAAAAATTTTATTTACACTTTGTGTAATGAAGGGGTTTGCTTGACAGAAGATGATGATATTAGAGATCACATTTACAAGTTTTATAAAAATTTATTTGGCTTTGAAGCGATTCATAATGTTACTCTTGAGGATAATTTATGGAAGGAAGAAAGCAGAATTTTGGAAGATGAAAATGAGAGCTTGACTCAAGCTTTCACTGAAGACGAAGTTTGGAAAGTAATTAAGGATTTACCAGCAATTTTTGGTCCTGGCCTAGATGGGTTTCCTACCTCCTTTTATAAAGCTTTCTGAGGGGTGATAAAGCCTTTTTTCATGAAGATGGTTGATGATTTCTATGAGGAGAAACTTGACTTGAAAAGGTTAAACTATGAGGTGATTACTTTTATTCCTAAAATCAAGGAGGCTAATTCAATAAAGCATTTCAGACCAATTTGTTTGATTAATGTGAGTTTTAAAATAATTACTAAGCTGTTGGCTATTAGGTTGGGTAATATAGCAAACGGATCATTAGTGACTGCCAAACCGCCTTTACCAAAGGGAGAAATATTTTGGATGGGGTGTTATCTTTACATGAGATACTTCATGAGATGAGAATCTCCAAGAAGAAGGGGGTTATCATTAAACTGGACTTTGAGAAAGCTTATGATAAAATCCAATGAGATTTTTTGGAAAAAGTAATGAAAGGAAAGGGCTTTTATGGGCGTTGGATAAATTAGGTGATGAGTTCTATCAAAGGGGGAAAAGTTAGCATCAATATTAATGGGGTGGTTGGCCCTTATTTCACTACTCATAGGGGTTTGAGATAAGGGGATCCTCTTGCTCCCCTATTGTTTAATATGACTGCTAATGCTTTAGCATCTATAATTGAAAAAGCTCGTAATAAAGGATTGTTTAAGGGTTTAGTTTCCCATTTAATTCTGGGGTGTGCCTCTTCTTCAATATGTTGATGATATTGTTCTTATGATTAAGTTTGTTGAGAAGTATATTCTGAATCTCAAATTCCTGTTGTATTGTTTTGAATGGATGTCTGGGCTAAAAATTAACTATCATAAGAGCAAGGTTTATGTTTTGGGGGTGGAAAAGGAGAAAGCAATCAGGGTTGCTAACATGTTAAACTACAAGTTGGATCAGCTCCCTATGACTTATCTAGGGAATGATACTGGAGATAGGAAGATTAGTAAAAATGTAGCAGGAAGGATTATCAGTAAATTGGTGGGTCGACTGGACAATTGGAAAAATAATCTCATGTCTTCAGGAGGAAGGCTGATTCTGGTGAACAGTTGTTTAAGTATACTTCCTATCTATACAATGGGGTTTTATAGATTAAAGGATGAAGTTCATATGAAAATGGACTCTATTAGGTCAAAGTTCTTTTGGAGAGGGACTAGTGATTCTTTTAAATATCATATGGTGAGATGGGGAGCAGTTTGTAGACCAAAAGACTTCGGGGGATTGGGTGTGATAGATACCAGGCCGATGAATGATTATCTTCTTTGCAAGTGGTTCTTGAGAATGAGCATGGCCAAAGATGAATTATGGTTTAGGATTCTGAAAGTCAAATATTTCCCCAGGGGGTGTTAGAGACATCAGGACTCTTAGGGTTCCCAGTTTTTGAAATCCTTGCAAAAAGTTAGATACGTTTCAAGGGGGGTCTACTAATTAGGTCGGGGATGGTAAAGATACTTTATTTTCTAAAGATATTTGGATTGACAACAGCTCTTTAAAAATTAAGTTTGATAGACTGTTTAAAATATGTTCGAATCATGATGTGAATGTAGCAAATTGTTTAGAGAATGGAGAGTGGAATATAACCTTTAAAAGACAATTTGGTAGGGAAGAAGAGGATTCATGAAACTGTCTGAAAGATGCTTTAAATGGGGTGGAGTTTAATAATGATAGGGACAAATTGATTTGGTGTCTAGAGAAATCTGGACAATTCTTTGTAAAATCCTTGTATAGACATTGGTCCTTTGGAGAAGTTATCCTTATGAGAAATCAAAACTGTGGAAAAGCATAATACAGTTAAAGGTGAAAATATTCCTCTGGATGTCTTTCCAAGACAGGCTTCAAACAGCATCTCAGCTCAAACTCACGAAGTGGAAAGGGAATGTAAATTGATGTTTGTGTGGGGTGAGAGAGGATACTGATCATATATTCTTTTACTGTGTTCTAGCCAATTTTGTGTGGGTTTGTGTCAAGGAAAGCTTGATGTGGGAGACAACTGTGGAATCTCTTGATGAGTTTCACCAATAATGGTTAGATACTAGGGGTGCTAACAACTACCACGTTTGCTTATTTAGTTTTGCAGTTCTAGCGTGGACGATTTGGAAACTCAGGAATCGAATGGCGATTGAGAAGGCATTTCCTAAGCAACCGAGTGAAGTTCACTACTACAAAACAGGATATAGAAAACGCCTCATCACAGACGGTTCTTTGAAACCGTCTGTATAAAATAATCACAGACGGTTCCAAGACGAACCGTCTGTGATATGTATGGTAAGGAAATTCCAAACCATGGTAAAACATTAAATCACGCATTCGTGGTTAGAACCGTGCAGTGATTTTAGATTTACCATAACTTGATTTTTATTTTATACAAAAATCGCTCGTGATGAGATACTCATCACGCATTTGCTCGTATTAAGAACCGCTCGTGATGAGACGCTTATCACGAGCGCATTTGCTCGTGATACGAACCGCTCGTGATATGTCATCACGCATTTATTTTTGTATAAAACCGCTCAGGATACTTTTGTTTCGCTTATGGAAAACGAAAATTTGCACTTAATGGGTGGGTCGCCAAAATCTCTCTATATTAACAGTCCTTCATCTCCTCCTTTGCCATCTCCATCTCCTCCTCTGCCATTTCTCCTCTATCATCTCCGTCTCGCCCTGACAATGTGCTCCGGCCTCCCCCGAGATCGTCGCCCGCGGCCTCCTCCACCTCGCCCCAGCCACGTCGTCGCCGGCCTCCCACGACCTCGTCGCCCCCGGCCTCCTCTACTTCGTCGCCTGTCCTCCCCTGAGTTCGTCGCCCGCGGCCTCCTCCACCTCGCCCCGGCCTCATCATCGCCGGCCTCCCATGACCTCGTCACCCTAGCCTCCCACGACCTCACTCTCTCTACTCCCCCCTTTTGCTCTGTGATGTGGATTACTACTGTGATGTGTTAGTACTCTGTGAATGGATTGAGTTGATGCTACTGTGATGTGGGTGATGCATGACGTGTTGTTTTTAGTGCTCTGTGAATGGATTGAGTCGATGCTACTGTGATGCTATGGCTATTGTGGGAAAGCTAGCGAAAAGTTCAATCCGAAAATCAATATCAGATTCATTTGCGAGGCTCGGGAGGCTCCAGACGAAGTGAAAATCCGTTTTTTTTGCCATAGAAAAAACTATCACAGACGGTTCTATTCACGAACAGTCTGTGAAAATAGACTATCACAGACGGTTCGTGAATATAACCGTATGTGATCGTCTATTTTCACAGACGGTTCGTAAATAGAAACGTCTGTGATAGCCTTTTTCACATACGGTTCAAAAACTGTCTGTGATGACCTCGTGTCATCAGACACAAAAATCCAGACGGTTCAAAAAACCGTCTGTGATGATGGTTTAGAACCGTCTGTGATAACCGTCTGTGATGACCTCGTGTCATCACAGATACAAAAATTCAGACGGTTCAAAAAACCGTCTGTGATGATGGTTTAGAACCGTCTATGATGAGCTTTTGTGTAGTAGTGGTTGTATTCAATTCTATATCTTGTTTGCAAAAATGGCAGATTCTGATCAAAGATGATGACCGAAAAGAGTTGGACAAGGTGATTTGTATGTCTGAAGATTGGATGAAAAACTTTTGTACGTTGCAAACAATTTAAACTTGCTTTAGTTCTTGAACTTGGAAGTTGATAGGGGTTTTGGGTTTTGCGTTTTGCTTATTTTCTTTTGGGTAACTTGGTGAATTGTTGATCCCGGTATGTTTGGAATCGTGTGGTTGGTTTGTAAGACTTGTTATATACTTTCTATAAAAGCCGGGTTAACCTTTTTCAAAAAAAAAGTGCCGAGAAGGAAACAATATCTATTAACCCTGAACATGGCTTCAATGAACAAGTCCTTATTCTTACTGTCCGATAACAACACTGCAAATGCAGTTACACAACTAAGTGAGGTAGTTGATGAACTCAACAGCTGTTGCAATGGCTCCTCCGGTGATGGCATCCTTGACGATCTTGTCTCTGTGGTTGTTGCTGGCAGCGGAGATCAGAGCACCACTTAAGGCACCTCCAATCACCGCGTTCTTCTACAGGATCGAGCACCAACAAAACGAGAGAGATTAATTAGCACCAGCAGTAAGCAACATAAAAAAAAAAACTTAAGTGCGTAAAGTATTCTTAAGACTGACTCGAAACATGCAAGGAGTCAACAGACTATAGAATCAACATTTTTTTTATGGATGGACATGGGTACGATTTCTAACGAACTAGCACAATATATTTGAGACTTATATAATGTTAGGACAAAGAGGGGGGAAATAGTTCCCTTCACATTATCACATAAGGTGAAACAGTTCCCTTCACATTATCACATAAGGTGCAACTGCCTGCATGAAGCATGAAAGATTCATTCTCAGACAATTATTACCCAGTCACGGCGACCACGGATCCTTTCCACTCCATACTCCATGCCCACATACACTCCAGCAACAGTACCTGCATATTAGTACACAAAAAATATCAAGGATTAGTGCCAATGCATTTATTTCAGTGAAAAACAATATAAACTTGCACGTAGTTACCCCAATATGCACCCTCCTTGCACATTTTCTTCAGCTGCATAAACATTCAGCAAAGCATATTAGTGCACTGTAGAGGAACCTTAACACAGGTGAAGAAATAAGCCCACTGAATTTTCACTAATCCACAAGTACAGTGCAATTATACAATAGAGGTGCGGGATTTAGACTTTTAGTTCAACATCTACACCTTGAGAGTTACATATTAAATTACTGACATACTGAACTGAGACTAAATAATATAGTGTCTTTTCTGCACTTATGAATTATCCAATGGGGGCAGTTTAAGGGCATCCCTATTTATTTACTGTAAAGTCTACACATTTAGGCACTTGTGCAGTAGAATGAATAATCTGCCTTTCAGTGCACTACTTGTGGAATATTGACTGGATTCACATTCAGATAGTGGCAAAGCTCAGGGCGAACGGGACACGAAGTGTTCTCTAATTGAACAATGGTGTTGAGCTATACGATGTTATCTGATTGAACAATGGCGTCATGCTATACAATGTTATCTAATTGAACAAGGGTGTGACCGCGTGAAGCTGTAAAATGTTCTCTAATTGAACAATGCCGTCAAGCTATAAATGTTTAACAACAAAGTGAAACAAACATTGTGGAAATACTTACTGTATGCTCAACCTTGTGCTTTGAAACATCCCCTGCAGGCAAAGTAGCAAACAAAAGGACTTATGTTACATCGTATGCAAAGAAATAGAAGGACACACTACCAACATCTGTTCTCCTGTATTCTAGTGAAATCTTGAAGTACATAGTGCTAGCTGCTGCTGGTAGACAGCAACAGCCTTGGCACAATTTTTAACTGAAATATAGTATACAAAAAAAAACCGAAATCTATGTTGTGTACCACAGCTAATTTGTCTATACCATTAACAAAAATTGGAACGGACCTGACATCAATTGAATGCCATGCATCCTTTCTTGGAGAAATTAGAATCCCTTTTTCTGTTTCCCATGACAGAACTATTTGTGCAGTCACAAACTAGAGTTTTTTTTTTTTGAATCGGCGCAAACTACACTAGTATTTTGTGATGCGTGCCTATTTTTCTTGCCTGAGTTGTGTCCCCAAAAGAACAAGTTTGAATTCAACAAATGCCTTAAATGGAACAGAGATTGCATAACGTGGCAGTGATCGAGATTAAACAACATGTACGCATTTGATTTGCCCTCTTCTAATTATTCGTCACACCCGTACCAGCCAGCCAATCACAGAGAATCAAATACAGCTAGCAGCCTAGCATTAATTAGTGAGCTCAACAAGAGCTAGCAATCAGGCGAGAAAGAAAGAAAGAAGCAGATAGAGAGGAGTGCGTTACCTCTGTGGAGGCACTCGAATGCCTCCTCGGCGGACACCTTGCAAGCACCAACCTATACATACATATGTAGGCATCATCGTATCGCATTTGGTTAATTTGCACATTATAATATACAGAACAAGAAATTAAGAAGCAGCAGGAAGGAAGGGATTAATGGGCGTACGGCGCCGATCTTGAGGAAGCCGTCGACGGTGCGGTTGAGGAAGGGGTTGCCCATGTCGATGATGACGTCGATCTGGGGCGAGCTCAGCGACCCCGAGAAGCCGCCGCGAGGCATCGATCCTTCTACCTCTGGAGAATTGAGAGAGCTAGCTAGCTTGTGTGAGTGAGACAGAGGGAGGAAGAAGCTGCAACGCAAGAAGATAGATATATATAATAAAATAGAATGGGACGGCCATCTTGTGATTTCAGCTCGTGTCCCGTGCCCATCGTCTGCTCTGGCCTGGCCTGGGTGGCCCACGTGTCAGTTTCTCCACTGGACTCGACTTGCGGACAGAACAAAACGTCCCTTGCTTGCGTGGCAGGATGGACGATGCAGAATGACCGACTTGCGTGGCAGCGACACGAAATGCTTGCTGCGCTGCTACTGCTACTAGACCACGGACCGGATCCTCTGCAGTCACGAACAGTATTTTCCGGGGTATTAGTGGTGTAGCAGAACACTACGGCAGCGAGCGAGCCATCTATAAAATAATACTGTAGTGATTTTACTGTAACAGAAAATATTATAAAAAGAAAAAAAAATTACTATAGCTTAGAATGCCACGCAGATGGCCTGTGGCCTAGTCCCATAGTACGGTCGAAACGTAGAATAAGCTATCCAAGCTTCTGGTGGCCACTCTATCTGTTCCTCGCTGCTAATTAAAAAATAGCTGACTTTTTTTTACAAAAATATACCACTAATAGCGAAATTTTTCTATTATTATTCCAATTGGTGATAGGACAACATCGCCAGTTCAATAGGTAACAAGGATACTGACGCCAATTGGAATGGTACCAGGGCATTATGCTTAATTTATTTTAATTTATGTGCAAAGAATTCAGCCTAAAGATTTAGTGTATTTTTCAAAATTTTAGTAATACCTTAAAGTGTCCGCATAGTTCAGAATCCGCAATTAGAGAAGATAACAAAATGTGAAGTATAGAATGCGAGATTGGTAGCGCAATTTGGAACGTGAGTTTAGCGACGCAATAACACATAGCCCCCTTCAGAGCGAAATAAAAAATAATAATGTGGCCCTTTCCCGCGGTTTTACTCGATTGTTACTCGATTGAAAATGTGTCTACCCGAAATCGAGTAACTTTATGAGGGGGAAAAAAAGGGAGAAAGAAAGAAAGAATTAAAGTGCAATGCATATATCGATCGAGCGCTAGGTAGGTTGGTAGGTTGGCTGTTAGGTGCATGGCGATATTTGGTTTGATTTCTTCTCATCTGTGTCTGCCTGCAGGAGCGGATGGTGACCCGCATGGCCTCCGGTCTAGGCCAGAGGAACACAAGCACCACCCGCTTTATCTTCTTTTGGACCGAGATGAGAGCCCAAAAGTCACCCGCCTAAGCTGGCTCGTCTACCTTGATCATGGTTGATTTGAACAGCACGATCTGACGCAAGTGTACATGGCAATTTGAGTCGGACTGCATCTAGACGACGTACAAATTGTTACTCGATTGAAAATGTGTGAAAATAACTCAGTTTTACTGCATCTACCCGAAATGGACCGCATCGTGGCCATATAGTGCTGGGCCGGGCGGCCCATACGGCCACCACTACTTCTGCCTGCTGCTTTGCTCTTCTTCTCCCCCTCCTCCAAGAAAGTCGTTACAAGTATGAACACCACCGGCGCCGGCGGCGACGGCAAGGAAGAAAACCAGACCCGCATGGCCGCCATCGCCGACGGCCTGCAGACCCGAGACGCGTAAGACCCCCCTCCTCTCTCTCTCTCTCTCTCTCTCTTTGCAGCAGTAATCTTAAGGATTAGTAGGAGATGGTTAATGGTGCCTTGTTGTCTGCGCTGTGGTGGTGTCGGTCGGGGAAACAGGATGCGGCTGTACAACTGGGTGTCGCAGAGGTGCTTCTCCGACTGCGTCGCCTCCTTCTACCGCAAGGCCCTCGGCAAGCGCGAGGAAGCCTGCGTCCGCGCCTGCGTCCGCAAGTTCCTCCTCCTCTCCTCCGCCTCCTCCGCCCGCTTCGCCGACCTCGCCGACCCCTCCACCGCCGCATTCGACGATTGATTCATGTAGCCAGCCCACTCCACTGTAGAGGGGGTTTTTGTTTGCCACCAGTTTAGTTTTTACTTGGATTCAGCCTGTGATCTGAACCGAAAAAGAGGAGAGGAAAGGATGGGACACGGACGCGCCCCAGTAACTAATTGCGATTCAATGCAAATGTAGTTTCACTTGTTCTTGCGGCTGTACCAAACGACGAATCTGGAGTCTGGATGGATACAAAGATGAATGGATTCTTAGCGTCATTCGACGATGATTCATGCTCTTTTTCTTGTCTAGATCAAATGCCCTTCTTCCAAGTTTGAACACCGCTTCATCTTGTGCCCTGTGATATGCAAACGTGAATTATTCATATTGTGTGATGATTGATCTTCACCGCTGCTTATTATTGGCCTGCCCAACATCACTGCAATCAAGTTCATGTTTTTGTTTCCTCACTCAACCTGGTATAGGATCACTCTGCAATTTGCCGATGTCATCTCTAAGCCCTCAAAAAGTCATAGCAACTTCAGGAGAACAGGCAAGAATGATTCATACACAAAATGTGCTTGGTCACGGTAATGCACGGAGCAGAAAATGAGCCTGAGACGACCACAACCAAGATATTGCGCGCGCACACACAAAAGAAGGAAAAACCTCATGTATTGATTGATTTCACATACTCAAGCGGTCAAGCTAACAGTTTATGTAACAACTAAAAATTGGGCCTACAAGGTAAACAATACCTTCGACTATCCTGTTACAATTCAATGAAGACTTCTTTTTTTGGGTGCCATGCATGTCTAAATGGCAAGAACACATGAAGCTTCACCAAAAAAATCAAAGAGGGATCATCCTATTTCCCGTGAGGTTCTCTTCTCAAGACTGACCTCAATCTCATCAAATACCTGTTCTAGTCTCCAAGACAACACCATCACACATTCACAATAGTCTGCTAAGAGATTTGATCAGAAGCTTGACGTTCTTCCTCGTTGCCTCATCACTAGTGAAACCAGATACGTCTGAGCTGATACTCTGAATGTATGCACACAAGGAATAAATCTTATGAGACTGTTGTACTAGTTTGAGAGTAAAAGCTACCTAAAATATTATCAAAGATCAAACCTCAATATTCTTCAGAGTATATATAAGGGTGAAAATGGACTGCTTAATGAGATCAGTGTTCTCAGCGGTAAGCATGGAAGAGTTCAGCCGTCTGCAAGTAACACCACAAAATTTAGCAAACTGTTGTATCACAGTGCTAGCTCGACTAGATAGACTGATGGAACGCTACCACATGTATCCCCATGTCATGTATTGAAGGTTTAATATAATAAGCCATGCACAAAGAATGAGTATCAATCAGGGCCACCAGTTGCATCATGCAAATATTTAGTTTCTTTCCAACTAGAATGGACTTGCGTTAAGGAGCCTGACAAGGCCACAACTCTAAAATTCAGAGTAAGAAGCAAGTACTAAATGATATGTCGACTTTTCAATGTCTTCAAGTCTTAATGTATCTAGTATTGAGTTCATTTGCAAAAAAAAAGTGTGTTTTTCACAACCTCTTCATGTATTCTAGAATAATAAGATGCAATAGATACATGAGTTAATGTCCTGCAGATGACGTATGCCAATTTTCAAGAGTACCTTAAATCACCGGATGCGTCAGCAAGACCCTTAACTATAGTTTCCACATCCTTCAGTAGATTACTATCATGGACCTCTGAGAGCAAAGGTTGAATTTCTTCAGATAATGCTTCCATCTGTTCCATCGTGACCATTTAACTCTATCATATGATGCTTAACTGCACAAGTAGTGTTCAACAAAAACTTCTCTGTTTTCTATAGAAATAAAGTAAGGTAAAAACTCATGCTTGGGGCAATGTTCGCCGCCTTTCTTTTTCCCAGATGTAACAGGAAAGAAGGGGAAAAGGCTGATCTGCCTCATTTTGAAGGTAATGTGTTACAAACACTAGATTAGACATAGGAATGCTTTAGAATCTTAACAGATGGCCATGCCCTTTCTTCCTTCACAACATCCTATGTGTTAGGGCTCAGGAAAATTAACAGGTAACACAGAATCTGTTCACACATCACAATCATGCATACTAAGTATATAAATAAGGTTTGCTCCTTAAAGATCTAGAAATGTGTCAGGGAAAACAGTACTACATTTCCAGCCTGGTTCAGGCATTGAATGTGCTCACTGTTCAGTCAGGGCACCCAGTTGATTAAAATACAATGGTTGAATGAAATCTCATTAAAGTTAAAGCTGACAGAAAAATGTTGATTAGATGCCGCAAAAAGAAGGAAAGAACGTATGTACCTTTGAAAGAAGAGGTTGTGCTTCCTCCATTATATGTGCAACTTTTTCAGCCAATCTATAGCTTTTATCAACACCTATTTCCTCCATGTCTCTTCCCAGACGGGTAAATATTCCAACCATTGCATCCAAGCTTACCCCTTGCTGTCCTTTCATCTTCTCTCTGTCACAGAGAATTAGGCCTTCTTTGCCACAATCTGCGTCAAGTGGGCCAACTGAGGGTGTGGGGAGTGGATCTTTTGGTGTAATATCAATGAGTGTTTCCATTAGGAGACCAGACTGATTCACCTCAACCACGGAATTTCGAGGAATGATAATCTTATCATCGTCAACCTGCCAAGATTGTAACAAAAAGAGTTACTAGTGTAGCCGACTGGTCGGCATGTATAGACTTAGGGATCAATTGAATGGAAGTATTATCATGTCCTGTGCTAATTTATCAAGAACTATTAACCATATCCTTAGCTCCAGAATCCAGATTAAATGACTTTTAACAAGAATTATATACAGTTTAGATCTTCTGTGCCTAACATTCTCACACATTACACAGCAAACTTACATGACAGATTAAATTTGCCTCTAATAGCGAAGAAGGAATTGTCACCGAAGAAAATAGATAGCCATACCTCGACAACAGCATTGATACGCCTCACAGAAGAGTCGACGCGGACGACATTCCCCACGGTGACCCCACGGATCCTCACCGGCGTGCCGACGCAGATCCCGCAGGCCTGGCTGAACTCGAACACGGCCTGGTACTTTCTGAAGCGCGACCGCAGCTGGAACCCACGGAGCCACGCCAGCATGAGCGCCAGAATCGCTGCCCCGGACACCATGAACAGCCCAACGCCGCCCTCCCACACGCTGCGTTTGCCGAACCCATAGTCCCCCAGTGGCCGCAGCGTCTGCCGCCAAAGGGCCCTGGGCACCTCAACGAGTGCAGCAAACGGGTTCTTGCCGATGCCATCAGACGATGAAGGCTCCCTCGCCGAGCACGACACTGGCATGAGCGCAAGCTTCTCGCGTGGCTTTACATCAAGGCGAGATGCAAAGATACGACGAGTTTGCGCGGGGGAAGCAGGTAAGAAGGATTTGGTTGCCATAGCCGCGTCCTTGGTCAATCAGCGTAGAGCTTGGTTCTTGGAGTCGGAGGCAATTCGACAAACACGTGGCATGCAAAGAAGGGGCTATCATGCGGTGCAAATCCACAAAGCCTACAGATCGATAAATAATCCATGAATTAACCAACAAGAACGCCCAAAGCTCGCCATTCTCCCCTATAATCTGATCTGATCTGATCTGATCTGATGTACGAAAACGAATCAAGAAACGCCTACAGAATCGGGGTTTTACCTTCTGTTACGTGTCCTTGGCGTTGCCACCCATGGCGGATGATGACGATGAGGGGCTTGGGGAGAAAGAGAGCGGTGGGTGGGGAGCTTCCCTTCCCTGTAGATGGCGATTGGCGAGTGATGCGGTAGCTTTTCTTTCTTTCTTTCTGGGCTCGTGCTTCCTTTTTCTTTTCTTGGGACCAAACGAACCACAACAATGCATAATTTGCCTGCGTCACTCGGCCAAAATTGCAATTGTCTGCCTGCAAAGTCCTATCTATATTAGGTACCACGACCTGATATCACGAGCTTTTAGCTGAAATGACACGTTTCTTATTTGTTAATGCAAAAATAGTTTTTATTCCGTACAAAATTGAAAAACAGTACAACAATAGATTAGAAAGACCACGTACCGCGCTCTAATCCGCGGAAGTAGGTACAACACTCCCAACCTGCGAAATCCAAGTACCGTGGTTTGGAACCGTGGCAAGAGCGCATCATGTAGCGTTGTTTCTGTCACTCACTATTTATCACTGTAGCATAATATTTAGCATTATTTGTAAATATTTAAATAGCGTTGTTTGCAACTATTTCAAACACTATTTAGTATTGTTTGCAACTATTTAGCACCGTGTACTCTACGGACCGAGAGCGCGATAGGAACTGGCGGCACATTCTTGCTACGGACCGGGAGCACTGCAGCCGGTTGCCTATCGAGCTTCATTCGAAATTGACACAGTTCGACTTAAAAGTATTTAATTTATTGTTTAAGTAATTATTTTAAATGCGAGCTAACGAGCCACTAACGAGTCAAGCCTCATTAATCTTTTTTCATTCTAAATTGACTCATTTCAAATTTAATCAATTAACTACGGTAATCGAATCAATTTTGATTCAAACCCATAACAAGCTTTTTTTTTTGCTAGCCCTAGCTGTCTGACGCATTGTTATTTTTACAATTACGTGCGAATGAAAGCTACTTTTGCTATTATAAATTAAAAACGTGTTAAATCTGCCAAAAAAACTCCCGCTATCATCATCTTCATTTTCTTCACTTCTACATTTCATAGATCGATGTAACCTTTCTACAGCGTCTGCCTCACCAACCTCTGCAGCATGTGGGTTTATCAGTGAGGTTTTTTATTTTTAATCTATTTTTAAAAATATTTTAAAAATAACATTTTTCTAATTTTATTTTCAATTCTGACCCTTTTTGTCACAACATGACCCGTAGTGGGACCAAACTATGTTATCACGCCACCAACCACAACGTGATCAAACCCACCACGATAGCTCTCTAAGCCAACACACATCCATTTTAAGCTAAATCCTATCACTTTACCACACCGAGATCTGTAGCATAACAACGTGTTTTTACTATGCCACGCGTTGTGACGTAGCCAAAGGACCAAAATTGGTAATAAAATTAAGAAAATACTATCATTAAAATATTTTTTGAATATATTACATTTTTTTTTAAAAAAAAAAGCTCCTGATAAACCCCTCCAAGGTCGACAAGTGACAACCAAGTAATGCGAATAACTCACAGCTAAGTGAAAAATTGCAGCCCCAGGCCATCCAGTCCTTACCAATATACGATCATACTTCATACTAGAGGTACACTCTCAAAGAATATAACAGAAAATAAATGCATAAAACAAGCAGATCTCTGATCAACCGCCACTCTGCGCCTGATTATATGTGCCCCCACCCCCACGACCAGGCATAACGCGAGATTGGCACTGCAAAATCCCAGAGAAAAATATACTTAACAGACACTGATTAAAGACTTTTAAGTACAAATACAAGGCCCAGACCCAGGCACCCAGTGAACACTGGAAGCCACACACAAAATGAAGATTTACAACTGTACAGAACGCGCAACAATGCCATACAGCTAAACAAAATTAAAGATGCTACTTGATCCGCAAAATACTTTAGTAGCCCCCAACAAAGGATTTCCTCTTGTATCCTCCTGATGCAACACCATTGCCATATGACTGGTGCTGGGGCCCAGCAGCCTGCCCTGGACAGTCCCTAGCCCAGTGCCCAGGCTGATTACATTTGAAACACAAACCCGAGCTGGTGTTGCCAGCTGAAGAGCCGTAGTTACCTGCTGGTGGTTGCTGCATATCCAAGCCTGCAGGGCAGTTCTGCACATTGTGTCCACTGGACCCACAAACGCTGCAAGTCTGTACATTTCGAGTTGCCGATAGTGGAGTAGACATCCCGCCGCAAATGCTTGCTTGCTGCCTAAACTGATTTGCACCACCCATGTTCATAGCATAGGCATTGTTGGAGGTAAGCACACTATGTCCAACTTCTGAATTGGTGAAACCAGCGTTAAGGCCAACAACGCCATTATCCCCTGGGCCTGAGCCTAAACCATCCAGCAAAAGGCTGTCAATCGCTCCGAGAACACAACAGCTCTCTTTCGATGGATCCAGTTTTTCGGCTTTCACGATGCTGCATTTCACACGCTGCTCATCATTAAAGGTTTCCTCCTTGATTCTCAACTTGAGGAGATATAGATGCCAACGGACCCCCTGTATGATCTCTGCGAATAGTGCATCATCTTGGTCAACATTTTTAATTGAGAAAAGTTGTTCCGCTGTGTGGCCAACTATCTGCTCACCGGCCTCCTGGAACGCAGTAGCATAGGTAGAACCAGTGTGATCCTGGATTTGACACATAAGCAAGTACCTATACTCACAAGTTTCAGAACTCTTATCGCATCTGTCACAATGCCACGTCCCATCACCATTATTTGTGACCTTTTTATTGCACTGCTTCTCGTTATATATCAAGGTGCAAGCTGGATAACAAAAACTATCAGTCTGCACATTTGAAATTGCTGCCTTAATAGTGATCCAGTCTGGCTTATCTGTTCGTCCCAAGCTTTCATCCTGGATCTGTTCAATTGTTTTCCGGACATCAGCCCTGCCTATATTTGACATTGCCCGAGATAAAGAAACACAAGCAGCAGTCTTTCCTTCAGTTATGTACCACTGCCTCAGCATTTCTGCCTCAGGAAAGTCTGGGTTTATTTTTAACTGGCTCGAGCTGATTGTGCCCACAGATCTGCCACTGAAGTCACTGATGCGGCCACTTTTCAAGGCAAGTATAGGATTCAAACCAGAATCGCACTGCGACTGCAGCTGCTGACCTTCAGCACCACAGAAGTTTCCCCACAAGGTTATTTCCACGCTGCGACCAGACATGTCCTTCAGTTGAAGGTTTCTTTTCTGGGTTTCCATGCCATTCTTCCGCATTATTGTACCAGCAGGGCTAACTGATGTAACAATTCCAACCAAATCTACCATGGCATCATTATCCATGTTCTCTATTTCAATGATCTGTCGGAAATTGTATTGCTGCCTAGGGATGCTGCTATCATCACCAGAACAAAGTTCTATAGATGTTGAGGCATCCAGAGTTACTTCATAGTCATTGTTTAAAGGATTAAACTTTTTCTGAGCAAGTTTCACTGATCCTCTAGATATTAAGTACACCTTACCAACCTCAATTAGATCATAAAACTGATCAAGCACCGAATTGAAGCATGTTGCACGAATTTCTCCACCATGTGAATCAAGGAGATCAAAGGAGAAGACTTTTCCTGCACCTTTGGCGTTGTTGTAGTGCCTGAGATCAGTCTTTGCAGTCACCCTAGCCTTGATTGTCCATCTACCTTGGTATGGGTTCAATGCAGAAATTGGGATGACATGAGGAGCAGCTTCATTCTTAGCAACAGGGCCTCTATTCATATACACTGGAGGTGGCTGCTGAAACAAAGGCTGCACTGGGCGCCCATAATTATTGCCAGGAGGGCCAAAGCCCTCACCTGTGGCAGGAATTGCAAACATTTGGTTTTTATGAGAATTCAGTAAAGGTTGCTGAGATTTTGGCTGCACCACATTAACGTTTATTGTGTTCTGTGCTGACGTTGTACCATAAGATCCACCAGGCAACAGATTGTTAGGACCAGGTTCTACTGTCCGACCAATAGAAGAGCCCACTGTGCCTTGAACACCATTATAGGGTCCACCATATGATAGGTTGATAGCAACCTGCTCTGCCTTTGGAGCAATGGAGGACCCCAGCATGCCTGGGCCGCTGGAAATGGAATAGGTTCCGCTATTAGTTTGAGCAGCATTGGCCGGCAAGTTAGGGCCCTGTTCCTTACTTAGGCTTTTTGCCACATAGATTTTGGGGCTCCCGATTATGGCGCACTCACTTTGCAGAATATCAAGTTTGACAACGATAATGATCCTGAAAGCAACAGGAAAGAGTGGTCAACTCAACTGATAAGTAGTAATCCATTAAAAAAAAATCAACACTTTTTTGAGAGGCCGGCTAAAGGATTGCCAGGCCAAAAAAGAATCAACAATCAAATGTTCTACATAGGACATTCCTCATTTTAAAAGATAATCTGGCTACTTCTACCAGAGGTCATTTTCTCGAAAATTAACTCAGTTCATAAAACTGAAGTAGTTAGGCAAACACTAAAAAATTCCAGAAGAGAGAGGAAAATACAGTATTGACACCCCTTCAGATTTTACAGCCTATCCATGCTATTGCTATGATTATTCGAGTAGAATTCTAGAATTATACATGTTAAGCTACGGCCACAGGAACAAACAAGGTTCCAGACTAATTTATGGAAGTCCTACAACTCAGTTCGTGACAACATGTGATGTGACTTGTTTCATTAGTTTGACATGGCAATCAAAATGAAAGATTGCAGGTTGTTAGCACTGGCACAAAATGCAACACCTTTTTACTGCAGCAAGCATCATCAATGATGGCATGGACTGATAAAATCGCAAACAACACAAGGTAGTACTCAGTAAATTAATTTTTACAGAGCTTTCTTGTCATTGGAACCTTGCTAACAACAAGAAAAACAAAGAGATGCATCTCATTGGATCGGAACACGCTCACAAAGTGGAATTGGAAAATACACTAAGGGCAAGATATTCAGCTGGAAGTTCATGAAAACTCCTGAGTCAAGAAGTAACAACATATGTTCTGCTAATCAAATGCTAGACGAAAAATATCAGAGAGATTTCCCAGTGAAGCTGGACTGAAAGACCAAAATGACCCACTCATTGTCCCATGAGGCCATGCAAACTACCACGGTAAGTAAATACCAATCCCAACATTGCGGTAGCAGTAGTCTAAGAGCTCCTACGACAGATATTGCATTGTTGGCATCACTAAAAACATGCAGCACAGAGTGGGGAAATTTCCCATGACAAGAGTCACAAGACCGAGGGCGAAAGCCAAACATTGTTGTTAAGTGAACCCTGACACAGTTCATCTTATCGCATGAACACTAGGCATCCTCTACACATTTACCCACATGCACGCATCAACTACATAATCCAGCATTTCCTGCACTACCCTATCTGGATTTAAAAAGAAATGCAAGCCAAAGAACACTAATTCCCCTGATGAATTGAATGTCAGCGCTCCTGCCTTAGTTTCAAAACAAAACAAGAACACTAAATCCCCACCGCGTGCAAACACCCCGCAGCACGCGCTTACCTGCGAATCGATAAGACCACACGAAACTACCACGATACCCTACCTTTGGTGAACCGCTAGTCCCCCGGACAGCGACGAACAATTAGTCCCCCCACTAAGCGAAGCGAAGCGTGCAGGGAGGAGCAAGCACATCAAGATCCAACCTTGCTGGCGGAAATAGGCAAGCAAATTAGGGGGGTTGGAGAGGCGAATGCCACCTGCGTCCCTGGATGGTGTTGCACATGAACTCCTGGAGTTGGACGATGGTGCCGGGGCGGATGGTGCCGTCCCTGACGTGGAAGTTCAAGGCGGTGGCGAGCATGGACTGCTGCGTGTAGGCGCCGTCGGAGAGCATCATGCGGAAGCGCTCGGAGAGGTTGTTCATGTTTTGAGACCCGGAGAGGTTGTTCTTGGCGGTGGTGACGGGGCGCACGTCCACCACCTGCAGCACCGGCTGGATCGTCCCCGTCCCGTCGGGGTGCTCCGCTATCGCCTGCACCGCGGCCGGAGTGAGCCGCGCCTCCATCGATCCCCGCCGCCGCCGCCGAACCTTCCAGAAGACTCCGCGGCCGGGTCGCGCGGGAGGAGAGGAGGCGGTTTGGTTTCGAATTGGGGGAGGTTTCTGGCGTTGGAACCGTAGGCTGGAGAGAGGGTTAGGGCGCCGAGCCAGACGCGGAGGGGGAGGGGGAGGGTCCCGGGCGGAGGCTGAACCCTACCTAGGCTGGAGAGGCGGTTTGCAAGGTGCGTGGAGAGGCGGGTTGAGCGCATGGACCGGGTGCAGGCTAGTGTTCGGAAATGATCTCTCCGCGGCTTCTGAGCCCAAGACTGGTTGGATATGCCCGTTAACCAAATTACTTAAAAATGTTTGTTTAGTCCGACTCGTTGTGAACTCATGAGTTAGTTTTGTTAAGTAATCATCGACTATGAGTTTAGTCCAAACGATTACTTCGTAAATAATATTCAAAATTGTAAAGATCAAAGTAAGAATAATAAGCACAATAATGGATTGAACACATAGATATGAGAGAATTCAACTTCGCTTTATTGCTTATTCAATAATCGTGTTACAATGGTTGAGAGTCTCTCTCTAATTATAGCCTCTCGACCCTGCTAGGGTTTTCAATGGACTGCCCATATTTGGGTCGGTTTCTGGGCCAGGGCCCAGAGTTTCTTAACATTCCCCTTAGCACTCATTCTCACATGTACATGCCTCGTAAAAACTCTAAAAAATTCAGTGGAAAAAATTTAGAGAAAGAGTACATGACATATGTTCTACTGTGTTGCACGAATTATCTCATTAAAAACCTTAGCCGATAAACTTCAGGAAAACTCGTCAAGGGAAAAAGAGTATAATCCGCCCAATTTCATTTAATCTCCAGGATTTATTCTTTGGGTACTCGATCTTCGTGATCAAATTTTAATAAAAAGTTTGTGAAGATTCTCCTCCTGAATTCTGCACTTCTCTAAGTCTCATCATTCTAATTTTACATATGCATCTTTCAAAGCTAGATGCTGAAAGTGACTTAGTAAATAAATCTACCAGATTTTTACATGACTTAGTATGCAGTATTTTAATTTCGTCCATCTTTTGCAATTCGTGAGCATAGAAGAACTTGGGGTTGATATGCTTAGTGAGAGGACTCTTCACATAACTCATTTGAACTTGTGCAACACAAGCTGCATTATCTTCATAGATAATAGTGGGGGTTTGCGCGATATTCAATCCACATGACTGCTGGATGTGGTGAATTATCCATCGAAGCCAAGAATATTCCCGTGAGGCTTCGTACAATGTTATGATTTCCGAGTGATTCGTCGAAATAGATACAAGACTTTGTTTAGACGATTCCATGAAATTGCAGTTCCACCACATAGGAATACATAGCCTATTTGTGACTTAGTTGTATACGGGTCTGATAGGTACCCAGCATCTGCGTAGCTAGTCATAGTTAGGTATTGGTTCTTTTTGTAGAATAGACCAAGATCTTTGTTTCCTTGAACGTATCGGAAGATGTCCTTTATTCTCTACCAATGCCTTTTGATAGGTTCTGCACTGTACCTTACTAGCAGATTCACTGCAAATGCAATGTCCGGTCTAGTACAGTTTGCTAGATACATGAGTGATCCTACTGCACTTAGGTACATGAATTTCGGTCCCAGGACTTCTTTCCCCTCTTCTTTAGGTATGTACGGGTTCTTGTCTTGCTGTAAGGATCTCCCGACCATCAGCACTTTCGAATGATATGTCTTTTAAAACCAAACCTTTCCAACACTTTCTGAGTATAAGTTGACAGATGTACTAGACTACCTTCAGGGGTATGCTCAAGCTGCAAACCTAGACAGTATTACGTTTTACCCAAGTCTTTCATTTCGAATTCTGACTCAGGTAAGAGCTTGCTTTATTAATATCTTCCATGGTCCCGATGATATTCAAATCATCTACATACACTGAGATTATACATAATCCATCATGGGATCGTCGTATAAAAACACAGGGACAATCCTCATTGTTCGTGTAGCTTTTCTTGCAGAGAAAGTCTTTCAAGCGATTATACCACATTCTGTCTGATTGCTTTAGTCCATACAGTGACTTTCTGAGTTGCACACTGTACAGATTTCTATTTGCTCTGTCTTGGTTCGAGACAGGGATACCTTCAGGTACCTTCATGTAAATGTCTGAATCCAAGTTCCCATAAAGGTATGCAGTTACCACATCCATCAATTTCATTTTCAAATTCAAGTTTATATCCATTGAGATTAAATATCTAAAGGTGGTTCCGCCCATGACCGGGGAATAATTTTCTTCATAATCGACTCCTGGTAGTTAAGTGAAACACTATGCAACAAGCCTTGCTTTATATCTTACAACTTCATTGTTTTCATTTCTCTTTCGAACAAATACACATTTATGCCCTACTGGGTGCACATAGGGAGGCGTGTGGCTTACAGGCCCAAATACCTCTCTTTTATTTAGAGATAATAATGTTGCTTCTATTACCTTCTTTCAATCTTTCTAATCTGATTGTTTCTTACATTCAATGAGTGATGCAGGCTCTGGATCAAAATCGATGATTGTGGCAATTTTCTATTCATAGATTCTCCCGTGGTCATGTAATTTATAGCTATTTCTTCATGGGCCGATACTTTTAATGTTTCTACTTGCTTCTTCTTGCTGTGCGCACACATCCATCTTTAGATATCTCCTCCATCTTGTATCTCCTCCGGAATATTCAAATATGGTATGCCTTTTGCTAAAGGTTCCATACTAGTGCCAGGTCTCAACTGGCTCCCCTTCTGGTTGTGGAGAACTTTAGTGATCGGCTGTGTAAGTCCTTCTTATCCTTTATCGTCAGGCGTCCCCGGTTACTTGGGATTCGAGGGGCCGGAGTTCTCATCCTTTTATTCTGAGGCTTTTGGACGGTATTAGGGATACCTTCAATTTTCTTTGGAATTTCAACCCTCTCCGGCGCATTGCGTGCAGGCACATGCGACTTGGTCACGCTCTTTAAATCACTAAACTGGTCAGACAGTTGATTCGCTAATGCTTGCAAATCAATTATCTTTTGGATTTCTCTATTTGTTTCACTAGTGCGCGGGTCATGTGCATGGATTTATGTTGCTTGCCACATCAGTTCCCGACATTTTTCATCAAGGAGTTGATTTCCTCCTCCTAATGATGGGAAAGTATCCTCATCAAATATGCTGCCAGCGAAGCGGGCTGTATGCAAATCTCCAGTCATTGGGTCCAGATACCTGATTATGGATGTTATCTCATAACCAACGTATATCCCAGACTTTCAGATAAGGCTCATTGCAGTTCGCTGCGGTGGTGGTATAGGTACATAAACCTTGCAACCAAACCTTCGAAGATGAGAGATTTTCGGTGCTGATCCTTGCGCTAGTTGCATAAGTGAATAGATGTTATATGCTGATGGTCAAAAATTGATGAGAGTTGCTGCGTGCAAGACTGCGTGTCCCCAATACGTAGTTAGTAAATTACAATTCTGCAAGAGCGGTCGGGCAATAAATTAAATTATTTTAATTAATGCCTCTACTAGTCCATTCTGGGTGTGGACATGTGGTTCAGAATGCTCAATGGTAATTCCCATTGCCATACAACAATCATCAAATGCCTTTGAAGTAAATTCTCTAGTGTTATCCATCCTGATGGACTTCACATGATGATTAGAGAAATTATTCTTAATCTTAATTATGTGCGAGACCAGCTTTGCAAAAGTGTGGTTTCTCGTAGACAATAAGCATACATGCATTAATTTCGAGGAAGCATCGATGAGCACTATAAAGTATCTAAATGGCCCTGACAGGGGATGTATAGGACCGCAAATGTCTCCCTGGATACAATCCAGGAATGCAGGGATTTCATCCTTTACTTCAAAGTAGAGGGTCTAGTAATCATTTTCCCAGTGGCACATAAAGGGCATACAAAATCTTCTAGATTCGAGAAATTCTTTATATTGACATTATGTCCCTGAGAATTAGTAATTATATTTCTCATCATTCTAAGACCGGGGTGTCCTAATCTATTGTAACATCCCAACTTTTTGAGTCTTTAAAAATTTCTAATTAGTTGCTAATTGGAAATCTCACCATTTGCATTTTATTTGAATTTAAATTTAAAAGCTCATTATAGACTCTCATGACAAAATAATTTAATGTGCTTAATCCCAACATCATCAATGGCCAAACTTATTTTATTTGGATTCTATATGCTTGGATATATTTTCTAGAATTTTCTGGAATTTTTCCAAAGTCATTTGCTATTTGTATTTTCTGAATTTATTAAAAAGAAAAATATATTTAAATCCTCATAATGATCTTTGGTCAAGCCCAACACTACTCCGCCGCCTTAGCCCATTCCCGCCCGTCTGCGCTTCCTCATCACCTCGCCTCCTCGCTCGCTTCCAAGGCCATTGATCGCCATCGCCGCGCTCGCCACTGCGCCTCACTCGCCATCGCTGGCTCCCGCTTAGCGCGTCAAGATCGCCTTCATCACGGACTCCTCCTCGCGCTCGACTTCCGCCTCTACGCGCGCGCCGCCGTTTCTTCGTGGACTACTCTCCTCCGACTATAAAAGGCCCCGACCCTCCAATCTCCTCACCCTTCCTCCTCCACCCAAGCCCCGCTCTCGCCTCTCCTCGCTTTCCGCCGCCTCAATTGTCGAAAGTCGCAGTCGGCCAAGCTTCTCGCCGCAGATTCCGCCGCCTGCGGACTTCTCGGCGTCGTGCCACCGCCGCCTCGTGATCGCAATAGCCGGAGCTACTCGGCGCTGCCGCCGCCGCCGCCGAGGATGCCTCATCGCCGTTGCGGATCGTCCGACAACGGAAGCTCGTCCGCCAGCCACCCACCCCTTCGCTGCCGCCGTCCGCCGAGCTCGCCGCCACCTCCCAGAGCACCGCCCTTCCCTCGGCATTCCATTTTTGCACTCGCCGCCGCAAAGGCGCGCCGCTTCGTCGTTGTCGGTGGTCCAAAGCCCTCGCCGCAACGCTTGTCATCACAAGCCACGGACAAGACACATCATCACCAAATCATCCACCACATCGCTAGCTTCTGCGTGTCGATCCATCGAGAACGTGGCACGCCCAAGTTTTCTCCCGAGCCAGCCCTTGGTGAACCGAGTCTGTGGTGCACCGAGCCACTGACAGTGGGTCCCACCTGTCAGTCGGTATTTTCTTTTCTTTTATTTTCCAGCGGAAATTCCTCGCTTGCGTCAGCTTGACGTCATTAATCCCTTCTTCTGTTGAAAAATAATTCGAGAAATTCGTTTAAATCCAAATTAGGGTTTTAATTATTTTACAATCTTCCAAAGCCCATAACTTTTGCATCCGAAATCCGATTGAGCCCATTCAAATTTGTAAATTCATATAAAATAAAGATATATTTAATGGTGAATTTTATTTGATTTTTGGAGTTTGTTTTGCATCTGTTATTTATTTATTTTTGTTTCTTTTATGTCGTTTGCGAGTAGACGTCGATACTTCGGGAAATTTTTGAGAGGAAGGAGCACCTCAAGATCAAGACCAGTACCTATACCTATTCCAAGACAAGTTATACCTTTGATCATGTTTCACCCAGTTTTCAAAATACTTTATTTCAATGTATTGCATTCTAATTCAAGTATTTATTTAAATGCTTTTGGGATAGTTATTAATCCAATTTGTTATATCCACCTTGTCTATTATTATATCATAATATTTTGTCACCCTAGGTTGGTTCAGTACTAGTTGGTATTATCGTAGCACCAACGTGGGTTGGTTAGATACGAGTAGACTGCTTAGCCATGCCACGAGTCATCATTTCATGTGAGTCGCAAATTATGAATTTGACTAATGAATATGGAACTGTGTGTGCTGTGTGCTATTACTCGTTGATGGCATGTGTTGCACTTAATCAACAGGGTGGGAAAAGATTTAGACTGAGGCAAGTGGGGGATCTGTGTGAATGGTGGAGCTGTGTGCTTTATAAACTTTGTGATTTGGGAGAAAAAAAGCTGGAAGTCTTGGCTTGGTCAATTAAGGACTTCACTTTGTGCGCCATTGGACTGGGCCTTACTGTACGACCACATGCTTAGTATGGGCTGGGTCTAACTTAGTAAGTTATGGAGTCTTGACATTGACAACTCAGGTTGTATTTTAAGGCGTGTGATGAAATTTGGAGGTGTGATATGTCACATCACGGACGGTTATTGCATCCACATCCAACGATGTGTGTCGTAACCAAACGCTGTGTGTATCGGTTGGCCGGCAGGAAAGCACATCGGGAGTGTCATTGTTCGAGATGAAGTCTCTGAAAGGTTTTGTTATGGTCAGTGCTAGCTATACTGATTGTATCGTGTGGGTAAAGTGTACAACTTCTGTATAGTGTTAAACCAATCTATTCGAATAGCCGCGTCATCGGTTATGGACATGCTCGGGAATTTCACACGAGGGGTAGATTTTCATAAAACAATTGGGAAGGGTCAACTGTGTGAGGTAACTTGTGCAGCTGTGTGAATAACCTGTTTAGACTGTGTGTCTTTGTGAAATCAAATAATAAATTATTATTGTTTATTTGTTATGAATTACGTTTTCAATCTATTATTCGTATTCAATTGCAAATGTTGTATTTCTGTAAAATAACCACAGAAGCCATTCTTTTGGAATAAGCCATCATGTATAATTGCATTCTGTGGTATGACTTGCGAGTACGGTGTGTACTCACTCTTGCAAAACAAATCAACAGAAGTGGAGGAGTCATCGCCATCTTTTGAAGAGGAATTCTACGAAGGTTGATCGTTATGGTCTTGATCCCAGTCAGTTGCCTGTGGTGTATTGATGGGAGTCCGCTGGAGTTTACTTTGTTTCCGCTGCAGTTTATTTTATTATTGTCAGTCTTGCATGGCTTAATAATTGTAAAACTCGACCTTAAGGTCACAACAGTTATTTGTTATTCAAATTACTCGTTTATTTAATATTTCATTATATGGAGTTGATATTTCATCAATATTGATATTGTGTGCACTAGCGTGATCCTGACTAGTGCAGAATACACAGAGGGTCCAGATTTGCATATTTGGGTCCCGACATCTATCATGCCAGAGACAAAAAAAGTTTAGAGCTTCTAAAAGTTGTTTTCAGGACAGTATGGACTGCAGGTGTCTTAATGTGAGTGTAGTATAGCCCAGATTCATATGAAGGAAGTCTTTCTAATACCCTTTTTCTATTTTCCTCGCGCTTTGTAATGAGTAGGTATTCCTTACCATACTCTTCTTCAGTCTCTACGTGCAGACCGTTAGCGCGAATATCTTTAAAACTTAAGAGAGTTTTAATCGATTCTGAGCACAACAAGACTTCTTCAATGATCAATGTTGTGCCCATCTGGAGTATAATTGTGGCTCTTCCTGAGCCTATTACACAAGTATCGCTGTCTGCGATTGTCGTAAGACTACCAGCATTCTTGCTGATCGATTGAAAATTTTTTGTCTCTCTTAATATGGTATTCGTTGTGCCACTGTCTGCTAAGCACACTTCCTCCAAAGGGCACCACACACGTTCTGATATATATATATATAGTTTTTATTAATATGGGTAGGAAGCAACTTTTCTCTCCCAGAGCTTACAACCATTATTCAAAATCAATGTTCTCTCACAAACATAAATTGCAAATGGCTATGAAATCTAAGTGCAATGCGTGCACTAGATTGAACCAGGAAAGAAGGGAGAAACTTTTTCATGAATTTGTGTCATGTATATCTTCTCTTCTTCCACAACTACAACTGCTGATGTTGCAATGTCCAGAGAAGGTGTGATGGGGGCTTCTACTTGGCTGTCCACATCCATGGGTGCATCCCATGACTGTGGATCCTCTATGCCTGCAATGGCGAGGTGTGCCTCATGATGTCTTTTGCCCTTCTTCTTAACCTTGAAGGCATCGATCACGTGCTGCAGCTCACGGTAAACACGTGACCAGTGTCCTCAAGTGCCGCATTTGTAGCAACTTTGGTTCTGCTGACCATAGTGCTTCTCATCGCGCTTCTTTTGTTCGTCCTTCCTGGCTTGGGCATTCTGCTTGGTTTTGTGACCCATGACCTTACCTTTCCTGTCTCTTTCTGTTGAGTGAGACTTCCTCATCTTGTAGCTACTTGCGTTGACTTCATGGGCAACTTTGCTACTAGGCGACTATGAGATGTAATTCTTTCAGAGAACGTCATCTTGAGATTCCGCAACTTGCATGATGTCAATCAGTTCGGCATACTCCTTGTAGCTATCCTGACGATAGTTGCGTATGGATTGCACCGCGTTTGGGTGGAAGGCAGAGAGAGTTTTTCTATCTTCTGCTCGTCTGTGGTTACCTTGCCACAGAGTTGAAGACTTGTACAAATTCTGTGCAATGCAGAGCTGTACTACCCCACGATCTTGTAGTCAGCAAAATGTAATCGGTTCCAATCCTGCTCTGCCCGAGAAAGGATAGTGTACTTTAGCTTCTCGAACCGCTTTTTCAGTGCGGTCCATAAAGCTAGTGTTTTTTTTCTACCAAATACTCATTCTTAAGCGTTAGGCAGAGATGATGTCTGAGGAAATGAAGTGCTTGATCATTCTCCTCAGCGGTTGGAGTGGCGTCATTTAGGGGGGGCAGTCCAATAACAGCACGGAGCATCTTGGATCCAAGTACAATTTCGACATCTGATACCCAAGCCAAGTAATTGTGGCCATGATGGGCCAGCTCTTTGAATTCCTGGTTCGTAATGCTCGTCATCTGCATATTCATGCAAAAAGTGCATAAGATTACTGCTGACAATTTTTATAAAATAGTTGCAAAAATTCTCATAATGTTTTCGTATTTTCTATCCATTTTTCAGACTTTACTGTTGTTTTCAGTGATTAAAAGTAATATAAATAATCACAAATAATCGAAACAGTAAATATAGTACACAGATTGCATAGAAATAGTAGTAACAAGGTGAAATATGCTTCAAATGCAAAAAAATGATTCAAACATTGAATTCCCGAGGCCCTTTTCTTTTGGAATATGAATTTTTAGTGAATTCTGTAATTTTCAGGGGCTAAAATGCGAAAATGTCAGTTCTGAGAAAGATTTTACGTAATTTTTGGATTTTCGAGGGGGTTTTCATGAATTTTGCAAAAAAAAATCTTTTTTTTCGCCGATGAGGAATACGGGTTTCCCTACCCCTATTCCCTCCTCGGGTGGCGGCTCCTTCATGGGAGCCATGGTGTGGCGGTGGAGCCACTCCTGGTGGCGGTGGAGCCTCGCAGGCGGTGGTGGAGCCCCATTGCCATGCGATGGCGGCGACGCCCGAGTAGGCCGGTCGGCGGCCTTCTGGCCTTCATTGGCGGCAGCGTGGTGGTGCCCGTCTTTGCGGCGGCAGCGTGGCGCCAGGCGAAGCGAGCGAGGAAGCCGTGCGTGAAGACGATGGCGCTTCAATCCATCTCCCATTCTCCCCTCTGCTTGAGCGGTGGAGGCGGCCCGTGTCTCGGCCGGTTCAGCGGCAACGATGATCGCTCTTCTCCACTCCCTTTCTTTCTCTCTCCCGGTCGTGGCGGCGGCCAGGATCGGTGGCTTTAAGCCGACCGGAGAGAATGCGACCATCTGCGGCGTGGGGCGGCGGCGTGTGTGCGGTCGTCTTCTTTGAGTCGGGGAGGCGTCGTGGGCGCGACATCATCTTTGGCCGGGAAGGTCGCGGTGGCGGCCGAAGCGTGATGAGTTAGCGCGCCGACGTCCAAGTCGTCTGGCGCCATTCATTATTTTTTTGAGGTACTGTTCTTGCGAAAGAAAAAAAAATATTCATATGATGTGATGCTATGTAGTGCAGTCGACGTTCGTTCTTTCATACAACCACCGACCGGCTTGGCCGGCGACTTCAAGTCTGCTCGTGGTAGGTTAGAACGGATTCGCAATTTCAATCTATGGTACAATCGACATCCAATCTTTCGTGCAATCCACCGATCGGCATTGTGTCGGCGACTTCAAGTCGGCTCGAGGTAGATTAGAACGGATTTGCACCGTAGAAAAACCAATTTAGAAAGCTAAATTTGCATAATTGAAAGCAATCTAGAAAACGATTCAATCTACGAGTGTTGTTCTTCGACAGTTACCTTTCGATGCGAGGAGAGTCGATCGTGCTGATAACGTGTTGAGTAACCGTCGCTGGCGAGCCTAGTCTGAGCAATTACCTTGTAAACAACATTCAGAATCGTAAGGATCAAAGCAAGAACACAAAGCACAACAATGGATTGAACACATAGATATGAGGGAACTTCAGGCTTCGCTTTATTGCTCTTCAATAATCGTGTTACAATGGTTGAGGTACCCTTTATTTATAGTATCTCGACCCTGCTAGGGTTTCCAATGGGCTACCCATATTTGGGCCGACTTCTGGGCCAGGCCCAGTGTAGCATTCTAATTTTCAGAGTTCTTGAAAGTTTTCAAAGATAAAAATAACCATTTGCTTTTATTGCTAAAAGCTTAATTGGGAATTTTAGAAAATCAAAAATAGTTTAATATGAATTAATCAAACTTCAATTAATTAAAATTTGGTATAATTGAGTTTTCTGGTATTTAAAGTCAAAATTATTATTATGTATTTTCTTGAATTTTTGGAATTTAAAATGATTTTTCCTATTATCCAAAAATTAAAAGTATTTTACTTGCAAATTTTAAAGATAAATTAAAGTTGAAACTATTTTTATTAAATTCAAAATAATTCAAGGAATCTTTTATGTATTTTCCTAGAATTTTTGGACTTTTGTGTGCTATTTTCTGAAAAGTCTTTTCATTTGTTGCAATTTCTGAAAATCAAAAATTAATTAAAAATCCTCAGATTTATTCTTTGGGCGAATTTCTTCGCCCATCCCTATTCCTTCGCCAGTAGGCCAAAGACTTTTCGGCCCGACCTTCCATTGCCTTTCCCGGCCCTCCTCTCTCTTTTCTTCCTCCCACTTCGGCTGCCAAATTTCACTCTATCTTCTTCTCCCCCCTCGCTCTCTCCCTCTCTCTCTCTCTCTCTCACCTCCTGCACCACACCGCCACCCGGTTCTTGGCGCGCCTCCACCCCGAGCCCCAGTGCCTACTACACCGCCTCCCCAGTGTCTGCCGACCCCATCTCTTGCCAGTGCCACCCTCCTCTCTCGTCTTTCTCTCTCTCTCCCTCCTTCCTCTATTTAAGCCAGCCGAGCACCATTGCTCCTTCCTCCGACCAGAGCAAGCCCAAGCCGAGGCCCCTCCCATTGCTCCTCCCTCTGGCCAAGTGCCGTTCCAACCGTGAGCTCTAGCTCTAGAACTCCATTGCCCCGGCCAACACCCTCCTTCCTCCTTCTCCACTCTCCTCCCTCCCCTCCAGTGCAAATCGGGAGTGAGGTCTACATCCTCCATTGCCAACCTCGAGCTCTCCCTCCTCTCTTTCCCCCTCCCAACCGAGATCCAACCGAAGCTCGGGAAGTTTGATTTCTGCTGGTACTACCACTCCCCCGCCCCCGTCGGTACTACCGCACTCCACCTCCCCCGGTATTTCCGCCCTCCTCCTCCCCGGTACTCTGTGAGAGTTGCACACTGAACTCTGCTCTCCTCCATGGAACTACATGTGCCGGTCCTACCGCATGTCGCATGGCGCCACGTGCGCCACATGGCAGTTGACGGTTTTTCCTATTTTTCCCTTTGAAAATAATTCTAAAAAATACAGAAAATATGATTTCTATCATTTTATGTGATTTCAAACTTCTGGAGCTTATAACTTCATCCGAACTCCGTTTTGGATTATCCAAATTTCTATATTCATATAAAATCAGTATGTTTCATTTGGTTCTAGTTCTGTAAATTTTTGAATTTTATTTGGTACTATTTTATTTATTTTATTCTTTTCACATGTATAGATTGCGATGTTTCAGAAGAAATCTTTGACCCGGCAACCAACGCATCGCAACTCTTCAACGAAGGCAAGTTGTAGACCTTTGACCATGTTGTACCCATTTTTGCAAAAGTATATTGTTTTACATCAATATGCATGGTTGTATAAAAATAGTTTTGGGAGTAGTTAATTACCTAATTGCCATTATGGCTCCTTGATAAATTGAGAATGACATGTTCCTATGAATGACATAAATTCTTGGACACCATGGGACGGTTAATTATTAGTTGGACATATTTGTATTACCAACATGGGCGCGTATATTACTTAGTCTTGCTTTAGTTACCCGATGGGATTAACGATCGCATGCTCAAAGAATGATTGAACTTGACTAAAGGAAATATGGAATTGTGGCATAGCCATTGTTGTTAAAAGATGTTGTATCATGGTAAGGGTTACCATTTGGTCGTGTTGAACCAAAAATGATTTATACTCGGACGAGTGATCGTGCGGTAAAGGGGGTGTGAGAAGCACATTGGGATGTGGTAGCCTCGCCTGAGTAGCCAACTAAGGACTTAACTTTGTACGCCATTGATATGGGACATACCGTGCAACCACAAGTCCATTATGGGGTGGATCTGGCCAACTAATTAGCAAAATTTTGAGTTAGTTTTGTTTTGGTTGTTGAGCGGCGCAAGAGGGGGCCGGGAAGGTGAATCCTTAGCGAGCAGAACCGAGTCAAAACGGAACTTTGTAAAGGCCTTTTCACGTGCTCTAGACTGCTTACCTAAGCTAGTGAGCGGTAGTATCGACGGATAATAAACAAACTAGAGAAATCACGTCTTGTGGGAAAAGTTGTACAACCTCTGCAGAGTGTCAAAATCTATTCGAATAGTCGTGTCCCCGGTTATGGATATGCCTGGATTCTTTCACACAAAGGGTAGAGTTTTCAAAAATGTGGATTGGATCGAACGGTTGGAATGGTTGGGAAGTGAATGGGGGTGTTCACTAGTTGTTTTAAAGAAACTTGATTACTTATGTATTAATCTTTTAAACAATGCTTTGCAATCTACATACTCTATTTACTGTTAATATTGTTTTCTGCAAAATACCCGTAAAGCTATCCTTGTCAAGCCTTGCATGAATACTATTTACATACATTTCCCTACGACTTGCTGAGTACTTTATGTACTCACGGCTATACGTCATTTGTTGATCAGTTCCCGCAGAAGAACCTGAGAACACCGAGTTCTACGAGGAATGCTACTTTGAAGAATTTGCAAACTAGGTCGCGTCCTCCACTCGATTGCCTGTGGGCATGTCGATTGGCCTCTACAATGTTTTGGACTTCCTCTGCAAGTTACTCTTTTGTTGTTGAGCCATGCGTGGCAACTTTTGTAAAACTTGACCATAAGGTCCTTTTGCTGCTAATTAATATTACTTTATTTGTTTCATTAGCTTCGTTGTTGTATGGATATGGTAACATTATTGTTGCAACTGTGCGAGCTAACTACTGATCATGGGACTAGTTCGAATGCACAGAGAGTCTCGGGGTTGCATACCTCGGCGCCGACACCCAGAGTTTCTTAACAAGTTTGTTTAGCTTGGGACTGTGGGAGGGCATCAGGCCAAACGCGAAAGGAGAGGGCGTCGGACGAGGCCGGACACGGAGGGTTAGGGTGCCAAGCCAGACGCGGAGGGGGAGGGCCCCGGGCGAAGGTTGGACGCAAAGGGGGAGGGTGTCGAGCAGAGGCTGGAGGGGGAGGGCATCGGGCGATGGCTGGAACAGAGGGGGAGGGTGCCTGCGGGAGGCCGAACGCTGAGCTGATAGGCTTAAGCTGTGTTTGCTCTAGTTGGGCTACTAGGCTTGTTGGGTTGGGTTCTAATCTTAACAAGTTGCTCGCGAACCATCTCAAACTCGACTCATTAAGATCACGAGCGAAATGTCAGCTCGGCTCATTTATGACCCAAGTTCAAGATGAGTTGAGCCAAGTTCTTAACGAGCCGAGCTGGCTTGTGAGTTTCGAGCTTTTTTCCACTCCTACCGAAGACCAAAAATATGACAAGCCCATTTGTTTTGTTTTGGGGAACAATATTCAGTGGTAAATGGCAATGAAAATAAATGGAGGTTTGTCATCCAAGAAGGGCATGTTAGAACAAGCAATAGTGGCGGATGCAATATTTCTAAGATGGGTGTTCGTAGTTACAAAAATATTGTTCAATACAAAACGTAAAGTGTTCACAACAAAAAAAAAAATACAAATTATTCATAGTAGAGACAACATCTCACATAATTTAGAGAAATTACAAAATAATTAAGAAAATTACAATCCAACTCGACGTTCCTTCGTGGCTTGGAAGCGAGATATGATGTCATGATCCTTAACTCGCATGAAAAAAAATCTCACACAAAAAATGTAATCAATCAATCATTCAATTATTGCTTCACATCCTATTCCTTAGCTTATTCTTCGCATAATTCATTAAAGAAAATACTCTATCAACACTAGCAGTTTCTACCAGAAGATTCAACACCAATTTGAGAAGCTTGTAAACAATTTTATAATTGAGCTTCTTCTTTGTTTAAACAAGAATGATGGAAAATTCAACAAGATTTTTCACTTCTCTAAACCTTTCATCTCTATACATATTAGCGATGTAGTATGTAAGTTGAAATGGAAGGTGTATCAATTATGTTCTTGAGAAATCCTTAAGATAAAACTGAGAAAACCTAACCAAGTTGTCATTGCCATAAGCAACATATGAATTAACAGGATTGAATGAAGACATGCAAAGAAGCAAATCAGAGTTTAGATAATCAAACATGTTATTAAGGTCTCGAAATTGTTTGTCAATGACACTTAAAAACATGTCAACATAGAAGCGACAGAGATTATTGACTTTTTTAGAAGAATCTTTTGAATCTTACTATCGGTTTATAGAAACCATCCATTTTAGTATCAAAAAAGGTGACATCTCTAACTTTAACTTTAATGACGGCTTAAAGAAACCATCCATTTTACCCACCCCACCCATAGTTGTTACGAACGGAATTCTGGCCATCAACCACACTGTTGAGCAATGCAATGCATCGATGGGGGAGGACTGTCAGAGTCCTTTCATGATTAATTTGAAGGATCGCGGAAGGCTACGATAGCACAAAACAAAAATTTATCTTGCAACCAAGAAACCTCCGCTAGTAATAGATCACGATATTAGCACTAGACGCGCCTACTCGTAGAAGAAGTAGAATCGATGTAGCGAGTTGATGTAGTCATAGTCGTATTCACCGCGTGTATTCTTCTCCGAGTCTTGTGATCGTCATGAGTTGCGGATTGTCCTAGTGCTGATGGTTCGCAACTTCTTCTCCAAGTCCTGTGATCGTCACGAGTTGCGAATAGTCCTAATGCTGATGCTTAGCAACAACACCTCCAAGGTATCCACACATATGGGGTAGGGATACTACGTGTTGGAGTGCTAGTGCCGACAGCGTGGTATGAGGAAGGTGTGGTTGTTAGGGTTTCAGGAGTTCTTCAAAAGATTATCATCACCCCATGCCACCACCCTCTATATATAGGCATCCATGATGGGTCTCGTACTTGAGGCCCATTAGGAACTCGCGGCCTACAAGAATTCGGATCACCATCCAAATCAAACCCTATCCCTTTAAGTGTGCGACCCTATAGGTTCATGTGTAATCGGTTGTGACTCAGAAACTCTTTTTTGACCAATCGTCGTTAGCGGTACCTAGCAGCACATAACAATTCCCAAACACACATAGAATATATCAAACGAACCTTAATGTAATATGATCTACGACCATGTCTATATCACTAACGACCAGCTCGTATCTCTATACGACAAGTCCATATTTGGTCTCGACCAATTCGTAACTCCTTACTATCAGGTTTTGACCACTTAGTGACCATGTTCGACCGGTCTACGATCAGCTCGTATCTCCATACAACTAGTCCGTATCTGATCGAACTGAAAGACCTTCTTGTGTATTCTCCCTTTGCCCACGATGTCTAGTTTAACTCTAGGTGAGATGTTGTATCATCAACGGGTTGTTCAATACTTTCTCGATCAAGTGTCGAATAACTTAATGTGGTCGCATGGCCATGCACTTTCTTTATCCGACCACAACGAGGGGCCCAGAGACGTCTCTCATCTTATGTTAGGAGGGACAAATCTCATATCCGACCAGTCACATCCATCCGCATATTTCATAGCATACCCAAAACTACCTTTATAAATACCCAGTTACGAGTAGCGTTTGGCAACCCCTAAGAGTGTTACTATACATGTAGAAAATCATACTGATCTTAGGTCTAAGGATTATACATCATCATTGCTTGAGACCAACTAATGATACATAGAATCATAACAATCTCAACAGTGTCTCAAGGTGGGTCTTTTCCAACACCATGTTATCTAACATGTGTCCATATTATTGGTTTGATATCTCCATATCCATGACCTGTGAAACATAGTCATCAACCAATACATATGCTAGTCTATTCATATGTGTTCTCATATGTTTCCGACCAGGGAACGTTTAAGAATAATCATCGCAAAAATATAGAGTTTCACAATCAAATCGCATACTTGATAATAAATATTATTGATATTATTCTAAGAACAAGATAACATATTATCCAGTGTTATGAACATAATGAAATATAATCATTTTTATGATTGCCTCTAGGGCATATTTCAACATAATCATGGCAATAAATCATCATTATCAAGTACAGGTAAATAGAGCATGAAAGGCAGCGCAAAAGAAGCAGATCACATATAGTGTTTTACAACTACTTAAAAATTAAAGTTGGTGGTCATCCGTCTTTCCCACCCTCCCACTCCTATCCCTCTCTACTAATATGTGAGCCATGTTATCAACAAACTATCTCCTCGTATCGTACGCTTCCTGCCCCTCCTCTCCTAGCATCGTGTGCGACGCAGTCTGCGCTTCCTCCTCCTCTCCGTCCTCGCCTCCACTCCCGCTCTTCTGCTTTGCTCTGTGCACCTTGACGAATCGAGATATATTATATCCACTTCCATTTCGTAGCAACGCACAACCACCCACTTAACTAGTATTAAAAAAACAGTTCAAACGCACAAGCCTAGATAAAACCATTGTATTACACAGACAGTCACACAACATAGAATTCCAACAGCGGATACACTGACAAATACACCGAGTAGGCAAGCATTGAGGCCTCGTCTGGCATAGCTCCGCTCTAAATTTTTGTAATTCCAAACTACAACTTTACTGTTGGAGCCATGCCAAACATACCCTAATATATGGTCGAAAGTGAGAGCATAAACATACTTACTAGATCAAGCAAGATACTGGTAATACATGGTCCTGATCTATTCCATGCCATGCCGAGCCGAGCCGAGCCAGTCGCGAAACACAGGAAACTAAGATACTAGAAGGTTCGTAATTCATAGAACCAGTGGCGGATACACCACCGGTGCGTGCAGGGGCGTGCGCACCGCTCTAGCGCCCCCCTGGAATCCCCGGCTACCATCTCCTCCGCCGGTTCTCCATCCATGGACAAAGCACCTGCTGGCAACTCGGGAAATGAAGGAAAGAAGGAGTAGAGCGAAGCTTCGAAGAAGAATTTAGGAAGACCGAAGATAGGAAGGAACTCAAGCAAGATTATTTGGGCCGTTTAGGCCATATTCTCCCCATAATCCAATACATTGGTCCTATTTTCGTACTCCCCAAATCCCTAATTCCCCACTCCCTACTCCCAAAATCCTCATTTCGAAACTCCCCATCACCAACTCCCAAAATCCTCATTTCGAAACTCCCCATCACCAACTCACCTGGGCGGCTTGGCACGTGGGGCGCGGGCCGACGATGATGGCGGGGGCGACGCGACGAGCGGGGGTTGGCCGGGGGCGAGCACGGCCGAGAGCGACCAGGGTCCAGCCGTGGGCGAGCGCGAGGGGCGAACCTCAACGCCGACGCGCCTAGCCGCCTAGGGAGCTGGGGCCTTGGCCGCTTGGGCTCGGGCGCTAGCTGGGGGCGAGCTGCGACCGGCGGGCAACTGGGCGAGTGAGGAAGTCGCGAGCAGAATCGTGAGGAATAGAGGAAGACTAGAAAATAGAAGAGGAAGTGGTGTCTCTCGCGTGAGGAGGCCTGTGAGCCGTGAGGAGCTTTGAGGCTTTAGCAATTGAGCTACTAGCTAGCTTGTGTAGTTCAGTAGTTGTGTGTTCACCTAATCACCTTACTTCGCGTGCATGTGTGGTATAGGAATCAAGGTCAAACCTTAACTTGAGTACGAACTGGATCAGTACTAAGTGACACTGTGATAGTGAGTCACTAATTTAAATACTGAAATGTTGAAATGATGTTGTGAACATGTGAGTATGTGAATATATGATGTTGTCTACTTGTCTAGTCTAGTTACATGTACTTAATACTCACGGATTACATACAATTTAGTGTAGATTTATAAAAGATGGACAAACGAATTTTGCATAGTAATTACTCCAACAATCCAAATACAGATGGACTTAGTCATAGCTAGCGGTTTTGCGATATGCTCCATACTTCTATTTCATTTCGATGTTTGTAATTAGTCATATTTTTCTGTTTATCTCGCTAATTTAGCTACTTTTGTTTCACAGATTGCTACCCACACGTATTTATAGGTATTCAGATTGCTATGTCCATTAACCGGGTACTACCTTATATTTATTGTACATCTCACTTTGTCTTATGTTTATTTATGTATAAATTTGAATTGCATTAGACATTCAAATGTATTATGTATGTTTAGTACAATTTTATCCTATTAGCTTTATTCCATAGTCTATTTTTATTCTGCTTATGCCACTGCATAGAACTAGTGCATAGGTAGACTAAACTTGACAGAACTAGTGGACCGGGGAAATGCTTCCTCCCTCCTCGGCCCGGTGCGGTGCCCGTAGGATCGTCCTGGACAGTCTTCAGCCCGGTGCGGTGCGGTGCCCGGTCTGATTGCACTTGCAAGCGGACATTGACCGGAGAAGAAGAGGCACCACCGTAGAACCTGGCCGCCGCGAAAGTGAAACCCCTGCGCGCCGACCATCCTGCAGAAGCATCACACATTCAACAACGATCGCCCCATCACAAAAATCATATTCGAAAACAACTAATCAAGTTTAACAAATAAATGTAAACACAGCAGTCATGTGCAGTTAGCTCTTGGCCCAAGAGACTCCGCGGCAGCCTCCGACTCGAAGCAATCCCCTCCGGCGAATCCCGTGGATGATGGCTTGTCGTCGCGCTCGACCTTCGCTTCCCATTCTCTTCTCTTTCTCTTTCTCTTAAGCTCCTCTCCGGCGAGTTCCATCGGCACCGGTTGCGCTCCACGAGGGGGAGAGACCGGAGGAGCATTTCATGAGCCGGGCCTTAAACATCAAGCAGGCCGGACCCAATTAAACATCTACTCGGCCCATTCGGAAACCCTACCACCCACCCTCCTCGTGTTTAGATTCACATATCAACGAAATAAATCGATAACAACTCTGCATATCCACATATCATGATTTGGAAAGGGCTCTAGCAAAGATCTAAAGATAAGGGGATCTTCCTTTGAAAAGGTCACGAGAATACCTCAACACCATGCAGTTAATTTTATCTTCCTTTGAAAAGCATGCATGCATAATCCATGTAGTATAGTAGCTTTAATTTGCTTAATTAATTAGGCTAGTAGGCTAGGTACGTGGCACATCTCTTGAAAGAGATTGTGAACACGCTAGCTGCTGGAAGCCGGTAACCGGCCGGTAACGTGAGCCACCAAAAAAAGAGGTGGATATCGATGCAATCAAACCTCGGCAACTTCGATTTTATTTGGTTGCAACTGGCAAAATCCCATCTCAACATGAGCGAGTATCTATCTATCACGCATGCATGCACCGTGTACGTGCACGTCCACCTCGGCACCAAGTAGTAGCCTAGTGGCGCCGGAAAAGATTAAAGTTTTTGATAGATTGTATAAACCAGCGATACCAATGGGCGGTCAAATGATTACTATAGTCATCGGCTAAGTTTTTTTAAAAAAAACTTAGATCTAAAGATGTAGCATTGGAAAAAAAACCAACCAATAGAAATTACAATTCATGTGCGGATTTTATTGGATAGTTGTGTTTCATCCGAAGAAGACAGAATATTTCGCGTAAACATAATCCCCTCCAACAAAGTCAGAAATGAACACATTAATCTATTTAATGCATTAAAGATTTTATATGTGACTAACATAACAAGACTATGAACACATACAAAACCTAGTTCCTCTAGTTGCCACAACATTTGTTCGCATTTAGGTCCTCTAGCAGAAGGTTGTATTTACCTCCCAAGTCTAGAGGCAAAGTCGTCGTAACAGGGGCAGCGGGAAGCTCCTCGAGACGGCTTTTGACCTCTAGCTTTTGCACGTTGTAGCGGCTTCTGGCTTCTAGAAAAGCGGAAGGAGAAAAGCCGTTTCAAACAAACCCTACATCTCGCCGGTGCTCCAGGCTTCCAGGTGGTATTTTGACATGCCGACTTGGTTTTAGCCGAGAAGAAGAAGAAGAAGAAGAAGAAGGTACTGAATATTATTTGGCTGTTGAGTTTGGCGTCCAAATGACGGTGTCATATTAAATGTGGTAGAATTATTGGGCCTATGAATCTATACTAATCATGGGTTGCGACCTTTGAAACGAAACGACTAGGCGTACGTGGTCAAACAGTCAATTGCTCCCCTCTATAAAAGCAATTAATTAAATACAAGATGATGAGTGCTACTACTGCAATATTATTATCCATGTATTGTTATGGGTGGTTTGGAATGGATCGATCGGTTGGTGTTGATAATGGCGCCTGATCATCGATCCATCCATCCATCTGGTCTGGTGGTCGTCAAGCCCGCCGTACTAATCTTAATACTATTTCATGTGATTACTAATTTGAAGGATTAATTAGGCTAATCAGTGCTAGTGGTGGATCCTACAGCGCGTGAAAGCGGCCTGCACGCATGGCTTAATGATGATATAATTGGACCCCCCCAAAAGAAAAAAAAGAAGAAGAAGAAGAAAAGGCTAGGCACCGTACCGTGCCGACACAGCAAACCGGGTCGCCATCGAGCAGGCAAAATAACCAAATTAATAATAATAATAATTTTGCTGTTTAAATTAAATCCACTGCAAGATGGTTTTAATTGATTTGCTCAATTTATTTCTTCCTATAAGCAAAGCTTATCTACAACAGTATGCTATATACTTGGCTAGCTTGCGAGTCTTAACTTGTTATAAATGCACCATAAGTAGTCAATAAGTAGTTGGGCAGCAGATAAGGTTAAGATAGAAATATACAGTCTCTCGTGCAATGGTCGACTGTAACATAAATAAAATAGAATATATTATGTAAAAAGATAACCTATTGTATGAGCTATCATTAGTGTTATGTGTAAATGATATGATGATATTGCTCTATCGGTGATGTAGAGAAGGAAGAAAAGTGGAGATGTAGACCTAATTTGCACCTTCAATTTTGCACGGGCAGCAGTCAGTGGTTTTGTTTGGTGGAGAAAAATTAGAGGACGCGGCGACGCAAGAGGCCGGGCCTGTGGTTGGAGGCTGCATCGCGTGCGTCAAATCTAGCGCGCGACGCGAGGCTGGAAGAGCGCGCGACGCGAGTTTTGGGATGCAGACATAAATAGTCTGCTCACCAGCAGAAGTACGCGAGTTTTCCAGGGGCGGCCTGCCGAATTGGCGGCTAATCATCTTTGGTATCTATTCTATTCTAGTCTATTTTAGCTAGACACTTTTAATTAGTGCCACCGCCCGTGTAGAATTACTAGGGCTACTAACGGGGTAGCAAATTGGTTCCGCAGATGAGTACCTCTCGTGTTGTTTTACCCAAGTTAAGTACTAATATTTAGAGGCATGTGCATATATAGATTAATTACTCCAATCATAAGGACAAATTTAATATGTAGAAACCAAAACATGCATTTTCTGTCTTTCTTTGTGTATGTGAATCTAAAACGGTAAGTAATTTATACAAATTCTAATTTAAGGGTAGAATAGCTCAGACTAATTAAGTGTCCCGCTCAATTCACTTTTGCCCCCCAACTTATTTATTTCTTGAGGTGGGTCCGTATCCTTTCAGCTTGCACCTGGTCGAAGCCGTGCAATTGGTTTATTTTTTGGGGAACCGTGGAAAAGTTAATTTCCAGCAGCTTACGAACGAATTCAACGAGTCCATCTCTTCGGTAGATCGCCTGCATTTTTTTTCCACCGAGATCTACCAAACCTATAGGTGCTACACTCGACACTTTTCTTCCCATTATGCACACGTACACGTTTCATCGCGCAAGCACGACGCCACACACAGGTGCGTACCAATACCCCGTCTCTTAGACGAGCATAAATCTACGTTTCATCTCATAAACGACGCCACACAACTGAAAATACACCCGTACAAGTATAAGGGTGATTTAACCAAAAAAAAACAAGGATAATGAGACATGTGCATGACGCGATATTCGTCCAATAGGAAATGTTGAGACCCTGATTTAAGGGTTGATTGGCATAATACCGAAACTATCCCCGATGGATTTTAGTCTTTAAATATCATCTTATTGTACTCAGTAAGAGATTGACCAATTAATGAAGAGATTCTCCTTATTGTCTATTGTGTGGCGATTAGTTGATTGTGTTTCTGTGACTAGTACGTCCTTCAACAAATAATAAAGAATAGGACTCAATAATAATAAAGAATAGGACACGCCTACGCCACGCTATACCATTGAGTTGCGTTTCCGACGGTATAGTATCTAGCCGCGGAATCTTATCTCCCCATCGAATGATCATAATGCGAGTTGTTGTTTCCTTGTGACAACACCTCATCTCGTTCTCCCTCGTTCAAGGAGCTTCTCCTCCGTCGTTCTTCCTGTGTGAGCACAACCTCGCCGCTGGTTTCCCCCCATCTTCCTCGCCTTGCGTGTGGGAGCGCGTGCTAGCTCCCTATCATCCTCGCACCAAAACCACGATGTGCCACCCTCCTTTGTCGCGCGCACGGAGAGCAAGCGACTATGTCCTTGGTTTCGTGCGGGGCGCGCTCGAAACTTCGCCTTCTGACCGCCTCACCATGCCAAGCGGCTCATCCTCCTCTGTCACGCGGGCAGAGCACGAGCAACACCGCCCTCCTCAGTTTCATGCGTGCTGGGGGCACGCGAAACCTCACCGTCCTGGCACCTACTCTCGTCACTGGCTCCAACCTCCAACTCAAAATGTTTGGGTGTGTACTGTAATCCAGTTTAATTAAGTTTTCTCCATATTTTTGCAAAGCAAGTTTCATTAAAGTTTACCTTGCCAGCGATTCATCAACACACCTGACGATGTACGTGTCGGGGTTGGACCTCTGCACCCGATACATCCGACCGATGTTAACGGCGTATTTAGCAATAGCATGCTGGGCGGCGCTCTTGTCAGGGAAGCGCTGCCCTAGGAGCAGGGTGTCATCATTGAACCCCCACTCAGCACCCTCCCGATGTGGCAGAACCAGCGACGTTGTTGCAACGTCGTCCAATCGTGAGGGGACGTAAGCAATGTCAGTGGTCACAAGCCCACCAACTGCATCTCCTCCAGTACCAGCTTCTCCTTCTTCGTCGCCTTCCGAACTAGTTGTTTTCACGTCCTCCATGCTTTCCACCTCGTCCACCTGGTCGGCCAGGTACTCGTGACAATCAATATGGCCGCCACCATCTCTCGCACCTTCATTGGGCTCGAAATTGACGGCACCGCCGCGCGACGCGCGTGGTTAGGGTCAACTCTTCGCCGTCCGGACGGCAGCGTGAGTTCGACCAATCTTGGCCGGGGTCGCCCGTAAGACGCCCGACCTCGACGCGTGGCGAGCCGCCACTGCCGCCGTCCGACGGTGGCGAGTGGTGCTGCGGCAACGGCCGAGTCGGTCCGGCGCGGTCGGGCGCACGCGTCAATGGCCGCGGCACTGCTGCCGTCCGGGACCCAGTCTTGCCGGCGGCACTGCCGCCGCACACTGCTGCCGTCGAAAGCGGCGGCGGGCGAAGCTAAAAGAGGAAATTCGCAGCTAATGGTGCCAAATGAGAATTTTCGTGCGACATACGGCCAAAAGTGTCCAAATTTCCGATATTTATGTACGAGCTGAGCCTGAGCCTGAGCTGGACAAAAATAAGAGGGGGATGTACGGATGCAGCCTGACGTGGCAAACATGCCGCCGCCACAGCCCAAAATGCCCCCGAGTTTGTTTAATTTAATCTATCTGTCAATTTGAATACCAAGTGGTCGAATAAATCTGAAATTAAAACTGTGCTTTGTTTTTGTTACCGACAACTTGAGTATACCCATTCAAGCCGAGCAGTACTGTCGCCCATTCCAAATATAAGTTGTTGTAGAATTTTGACAATCAAATATTTCTAGATTTGATCTAAAGAATTACCGAGATTAACAATATAGAATTGGTGAGTGTTAGTAGATCCATTGTGGAATATACTTTCATAATATACATTTAATTTTCTTTAAAATAATATATTTTTTTTATAAAAATTGATGATAAAAACCACAACTTTATATTTGGAATCCAAGTAGCAGGGTGGTAGCTGTGTACTTGTGTCCCTCGGGGCTCCGTAGAGCCGTGGAAAATAGAATTAAGAATATAGCCTGAGACCACCTTAGAACACGTATGATCCGTCCGATCCACATGCGACGGTTAGAAGGCACCAGCGTCAGGGCCCGGGGAACGGAAGGCCCAAATGTCATAGAGTCGGAGGGCCAACAACCACTTGGCCTGCCTTTCCCTTTCTCGCCTTTGCCCGCCATTAATGGTTTCCTCCATCTCTCGCTCCCCTCCCCCCTCCTCCTCCCTCTCCTTCGAGAAGAGCTCTCTCTCTCTCTCCCTCCTTATAGTATCCATCGCCCCTTGGCTCGAACCCATCAATTAACGCACGAGATACGCCTCTCTCTCTCTCTCTCTCTCTCTCTCTCTCTCTCAGCGCGCCCCCATCTTGCTATCTTTAATTAGTTGCGAGGACAAGGAGAGGAGGTGTCCTGATTTGGGTGCTATTTTGCTGCTCTTGTTCGTTTCTTGGAGTTGCTGCCTTCTCGTTCTTGAGCTCCGCTGATTCGATTCGAGCAAAAAGGGCGGCGCCTTTGTGAGGTGGGCTTGGTGCTTCTTGGGGGGGTACTGAAGGTGCTCGTGGGTTTGGGGTCCTCATCCATGGGGAATTGCTGGGGCGCCAAGATCAGCTCGGACAGCCCTTCTCGCGGCGCCTCCTCCCCTTCTGGTGCGTGTTTTCGCATGTGTTCTTGGTCCAGATAGCAAAATCACTACTACTATTGGAGTACTAATTTGTGCTCAACAGGCTTGTTTTGTTCAGTTCTTTTCTGAAGTATTCGATCGATCAATCATTAGTTTGTGTTAGTTTGGTGCTTAATTTGTGTCTCTACTCTTCTTTTGGACACTAGTATTGGACTATTACGTGATGCTACTTCCATTTCTTTTTAACTGGCTTAAGACGGCTTTGTAGGGTCAGTCGTTTATCACATACTTTGGCTCCTATACTATTAGTGCGATCTTGATCTTAGTCTCTTCCTCTTGGATTGTTTCATGTGTGAAGATCAAATATTTCCCTTTTCCAGTCTAGGAGAGGAAGCTTCGAATGTAAATGTTACATTTAACTTTATCTGACTTTTCCTTTCGTGTTATTATTAATTATTTGTTCTAAGCATACAGTTCAAAGCAGACAAAGAGGAAAGTTCAAATGTTGATGCTACTTTTTGGCTAAACCTATGTCCTTTTGTCAATGTTATTGACTGTCCTATGCTGAAGGTTCAATTTTCTTTTCTAAGCCATGCTAAAGAGGAAAGCTCAAATTTTGGTGCCACCTAACTTATCCATGAACTTTTTGTCCTTTAATGTTACACAAACCGAATAAAGAATAAGGAACAACACCTTGATCACGCAGAATTATGATGAAGAAAAGTTTGAAAGCTTGTACTCTCGTATGATGTTTAGGGGCAACTTCCAAGTTTGCTAGTAGGAATGGGGCAGCCTTGAGCAACTCCAGCAGCCATGCCTCGGCGGCATCAGTGCCATTAACCCCACGGAGCGAGGGTGAGATTCTGGAGTCAGCTAACGTCAAGGCCTTTACCTTCAATGAGCTGAGGATCGCCACCAGAAACTTCCGGCCAGACAGTGTGCTAGGTGAGGGTGGGTTCGGATCAGTCTTCAAGGGGTGGATCGATGAGAAGACGCTCGCCCCAACTAAGCCAGGCACGGGGATGGTCATTGCTGTCAAGAAGCTGAACCAGGAAGGCTACCAGGGTCACAGGGAATGGCTGGTTAGTAGCAACTGGTCTGTTTTTGTAAAAGACCTGTTGTTTCATATCAGTTTTGCTTTCTGTATGACATGCTCTTCCTTTGATTGCGCAGGCTGAAGTGAATTACCTTGGGCAACTGTCGCACCCGTATCTTGTAAAGCTTGTTGGGTACTGTCTTGAAGACGAACAGCGGCTTCTCGTCTATGAGTTCATGCCGCGTGGGAGTTTGGAGAATCACCTCTTTAGGAGTAAGTGTCTGGCAATTTTTGCTTTTCCTAGTCACCGGCTGCTATTTCCCAGTTTCGAAGGAATGATGCTAAAATGTTTCAATATTCAGGGAGTTCGCATTTCCAGCCACTCTCCTGGAACCTCCGGATGAAAATTGCCCTTGGAGCAGCGAAAGGGCTTGCATTTCTCCACAGTGAAAAGGCCAAAGTCATCTACCGCGATTTCAAGACCTCTAATGTCCTTCTAGATGCGGTATGCAGTCTTTAAGATTAATGTGCTCCTTTGAATTCACATGATAGCTTATTTGGTCGAGCTAATAGTCGGACAATTTATTCAGAACTATGATGCAAAGCTCTCTGATTTTGGGCTGGCAAAGGATGGTCCGACAGGTGACAAGAGCCATGTCTCCACAAGGGTGATGGGGACTTATGGGTATGCAGCGCCAGAATACCTTGCAACAGGTAGTGTGGTTCTTCCATTTTCCAAATCCTCGTATGCGATTAGTACAAGGAGCATGCGTCGCAAACTCACACATTACAAGTATCTTTCTGAAAATTTAACCAAATCTAGCTGAATATAATTGAATTGTCAGGATTACAGTCAGAATTTTGTAGTCTTACGGGCACGTTGGGTTCAGTGTCACTATTGCCACTCTCTTTGCAGCACCGGGATGCCAAACTTAAAAGCCTTGTCGAATGTAACAATCTAATCACCTTACTAGTTTCCTTTTACATTGTGAAGGCCATCTGACCACCAAGAGCGACGTCTACACCTTTGGAGTAGTCCTCCTAGAAATGCTGTCAGGACGCCGGGCGCTGGACAAGAACCGCCCAAACGGGGAGCACAACCTGGTGGAGTGGGCTAGGCCATACCTGACAAGCAAACGGCGCATCTTCCGCATCCTGGACGCCCGGCTGGGCGGGCAGTACTCCCTTGCTAGGGCCCAGAAGGCTGCAGCACTGGCACTCCAGTGCCTCTCAGTGGAGTCCAGGCACAGGCCGAGCATGGACCAGGTGGTTGCAGTATTAGAACAGCTCCAGGATGCCAAGGAGGCGGGGAACCCTCAGCTGCAGAAGAAGTCCAGCGGCCGGAGCTTACACAGCAATGGCTCAAAAGCTTCGACGAAGGGGGAGCCTGCTTCTCCGAGGCCAGTGTGACTGAAATCATGATAAAGCTAGAGAGAGATCTGTTGTTGATAAAGCTAGAGAGAGAGATCTGTTGTGGTGTAATGTAGTCTGATCTTAGAGGGATTTGTAAAGAGGCAGCAGAGTTCTGAATCTTTTGTTCTTGTGTAGTTTTTGCAGGTTTGAGTCTTTTTATCGTGTATGTACGTATTTTTGTGATCTGCATTGTACAGATTATATCCAATTCTATTGCTGTGAAGTTTTTTGTTCAAGGCAACAACACAGCTGAGAAGCTCAAACACTGTACGCTAGCTTAATTAGATCATGTTATTGATGAGGGCCATCAAATCTCGATACCTTCTTTGCCACCGCAAGATGCGGTGAAGATATATAAAAAAAAAGTCGACACATTCATTGGTTAAGGACTTAATGGTATCAGGATGTCATCATATATACTTTACTCTTGTGTTATTAATATAAGCATGAGGGCATTTAGAGAAAGTTTAAAAGGACTTAGGGAACAGGTCCAGTGGGCTGGTAGTAGGAATGAGGTGTTTGTTCCCACTCATTCAAGTTTCGATCAACACTGTACAACTTATTTAATCAAAATACACACGTACGCTTCTAGTTGAAAAGCACGTACCCACGACCCTGGAACCTATGCAAAATTCCTAGTGTGTATCACGGAGGCACACACAGTGTGTGAGTGGGGTGTGCTTCTGCTTGTAAATAAAAAAAAAAAAAGATGCAATTAGTGCTTGCACTTTCCATTGTATGCTCTGATGCAACATCTGGATGCAACGTTTGTAATAAAAATAATCTATGTGTGCAATAAAACACGCAAATGATAAATACAATACCAAAAAATAGGAAAAATATTAAATTCTCACCGAAAATGCATAAAATCATCGGTATAGAACATGACCATACTTTTTAAAAACTAGTTCAAATATTTAAAAAACAAATTTCGATGTTACAATATTTTAATATTTAAAAATAGCAGTGGAAACATCCAAAAATAATTGTTACAACATTTAAAATTTACTTATGAAATATTTTGATTTCATGTGGGCAACAATCGGCGACAATAGTTGCAATAAAATCATTTTCTAACAAAATTTCAGGAAAATGTATTGCAACAAACCAAATCACTTTCTGCAGCAATGGAGAAAAGTTGCTGCAACAATTTGAGAGAATGTGTACAATAATTAAACGGTGAAGGGGCTGCAACAAAATGTAAAAACACCATTGCAACAAAAAATATCTCTTACCGTAACATTTGATGCAACAACATCGCAACAATAAAAAAAAACACTATATACAATATTTCGAGTCAACTGTTACAACAAATTTAGCAAACGTCTGCAACAAAAATCATATCCCAGTGGCGGCGGCGCATCTCCCCGTCTCCGCCTCATGCTGGTGGTGGTGGCACGCGTGAGCTCCAGCTTCTCCGTCCTTGGTCCTATCAAATCCGGTGAGCTTCAGCCACGATGGAGACAAATTCGGTGAACTGTGGTAGCTCCGCAGAAAGGGAAACCTTGTGAGCTCAAGCCATGGTGGCCTCGTGCTTGGGGAGATGAACTGGGTTAATAGGATAAAGCAAGTAACTGCAAACAAGTGGTTGTGGTCAACTCATGTGGTAGCCTGGTATAATAGTGTGAGATATTTGGATGGAGCAGTGCTCTGTTTTGCTTTATCAACTTTGTTGGATGGATTAGTTACACGTGGACGTGGATAGATACTTACAACGGGAGTCTTTAATATCAATGATTACCCAATAGATTTTTTTATAGAAATTCAATCAATCAAAATACACGAAGGAAGGTTAGTCACAGGAGGATGATCTGACTTATCGACCGTAGGATAAGGGTTGCGTACGGAAACACTACCTCGGCTCGCCTCGATTTCGGAAATCTAGGTCGTTGTTGCATGGATGATAGGAGTTGCATGGATGATTGGAATATATACTACTCCCTCCGCGTTTCATAATACTTGATCGTATGTGAGCTTGACCAGTCAAATTCAGTAATCTATGACCAATAATACTTTTTTCTAAATATTTATATTTTTCGTATTAAAATGGTATCGTTTAGATTTGCCATATGTAATACTTTCCTAATATTATACTTCCACACTATTTTGTAAACGGAAAATTTGGTCCATGCCACCCGTTGCTTTGCGGTTTTGAATTTTGCCATTCCTTTTTACCTAATTGGTTCTATATCACTAGAATCACACACTTCTTTAAATTTTGTCATTATTAGCTCACTTTTTTATATCAAAATTCCAGAATTGCCCGCACCCTTTCTTCCCCTCCCTCGTTTTCTCTCCAAAATTTATGCTCTCTATATTTGCCATGACATCTGATCTGTAGTTCAACATATTTGGAAGGGCAAAACAGTCCTTTCCACTCAGTCAATGGGCACTGACCTTGTCAGAATGGCATTTACCAATAAAATTTGTGATTCCAGTGGCATGAAACCAATTAGCCTAAAAACAGTGAAAAATCCAAAACAGCAAAACTACCGATGACATATATCAAAAATATCCTTTTATAAATGTATTAGTATAAAAATTAAAAGTCAACGATTAACTTTGAAGGCCGTAAAAAGTCAAAGAGGGCCAAGTATTTTGAATAGGATGCAGTAGCTGTTATTGATTATTGTAGTAACATGCATACTTTAATTTTACACTCATTTTAACATGTGAATATCAAGGATCAACATGCGTGGGAAAATCATGATTGATCTGAAGATCACGGATGAACACGCATGGGAAAATCATGGATGAAATGCTTAACAAAGGGTTGCTAAAGTTGAATACCGGTAGTCAAAACAAGTTTACAATCCTCGAAAAAAAGTTTATAATGCCTAATGCAATGTTGGAAGTTACACACTTGCCAGCATGCATGCGCACCACATTGGAATCTGGAATAGCAGGGTAACATCACAGATAACATGAACTAGGGCAGCTAGCCTAGCCATCATGCACTCTCAAAGATTGCAAAGCATAGTTATGCATTTTTTTTAATGCACTGCATATCCGGGGGCCAAACCGGATCTTGGATGGCACAGGTGTAAGTAAATCAGTCTAACAACGATACAAAATTGGAGAAGGCCAGCCAATATTCATAATGCTTCATCGATTTATCATGTGTTCATATGCAGAGTTTGGAAATTTCAGGAAGGAATAATTAATGTGTCGCTTTACAAAATGCTTGGATTGATCAAGGGAAATACAATTAGCGCTTTGGAGCAATAAGAGTGACATCGCAAAGGTGTTACAGTCGATCAGAAGAGACTGAAGAGTGACATCCATTTCCGTTTCCTGGCATTGGAATTTTAGTCTTTCATCCATTTCCGTGTCCTAGGATGCCCTTGCTTCACCAGATAAACCCGGCCGTAAACCCAACTTCTTCTAGGCCCCGACAAGGATCTCTGCAGAGCAATGTCGAAAAAGAAGACATGATACACTTTGTTTCTGTACTGTCACAAAATCTACATACAAATTGCACCAAAAACTATGGAAAGCGCCGTCAGTAGGGCTCGATCGTTTGAAAAACGCATGAACATACGACCACGTGGTCTTGGTCCTCCCATGTCGCCTCCACCATCTTTACAGCGGAAGGAGGCTGCCGCCTCAACTGCGTCGGGTAATGTTACGAACGAACGTTAGTCCACCTGTAGTAGTCAGGCTACAAATGAGTGCACGAAGATCGCAACACCACGTACCTCGGAACCCAGCTTGGGTTCACCCTCCATGCCCTGATGGGTGTGAGCAGCCGCAATGCGTCAAACTGAATCGTCGCCTCGCCCTCCTTCAGGGGAGGGGGATGGTACTGAGGCGACTACGGTGATGCAGTTAATCACCGGATTAAGCAACTTGTACGACCACTAGGCAGTGTGGCCTGGGTCCGCCATACCTGAAAAGTCAGTGTATACATTGTAAAGACTACATAACATGTTATAAGGTAAGAGAAAGCGGCATTAGCAAAATAATTATCACCACAAATATAAACTAAATTTAAGCCACATGTAATAAAGCTGGGATTACGCTCTACCTACCGTACTTAGTTTACTCCGGATTTTCTTTACAATTTCAAAATATGTCATGCTATTTTCCTGGATTAAAATTAATTTCTGACATTACGAATGTAATTACCGCGTACAAATGGGAAGATAAATAAATATGAGATCATTTTGATTACGCTCTACCTACACTACTTAGCTACTCCAGATTTTCTTTACAATTTCAAAATATGTCATGCTATTTTCCTAGTTTAAAATTAATTCCGGCATTATGGATATAATTACTGCGCATAAATGGGAAGCTAAATAAAGCTTGTATTATTTTGATTACGCTCTACCTACACTACTTAGGTGCTCCGAATTTTCTTTACAATTTCAAAATATGTCATGCTATTTTCCTGGTTTAAAATTAATTTCCAGCATTATGGATATAATTACCGTGCACAAATGGGAAGCTAAATAAAGCTTGGATTATTCTGATTACGCTCTACCTACCCTAATTAGCTACTCCGGATTTTCTTTATCATTTCTAAAATGTGTCATGCTATTTTCCTGGATTAAAATTAATTTCTGGCATTAACAACATATATAATCACCACGAACACATGGGGAGCTAAATAAAGGTGTGATTACTTTGATTGCGCTCTACCTACCCTACTTACCTACTCCGGATTTTATTTACAATTTTAAAGTGTGTCATGCTATTTTGTTTACAATTTACATTACACTCTGCTTACATGGTACACAACTCAAATGATGTACTATATAATTGTGTTGGAAATATGCCCTAGAGGCAATCATAAAGATGATTATATTTCATTATATTCATAACATTGAATAATATATTATCTTATTCCTAGAATAATATCAATAATATTTATTATCAAGTATGCGACTTGATTGTGAAACTCTATATTTCTGCGATGATTATTCTTAAACATTCCATAGTCGAAAACATATGAGAACACATATGAATAGACTAGCATATGTATTGGTTGATGACTATGTTTCACATGTCATAGATATGGAGATATCAAACTAATAATATGGACACATGTTAGAGAACATGATGTTGGAAAAGACCCACCTTGAGACACTGTTGAGATTGTTATGATTCTATGTATCATTAGTTGATCTCAGGCAATAATGATGTATAATCCTTAGACCTGAGATCCGTATAGTTTCCCACATGTGTAGTAGCACTCTTAGGGGTTGCCAAACGCTACTCGTAACTAGTAGTTATAAATGTAGCTTTGGGTATGCTATGAAATATGCGGAGGGATGTGACTAGTTGAATATGTGATTTGCCCCTCCTAACATAACAGGAGAGATGTCTCTGGCCCCTCGTTGTGGTCGGATAAAGAAAGTGCATGGCCATTCCACTAGTGGTCGAAGTGTCGACCACATGAAGTTATTCGACACTTGATCGAGAAAGTATTGAACAATCCATGGATGATACAAGATCTCACCTGGAGTTCAATCAGACATCGTGAGGCAAAGAGAGAATACACGAGAAGGTCTTTCAGTTCGATCAGATACAGACTAGTCATATGGAGATACGAGTTGGTCGTAGGCTGGTCGAACATGGTCACTAAGTGGTCAAAACCTGATCGTAAGGAGTTACGAATTGGTTGAGATCAAATATGGATTTGTCGTATAGAGATATGAGCTGGTCATTAGTGATATAGACCTGGTCGTAGATCATATCGCATTAAGGTTCGTCCGATATATTGTATGTGTATTTGAGAATCGTTATGTGCTGCTAGGTACTGCTAACGACTAGTGGTTGGAAAAGAGTTTATGAGTCACAACTGATTACACATGGACCTATAGGGTCGCACACTTAAAGAGCAATGATTTGATTTGGATGATGATTCGAATTCTTGTAGGCCATGAGTTCCTAATGGGCCTCAAGTACGACATCCATCATAGATGCCTATATATAGAGGGGTGGTGGCATGGGGCGATGATGATTTTTTGAAGAACTCCTGAAACCCTAACAGCCACGCCTTCCTCATACCACGCTGCCGGCGCTAGCATTCCAGCGCGTGGTATCCCTGCCCCCCGTACATATGGATATCTTAGAGGTGTTGTTGCTAAGCATCAGCACTAGGATGATCCACAACTTGTGACGATCATAGGACTCGAAGAAGAAGTTGCGAAGCATCAGCACTAGGACGATCCGCAACTCGTGACAATCACAAGAATCAGAGAAGAAGTTGCGAAGCATCAGCACTAGAATGATCCGCAACTCGTGACGATCACAAGACTCGGAGAAGAAGACGCACGGCGAGTAGGACTACGACTGCATCAACTCACTACATCGACTCTACTTCTGCTACGAGTCGACGCGTCTAGTGGTAATCTCGTGATCTATTACTAGCGGAGGTTCCTTGGTTGCGCGGTAAATTTTGTTTTGTGCTATCGTAGCCTTCCCGCGATCCTTCAAATTGGAGTACATTAATCTAATTTACTTAATTCTATGTCGCTATTTTTGTTTGTTAACTGACAAGGTTTTCACATAATGTACAAAGTTTCAAAAAATGTACCTACAAATGGCCAATCGGATTCAATGCTCCGTCTATCTCTCCCACGACGAACTGGCAGAGCTCCGCTACCTTTTTCTCTTCCTTTCCTCCTCTTTTTTCTGGGATTAAAATAAGCTTTGGACTGATTTTTTGGGATTTTTACAGCTGAACTCCTGTCGCCCTATCGCACTGGCGACAGGTCCCTGTCACCAGTACTGTTCAGCTTCCTTCGCTAGTTGAATTAGCGATAGGGTCAATAGGGTCCATGTCGCCAGTTGGGTGACTATTTATTTATTTTTCTTTTAAAATAATATTATTTTAAAAAATCCCCAAAACTCGGTGCATACTTCGAGTACGGCCAAGTGCAACGTCAGACTGGAGTACCGGACTAGCAAAACCCAGCACGCCACGCGCAACAATGTCACCCCTTCCTTCCCGAATTTTGGGCACTATTAGTCCCATTAGATCACAGAAATTCCTAAAGTAGCCACCGTAGCCTCAAAATTTCAATTTTAGCCCCCCTTTCCGCTTCTTTGCGGTATCGACCACAGCGCCTATCGGCGCCCATGGCGGTAGGTAAGTCCGCCATCCCACACCGTGTGAGCACCTCTCGCCTCCCCACGGCAGCAGGTGCCTTCTCTCTCCTTGATGGTGGGTGGCTGGTGGCCAGCAAGTTACTGCTGTGGGACAAGACAACACCTTGCTGCTACCGTCGGGCAAGGCAGCACCTTGGCTGCTGCCATTTTTGTCAGCAGCAGTTAGGTACTACGTTGGGACATAGCAGCAGATGAGATCCTGTCGTCCACGATAATAGCACGCGTTAGAAGGGGGCAAAAATAAAATTTTAAAACTAATGAGGCTAGTTTAAGAATTGCAGTGCTTTAAGAGAGACCCCCCCACACACACACACACACACACACACACACACACCCCAAGCAAGCTTCCGCTTCGAACTCGAAGAGGCAGGCACACGCTCCCGTCCATCAACGTCTCAACGGCTCGCTCATCCCCCCGAGGAGATGGAAGCCGGCGCCTCAGGACCAGGAATAGGAGGGCTGGAGCTGCGGCGACAGATGGCGGCGCAGCGCGCGGCGTCTGAGCGGCAGATCGCCGCCGGCCGAGAGCGCGTAGCCTCCGCCTCCGCCGCCTACCGTGCCGCGCTTCTCTCCGCCTGCTCCCACTCCCACCAAGGCACGCCCCTCCCTCCTTCTACCCCAATTTTTTTTAAAAAAATCCCAAATTTTTTTTGGGCCAGCGCGGCTGCTGCGCTGCGCACAAAGGGTGAATGAAATGTGGGTGCGCGTTTAATGTATTCTCGAAAAATTCGTCAGATTTTGGATCCACGGCAACTTTGAGTGATGTTGCACTAAGTTACTCTAGACAAGTAGTGAGGATTGCATTAGGTAGTTTTCCCTTCTGAGTGAATGGTGAATGTTTTTGATGGTGCAGAAGAACTCGCTGGACTCAAGGGTAGGCTCCGGGAGCTGGAAGCTCATCTCGCGCAAGCTCTCTCCAGTAAGTGCACACTCCAAATTCTTGCACATTTATTTTGACCCGCGCAACTATTGCATCATTAAGCCGGGTTGCTGTATGACTGGCTCATGGTATGCCTGAAATCTGCAGTTAAAGTCAGGAAGGACTCAAGATGTGAACTCACCAAGGAGTCGATTTCAACCACGGCTGCTATAAATGAGCAACTCAGGGACTTGGTTACTGATCAGAGGAAAGAGAGAGACCAGTACTCTGCGGTCATATCAAATCAGCTTGAGGGTAACTTCTCTATTGTTGCTGTGTTCGTTTTGGGAGCTATGCTGTTGTGGCTTATCCTTGACACTTCGTAGCTTTATTTCTGTGTTCTCACTAGTTCCCTTGATTGAACTGTGCCTACAAAATTTATGTGACATTGATATACTTCATGTACTGTGGCAGCTGTTGAAGCTCTTGAAGCAAAGGGCAATGAAGATGAAGCACGGAAAAAGAACATGGAAGAAGCTGTTATCTGGTATGATAGGTTTCTTGGGTTCCAGGTTGTTGCAGGAGAAGGTAACTGATGATTTAATGCCACGCTTGAGGAAATTATGTTAATGCCATGTTTCCTGAGTGACAATTACCTTTCTTTTTTACTTTTGCTCAAGGTGTGAAGTTCTTCTTCAACAAAGTTGACTTGAAAAGTCTCGAGAAGGACTACTCATTTTCCATAAAGCTCGACAAAGATAGATATATCTGTGAGTTGAAGTTCCAAGTGAAATTTTGTAGTGTCTTAAATGTGTACATCATACTTCATTTCACATGTTTAGTTGTAAAAAGTTTTTTTTAATCCATAACAGTACTCCGATGTGATCCACACATGAAAGATTCTGAGGAACTGATGAAGGATTTGAACCTCTCTAACAATCTGTTCAAGTTTGTAAGGATCATCAGACAGAGGTTCCAGGCTGCTACTGTGAATGGTACCCAATATTGTGTATTTTCAGTACGAACAAGTATCAAGTTCATAAACTCAGCGCATGATTTTCACATTGAAAATTGGGTCTTCTATTTTCTCATGGACTGAACCTTTGTTTGTCCCCATATTTATGTAGATAAGCTTTCATCCTTTGTTATGTAATCTATTTTTCTTGTCTTCCACAGGGATTCTTCCTGTAAGCTCAGTTGTTTGTCCAGATGCTTCCTCTGTAGCAGTCTCATCTCCAGTGGTAATGTCAGTTGACACCAGAAGCGAAAATGTTGCCAATCAAAGTCATTCTCGAAGTAAGAACAAGAAGCAGGCTCTTCCTACTAAGAGAAGAGCCGCTGCTCTATCGGCGGCATCTCCTGGTGCTGTGGTATCTAGTGTGCGTCGATCCCCACGTTTTGTGGTAATCGTCTTATTCCTCTATATACATTTCCAGTTGACGATTACCATGTTTTGTGGTATCTTGTTCGCATTGTGCCCATTTACTACTTTGATATATACACACACACTTCTCATATACCATTTAAATCGTATGATGATAGCTCTTTATTAATTTGAGCATATACCAATAATGATTACAAGATACTCCAAAGTGAGTTTTATGGAGAAAAAAATATATATAATCCATTTTTTATAGCAAAATTTGTGTATATATTTATTTTATATATGAAAAAGGTAGAGAAAATTGCACTTTAGGTTCCTGAACTTGCGAGGTTGTGCCATTTATCTCACTGAAGTTGTATTTTACTTTCTCAGCCCTCTGAACTTGCGAGGTTGTGCTACTTGGCTCCCTGAACTTGCGTTGAAGCGAAGTTCGTCGGATGCGATGCCGGCGACTTTGTCCCCCGAGTTCGGTGGACTCGTCCCTGTTATCTCACACCGACAAAAATAGATTCTTCGCCCCGAACGCACTGCGCTCGCATCGCCACCGAGCTCCACCGCTGCGCCTTGCGCCCCTCCCTTGCCTCACTGAGTCGGTAGTGAGAGGAAGTATATTCTCGATGTGAGCGGGGCACAATACTTTTCTCTCTCACGGTGATTCGCCAGCACCCTTTTTTTGTTAGCAAACGACCAAATGGACTTTATGTAGGGTGAGTAACTTCTACCCTGACACTTTGAATGTACTTCTCTCTCTCACGGCCGACACAGTGCGTTTCCGGGCTCGAAGAATCCGTTTTTGTCGACGTGAGGTGACGGGGATGGTGAACACGATCAGAAGAGCGACGACGAGTCCACCGGACTCGGAGGAGACAAAGTCGCTGACATCGCATACGACAAACTTCGCCTCAATGCAAGTCCAGAGAGCTAATTGGTACAACCTCGCAAGTTCAGGGGCTGAGAAAATAAAATGCAAGTTTAGTAAGCTAAGTGGCACAACCTTGCAAGTTTAGGGGGTTGAGAAAATAAAATGCAAGTTCAGTGAGTTAAGTGGCACAACCTCGTAAGTTGGGGGATCTACGGTGCAATTTTCTCAAAAGGGTATAAAAAAATAAAGGGCTCCAGTGATTTTTTTTCCAATCAAGTCGCATTTGAGTATCTTATAATTGATATTTAAGTGTATTGAAAGTGATAAAAAAAATATAATATATTTGTTTAAGTAGTACATTGGAAGAATTTGAGTATACTTTAATAATGATTATAAAATACTCTAAAGTGAGTTACATGAATTTTTTATTATTAAAGTCCATGTTTTATACTAAAATTGGTATATGTACTTCTTTTATATGTGAAAAAGGATATATAGCAAAAAAAACAAAGGGCTCCAATGAAATTTTTTCAATCAAGTTGTATTGGAGTATCTCATGATTGATATTTAAGCACACTGAAAGTGATTAAAAAGTATAATTTGTTTGTTTAAGTGGTATATTGGAAGTGGTATATGAGAAGTGAGAGTACATACTCCCAAGAGAGTGAGTGTCTATATATATATATATATAAGCAGTGAAAAACTGTAGTGTACGCTTTTTCATGAGAAAAAAACATGGTGAGAAATTGAGCTTCATTTATTGATTTCTGATCAAATGTGTGTGCTCGGGATGTGGCATTGCTTGCTATCATGGTTTATCTTTGACTTGGATAACGAGAACTGCGTGTGTCCGAGTTTTGCATTAATGCACTTGTTCATAATCTCTAACATTCCATGCATAATAACTGTATTTAGATTTTTTTTAGACGAATGAGTATATCTGTATTTTGCGCTGTGCTTATGCAAAACTCTTATGACATTATGCGCAGAGGCGCAGATCCTTTTAAACATCCAATGCATCATAATTGGTAAATTGATAATTGATAAATCGTGCAAGGCAAACAACAATATGGCTGTGACAATTTTCACATTGTTTTCTGCAGGGAATCCGGTGAGTTGTCAGCTGAAGCAGATTCTGACCTGGGCAAACTGATTCTTGACTGTAAACACGGTAGATCATGCAAGGAAGTGGTAATGAATAATTAGCTGATTATATTGTATTGTATGATGATGGGCTTTGCTTGTCTGGGCAGAGTGGCTAACTTAGGCTTTTGTGTCATATATTGGTCCCTTCTTAATCTTGTGTTCAGCGGCTAATAATAACACCATCGTCTCGATCGCACAAGTCTGTTGTACCCTGTGTTGTTGTGCCGAGCAAAAATCTTGCAAGGTTGTCGTTGCCTGAGCTTTCGTTTGCGATCGAGTGATCTTTGTACTAAAATGTCAACATTGTGAACTTGTGCCCCCCTGAAGAAGCAGCAAGAAGAAGAATCATAATTTTGGCGTTGTTTGTACTGTACGCGATGTGCGTACGTCTGAGCCGTTGATGAGGGAAGATCTGCTGCCTGTGTCTGAGCCGTCCGATCAAGCGTTGGACGGTCGAGATGCATGTGCTGGTTCGAACGATTGAGCAGATAGATCGATGGGGTGTAGGGGAAGAAGCGATCCTGCAAATGATCCTGACTTACCATAGGAGCATAAATGCAATATCCAAACTCTTGGAGGGTGTGGACGTAAATAAGAGCCTCCAGCTCCAAAGAAAATCCCATCTCATCTTCCTCGACCTCGCCGCCGCGCGCACCGAGGGAGCGAGCCAGCGAGCGAGATGGGGAAGACGAAGTCGTCGTCGTCAAAGCATTCGCGCGCGCAGGCGCAGCAGCAGAACGGTACTGGCCACGTGCTCCCCTCCAAGCTCGCCAGGTACTTCGACCCGGAGGCCTCCTGGGACAAGGTACTACTTACTAAGAAGTCGTCGTCGTCGTCGTCTTCTTCTTCTTGGTCAATCCTACTATTCTTGGCTTCTTGGGACATAGTGGATAGTTCTTGATGCGGATGAATCATGCTTTTTGGTTGGGTTGCAAGGATCAATTGCTGGACGCGGTGCACTGGATCCGGCAGGTGCTGGGCCTCGTCTGCGGCCTGCTCTGGGGAGCCGTCCCCCTCGTCGGCGCCTTCTGGATCGCCCCGTGAGTCATGCTGCACAACTAAAGCTCCAGTCTTTGCCCCTAGATTTGTAGATTTCCCTTGGTAGTCAGATGCGTCTTCAACTTCTCTCACATTCAGATGCTAAATTATTACAGATACAATACGTTCTAGTACTAGTGTACAACTGCCAATTCGAGAGTGCAGGTTCCCTTAGCTTGATTAGGCGCAGGTCCAATTCGAGAGTTACTGAGTAGTTACTATGGAGCGCAAAGAGGAGTTAATAAGTGAAACAGATCTCTTCAGTGTGGAATCAGGACATACGTTCCCTTGCTCGGGGAAAAAGACAAGGAATCAAGCTACAGTGTACCCCTATAGTATCGAGTTCTAGTTTGCTAGTTAGGAGAGTGGTCAATCCCTCGACGTTATTGGTTTTCAGGATGATTTCACCGTGTTTTGAGCAATTAGTGAATAATCAAAGATGTGTTCTACACTGTTATTACTAACTTTCCTGGTGTTTATCTGTGAGTTGGATCGGGTTAGCTGAACGTTTGTGGAAATCAGTCAGGTACTTATGTAGGAATGGCTGATTTTCACTATCTTACCATCCACCAGATCTTTACTTGACATCTAGACTGAAACAGCTCAGGTGCACTAGCTCTGTGAGACTATAGCTGTATAACACATGCCAATCTGCTGAGATGCATTTTGGTTCAGTCCAGAGAAGATTAACTGTGCACAATATATTTACATTTAAGCAGACCCTGATCACTTATCAGCATGCCTAGCATGTCATTTTGCAACTAAAATTATTTATCTTGCAATGCACTGTGTACTCGGAACTTCAACTGGGACCTTTTTTTTTTACCTGAATGTAAAGATTCTTGCAGTCTCAATTATTTTGGGTGGTAAATATGAAGGTTTCCTTGAATCTCTTGACTCGAGGTTCCAGGAATATAGGTCATGCAGAAAAATAATTAGTTATTATTTTAAATTTTAAATTTGGAATGCAAGCGTCCAGTGTTGCTGCCATGGTCTGAATTTGCTGAAAACTGTCTTTCATGCTGTTGCGGTTATCAGTTATTACTACCTTCATGCTTCTGTAAAAACACAATGAATTTTGTAATATTTTCATTTAGTATCAGTATGTGAGCTTTTCATGGTGTGTGTAACATATTATGTGGATTTTTACAGATTTCTGGCTATTTCTACTGGTATAATTTATTGGTATTATGCATACCTATTGAAGATTGATGAAGAAGAATTTGGAGGCCATGGTGCACTACTTCAGGAGGGATTGTTTGCTTCCTTCACCCTTTTCATGGTAAAGGGCTTATTTAACTATTCTGTTTCAGCAGTATTATCTAATATCTAGCTGTGTTCTAGTAAATCTTCTTTGGCCTTTGGAGATATGCCCCTCGGGTTCTCTCTACTTACAAGCCGTGCAGCTCCCTATAATCATTCTGAAATCCAAATTGCCATGTGGAAATTCTATTTGTTCATGGTCTTCTAAAGGACAATCACTGCAAGCACATAAAACTAGTACTGCCAGGTTATGTTAGGAGCGGTCTAATAGTAGCACAAGCTTGAAATTTTACAGAAATACCAAGTATTGGCGTTACTACTCTGACAATGCTCATTTATAAGCAGGGAATTGCTTATGATTACTGACAACAAGCTTGTTGTTGCTTGCAGCTTTCGTGGATTCTTGTATACAGTTTGGCTCACTTTTGAGAAGCTCCGTTGTTGAACATACCATCGGAAGCCTACCGGTTCGGTCAGAAGGAATTCACCAGAACTATGTAGATTAAAGAGCCTTAGAACAGCATTGTATCAAATCGGTTCAGGCAGTAATGCTGTTTCTGAATCCCAGTGTAATTTTGATAGTATGGTTTTAATTCAGCATGGGCTAAAAACATTGCTTGTGGAATCTAAAATCAAACGCAATGATGGTGCTTAACAAGTTACCACACCGTACTGTAACTTTGTGCCGTCAAACATCATTCACTTGCATCAGTTCAATAAACCATTTTAACACAACAATTATTATGAAATTTGTTAGTGGTGATATTGAGCGAGCCAACAAATGTTGTACATTGGTTGCTACATTTGAAGACAAATAACCAATCCTGTGATCTAGTTGTAAATTGGCCCTCATCTGGCACTCTAGCTCTGCGGCCATTGTGAAAGTTTAACTAGGTCTGTTGTTGGTTCCACAAAAATGGAGTGGATCATGATCCACCAACAGGTCCAAGTGACAAGCATTTCTGGTATGAAAATTCACTTCTTAGAAGGGAGAGCATTTCTGGTATGAAATTTCACTTCTTAGAAGCGAGCTTTCTCCTTTTGGCAGGTCTTTCGCGCTTCTGCTCTTTCTTCCTCTTCTTGAGTTGCACCTGGTGTGACCTTCCGACCAACGAGGGTTGCTCCTTCAACCCGAAGCTCCTCGCTACATGACCCAAGTGGAGCTTCTTGACCATGAAAATCTTCTTCAGTTCACCACGGTGGGCAGTGTAAGCGCGAACCCAAGAACAGAAGGCATCCCTGGCAAGCTTCTTCGCAGTGGCCTGACAAGCTCAAAGCTTACGATATTCACAACAATAATCAACAGAAGTATTTTATGTGAGCTACTTTTCTCGTTATGTAGAAGTCAAATATGATACTCATCACACAGATACAGAAGGGAGAAAAGTATATGCATTACCTCGGATGCAACGAAACTTTCCAGCGTTCTCTGTACAGACATTATCCATGGATGCATATCTAAAGATATTTGCTTCCTTTTGAGAAGCTTCTGTCCATTTACAGGAAAACTGTCTAAAACCTTTTGGAGGGGGTATTCTGTCAGAGATACACCATGTAGTTCTAGATCTCTCAAGTAGTCGATTTCAACAGGTTGGAGAAACAGGAGAGCCTCCCCCTTCTCGCCAATCCTTGCAGTTCTACCAACCCTATAATAAACAACTAATGTTATCGAACCATACCCAAAAGAAGATAACTAGTAAAAGAGAAGTACAAGGTAAATTGTCTTTATTAGCTTATATATCGAATGCCTAAGCCAAACATCTTCACAAAAAAGTACAGAACATAATAGTACTCACAAGAAAGAGCTAAACAGTGCTTGTTTGACACAAGAACATAATAATATAATAAGGTATTTGTTTGATAAAAGATGTTCTACAAGAGCAGTTCAGCGAACAAGATTGCCAAAAACACAAAAAGGAACTATGTAATTAGCAAACAGCTGCAACCATACATTTTATTCAGTTCCCGTATGAACAAAGAATCAAACAACAATTAGAGGAAATAATAGATCAGCAACCTACGAAGTAAATGTATCTGACAGGGAGATGCTAAAGGTACCTGTGAACATATTCAGAAGCCTCCCCAGGTGAATCATACTGTATGATGCATTTAACTTTCGGAAAATCCAAGCCCCTAGCAGCAACATCAGTAGATACAAGTATGGCAGATTTTTCAGAACTAAATCCCAAAAATGATTTCTTACGATCATCCTGGTCCATGTTACCATGTAAACGTAACACTTTGCAGCTAAGAAATTTTTGCTTCTTATCCGTATCCAGTTGCAGGCCAGGGCTCCACTCAAGCTGGCTGAGTACTGTATGGTGGACATCTACAGAGTCACATGTTGACAAGAAAACAACAACCTGCAGAAAGAAGATGAAAACTAACTCAGAATAGTTCAACTCTCAGAACTTCCAGGGCCTACTGGTGACAAGCAAAACTTGCAGTGGCAAAGGTTATAGCCTAGTGAAACATAAACAGCTTCAGGACACATAGAACTCACCTTTTGGGAAACTTGTCTTTCAAATAGAGATTTAAGAATGGTAAGAAGAACCGCAAGCCTCGAACCACATGAAACTGAATTAAACGAAAGCTTTGTTATAACTACCTAAGCAATAAATGATAAACATGAGCTTAAAGTATCAAGCGAGCAAAGTGCTGCTACCTTTAACATATCTTTGAACCAATTGTGCTGGAAGCTTGAAATCATGAACCGCATGTTCAACTAAATCATTGTGCTTTTCCAGTACTTCCTCCTCATCAGATAATAGAGAAGTGTGTTTCTTCCCCAGGCCACTGGATCTCTCCAAAGGCTTCTTTTGTTCCTCAAGTCCAATCATCACTGGGTTCTTCAAACTAATTTTGGCTAACCGATTCACCTTTTCATTGAGTGTTGCTGATAAGAGAAGGTTTTGTCTTTGCATATGGTCCACTTTGCTTTTATTTTGGTCAGGAGCATCATTCCTTGAACCTAAGATGTCTAGTATATCATCGACCGCTTTTCCAAAACCAAGTTCAAGAATGCTGCATGAATGAATACAAACATTAATGCGGTAAGAGTTGTGTCCACTGGATAAGATATCTTCTATGGAGAAGGGTGAACCAAATGATGAATGTGGGCTACCAGACCTGTCAGCTTCATCAAAAACGATCCAGCGCAAATTTGAATAAATGAATGACGAAGTATGCTTTAAGTGGTCCAGAAGGCGCCCAGGAGTAGCAATGAGAATTGATATTCCTAGAACAAATGTGCAAAGTAAAAAATACAATATTATATAAAGGTACATTTGATCATAAAATGCAACAATTCCTTGATGGAACAAGATATACCTTTCCGTAATCTTGCTTTCTCTTTTGCTCTGTTCTCACCACCCATTACATACCCAGGGACAATCCAATGAAAACGATGCACCAACTGCTGTGCAATCCCATAAATCTGCAAGCATAGCTCTCGTGTTGGCACAAGTACCAATGCTACAATCAAATAATTAGTAACACATCATTCAGAATATTGGGGGTCCTTCACAAGACAACTAGAGGGGTCTCCCCATTATACAATTAGAAATAGATAAGCTATATACCTATATTGGGTGCCCTTCACAATAAAATTAGCAATTGTTAGTGTGTGATCATATGATTTCCTTTGGTTATGTTGTAATAGATATGGTACTCCACTTATCAGCATTGTTCCTTATAAAGACAGTTAACAGAACTGAATTCCATCACAAATAACTGTCAATCAGATGTGGTGACCAAAAATATGTGCACGTTGAGAAAAAAAAGGGGGCATATTCTAAGGGACAAATTGGATGTACATCCAACGAAATGCAGCTAAATAAATAAAAGCTGAGAGCAGCAAGTCATTACCTAAAGTTCCATGTGTTCTCTCGACACGAGGCTCCCTCATCTGGAGAAGGTGAACAATCGGTGCAAGGTACACAAGAGTCTTGCCAGTGCCAGTTGCTGCCTTCACTAGCCTGCAATTGGCAATGCAAAAAAAAAAATCTTTAGAGAAAAGCAGTACTTTAACTAAGGAGCTGTAATAAATTAGATTGTGAAAGGAACATACATGTGCTGTCCTGACATGGCGACCGGAATTGCCTGAGCTTGGATTCGCGTTGGTGCTTGGAAGCCCATCTTATCTAAACCAATGAAATGGAACAAAAAAATTGATTAGCAGGCAGAAGAAGACCTCCATATGCTGTGCTATTTGTTATGCTTGGATGAGATAACCACGACGCAGACACTTAGCATGCAAAATGCGCTCAGCAGCATCCAGAGATATCTTACTGTGACATCAATTTCATCAAAATATGCGACTTGGTCTGCCAAATTCGATCCAACAACCAAGATGCTATGATATTTCTCTTACTCCAATTTAGAACATAAAACCAGGAAGATGTGATTTTTCTACACAATTTGATGAGGTGTTCACCAAATAAGCTGTTATCTAGAAGCCAAGCTCGATCAAAAAGGCATTGATGGTATTAGGAAGATAGCTCCTAATTCCCCAAGAGAACTCCCAAATAACAACAGAGACAGGAAGAGAGGTGGGCGCAGAGGGTGGTGGGGGTGGAGGCCGAGGTCGGCGAGGGAGCATGACGCGAACAACACAACCCCTGCCTACCCTCTTCCTGCGCCGGTGGCTTATTGGTCATGACGGAGGGGAACGGCGCTGAAGAGAGAGAGAGGGGGACGCTGGCGACCGGAGACAGCTCAGCGAGGCCTCGGGAGGATGGATGGGGCACAGTTGGCGTTGCGAGAATGGGATTGCGTGGCGGTCGGCGCAGGGAGAGCTAGCGGGTGCCGAGGGAAGGAAGCTACTAATTCACCAACCTAGAGACACCCAGAGGGAGGGGGCAGGGAAGGAAGAAGGGAGAGCTACCTTGGAGATGGGCGCAGAGGGTGGGGTGGAGGCCGAGGTCGGCGAAAGAGCGTGAAGAGAACAATCCCTCCGCATCCTCTTCCTTCACCGCTGCCGCCGCCGGCGACTTGCCGAACTTCTTGGCCATGGAGAGCTGCGGGCGGTTTAGGGCGAACCAAGAATCACGGAGGGCCTGTCCGCCTTCAAAACGACGGAGGTTTTCCTAGATGGCAGTGCTTGGCCGCCCCCTACGGCCCGTACTAAAAAAAAAAAAGTAAACTCGGTGGCTGACGAACGTTTAAAATCGTGCCTCCCGTGTTCGGATTTTTATCACTGCACATCTAGCGTTCGGACTCGTGTCGTTCCACCACGTGGCCACCACCATTCATGAGCAAGAAGTCACAAGAACCGATGAAACTCAAACTTTATTCCAACAATTTGTTTGTGGGTGGATAATGTTCAAGATGACTTTAAATGGATTTTCATATATTCTAGCAAGCAAGATCATAACAATAACCCATATAAAAACATAAGGAATATTGAAATCCCAAAAGACATCGAAGAAAGAGTAAGAACAAGAGATAACTCATCTTAACAACTTTTGTTTGAATTGATTTGAGAAGATTGTTGATTTACAACTACTCCACCATGGATGACAAAAACTCAACACTTGATTACTCAATCAATCCATCTCTCACGAACTCTAACCTCCTCTACTCTATTTTTCCCAAATCACAAACTAGAGTTTCTACTATGAAGGGTCAAGAGGTTGCAAATCTTGCACATCTTCCTTTTATGATGGAGGCTAGGTTTAGAGATAAAACCTTAACGGGTACCCGTTAAACCTACACACAAACATGTCACACTCATGCACATTTCTCAAAGCAGATGACAGAACCAGACTTCCCGAATCCGTCTCTTCGTTAACTCCAACTTCATTTGACCTAAACCGCATCTTCTTGCGCTGTGGTTTTTCAAAGGTCACCAACTCGGTATTTTATCGAAGATACCAAATACCCCTTCTCGATCCTTCTATAAAGACGGAGTCCAATTGTCATGAAGCAATCTCATTTTTCGCCACGTATAGGTTGATCAATAGCTCTTTTCATGTCGGCAAGTCTCTCACATCCGGCTCCCACCGGAACCACCATGACACTTGCACCGACTCCACGCCACTTGATGCAACCCGTAGTACCGAACTTCTCGTTCGGTAATCCTTGTCCATCTTGTGCCATACTTGAGTCCAATGACTTCACCTGACATCCTCGATCGTTCTGAACCTCAGCTCTCCAAGTCTAGTCTCGATCATACTCGTTGTTGATCATCGTTCACTCCAAGCCACATGCACAAAAATAGACCAATAAATCGATTCCATACACAAGTTCTTCACAACTTGACCCACGTTAGCCAAAACATACATTATGCAACACATATGCACTGAATCCCATAACTTTAACTAAATTCACAGTTAGAACCAAGGATGTTTAAGGTAAACCAAAAGCCAAGACCGAATGATGTTTTTCCAGGCAAACCAAAAGCCAAATGCCCATACGATATTATAGTGTCCCAAACAAAGGGTGCAATCAATCATATGATTTAATGCTATGTGTCAGTACCATGTAAAATCATGCCAATGATATAAAGTTACTTGTTTAGCCCTTTACATGTGCAATAACTTTTATACGACATGTCCCAACGTAATACATATTTCCTTTTGTTTCAACTTGACAATATAATAATCAATAAGTAGGCCTTCATTGATTAATATAAAACATGTTGATCGATTTTGTCATCTCAACAAATTTTTTGCCTAGAGTTTTCCTTCAGTATTATAAGAACAAACTGTGCCACCTCCAGCTAATAAGGAAAAAATTGCCAAACAAAATGAGCAAACTTAGTGCCATTATTTGGAAAGAACATTGTTCACATCAGGACACGAGATTCACTGATTCATAGAAAAATTGAAATAAAAACAGACGAAATAAACTTGAAGCATTAAGTGATAGTATATCAATGCACCCATAAATATAATGGCTCATTTTCATGGACAATTTGCTCAGATGAGTTTTTTTTTCCAAAGTCCAGAGAAAAAATATCAGAAAATCCTATATTTTTTCCAAAACATTTAGGAGAGTTCAAGCTGCTATTGCCAAGTTATTTCAGCTATGAGCTAACATAAACAAGTATATCATCTGCAACTTACTGTAAGGTGGCACATATGGTACATCGATAGCTAAGTTTTTTAACCCAACAAAAGAAGGCTGAATTTATTTTGCACCATAAAGCACAATCACAAGTCCTTTTAAGTAGTGGAGATACCACACTCATTCTCATGTCCAAAAAAAAAAAAAAAATACATGAATATTACTACTAATACAATAGTATTGCTGTCCAAATTCCAAAAGAATGCAAAAAAAAACATGAATGCTACTACTACTATACTGCTATCCAAAAAATACAAAATACATTAATACTCCTATAACTATTGTTGTGGATACATTTATTGGTAAGACATACCAGCGACGCAAGTGCAAGACTTCCAAAGATTTGGCAGATCAACTTTCAGCTAGAGTTACCGAAACCGACTTTAGTTTGGTTGCTGTAGCTAATCCAGACAAGGCAATTGTGCCGGTTCGGGACCAGTCTTTTCGAAAGAAGAAAGATTAAAGGTGGAAAGAGATCAGTTAGTATCTCCTTAAGATATTGAATTAGACATTAAGTTAGAGTTACAATTTGCATTACTTTCCTTTTTGAATACGTAATGTCCTGATCGAAACAAACCGAAATCCCTGCGCCTAGGCTATATAGGCAGCCTAATGTAATTGAGAATCAATGAAGAAATATAGTAGACTTACCTCATCAAGTTTGGCCAACATCAGAGCCATATGCAATCGATCTGTAGCAGTGTCATCGATCATAGGGGCGACAGAAGCCTTCACCATCTATCCTTCCTCTGCCGAAATCCTTTCTATCTTCTCATGCCATATCAACTTGGTATCAGAGCCCTTCCCACCACCCTTCACCATGGAAAGAAAAACCCTAGACGACGTATTCCAGCAACTTGCGGTCATGATGGCAGAAATCAGCAACATCAAGGCGCAACAAGCGGCTCACCACCATGTGATTGCCAATTGGAAGACCGGCGGCTCTGCAGCATCACCGGTGGCAACCAGTGGGCATGGCGACAGCATCCATGGCCAGGGAAAGCCACCCAACCCCATGTCATGCGACGACGATAGACAGACAGACGACTTCTCGCTTCCACAAGCTTTCTTTTCTGACCTACGATGGCGAAGAAGATACCCTACCATGGCTCAATCGGTGTAAGCAATTTTTCGGGGGCAGTGAACCATGGAAGAAAAGAAAGTTTGGTTGGACTCCTACCACTTGATTGGCACCGCCCAACAGTGGTACTACTAACTCAAACATGACTACGACATGCTATCATGGGTACATTTTTCGAAGTACATCAACATGCGGTTTGGACCTCCCATCCGCAGCAAATCCCTCAGGGAATTGGCACAACTTTGATGTACAACGACGGTAGATGCCTACCAAAAGAAGTTCGTTGCACTTTTGTGTCGTACAGAACCGCTGTCAACACTACAATAAGTTCATGTAACATCTCAATTATGGGTTTGTATTTCAAATGTATAAAAATGAAAAGAATTTAAAACTTTTGATGAATCACATTGTCAATTGATTTTTCTGGAAATTATTTCAAAGGTTTTGTGCATTTTGAAAACCTAATGCATTAATTACTAGAAACAAAATCCTTTAATACTTTTAAAACAAATCTTGTGAACATTCTATGGAAATAATTTTACTAGGTTTTGGATCATCTCAGTGACTCCTCTAAAATTGTTTATAATTTTTAGAATTTATTTACTATTTGAAATTGGCTAGTCAATCCTAAGTCAAACCCTTAATTCAGAGAATTGAATGAATTTTACAGAAAAATCCACTTCGTTAAAAACTTTGGAAAATTTATACAAGGTTTTTCTTAGAGCCAGTAGCCTCCTGTAAAAATATCAGAAATGTTGGAGCTAAGAAACCCTATCTAACAATTCCCTTTCTCTCTCAGCATATTTATCAAAAATCAAATTTCTTGTTCTTAGAATGGGACTGACCTCTGGTTCGACCGAGCCCGACTCGACACGGTTGAACCCAGTCGCCTAGATGCACCAACCCGGCGTGCCTTACCTCCTTCAGCCGCAGACGTGTGGGGCCCGCCTGCCTGTGCTTCTTCTCCACGTCGCGGCGCCTGCGTCGCCTCGCCCGACGTCCGGCGCCCGGTAGCGCCACCTCGCCACGTCGGCGCCATCGGCCCGCCCACTGGTTTGGCTGCATCTCCCGCGCTCGCCCATGCCCTCGTCGCCTCATGTCCTCTCGACGTCGTCCATGGTAGCACCATGAACCGAGCTCATTTTCGAGCTCCCCCTCTCGCCCTCTCCGTCCTTCGGCTATAAAAAGCCTCTAGAGCTCCTCCCTCAGATCTATTTGTCATCCTGAACTTTTCTCCCACCATCTCACTCACTCAATCAAACCCGAGAACAAGATCAAGCTCAAGCTCATTTTGGCCGAGATGCCACCGTCGACATCTAGCCGCACCAGTGGTTCTTGGGCATTCCTCTTCGCGTCATATCATGTTCTAGGGTTCTAAGCCTTATTCCCCTAATTTAATTTCAACTTTCATCCTCAGGGACTGTCGGATTTTGGTTACCCTCTTCTTCGGTCGAAAACCACCGTTTCTTCCCCGCCTCCAACGACGGTGAATGAATACTCAAATTGGTTGTTGTTTCACCATCTAGTAACCTCTCTGATGCATCTCCTTCCTTCCATTTCTTTTCTCCTGGCTCAGGGGGAGCATTCCATGTGTGCTAGGTCGCGAGAGGTGTTGCCGTATCGGCATTACCGTTTTCGCCATAGCAGCTCCTCTGCCCTGCTCCATCGTGCCACAACGTTAGACCACCTCTGACCTCACCGCTGGTGTCTACGGGTGCGCAATAGCGTGTAGATCCCGTTTTGGTCCTTGGCCGGCGCCGCCATAGCCTTGATCGTCGGCGGCACGCCGGAGAACCTCACGACCGACGAGCGCTCTATTGCCGGACGCCGACCACTACTGTAGCTAGGTCATTAGAAGTTAATCGCTATCCTAAGCACGAGTTACTATGTAGATCCGGTATTAATTACCAATCGGTTTCACTGACGTGCAGGCCCCTGTGCACAGTAATCGTTGATTTATTACACTGATTTCCGAGTCGAGTTGCCGACATGTGGGCCCGAGCTGTTAAGTGCACAGTTCCGTTGTTGTAGACCCATGCACTATGCATATGGACCGAAGGTCCATGCATTGTTCGTATAAACTGTAGGTATGACATGCGAGCCCCACTTGTCAGCAGCCTTTTCCTTTAGGATTTATAATGAAAATGAAAAGAAAATGTGCAGGACCCCCTGGCCAGTGTCTACGGCTAGGTATGTATCGGTATAAAAAGTATTTATTGATTTTATAAATTCTGAAATGGATTATTTGTATAAGTAATTCATTTTAACTCCAAATTGGACGATTCAAATTTTGTTGGCTAACCTTTTAAATGTAATTTTATCTAAAATTGGTTTGAACCATGGCTATGTTCCAGAAAATATTGTTAGCAAAATTACTTTTGGTTTAGTATTATTGTTGTACTAAAAATATTTTTAAAATTCAAAAATGCATAAGTATTTCTCTGTAACTCCAAATGGAGTAACATCAATTTTGTGGGATTCCTATGTTAGTGTAATTTAATGTAGAATAGGGTTTGAGTATGTCACTATCACTAGAAAATTTGGTTTTCAAATTATTTGTTCACTAATGTCATAACTTTGAAAATGCATACAAAATTCATTTTAACTCCAAATGAAGTGAATCAAAATTTGTTGTTCTTAGAATGTCATGCTCTATATACCATTAAATTTTTATGATCACCAATTCTCTGGAACTTTTCGCATGAACAATAACTGAAAGTTGATACTAGCGGTTTTCTTTTCTAGCAAAAATATTTAATATATAACTTTTGCATGCAACATCCAAATCAAACGATTTTTCTTTCTAAATTCATATAACATAATGCTATACCTTCTGTGTAAATTTTATAATTTTTAGATGATTTTGAATTTTAGAGTTTATTTGGCGTTATCCGTTCTTTTTGTTTCTTTTCTATTCTTTCGCTAGGTTTCGACGATTCTATTATATACGAGAGTGATCCTTTGTAGTAAGGTGAATATATCCAGCAAGGTGAGCAACCCCCCTTTTATCATATTGCTCCGATTACTTTTGATAAAATTATCTTGATTGCAAATGTATGTATGCATGTGCTATGTTGATGTTAATTTTCGTTAGTAGTAGTTAATCTGAATATATGTAGGAGCTGTAGGTAAATGTTTACCATTGCTATTGAGCCTAGGTTAGATTATTGTTAATGATTTGGAGTTTGATTGTAACACCCTAACTCAACATGAGCCTGAAATGCTACTAAAATAACATAACAAAGGACTAAGATAAGAATTTACTCTAAATTTCAAGAGAGTATCCTTTGTAAATTTAACCATAAAAGAGATTCTAAATATTTAACAAGAATGTGAGCAAGATTATCAAGTATCCAAAATTAAGTCATAACTGTAAAAACTTCCATAAAAGCACCGATCGACACTATTACAAAGTAAACAAATACACCTCAAAGGGTGAATATGATTATAAAGATAATATTGTTTTCTAGCTGGTTCATCCAATTAAACTTAAGTTTCAAAATTACCGATCATAGTGTTTAACATGGTAGTGTGCATAAAACTTTATTTCTAGCCGTTTCCATGCATGACGACTTCGCAAGAAGTACCTAAAAATAAAATAAACAAAGTAACAAGCGTGAGTCCACGATTCAGCAAAGTACAATTAAGACAATAACTCAAATCTCACATACAGACTTTGCTTCTAACATAATCAGTCATTCACAATAATATCATAAATATTCAGCTTTTATTGTCATGCAATGCAAATATCGCAAATACACATAACTTTTCTCTTTGCATTTACCGGTAATGCGGAGTATGCATCCGTCGATGCATACCCATGCTTATGCCATCTAGCACAGGGACCTCAAGTCCACTGTAACATCCCAATTTTCATTGCCCCACTTTCGTCACCTTCCTCGCGATGCGCTTCACCCTCCGTCCACCATGGTTCCTTCTAGAAGCTCGACCGACAATGGTGTTGTCAACGGAAAGAATCTAGTAGAGATACGCCATTTGACTTCCCGTATCCTCCCGCACTCGAATCCAACCAAATCGTATCCTGTATCCCCTTCAAACTCGGAATCGACCTCGTGATCGAAATGAATTCGATTTGGGGATTTTCAAATCCGGTACGCCTAAGGCCTATAAATAGGACCCCTAGGTTCGCCTTCTCGACCTGATCCCAAAACCCAATCCGGCGCACCCCTCAAGCCGTAGCGCCGCCGCATTGGAAGTTTTAGGGTTCTGCCGCCGCCGCTCGTTTTCTTCAGATTGCGCTGTTGTCGTCGTCGACCACGTCGTCGTCTTCGCCGTCACCAGAGCTATCTCCAGCACCCCTTCATGACCACAAGACGTCACTGGTGTTCATCGGCAACAACTGTCGCACCTGCTTCACCGCTTCGTCACCAATTCCGGCCAACTCCGACGACCTTCCATGCCAATACCTGTATTGGTATGTGCGCAGTAACCTTTTCTACCTAGTGTGTGCATCCGCCGGTGGCGAAGCGCCACCGTTCACCATTGCTGGATTAACCCGTACCTCGCCGTCGTCTTGTCGACGTGTCTGCCACATCAACTTGTGAGCACATGTGTCGTGCCACATCTACTTGTGAGCACATCTATTTGATTAGCAAAATTTGATTGATTTTCTTTTGGTTCGCAATAAATAAAGCATTGCATTTTTTTCCTCGGCAATCAACCCAGAAGAACTTAAAGAACTTGCATGTGTCCCTACACCAACAGAGGGGCGGCGTCTCCCCCTCGAGCGGGTCTTGCAACGAATGCTCGGTGGGAATATTCTAGTAGGGGTTGCTGCTACGGGGGGCGTTAGTGCGGAGAGGTCCTCTCCTGGCCCAGCCCGCTTGTTCGTCCCGGGCCACTACAGCCCTTGCGAGTTCGCGGATCTCGTCCCATTGCTTCTCTATCTGAGCGAGATTGTGGTGAAGTGTTGATGCAGGAGAACCCGCTGTGGGATGGGTAGTACTTATATGTCGAGCCGGCCCTGCGTACACGGCTGAAATTTAACTCGGTTGAAGGAAATTCGCGTCCGCGAGGCAGCGGCCCCGGGGAGGAATCATGTGGCAGCGCTGTGTCACGTCTCAGCCTCATAGGGTCACATTGCCCTGAAAAGCTGGGGAGGTAGAGTTGTCACGTCGATGCGCAAAGCTGCCTCGTTGGGTCACATCGCTACGCAAAGTTACAGTGTTTCGTCACGACACTGCACAAAGTTGCCTCATTGGGTCACATCCTACTTTGTAGAGCAAGGTCATGTTCTGCTTTGCAGAGAGTGGTCACGTCCTGCTTTGCAGAGAGAAGTCATGTCCTGCTTTGCAGAGAGTGGTCACCTCCTGTTTTGCAGAGTGAGGTCACGTCCTACTTTGCAGAGTAAGGTCACGTCCTTCTTTGCAGAGCAAGGTCTACTTTGTAGAGATAGGTAACGGCGACAGATTGACACTGCAAATGAATTTAAAGTTTGTAATTACAATATAATTGGTTTTGCACTACGTACAACAAGTAAAGTACTAACATAAAGATGTGGATATACATTGGACAGGTGTACATCGCACAGAGCGGTACAAGACAAAAAAATGCAAAGGTTCTAAAGGAAAGACACTCAAAGTCATGTTACACCCCCTCCCTGTCGCCTGCCCCAACGACGTAGCTGATCGTCAGGGAAGGTGAGCCTGTCAGGGGAGCGGTGTATGTCTCGAAAGTCGTAGTAGGAAGGTTGTGTGGGAGGCGATGTTGCGGAGAACTCAGTGTAGGCATTCGGGTGAAGTCCGGGCATGTCATTCACGCAGGTGGTAATAGGGGGTGCACATCCTGCGGGACGGGTACTGCTGGGTTTGGGCAGAGGTTCTGAAGTTTGCAATGCGTAGTCGTGCTGGAAACCATGTACCTATGGAGTCGGAAGTGTGGAGGACGAACCTTGGCCTTGCTGACAAATTGCTCGCTCCAGACCTGTGAATTTGGTGGGCTGCATTAGTTTAATATAGCATGCAATGGGAAGATTGCGCTTAGTATATTACAGCGTACCGGTGTATGTGGTTGTGCGGACAGCGATGCTCGGGGGAAATCAACACTGAAATATTGCACAGTGTATGGTCCGTACGGATGCTCGAACCACGGGTCGCCCTCATGTAGGTTTGACTGAACACCATGTGCGAACATGGGCAGTGCCTCACCCCAATGCTGGGGCGAGTCAGGGTCACTGTCTGTACTCGCACACCATGGACCCAGTGAGGAAGTCCAGTCTTGCGTCTGCCTCCGTGACGACGACGGCTATAGCAGAGTGTTGTCCCCTCGCAACGTCTGAAAGAACAAATGGAAGTGAGACATACGTTATAAATGAGGGCACGTGCAAGCAATGAGGACAACAAATCGTAGCTGACATACCGCTGTCCTGAGGCGCATGGAGGAAGAGCATCCGTAGTTACGATGACTCCCGGAGTGCGATGGACGTGCAGAGGGAGGTTCAGAGGACGGTGCCGAGGGTGGTGGGGGTGGAGGCTGTCCTCGGTGTTCGCCTCACAGCGCGGCAACATCACTGTTCTGACCACAACTGAGGGTCCTCATTGCCTCCCTTGCCTCATCGTAGATGGTGCGCAGCGCACCTAGGAACTGAGAGGTGGTGTTACTCCTCCCACACCGTAGACCGTCAGTAGCCTCGTTGGAGATACGCCGAAGGCAATTGTATTGCAAGGAAACCGAGAATAATTCAGAGACGTGTTCGCGTGCAAACAAACTGCGAACAAAGTTTTACCATCTTTGCTTGGCGTGTCGCCCGGTGAAGGTCTGGATCTTCTCGTACAGCGGCATCGTGCATGACCTCCGTAGGACGCTGTGGCGCCGGACCAGTAAGGCTACTCCTGGTGCACGGAATGTACCACCTAAAGTATGTAGTGTGTCTCCACGTCGTACGGTCATACCTCCTGCACGACGTCAACGGGGTCGGCGCCATCACCTTGACCGTAAAACTCAGGGATGAGCTGGAAAGGGTACACGACCGTGCGGAAGTACGACTAACCAACCGAGAAATGCTCCCACGACCACAGCTGCAAGACGATGTAGCATACAACGAGAACTGGCTCCTCAGCCATAACACGCTATGAGGCATCACACAAGTCTCAGTACGTGGCACAAAGCACTACAGAGCCCCTACTGTATCATGGCACCTCATCGGCCCAAGCGTCCACCAACACCTCAGCAAGATGGATGTAGCTAGGGTGCACAAAATCTCCCTGAGTCGTAGGAAACAAGACCCACCGAAACATGAACAACGGGTACGCAAGGAAGTGTGTCCGTACAACCTCCTCAGTCGCGTGCACAAGGCAGACCATGTACTATCGTAGCCAGAAATGTGGCACACCTGATATGTTCTTCGGGATCGGGTCACCGAACATGTCTGCCATCGGTACATTCCAGCCTGATCGCCTGAGAGGTGGCACTACTGCAGGACCCTGCAGTGGTAGACCCGTAAGCATAGTGACGCTCTGCATAGTAACGGTCATCTCCCCCACCGGAAGTGGAAGGTTTGTGTCTTCGGTCTCCAACGGTCCACGAGCAAAGTGTCTTCATTGACCCCCCACCACCCCGCCTCCTCTGTCTGTGGAAGAACCAGGGATGTCTCTGCGATGTCGTCCAATCTAGACGAGACATACACAATGTCAGTGGTTACAACACCCCCTAATACACCTCCCATAGCAGCTTCTCCATCAGGCTCCTCTCTAGAACTACATGTATCCATTGTCTCCTCCTCGCTTTCCTCTACATCCACCTACTCGCAAGGTATTCGTGGCGGTCAATACGGGCTGCCCACCACCTCTTCACGCTTTTGTTTGGCTCGAAAGCCTCTGCACGCCTCCTCAAGTCTACATCACCCACTTCCTCGCCCACATTTCCACCAACATCAGCGTCTGCATCAGCGTTGAAGACCAACCCAGGCACGTCAGCTCCACTAGCAGAACCACCCATGGCGAATGATTATGTCCTCTCCACAAACTGGATATACACCATCAGCCTAGCATATATCGCAGCGGTAGGGTTGCACACAACCTCCATGTAGTTGGCCCACAAAGTGTCACTGCTCACCTTCATAAGTTGTCAAAATGTCTCCCCTGCACCACCTGCCGCTGAGGCATACAATGCCTCAATGCGTAGCTTCGTCCTTCTAGTGCCCCGATCGAACGTGAAACGCACGCACTTCCTTAGCTCACACAGGCTCATATCCTTCAGATCCGGTTCCGGATCTCAGTCCAGTCACAATTTGACAGGTCCACCCCGTACGGCCCATCACGTACGAGACGATCACCATAGAACACGAACAAGGCTTCAATCGACATGTTCAGGGAAGACGGCGTTGGGTTCTATGCACAGAACGAGAAATACATATAAATAAATAAATAAATACAAATAAAATATAAAATATATACCGAAAGGAAGATTAGGATTTTAGATGAATTTAGAAACTTGAATCAATTGATAAGTTCAGACAATGGTGAACGAGCGATCGGAAGATCGATTGGAAAGAAAATGTTGGCTATTGCAAAACAGATGAATATTATAGGGAATCTTCTTTTTGGGTTGGTTTTGCTTTTTCTAATGTATATGCCGAATAGTATGCATACTTCCAGCTAATAATGTTTCGGATTCGCAAAATTTCTGACTAGTGGGGACATGTAAAAATTAACACCCTACACATTACATAGTATTTTTTTTCCTAACACGCTAAGTATTTTAATTTCGTAATGTATATGATGAATAGTCGGCATACGAGTGAAATAATGCACACCGCCCACGGCTCAAATAATTTGTACATTTACCTGGTTTCAAAAATGGAGATTTCTACTGCATGAAGGATTACTATATTAATCCCTACATGCTAATTAACTAACAATGCCATCCACATCAACTAAACATTTACATCAACTAAGCATGGTTACCTAACATATTCTTCTTGTCCAGAAACTATTACGGTAATAACAAATTAACTACGCTACTTGCATGTATACTTACGTAATAATTACGGGACCACTAAGCTAAATACATGCTAATCAACTAGCTAAAAATATAGTCGCATGTGGATGAAAATAAACTTTTCTTGATGATCGCAAGCCAATCTTAAACTTATGCAATTGCGCAACCTCCAATTTCAGGTTGAAAACCAACCAAAATGCAACTGAAAACCACCTTCTCTTCCTCCCTCTTGCTCTCTCCTTCGGGCAAATGACTTTGTGCGGCGGGCAGCGGCGGTTCTTTGCATTTTATGCCTACCAGTCTTGTGGGGGAGTCAGGCGAGTTGCCATGCGCCAATGAGTGGAGGCCGGGCGCGATGCGCGTGGAGGCCGAGCGCGTGCTAGGCCAAGGGCGGGAGCGTCAGGGGTCTGAAGGAAGAAGAAGAAGAAGGGATATGAAGAAGTTGAGTTTGGAGGCTAGGGATAAGTGTTGGACTATTGGATGTTGGCTTTTAGGGTTTGAGGATGCTGAACACGTGTCGCAATCTGCGAAACGGCCCAAAATTCAACTGAACGAAAACCAGCCGACTGTTGTATAGAATTCACAAGACGCTCTACAAGACAAAGCTTACCTAATGGCAGGGTAAAAATTAAAAGATGAGAAAGAGGACAGAGATAACAACTTTTTTTGTTGTTGTTGTTGTTTCACTCGGAATGCATACAGGAAGAAGAAGAAGAAGAAGAAAAGACAGCTAGTAGAAAAGAAAGTGTAGTGTAGTGGTGGTTTATTTCCTTCAGTTGGGAATCCCGAGAAGAGGGAGAGGGAGGGGGGTATCTGCGCCGCTAGCTAGTCCGTGAGTCCGTGCATTTACGGCTCACCAAAAAGTCCAAATAAAGCTAAGGGGACAGCAACGGAAGCAAGTTGTTGTTGTGACTTGGATGCATGTGGCCCGAGATCCCCGCCGTCGCGGTGAGATCGGACGGCCCTGCAGGCAGGCGGTACAAGTCTACAACGCACCGCTCCTCCCTGCCCCTGCCCCTCTCCTCGTCAGTCGGATCATGTAGCATTCACATCCAAGCATGGACGAAGCATGCCAGGAGAAGCTCAGCAAGCAGGGGCAGAGCCGGTCAGGCAGGTGGTCGTCCACCCTCACGCCGCTGCCGCTGCCGCTGCCGCAGTCGGAGTCGGAGACGGCCAGTTGTCGCGCCGCTCGGCTGCTCAGCAGGAGCTACCCCGCCGCCTGCAGGGACGTCGACGGCGCGAAGCAGCAGGAGCCCGGGGAGGAGCGGCGGCGGCGGAGGAGCGAGGGTTCGGGGGCGCGGCTGTCGAGGAAGGTGAGGGAGCAGCGGACGCGGTTCTACATCATGCGCCGCTGCATCCACATGCTCGTCTGCTGGCGCGAGCACGAGCGCGAGCGCGACGACACCCACCACTAGGTGTAGTCTCTTCTTGCGCTACTTTCTGATTAAACGCGGCGCCGGCCATCCATATTCCATGCATGATGCAGATCCCCATAGCTCATGGTCTCCAGAGTTTTCTCACTCCTTAATTCCTCAATTTATTTTTTTTCCTTTTAAAATTCTACAACGCATGCACACAAGCCCGGCCGATCGTCCGATAAGAGTCATACATAAATTGTTTCGCCTCTTCTTTCTCAATGTACTGTAAGTTACTGCGTCTCCTTCCTTTCCCCCTTTTTTCGAGATCATTACTGAATCGATCCACCTCTCGATTGTTCAGTTCAACTCATCGTCAATTAGTTTACTTGCGTGGCTGTTTTTACTTTCTTTCTTTTTTTTAACCTTTGCTTCGACCCGTTAGGATCATAACTCTATTTTCTCAATGTTTTATCGATACAATAATTAATGGTAGCTCTCCCGCCTATTCATTTTTTTTAAAAAAAAAGATTTGCATTGCTCATCAAAGTAACGATCTACAGTGAACCACCTCTTGATGGGATCGCGTAGAGTCATGGGTATACGATTCCACCCATCAGGATTGAAATCCTAGTGACCACCTACTACGCACATCTGAGCGTGCTTCACTAAAAAATTTATGAGACAGCGGATTTATATATTCTCAATCTCCGTCTGTCTAGGCGTACGATAAGAGGGCGCACTTTGTGCGTATGCGTAAAAAAATGACGATCCACATGGATGGATAAACTAATTAGAAAAGAAGAGAAAAAAAACAAAAACAAAAAACTGCTTCGTTTGGATCTATCGGCCGATCTACCAATTCTATTCAAACACGTAAAATATTTGAAATGTCCCGGACTTTAACAGGTCGCTTTTCCAACGGCCTTTCGAAGAAGCCAAATTAAGCCACCCAACAGCTAACTAAGGAGTTGTTTCGGTGTCATTAAAGCTAGCTTCCGCTTCTAAAAAGCCGAAAAACTCCAAATGGGCCAGCTTCCAAGCAGCTTTTGGCATAAGCCGCCAGGCGAAAGCTATAAAAGCTTAAAGCTAGGTGGGAGGTGTTTCTCTTAACTTATTGCGGGCTCAATTTATGATTTCCAACTTTTAAGTTGGAGATAATTACATGTACTATGCCATTGAACATAGAAAAAGAACATAATCACTGACACAATAACTGATATTATAGTGAAACAGACAAACAACATTGAAAAAATCTAGTCGGAATAAATACCCAATTAAAGGAGTTTAGGTTCGCCAAACCATCGTGACATATATCCACGCTATATTGGCACCATTGCAGCATGTATAGACAAAATAGCATATATAAATCATAAATTGGAATGACAAATGATATGAATAATAAATGGTAAATTAACAAATATAAAAACATATCACTAATTTCTAACACGAGGTAGTTTGTTCCGGCGTGACTTCATACTTTAAAAACGCTGCAAAATACTATCATCGTTAATTGTTGCAAACATGTCTCGCTCAAAGCCCACTAGCTTGACTGACTGAAGGAGCTCCTTCTACAGGGTCTTCATCGGCAGGACCAACTACTCTCGGACCTTCGGCGATTGTGTGCGTCGTGCTGTGGCTGGAGTCCCTGACTTTTTCTTCGGCATCACCACCTCCTTCTTGTTCAGCCATAGATGCAGGAGTAGGCTTGACATATGCCTGGACCAGAATGACCAAATCCCACCCCTCCCTCTCCATGCGTAAATATGGCTGCCATAATCTTGTTCCCTTGAGTTGTACTAACTCCCAATATGTGTGTTGTGTTGCTCGGGGGGGGGTGCAAGGCAACTCAATCTCAGATCATACACATCACGGTCCACTTGGAACGAGTGAAACAACCACCGTATCACAGCGCCTCATGTACGTCCCTCTGCTCTCGGCAGGGGTAACGCAAATCAACCCCCTCAGGACCCTCAAGAATAGTCCCCTGGCCATAGTAAATTTTAAAATTGGTGACGTCCGATATATTTCACGCACTGTATCGTAAAGAAGAATTCCACGATTAACCACATATCTGAAGCTAGACTACCCACCGAAAAGTACCATGTACAACATACTGCACTACGCAACCGTACATCTAAAACTATGTAATCCATTCGGTTCAAAATATTACCTGACAAGTGGGCAACCAGATGGGCAGCGCTTCGCTAGCTTCTCCTCCTCTCCCTTCCATCCTTCTCTTTTTATGAATAAAAGCGAGTCATGCGCCGAATTTTATGGTTTCAAGGGTGTTGTATAGGGGGGAAGAGTCTCTGTCGCTGGTTGAACTGACGATAGACTTATGTCGCCGATTAAACTGGTGATAAGTACACTGTTCACTTCCTGTCGCTAGTTGAACTGGCGACTGGAAGTTGGATAGGCAATGGGAGACAACAGGTCCATGTTGCCAATTCAACTAGTGATAGGAACCCATTTTTGTAATTTTTTAGGGTGGCTATTTATTTTTGTAATTTTTTTAAATAATAATATTTTAAAAAAAACATTAACGAGCCAGCCTAGCTCGACTCGGTCAAACATTAACTTCTGCATACATAATTTGCATTCGGTCTGATCAAATGATCTAATTATCTACATAATTATCTTCGAGTAACATATGTATGTATGTATGTATAGTTGCATGCACACGTTTATCTATTAAAAAAATCCACCAACTCAAAAGATTGAGAGGTAGATAACAGATTCACTATCACCACCAATTATTTATTTTATAACAGTAAAGATACATGCATACCCCAAATTAAACACGATCACTACGGATATACATTGGCAGAGTGCATAGTAGTCTCTCTATATTTACTACAGGGATATAGGCACAACGCAACAACACGCGCACTTACACAAATCGGCAAAAACAAAAGAACATAACTTGGGTTCTGTTTGGAATGCGGAAATTTTATAGGGCCTCAGGTTGAATTCTTCAAATTCGTATCCGATTTGCGTGTCCCAAACAGGGGCCAGTAAGGGGTGAGAGATGATGCGTGAGGTGTGTGTGATGGACGGACTGACATTCAAGGGCGCGTGGTGAGAATTAATGCAGCTGGTAATCAAGTAGATACATAGCTAGCTAGCTAGCTAGGTGTGTTGTGTTTCACTAGATAGCTAGGCAGGTAGCTACTTGTCGATCTGGCCGAGCTTGCCGAGTCCGTTGCAGTTGGGGCAGACGATCTGGGCCTCGTCCTTCCTCGCCGCGTTCGCCCGCAGCGCCTTGCCGGACTTGCGGATGAAACCAGCGCCTGTTAGAGTTTAATCTTGTCATTACTGCATATCCATGTTTTAATTATGTGCATGCAGCAAACATCGTGTATATAGCACTTTGCATTTCACAGTAGTGTGTGGTGCCTGAAGAAGCATGTGACAGTATGTGCGATGCGTACGTAAGTATAGACACATGAGCCGGAGTACACTAAGGAGACGTGTGATGCGGACGGATGGAAGGCGTCAATATCTACAAGGTGCAAATGTTACATGAGTTCAGCTGCATGGCAATGGTCAAAGTAGTTAGTTGTTAGTGGATGCATGCATGCAGTGATGTGCTACTTAGCGGATCAATGAAAGGCCACGATGTGAATTAGTGGTCGGAGAAGAGGTCCTGGCTTGCATGTCGCTTGCACGCACGAGATGTGGCGTGAGTCTCGGCTGAGTGGTTTGGCCGGCTATTTGTTTCATCCATGTACTTGAGTCTATATATGAATAAAAAAAACGACGAGAGTGAGTGGTTGCGTCAACAAAGCTTGCTAGCTTGTGCCATTCTGTATGTGTGCATGTGTCCACCAAGCAAAGAGAACTGAGTGTTTGTGACAAACACCACGAGAGAGAAAGGGAGTGATTCCCAACAATTGGTATCAGAGCAAGGTGATGATGAAGACGATGCCGCGTGGTGATGACTTGCCGAGCGGAGCCATTGTGAGTAGTGGCTTGGGCAACTCAACGACGACTACGACGGCGGGGAGGCTTCCATACCCGATGCTGACAAGGACGAACTACGCGGCGTGGGCGATGAGGATGAAGTACCTCCTACGAACCAATGGCGTGTGGGGTGCTATTGATCCTGAGAAGGCGTCCGGGGCTGTTGATGAGAGCAAGGACCAGCTGGCCTTGACAATCATCTCGCAGTCGATCGACGACGAGACGCTGCTGCGAGTTGCTGAGAAGGAGACCGCCTCTGATGTGTGGGCGGCGTTGCGCTCTATGCATGTGGGTAGCGAGCGTGTCCGGGAGGCAAGAATTCAGTCCTTGCGGTCTGATTTTGATAACCTTAAGATGGGTGATGCAGAGTCCGTGGATGATTTCGCGGCGAAGTTTACGGCGCTAGTTGGGCGCATTCGTGAACTTGGTGATGCGATGGACGAGAAGTACGTCGTGAAGAAGCTACTGCGAGCTGTCTCCACCAAGTTCGTTAACGTCGCTTCATCGTTGATGCTATTTAGCGACATCAACAAAATGGCCATGGAGGAGGCCATTGGGTCATCAAGGCACATGAAGAATCGCTCAAGGGACGGAGGTCCAAAGGAAGAACAACAACTTCTCATGGCAAGAACACGTGACTCGTCAGAGGTCGTGGTCGTGGCGCGACGAGCGTAAAGACAAGAGCAAGGTAAAATGCTACAATCACAAGACCTTGGACATTTTGCTTGGGAATGTCTGAGAAGAAGAAAAGAATGAGTCTGCACTTCTTGCCGCGACATCAGCGACTATGAGCCAACTCTCCGTGAGTGGAGATGTCAAGATTAGGGGTAATTGTTAGAGTTTAATCTTGTCATTCTTGCATATCCATGTTTTAATTATGTGCATGCAAGAAACATCGTGTATATAGCACTTTGCATTTCACGGTAGTGTGTGGTGGTGAAGAAGCATGTGACAAGATATGTGCGATGCGTGCGTAAGTATAGACACATGAGCCGGAGTACACTAAGGAGGCGTGTGATGCGGACGGATGGAAGGCGTCAATATCTACAAGGTGCAAATGTTACATGAGTTCATTTGCATGGCAATGGTCAAAGTAGTTAGTTGTTAGTGGATGCATGCATGCGATGATGTGCTACTTAGCGGATCCAATGAAAGGCCACGATGTGAATTAGTGGTGGAGAAGAGGTCCCGCTTGCATGTTTGCTTGCACGCACTGAGATGTGGCGTGAGTCTCGGTGAGTGGTTTGGCCGGCTATTTGTTTCATCCATGTACTTGAGTCTATATATGAATAAAAAAACGATTTAGAGTGAGTGGTTGCGTCAACAAAGCTTGCTAGCTTGTGCCATTCTCAGTATGTGTGCATGTGTCCACCAAGCAAAGAGAATCGAGTGTTTGTGACAAACACCACGAGAGAAAGGGAGTGATTCCCAACAATTGGTATCGAGCAAGGTGATGATGAAGACGATGCCGCGTGGTGATGACTTGCCGAGCGGAGCCATTGTGAGTAGTGGCTTGGGCAACTCAACGACGACTACGACGGCGGGGAGGCTTCCATACCCGATGCTGACAAGGACGAACTACGCGGCGTGGGCGATGAGGATGAAGTACCTCCTACGAACCAATGGCGTGTGGGGTGCTATTGATCCTGAGAAGGCGTCCGGGGCTGTTGATGAGAGCAAGGACCAGCTGGCCTTGACAATCATCTCGCGATCGATCGACGACGAGACGCCGCGAAGTTCTTTGAGAAGGAGACCGCCTCTGATGTGTGGGCGGCGTTGCGCTCTATGCATGTGGGTAGCGAGCGTGTCCGGGAGGCAAGAATTCAGTCCTTGCGGTCTGATTTTGATAACCTTAAGATGGGTGATGCAGAGTCCGTGGATGATTTCATGCGAAGTTTACTGGCGCTAGTTAGGCGCGATTCGTGAACTTGGTGATGCGATGGACGAGAAATACGTCGTGAAGAAGCTATCGCGAGTGTCTCCACCAAGTTCGTTAACGTCGCTTCATCGTTGATGCTATTTAGCGACATCAACAAAATGGCCATGGAGGAGGCCATTGGGTCACTGAAGGCACATGAAGAAGCGCTCAAGGGACGGAGGTCCAAAGGGAAGAACAACAACTTCTCATGGCAAGAACACGTGACTCGTCAGAGGTCGTGGTCGTGGCCGCGACGAGCGTAAAGACAAGAGCAAGGTAAAATGCTACAATCACAAGACCTTGGACATTTTGCTTGGGAATGTCCCGAGAAGAAGAAAAGAATGAGTCTGCACTTCTTGCCGCGACATCAGCGACTATGAGCCAACTCTCCTGTGAGTGGAGATGTCAAGATTAGGGGTAATTGTTAGAGTTTAATCTTGTCATTACTGCATATCCATGTTTTAATTATGTGCATGCAAAAACATCGTGTATATAGCACTTTGCATTTCACAGTAGTGTGTGGTGACTGAAGAAGCATGTGACAGTATGTGCGATGCGTACGTAAGTATAGACACATGAGCCGGAGTACACTAAGGAGACGTGTGATGCGGACGGATGGAAGGCGTCAATATCTACAAGGTGCAAATGTTACATGAGTTCAGCTGCATGGCAATGGTCAAAGTAGTTAGTTGTTAGTGGATGCATGCATGCAGTGATGTGCTACTTAGCCGGATCCAATGAAAGGCCACGATGTGAATTAGTGGCTGGAGAAGAGGTCCTGGCTTGCATGCTGCTTGCACGTACGAGATGTGGCGTGAGTCTCGGCTGAGTGGTTTGGCCGGCTATTTGTTTCATCCATGTACTTGAGTCTATATATGAATAAAAAAAACGACGAGAGTGAGTGGTTGCGTCAACAAAGCTTGCTAGCTTGTGCCATTCTGTATGTGTGCATGTGTCCACCAAGCAAAGAGAACTGAGTGTTTGTGACAAACACCACGAGAGAGAAAGGGAGTGATTCCCAACAGCGCCGTCGCACTCGGGGCACCTGCGCAACAAATGATTAATTCACTGCGGAGGATCGAGTAGCTATATATATATATATATATATATATATTAAGCTAGACGGGGACTCACGTGTCCTTGCGCGCGAAGAGTATGGGGAAGGCCGTGCCGACGAGCGCGACGGCCACGGCGCCGGCGATGAGGTACGTGTTGCCCTCCGCCGCCACGTCGCCCGCGGCCGCCACCGCCACCAGCCGCCCCGGCGCCCGCGACCTCCTCATCGACGGCAGTGAAGCAGCAGCGCAGGCTGGACGTGGCGGCAGCAGCCCGGAGGAAGGCGCATTGACGACGGCAGCAGCAGCAGGGGAAGAAGCAGCCGCCATGGCCATGGTTGCGCGCACGCACTACGCTTGCGACCGCCTCGGCTCGCTAGCTGTTTGGCAGCGAAGTTAGATGAAGTGAAGAGCTAGCTAGCCAGCTACACGGACGGATTAAGCTAGCTAGCTAGGTTGAAGCCGGCCGGCGCATGGTGATCGAGATGAAATGCGACCGCACAAACTTGCTGGGTTCCGGATAAGATAGACACGTTCCTCCCAGTCCCATCCCACGCTGTGTGCATGTGAGGACGGCACGATAGCCTCTAGCCTGCCTCCACTGCATGGATAAGGTGGGCCCCAGTCCCCCTCCAGCTAGCTGTCCTCGTCAGCACACCAACCGCCCTCGGAGGCGAGCTTGGATATCCAAGTTCTCTCACCCTTGGATTTGCTCCGGAATTCACGTCTGGTCTGGGAGTTCACCGGCGGTTAGGGTTTCTTTCAGGCCAATTTGGTCGCAGCAAAAGGCAGCAAGTAGTAAGAATCTGCACAAGTTGTTCCAAGACTTCTACTTACTGATCTAATATATGAACATGAACACGCTCCTTCCACTTTCACAGGTCGTTTTCTGAACTTCTCTGCTGCTAATTGATCTGCACAAGACCACAGTAACGCTGCATGCCCATTATATTTCTTGCACAATATCTGTCGGAAAGCAAACTTTGCACTTCACTCAATTGAATGCTATTGTGCAGGCCACTCACCACCCGTCTTTTTACAACAGAAGCAAATTGCAATGACCAAAGAGGGTTATAACTGACAACCCCGGATGTGGTGCATAACTGCAAACGACTCTGTCCGTATCAACTCTACAAATCTGAAACGTGGTAAATTCATGTGTGCCTTGCCTACCACTTTCTGTTCATCACCACCAAGTAAAAATAGCCCATTGGAACCTTACCCAAAAAAAGAGAGGATGCACTTAACCCATCTACAAGTAGTATCTCGTTTCATTACAATGAGCCTTCAGCTGCTTTACTTCACAAAAACAGAACCAGCAGCTGTTTAGAGACAAAATGATGGCATCAAGGATATTGTGCTAATACCTGTCGATGCATTTCTGCAGACAAGCTGAACCGAAAATTAGCAAATCGTACCTCAACTTGCACCAACTCTGTTTGCATGCAGTTGCAGCTCAACCACCAAAACAAACATCGGTGCCAGGATTAGGGCAGAGCTTAATCATTGGGCCTCCCTGCATGCACTGCAATAGAAGCAGCAGAAGAAATAGCAGAATCGCTCCGGTTCATTGGTTGTGTTATACTTGCATGGACCATGCCTGAAAGGAGCATTTCTTGGTTGGTTTACCAAATGATCGAAAGCGTACCAGCACGCTGCTAGTGCTAGGGAACAGCAGAGCATGTAGCAGCAGCAGCACTTGAAGTACTACAAATCGACCATCGAGGGAAGGCAAACTTACTGAAAAGGTAGTCAACCATGAGGATAATCTACAAGCTTTTACTGTACCACGGATATGCATGCCCTTATCAGCTGCATAAAGGAACTAAAAGACAGTAAAAGAGGGTAAATTCATGTAGCTGCTACTTTCTGTGGTTTACATCAGGACAGTGATGTCTAGTGACTAGCAAGTACAACAGAAGCATACATTTGAGGATAGTAAATATCTTGTTTCAGAGAAGTCATCCAAAAAGAACTAAAATATCTGAATACAAGAAGCTACATCCAAATTTCAGCCAGGCAGATTATTTCGCAAACGCTAGTGATGATCTTGTTTTTGGAGAGATGAAATGGATAAAAATGTGTTGCCTTGTGAACCCCCCCAAAAAAAAAACACCCAGGAAATCCAATCACTAATCATAGTAATAATATAACAGCATAGAAATCATTCAGAAACTGTTAAAGTGTTAAGTCGGGATATATTTGCAACAGATAGATTATACTAGCTAAAGCTAATTCAAGAAGCGGGAGGGAGACTGAAGCAGAAAACATATAGAACAAGATTTTTATTGAACCCTGCGACACTCTGAACATCAGGCTTTCATTATGCTCTTGCAAATGCAAAGAATAGTGCGTGCGTGCGTGCCACATTGAATTGAATGAATCAAAGATCGCAAGCGTCATTTGCTACCAACAAAGCAATGCACCACCTAAAATACCAAATGCTCATTCCAGGATCACAGTGGACATCTTCCCTGCAAGTTATCTCTAGACTCTAGTAGATGCTGCTCCTATGTACAACACCAATTCTGTTCAACAAATCCTCGCGTTTCTTTCTTCTAAATACATAAACATGAAATGGAAACAATCAACAACATTTCTTTCGGTGCATGCCTATCTTTGCACCATCGCATCGGCGTGCCCATCTTCCAGCCTCTAGCTTGTGCTCCGGCTTCTTGAGCCATGGTTGAACACGGCACTCCTGTCTGAGACCTCGTTCAGCTCACCAGGCCTCGTGTGGGAAGACGAGGCCTGAGAATTCGACGAATGCCCGCGCCCGAAGCACGCAAGCATATTCCGAAAGATGCGCCTAATGGTGCTCCTCTCCGTTGATTGGCTCTGCCTTGACCCCCACGAGATCCTCCTCGGCGCGCCGCCATTGTTGAAGCCGCCGTCCATCTCCGTGTAAACGACCGGAAGCTCCCTCCCCTCGGGTCTCCTCCCACCTGCGAACCTCCCGACCGCGAACCCGCCTCCGGGCAGCCTCCAGATGGTCAGCCCCACCGTCTCCTCCTCGCTGCCGTCATTGCTGGCCCGGGAGCGCGCGGCGTCGGTGGGCATCTCGTGGCGGCACACGGGGCACGAGTTGCGGAGGGCGAGCCAGGGGAGGATGCAGTCCTGGTGGTAGATGTGGTTGCAGGGCATCTCCCTGGCCTCGGCGGCGAGCTCGAAGGGCTCCTTGCAGACGGCGCAGTGGGAGTCGGCGCCGACGTGGGAGACGGCGATGGTGACGGTGGGCATGGACTCCACGGCGGCCTTGGAGGCCGGGGGGTTCTCCCGCGCGCGGGTGAGACCGCCCGCTTCGATCTGGGTGAGCTGGTCGAGGAGGCGCTCGAAGCCGGATCCCATGAGGAAGTCGGACATGCTCTCGGGGAGGGGGCGGAGGCCGGAGCCCGCGCCGTCGTCGTAGAAGAGCTCGAAGCTGCTCGCTGCGGCGAGGGAGTCGTCCTCGCCGGTGGCGGGGGAGCGGCGGAGCACGACGACGGGGTTGAACGGCGAGCGGTCCCCGCCTGCGGCGGCGCGTCGGGTCCGGCGGAGGCGCAGGTCGTTGGCGTGGTGCGCGCGCGGGCGGCGGAGGTAGGTGGCGCGTGGCGGCGGAGCCCCCATCTCCTCGAGGAACCCCCCGCCGCAGTCCGGGCAGGCGACGGCGGAGTCCTCCTGCAGCGCAGCGCGCACGAAGCGGTCGCAGCTATAGCACCAGTAGGACGCCGACGGCGGCGCCGCGGCGGCGGGAGAAGAAGCCATGAATCACGAAGACCACGCCCTTGGGCCGAAGAGAATAAAAGAAAAGATCCCGCCTTTCTCGCGCTCCGACGAGCTCAGATCTGCCCGGGAACCGCCACAAGAACGGATTTTTTCCCCCCGGCGGTTAAAGGTAAGCGACCAATCCGGCCATTCAAGGGAGCAGAGAGAGCGGCGGAGGAAAAGTCAGGTCGATTTTGTGGAGGGAGGCGACGTCGGCGTAGTAGTAGATGAGAAAGAAGAATGGTTGCTGGGGAGTGGGTTGCCTTGGGACTTTGAGACGGCGGAGGCGGCTTTTAATTTAACTGGCGAGGCGAGGAAGGAAGGAACTCAGGAAGGGTGGAATTAAAATGGAAACGCGTCGGCGACGGCGTCGAGGAGAAAGGGAAAATGGGGGAGTGGGAATGGGAATGGGAATGGGAATGGCTTTTTAAAAAAAATTGATGAATACAAAGTAGAAGGTTGGATCAAAACTATAAACGGTGAATCAGAGTAACCTGAATTTTCACGCCTGGGCCTCACTCACTCACGCCGTATTGGTATTGGAGGGAGCTTAGCTAGGAGGGCTTTCCTCGTTTGCTTGTGTGTGAACTGTGAACGCGCATGCACATTGCAAGAGGGACAGTGGATTTCAGTCGCTAGATTTTCTTTAAAAGATTGACTATTGACAAGTGAAGACTAAGAACATGTGGGCTTTTCTTTTTAAGGGGACAGACGACTAATTCCTAGGTAATATGACAGACCATTTTCAAGGTGATAGAGGCTGCTAGGAAATAGGGAATGGCGAGAAGGCAACGCCATCGGGGGGTATCCCTACCGAGTCGACGACGACGACGCCACGCGCAATCTTTGGTTCCTTGCTAGTTTGAACATTCTCAGGCCAAGCAATTTTGTATTAAAGGAAACGTGCACACGTATTACTACTGACATCCTAGGCCACGCCCTCTCAGCCCCTCACCGTGTTCACCCATATCTCCGTATCACGTTGAAAATCTCTCACAAACACCAGTATTTTTCTGAATTTTTCGGAGGGACCCCGGTGCAAATGAGAAGATCGACTTTTTTTTTCCTGATGTATCACGTGCTTGATGAATAGCAATTCCAGGAAATCAAATATATACTACCATTGGTCATTGGAGTATTGGGGAAAAATTTGTCCATTTTACAACTATAAACTCTTCGAAAAACCAAAAAAACAACTTTGAATTACAAAACCGGACACCCGACCCCCCCTCTCATATATCAAAATCGGGTAACGTGGCCAAATCCAAAACGGTTTTGACCAACGTGGATGCCATGTCACCGCACTAGCTAGACAAATGCATGGGCTAAAGAGGTTTGGGTCGATGGGTTGCTGTGCTCCGCCTCCGCCGCAGTGGCCCTCAGGTCCTCTGCCGGCGGCATGGGCAAGGCAACCTCGATGGGCAATGATGAGGGCTCCGCCATGCCGCCGAAGAAACGCATGGGGAGGAAGAGCGCCCAGTGTCGACGAGAGCGAGGGGAGGAAGAAGGGGATGGCGGGCCTCTCGGGCCTCCTCGCGCACGGCACCGGAGCATCTACGTTGTCCACCGGAGGCAAAGGCGAAGGCCAAAGACAGAGGGGGCGTGTGGAGGCGAGCGGAGGTGGGGGCGGCGGGGAAGAGACAGAGGTGAGTTGTGGAGGAGGGAGAGGAAAGGAGAGGAGAGGAGAGCAAGACGGTGGCACCAGTGGGAGTGTAGGAGGAGACGAGGGGAGAAGCACGGGGGAGCGGCGTGGGGTGTCCATGAGGAGGCAGGAGCGGTGAGGAGGAGGCATATGTGGAGGAGGATGGGGAGAGAGAGAGAGAGGAAAAGGAGGAAGTGATTTGGCAAAATACAGTGATATGGGCGCTAACGTAGATGTCACATTAGCAAAACCAAGGGGATTTTAGTCTTAGGGCGTAAATTGAACGGTTATGAGAGTTGGAAGTTGGTGTGTATCCAATTTTATAGTTCATATTTGATTTTTAAGTGGTAAAATAGTTTTTTCCCAAAAAAAAAGAAAATACATATATGGCCACGACGCGCATAAGGGCATGCACAACAGTTTGTCTCTTAAGGTTGACTCTAAAGGGTTCAACTCATTTATAGACAACCTTAGAGACAACATCTTTAACAATTCATCTATAAAATTATTCATTTTTAACACAACTTCTCTTCTTACTCACTTACTATTTACGATAATCTGCGTGTTCAGCTTGTCTCTTTTATAAGAGATAACACATTATCTCTTCTCACATCGTATGTCCTCCTACTATAATTTCGAATTACATGGAAGATAAAAACGACTGAAGTAACTATTATGGAGATACCCTAAGTGTAGCCTTTCGGCTCCAATCTGCAAAGCAAAGCTTCGATGGCCTTATACGAGTATCTCGAATATATGGCCACCAGCAGCATCCTATGCCTGATTCTCCCAAACTTTCTACAAGTGGCTCGAATATATTAATTGGGCGCTGAAACTAATTAGCCATGCCTTTTTCTTTTGTATCCGTGATCTCTCCTCTCCTCCTTAGCTTTTCGATCGTTAATTAATTTATGTATCTCAAAAGTTGACGCGTTGCTATTATATATGATGAGTATGATCATATGAACTTGTAGCTAGCCATGCCATTAATTAATTATAAGGTCAAAATTGAAGACCCAAAGCATTATGCGCGACAGCCATGCCACTTGTAAAGTTGCAATGTCGACGACGACGACTGGATGATGCATTTGCACCGGCGATGAAGTTAGCCCATCCTCGGCCCGGAACCGCTCTCCCCAAACCATGCACCTTCTCCTTCCTCCTACCTCCGGCTCCCTCCCCTATCTCCTCCCCGGCAAACTCGCCGGCGTCGAGTGAGAGGGGGTCCCGCCCCTTTTTGTTCTTTCTATATTATCCTAGTAGTTGTCAGCTTCCTCCCTCCCGGTGGTTCCTCCCCGGTTCAGTGGCTTTTCCGGCCTCCTTTCGGAGTTGCTCTCGTCGATTTCTCGCAGTGGAGCAGTCCTCTGGCTGCCGCGAGTCGCTATCTTTACATCTACATCGGCGCTGGGCAAGGTGCTCCCCCCTCTGCTACCGATCGTGTAGGCGAAATGCAATTTGTAGGCTTTATGCCCGGTCATATTTTTCCCTTTATCAATGGATGCTTGGTCGCTGGAATCCTTCCGGTGCGCCGCCATTGAGTCCTCTTTCTCCTTCTCCCATGTTGCCGAGGCTCTATTCTCCACCACCTTGACATTCTCTACGGGATCCCATTCCCATCTAGATCTAGCTGGTTAGAGGCATCTGAAGAAAGATTCGAGTGCCAGAGTCTTGCTGGCCTCAACAAACTCTCGTTTGTGAATCCGGCAAGTCTTACCTCCTCAAGAGACGAGATCTGCAGAGGAGGCAGTCAACCTTGGATAGGTGCACGACGGTCTCCACGTGAGCTATGCTTGTTGCTACTCTTGTTGCTCCGAAAGTCAGGTCATCTCTAGCGTCCCGTCAGACTCACCATCTCCTCTCCGCAAAGTTTTCTACTGCCAGACCCCATCTCCGGTCTTTGTTCTCGTCGTGGGTGTGGTCCATGGTGTGTGCGCAGAAGGACATGAGTGTATTTTTCATTTTATTTTGTCCTTCAATGTAATGTCAAGGCTGTTGTACTTTATTTGCCTCTGATATATAAAGCAGGGTTAGGCCCAAACCTGGCCAAATGGCCGGGCCGGGCCGTCCACGGGCCAGCTAGGTACAACCCATTTAGACATTATCCATTCTAATCCAGCTACTACTTATGTCGTGTTAGGCCAACCCACGGGTCAGGGTGGCGGCCCAGGCACAGCCCGTTGGACATTCGTATCGGGTCGGCCCGAGTCTGTTTGGCCTGTCAGATTTTCGAACACCTCCGACAACTCTGGATTTTCCAAAGAGTTTTGTGTTTATGAATCAGTTTGTTCCCAATCCTTCACAGTTAGAAGGATCTTCACCATCTCACTTATGAGACTTGTTCTTCTCTCCTCTAATATTCTTTCAGAAAGACTGAAAGCAGACTCGGAGGAAACTGTAGAGACATGAACAGTTAACATATCACGTGCAAGTATAGATAGCACGGGATATGTTAACTTATGGGCTTGCCACCATTGCAAGATGTCGAAGCCTTTTGAGTTGAAATCCACCGTATCGTTGTTCAGATATGTAGATAGTTCTCCGCTCCTTGTGGATCTTGGCTGGGCAGGCGTTGGTGAAGAAGAAGAAGAAGACCTAGACCTGGACTTGGAGGAAGAGGCACCGAAGATTGCGCCCCACATATTTGTCTTCCCACTTGAGGTGTGGGCTACTGAAGGTCGTTGCGAGCGGACTCTCCGGAACTTATTTTTATACATTTGGTAAATCTCGTATAACCGAGAACGAATTTCTACAAAATAGTTAGTATAGTCAGTCCCGTAGCATCACTAAGAAGATCAAGTACAGTACCAAATGCATCAATTTTAGCCCTAGGATAATATGGCAAGCGCATCGTTGACGTAGCAAAAAGGAATCGACATATGTACTCAACACTGGAGTAAGAATGTCCATGACCCTAGAGTTTGAAGTGGCGTTGTTTAAAGTAATTGCGAATATTTTGTTTGTAAGATCAAAGTCTTATATGACTTTGATAATACAGTTCGCAATATTCTTCTCCGTGTGTGCTACATCAATTAATTTTAAAACTATAATCCTTTTCTGCATTACCCAGTCGTCATTAACATAATGCGCAACTACACTAAGGTAATCCTCCCTAGCCCGACCACTCCATATGCCCGAGGTCAGGGCCACCGAAAATTTGCACGTACTAAATAGTTCCTTTATTTTATTACGACGTTCATTATAGTATTTCACTAGATCCCTAGTTGTTGTCTGTCTAGAAATGAAAGAAAATTTATGATTATGTGCAGTCCTAATGTAATTTTGAAAAGAAGCAGACTCGCCAAAGCCTAACGGTTAATCCTCAGAAGCAATTAAACGACAGAGAGATTGGCGGGCTACCTGAAGATCGTAGTCCCATCTAGATACCGTACCGTCGGGGTTGTATTACAGCTGCGTCTGCCTCATCACCAATCATTGCTTGGTTCGACACCTTGTAGCATATCTAAGTAAGTGTTCCGTTCCACCTGTAGACTTTGTAGATAATTCATGGTGATAAATTTTACAAATAGCATATGGTACCTCATTTCCCGTTGCGTCTTGTTTGGTTGTCCTGTCTAAATTCTCTCACACTTCCGATGTAGACAGTCTCGACCTCTTTGCTCCGGTTGCTGTGGAGCCTGATGACGGAACTCCACCTTGCTCCTCCGGTGAAACCTTCGGTTGGTTTGAGGCAGCCGCAGCCGCCTCTATGGACGCAATTTCCTCCGGTGAAAGTCCATAATTACCAAGAGCAAAGCTGTCATAAGGATTATCCATAACAAGAACTACAAAATCGAATTTTGCCAAATTTGCTCGACGCGGATTTGAATTTGCACAACACAATTTCAAAGAGAGAATGGAGAATGAAGAGGTGCTGAATGAGGGGGATATGGTGACTATTTATAGAAGAAAAAAATCAGTATTTTTTGAATTTTTTGCTACTTTTTAAGACCTCAACTGTAAAAAACAGCTAAAAATCCCCAACGGCCGAATTTTTCGGACCGTGTCGTGCCTAGGCACGGCCCGACTGCCCCTGCCCTGCTCGGCCTGCCCGCGCCTCGTCACTTCTTCTCCCCCCCCGTCGCCCCCTTGGCCTCGCCTCGCCTCCGCCCCGCCGCTTGCCTCCTCGCCCGCCCCCCTCCGCCGTCGCCGTGTCGCGTCGGCCAAGATCCTCGCCTCCTCGCTCGCAACGCCGACGCTAACCACCTCCTCACCGCTGAGCCGCCTCCTCGCTGCACCGCCGTAACCCCGCGCCACCTCTGCCTCCGCTTCCTTGTCCGCAACGGCCCCTTCCCCTCCCGGTCCCACGCTCTGCTCCGCTCCACTCCGGCCTCCTCCCGCGCCACCAGGCGTCGACCGTTCTTCCCCTCCCGGTACAGCGCTGCCTCCGCGGCCTCGCCCTTCTTCCTCCACGCTGTCGCGGGCACGTAGCTCCCCTGGCTCTCCGTGTCGTGCCGTGCTGGGCCGGCCCACCATGCCGAGGTGGCGCCTGTGCTCTTGTCTTGCCGGCGCGGCGTCTATAAATAGTCGGGCCGTCTGTGTTTGAATCGAACTGCGATGTCGTGCCTTGTACCGGCCCAGTAGGCTCGACCCATTTGGACAGCTCTAGTAAGACCCTTGGGGCTATATTTCCTCCATTTTTTTTGTTGTGTTTCATAATATGGCCAAACTTTAGCATAAAAGAAAACCTCCTCGCCATGCATGCATTAATTGAGATAAGACAAGGGTGTTTTTGTTGCTCTAGGTTAAGCTAATTGCACTCTCAACTAGGAATTTTGGGTTTTGGGGCGACATTAGTAAAAATATCGCATTCGCATTGTAATTGTAAAAATAGCGCTCTCCACTGTTTCTGATGGCACGAATGGCTCTCGTGCTGCCACATCATCTTTGTCCGCACCACCATGGGACGAAATCTTCTTGTTCGCATCACCATGGAACGAACAAGCCACATGACCCCTCGTCCGCACCACCATAGAACGGACAAGGTGTGGGACGCCACGTGGCCCCTCGTTCGCATCACCATGAGACGACAAGGCACCCATGGTGGTGCGAACGAGGGGATTCCGTCCTATGGTGGTGCGGACAAGGGTGATGTAGTAGCACGTGAGCTGTTCGTGTCATCCAGAAAAGGTGAAGAGTGTTATTTTTGTAATTATAGTTGTGAGGATGTTATTTTTGCTAATGTCACTCTAAATAGTACCATTTAGGCAAAAACTCTTAAGTAGCTAACCAGTTCCTTGACGGGAGGAAATTAACAATTTATTTGCACATACATATTAGTAACGTAAGTGTGTATGGGCATGCATGCATGCGTGCATGTGCATTTGTGCTTAATTATACAGCACAAGTACCCAGTTTGCATGCCTTCTTTTTTGTTGCATCAATCAATTCTTCCTCGTGTTGTATCTTGGGTAATTATACTGCTACTGCCTAAATACTAGCTAGCTTATTAGCATGCTGCCGACCTGGCCTGGCCTGTTTAATTAAATTAGCTGCTACCGCTACAACCGTATTGATCTCAGTCAACTAAGAGCATCCACAATAGTCACAATAATCCACAATAGTCACAGTAGTCGACGTCACTTGTTACTAAGGGTTATCGTATCAGTATTTAGATGATGTGGAGGAGAGAAGATGATATTATTTCTAGATGAAGAAACTAGTAAATTATTAATAGCAAGATACAAGAAACAACCAAATACTCTATTGGAGATTTACTTATTACCTAACAACGCGTTTTGTGGGTCTCACTGTCTCCAAACAAAATATCCACCAGATCACTTGTGCAGCCCGATTTAATTATTGATATGATAAATGAGCCAAAACATGTAGAGCGTAAAGTTGTATTTCATTATTGATCATCAAGAATCATACACACTTGTAACAGTTAAAGTATTAGATACAAGTTGAAGAAATAATTCATTGAAAGACTTGTTTCTTTTTATTAGATTGAGTATCTTTTCTCTTCTTAGTAACAAACTAAGAAACAAACTATTATAGATGCTCTAATGAAATAAATAGTGCAAGTGAAAATTATGCCAACATCGATAGAGCCCAGCTGCTACTCTCCTTCTGTTCCCAGATAAATATTGCCATTTCAAGCATCGACGTGCTCACATTTGATCGTTATTTTTCCTGGTTAATTAGTAGAAATTGTAGAATTTAAATATAATATTACGAAAGTACTACTTTCGGTGACAAATACACCCATGCCATTTTCTTGTGACCAATCCAAGTTTATTCTATGTTTCACGGCTTCAGGCATTCTAAAACGGCATCTGCTTAATTAGGAACACAGCGAATTGCAGTACCTTGTAAAACTTTTAAACGAGGGAAAATATTTTACACCAGTGAGTGAGGACCAATTTCACATTTCTGTGCATATACCAACCAGGTGTGGGCTATTTCCTAACTAATCGGATACCATTATCATTTTCTTCTTAATCAGGCTTCTTCAATTCATTTGCCTCGTAATCTCAACGTACCGCCGTTCATGTTCTATCATACGATTCAAGTGTAATGTAATTTTAGACCATCTTGTTGTTAGTAGTTTGATTGGAGAATGCATGAAAGAGATAATAATGCCTGCGTGACATGGACATGTTGGGAGCTCGACTAGTCAAAAGTTTGAACTCATCTCCTTGCTGCTGCCAACCGTGCAAGGAGATCACCACCCAACTAATTAAGTTGCATGTTGCGTGGTTGGCTGAGTCCTAACTCTAAAGCAGCGTCATGATCCACACCACCACCACCACCACCACCACCACGTCGTTATGTATTTATTTCGATCGATCGATCGCAGTACTACCAATTAACACGGCTACCAGACCTAATCGGTTATCATGTCCCGGCCGGCCGGGCATAAAAGAGGAGCTCTTCTACGGTATGCTTAATTTTTTTATTGTTCAGATTAGTTAGGATTTAGTTATATTACACCTGGTAATATGAGTAGTAGAATCTTAATAGGGTAGAATTGTAATTACCCATGCGAGAATCACATGACACAGGATTAATATTTTCAACCCTAGTTGAAAAAGTTCATAATACCATCGTGAAAAATTATAAATACAAAGAAAAATATATTATGCTCTTAACCAATCAATAATCATATTTGATTTATACTACTATCGTATACTACTGATAAAATGTGTATATATGTGGAGGTCACTCAATTCACAATTCTAAACAAATTGAGTTTTTTTAACCGTTCCGAAAGAAATTAAGAGCAACAATACTTACACTTCAGGACAATAGAAAAACAAGGTGATGTGTGAGCGAATTTCAAGAGCGAAGCTATGCACGGCACATGAGTATATTGGAACTTGGTAGGGTAAGTATATACCTACTCAATTCTGCAATTCTAGGGTGTTAAGCTAAGTAATAATCCAAGCTAGAATATTTTACCTAAGTGCTGATCCAAAAGGTTTAAGCGAAGTGTATGCATGCACACGCAAAGATAAATATGACTTAATGCAAACAAGGAATGAACTAGTGAGATGTAATCTGAATTTGAGATTGAACTAGTTCTTTTTGCACTATGTACTTAATTTTTATAGGAATTTTAAAATGTATAAAATAAGTTCAAAAAATTATGAAAAATTACATAGAGCCTCCTGACATAATGCCCTTGTTTGTGTAATTTTTCTAAAATTTTATTCGTCCAAAATTTTTATCGCTATTTCATAAACATGCACTGTTTTGGTGAGGACAAAAAAAATCAACAGAAACAGTGCCATGTATTGTGCCTCCTGTCACCTGAAATGAGGCCATCCCTCCATCATCCATACCATGTGCCATGTGTTGTGCCTCCTGTCACCTAAAATGAGGCCCTCCCTTCATCATCCTTTATTTTCCACCAAAGCTCCACCAAAACCGAGCAATGTTTTCGTCCCGTCACTTCCATCTATTCATATTCAAATTAAAACCATTCGCGTGAGTAAGTATTCCCTCCCAACTATAAATTAGCGAACGAATGAGCATGATTTCATTTCGAAGTCGCTCGCTCGCTCTCTTGCTTTGTCAATTATATTTTTGGGGATATTTCTGTGTTATTGACCGCCGCCATTCGTAGGTAATTTGTATCTTCGTCGTTTAATTCTTGAGGCCTCGTTAATTAGTAACGAAATAATTAGTCGTAATTTATGGTGGATGCATACTTAAGTAGTAGTAATTTTACAGGTATTTACTTAGTTTAACATTGTTAGTCCCATGTAATTAGCGTTATGAGATTTTCGTAGAAAATATTGACAACATGCACTGCTAGGTATTCGTACAACTAATTATTTCGTGCTAGTTCGTAATGACATGCAAGTTATTCAAGTATGCATACACATGCTGGCCAAAATAATAACATCATGCACTCCTAGTTACCATGCAAGCAATTAGTTGCTACGTACTCAAGTATACATGCACCATGTAATGAACATACACATATGTAGTTTTTTTAGCAAAGGGAAAGAACAGAGGTCAACATTTGGAATTATTGAGGCGAGGTTAATTAGTTACGCAATAATTAATTTGTCTTAATTATTTAATTTTAAACAATTAGAAAATAATGACAGCATGCACGGCTAGTTATTCATGCAACTAATTATTTTGTGCTAGTTATTTTATGGTCATTATCAATCTTCTCACTAATATTTTAGTATATTTCATGTGTTGCAAGCCATGCCTCTACTGGCATTTCTGGAACACTTCTACGATGAGGACCACCGGTGACGCCGATGGCCCTTCGCCCCTGCTACTTCGGGTGGGGAGGGATTCCTGGGAGCTGGATGATCGCTACGTCCCGATCCTCCGAGACATGGGCTTGTTGCCCCTTGCGAGGCTGGTGTCCCTCAGACACCGGTTCATCCTAGACGCCATCTTCTGTCGGCACTTGTTGACAGGTGGAGGCCCGAAACGCACACCTTCCACTTTCGGTGGGGTGAGATGAAGGTCACACTACAGGATGTCTCACTCTTGACCGGTCTCCCGATCCGGGGTGAGCTACTTGTGCCTAGCCCTCTGCCAGCAACTAAAAGGCCATGCTAGAGCATCGATTCGACCAACTTCTTCCGGAGGGTGCACGTGGCGTCCCCCAGACTTGGTTGAGGTAGTTCAGTGACAGCCCGCAGGGTGCACCTGACGAGGTCATTAGGACGCACATCGTTGCTTACCTTCTTCAGTTCTTTGGTTGGGTCTTGTTTCCAACCACACAGGGCGATTGGTGCTACCCCAGCTACGTCCGCCTCACTGAGTCGTTGGGTGACACGGGGGCTAGGCCGACGCCTCAGTATAGATGGGGGTCAGCCGTCCTTTGTTCTACATATCGGGGGTTGTGTGACGCTTCGTGACGTGGCACTAGTGGTACCCCCATCCTGGCCATCTGCTACGTGCTCTTGCAGCTGTGGAGTTGGAAGCACTTCCCGGTTGGGCGACCGTCCATCGAGAGAGCGGTGCACCCGTACGCCCCCCCGATTGACGCGACAGATGGGCCCACCATGGGCTCACGGTGGATAGTTGACCATCTACGATGGGCCAAGGATAGGCCGGTGAGGTGCTACTTGTTGTACCACAACGAGTTCGAGTCGTTGCACGAGTGAAGGACCGAAATGGCAACAGAGGGGGGGGGTGAATGGTGCCTTAAAAATTAAGATCCTCCCCTCTTAAGTGTCCACACAGCAACCCAAAACCCTCTGATAAACAAAAGACGTGGAGTGAATCAAATCCAAGAAGTTAAACAAAATCGGGCGGTTACGCGGATATCTAAGATCCGATTATACGGTGATAGTTCCGCCTCATGCGGTAGTTCCGGTCTTCCGGTGCGGAAGTTCCGCATGCGGTAGTTCCGGTGTGTAAATAGAGGAAGTTCCGATTGTCCTGACCGAAGAACAGCACGTACTGGAATTTGCCAAAAATCTGAAATCCTCACAATTTGCTGCTCTTCTCGGGTCAAGTTTCACAGGACATCATCCTAAACAATATCTTGACCTCATTGAGAAGGAATCGCAGACAAAGATTCATTAATCAAAGCAAAGCAACCTCTCCAAAGACTCTTTAGAAAAAGCTAACCCTAATCTCTTATGTCTAAAGTCACCAAACAATCAGGACTTCACCTCTATTTATAGCCCTTGGCTAACGGGTCTCCAACCCGTTACGCCGGCTAAACCCTAACGGATCCCGCTTCCACTTGTGCCGCCTTGCGAAATTACCCTTTCGCCTCGTGCACCTTCTGGAAGGTCCCGCATTCCTTGTTGTCCACGACTCGCAACCGCCTCGAGTGCACGCCGTCTTCGACACACCTTGACCGTTCTGACCTCAACGCCACCTGCGTCTAGTTCGGTCTCCACGTGTCTCGCCACGACTCCGCCTCGATGCCTTGCAACCAGCACAGACAAGAAACACATCACATAGCATTGCTCAAGATAATAAAATCATCATTTGCACTTAACTCAAACTCATACACAACTCAAAATCAAAACTATGCACTCTCTGCACAGTTCTGCGCACAAACGGAAGTTCTGATTTCTTCAAGGCGGAAGTTCCGAAGATCGGTACTTCCGCATACCCAGGGCGGAAGTTCCACACATTACCAAATCACAACCCACTGCTGAGATCAATCGGAAGTTCCGCTATCCCAGGCCGGAAGTTCCGATGATCGACTTCTCAGCATACCAGGCGGAAGTTCCGCATGAAACGTAAACAAGGCGTGATGAACCAAATCACAAACTTGTCAACAAAAGTGTCAAATACTCATCACTCACTTGGGGACACCTCTCACATGGTCTCTCAACAAGAGATACATCATTTAGTGTCCATGGTATCCAGATTTTGTGCACACGGTAGCACCACACGGCCTGTTTGTGTAATGCACCCAGGACATCGAGTTATGGATGACGACCTGCCACCTGGTGTTCGCACATATGGTGGAGCCTTACGCACCGCAGCGTGTAATATGATAGTTTGTTCGGTACCAGGTCGTGCCCCCCGGACGGCACGCTCCTGCAGCGAGCCGTACACCTGTGAGTCAAACTTCATCTAAGAAAATGTTTACAGTTCTTACATCTTCTTTTCTAACATCAACCCTTCCGAAATGCAGGCAATCGAGGGCGGGTGGGCATATTAAGGACTGGCACCCGGTCCAGCAGGAGTGGACTATGGCATGGACGGAGAGTGCACACTTGGTTGTATTGCGTGACCCGCGTCCATACGACCTTGAGACGTACGGTGCGTACTTGGAGTGGTACGTGTCATGGACGCACGTAAGACTCACCATTCCTCCACCGGAGCGCCTGGAGTGGGTGACATCGCAGACGCACTAGGAGAGCCCCCGTCACACGTACAATCATCACAACGCTTCGCGGTGTGACGACACCGTAGGTCACTTACAACCTCTGGTCATTTCATTGACAACATTCATACTCACTACAATATGTCACTACAGTTGGAGCAGGCGTAGCTCCTCCATAGTGCATCGAGGCCGCCATAGCGCGTCCAGACATAACACCGGTGGAATATAATTTTTTTTGAAGCACATCTCGGCGGAGATGAAGAATATAATAAAGAACTTGAGCTGTAGTCGTTCGACGGACGACGTCCTGCGCATCAAGCACCAAGGGGGGGCGTGCTCACCCGCTAGGTCACCACGACCTAGCGAGTCTGGTCGGCGTCGTAGCGTTCCCCATCAGTTATCTGCGGGCTAGATCAGCGGGGAGGTAAGTTATGTAAAAATATACGTTACATTTTTTGTTATGCTAACATCATGTCGTTCTCCCGCCGCAGGTCCGTCGGGAAGATTCACTTCTCCCATCCGTGTTCGGTACACAGACTACCGCTCCCCGTCGGTCATCTGCGCTGCACATCCGGGAGGTACGAGATTCTCAGTTCACGTCCCTGGTGCTTATATGTACTAACATCATTCCGTCTTGCGGCCTTCAGTTGTGTGTGGGGGTGACAGCCAGTTCACGACGACTGATGATGGGATACGGGCCTCCCAGCTCCTACCAGGGAGCAGTACACGCCGTAAGAGTATGGAGCATGACAGGCAGGTTTGGAGCGTATGCAGGTAGAGCTCCTCCGTATTCGTTGTCCCACCATACGTTCAAGGCCAGAGCTCCTCTGGGTTCACTGTCCCACCATACGTTCAAGGCCAGAGCTCATTTGGATTCGTTGTTCCACCATATGTTCAAGGGCAGAGCTCCTCCGGGTTGGCTGGCACCCCGTACCTCCAAGGGCAGAGCTCATCCGCGCAATCGGAGTTGAGGCATCGTACCCCGGGAGTGAATTTTTTGAGTCCGTCGCTCATGATTTCTTCGGAGGTGTCCCCTAGGTTGGCATGCATCATCACGATGACATGTACGCTTATCAAACTCTGTTGGGCCACACTGAGCCTACCGGTGCATCTCCGCCACCTCAACGGTCTCCATACCCCATCCGAACAGACACGCACTCTCTCGACCGCTTCACTTATCCAACGGGAAAATGCCCAACGCAAGACATCCAGGCACACGCGGAGGCCACCGCAATGAGCAGAGGGTAGTGGCTGAGACGGGTGAGCCATATTGTATCATGTGATTATGTTTTGATATATTTATATTTCTGTATTTGTACGCGTATTTTGGTTGTTATGTGCGTACTTCTGCGCCATATTGTATATCGATATGTCCAATGGAGTTGCAATACAGTTTTTCCCATACACTTTAAGTCACATAAAATCATAAAACCCTAATCTTTCGCGACCTAACCCTTCATTTTTGAGACATATAAAATTGCCAAAATATTACATAATCAAGTCCACTAGGTGAGGAGCTTTCAAAATAAAATTCATAAATTTTTGAGCTCATTTTCTATATTTACAAATTTGTACAAATAATACACGTTTATGAAAATACGAGAAAAATCCTGAACGAATAAACTTATGGCAAATTAAGTACATTGTGTCGGGAGGCTCCACGTAAAATTATATATATTTTTTTAAAAATATTTACTATAGTTTAAAATTCATAAAACAACATTGAAACTCGTTTAAACTCTAACCATAAACCAAACCAACCGGACCCTAATCCTACACAAACGGGACTCGTGGGTCAGGTGTCGCCTCACTTGATTGTTAGTGTGGTGGCGCTGCCCACATCGCCAAGACGGCCATCGTCTTGGCGAGTGCCAGAGGGCCAAATTTGCAAAATTTTTTTGCTATGACGATTATTTCTGTATATATAGTGCGAAAATGTGCCGGCTAAAAATTCGCTCACCAATTTCCATCTCTAACGAAAAACTTTGCAGCCGTGCGCTTCAGTGGGCTGGCCTGCGGCCTCAAAACCCTAGGACCCAAACCCCTCGGGAAGATCTTGCCCGTCCAATCCGAGATCCAACGATCCCAATCTCTCAGGCCGTTGTACTTAACCGAGCCGCACGCAGGCTCTGAGCCCAGCCTTCTTCTCTAGTCACTACTCTTCTTCCCCGCAAGAACACACACACACACACACACACTAACGAGGAAAAGAAAAGGGAAGCTTGAATCCCTCCCAAATCCGCGGTATTTCGCGGAATTCGAACGCCTATTCTTCCGCACATGGACCTTCCCTCTCCGATTCGTCCGTTGTGAGCAGCAAAAATCGGTTCTTGCTGCCTCCCGAGCTCCAGAAGTGACCGTTTCAGGGTTTAATTTTTGTTAAAAAAACGCGGGTTTCTTGCTCTGGGTAGTGAGAAATGATGTATTGCACGGTAATGGCGGGATTTTAGCGCACTAAGCCCGTAAAGATCTCGTTTTTCTGGTGTTCCGGGTGGTGCTCCGATGGTGACGGAGACGACGACCCGCGGGGAGGCGTACGGCGCGGAGGCGGAGCGCGACTTCGAGCTCTTCCGCAGTGGCTCCGCGCCGCCCACCGTCGAGGGCGCCTTGGCCAGCGCCGCCCCCGCCGCCGGCGACGTGTTATTGGACGACGAGCTCCGGGCCGACCCGGCCTACCAGAGCTACTACTACTCCAATGCGCACCTCAACCCGCGCCTCCCGCCACCGCTACTCTCGAAGGAGGATTGGCGCTCGGCGCAGCACCGCCTCCGCTCCTCTTCCGGGCTGGGCGGGATCGGCGACGGCAGGAGGCCGGCGGCGGCGGCGGGGGACGGGCTTGTGGGGCTGCCCGGGATTGACCTTGGTCGGCAGAGGAGCTTCTCCAGTATCTTCCAGGTGGTTGCTCTGAGGAAAGAACTCATCCCCCTCTCTTCTTTTTCAGTATATATCTTGATTCAGTGCTGCATGTTATGGGAGAAGGTTTTGATCCTGCAGCTGCGTGCTTTTGTTGACCGAGAGAAGTGTGGGTTCATACCACATATAGTATATTTCTAGTGTTGAATTACTATTTCCCACCTTGCTGCTTCTGCTGTTGATTGAACTGTATTTTTGTAATGCAGATGCAGCAGCTCTTCTATGTCTCGGATTTGATATGCTTTTCATGTATTAGGTTTCTGCCATTGTACAATCTGATTACGCCTTAGGCCTGTGGTGTTGCAGCCGTGTGATTTATTGATTGGTTGGAGGCACGCTTCTTAATATGATCTGAACTCTGAAGAGCATACATAGGAAGATTGTGTTGTTTCAGATTTAAGCCCTTGTGGTAGCCTATTTATTTTAATTTGCGTTTCATGGATCGGTGAACCACTGTCTGCATTAGGCCAGTAGAAAGAAGCTTATAAACTTTGTGGTTTGCTCACCAGTATATCTTTCATTAATCTTGTTCTTGTTAATGACCCTATATAGCAGAACTCCCGATTCCGTGTTTCAATCACCAACATTTTAATATGGCTTTGTGGTCAGTTGCTCTTCTCTCCAGATTCATTTTATCCAAGGCAACTGATCATATTTGTGCAACTTGTTGTAAATGATGCAGGAGGACTCAAGTCAACGGGATATGGATAGGCAGAGTGCCAACCACAATCGCAATGACTTCCTGGATTCTTCTGGAATACAGTATGCTCTACATCGTGATACTAGAGCTATGGGTGGCCTGCAGTGTGACAGTAATGAACAGAGTTTGGCTGAAATTCAGAACAATGATTTGTCATCACATGCATATGCCTCTATTTTAGGATCATCACTTTCTAGAAGTGCATCCCCTGATCCTGAGCTTGTGAGGAGGGTCCCTAGTCCGTGCCTGCCTCCAATTGGTGTGAAGGTCAGTGCTAATGATAAGAAGAGTAATGGTGGTTCGTCTTCCTTCCACCGCAGTTCATCTGCTATTGCCGAATCTGATGATCTGGTAGCTGCTTTATCTGGAATGAACTTGTCATCATCTAGAGCAGTTAATGGACAAACCATGGACCAGTCTAAGCTCTATCAGGATGTTGATAATGTCCGTAAGTTTCTTTTTGATCGACAAGGTGATCAAACAAATGGCAATCAGCACCACTCCTACATGAAACGTTCCGAGCAAGGACATTTTAAGGCACCTGATGGGTATTCTGCAAATGCGGGTAATTCTTCTATGATGAGAAATCAGATTAATGCTGGTAGTTACTCATCGTTTGACAATTTGCCAGTTGGATCTGGCTTTGCTTCCCCTAGGATTGGTTCTAGGTCCCCAGGACCAGGAGGGACTTTAGCTTCTCGACAAAATTTAGCTGGTGCGTCTAACTTTCTAAACTACAATGGAATTGGAAGTCCAACTGCAACAACTTCTCTTCAGACACCTATTGATCCTGTATATGTTCAGTACCTTCGGGCAGCCGAGATTGCCGCCCAAGTTGCAGCTAGCTGTGATGAACCTCTCATGGCCAGTGGCCATCTGGGAAGTTCTTACATGGATTTACTTGGTCCTCAGAAAGCTTACCTTGGTCCATTGCTTCAGTCACAGAAGAACTATGGTTACTATGGAAACCTTGGATTTGGCCTTGGTTATGCTGGAAGTCCTTTAACGAGTCCTGTTCTTCCCTCTTCACCTGCTGCACCAGGTAGTCCACTTAGGCAAGGTGAGCGCAGCATGCGCTTTCCATCAGGCATGAGAAATTTTGGTGGTTCCTTTGGATCATGGAGTCCAGATCAGGGTGGAAAGATGGACGTCAATTTGATGCCCTCTCTTCTAGAGGAATTCAAGAGCAACAAAAGCAAATCTTATGAGCTCTCTGAAATAGCTGGTCATGTCGTTGAGTTCAGGTACACCTCTCTCTCTCTCACACACACACCCCTCTCTTCTTGTAAGGTTACCTGGTTCGTTTACTAATTATTGAATAATTTGTAGTGCGGATCAATATGGAAGCCGGTTCATACAGCAAAAGCTAGAAACAGCCAGTACCAAAGAGAAAGACATGGTGTTTTCAGAAATCATGCCTCATGCTCTCACATTGATGACTGATGTGTTCGGAAATTATGTTGTTCAGAAGGTAGGAATAAATAATAAATAATTTGTTTTGAGAGTGTGGCTGTGTGATACCTATCCTTATCATTTGCCTTTTATTCAGTTTTTTGAGCATGGAAGCACTACTCAGATAAAGGAATTGGCTGATCAGCTTATTGGACGTGTCCTTGCTCTCAATCTTCAAATGTACGGATGCCGGGTTATACAGAAGGTGCTTATCAGTTGTTTTTTTTCTTCTTAACCTAGGAAAGTACAAAGAGTTCTTGCATACACACCGTCACTGATTTCTTTAATAGGCATAAATGTACTAATAACTTGTCATAGGCATCCGTTTCTGTTATAGATTATATACCGGATGAATGCTGGTGCACTTAAGCGTATCCTTTTTGTGTATACTTGTACAAACAACAAACCTTTCGCATATATACATAAATACATAAATGGCTGGGACTAGAGTTTCTTATGTCATGGATGATATATGTGCAGGCTATAGAGGTCGTTGATTTAGACCAGCAGACTAAAATGGTTGCTGAGCTGGATGGACATGTCATGCGCTGTGTGCGTGATCAAAATGGGAACCATGTAATACAGAAATGCATAGAGTGCATCCCTCAGCATGCTATCCAGTTCATTATCACAACATTCTATGGTCAAGTTGTGACGCTATCCACTCATCCGTATGGTTGTCGGGTTATACAGGTATTCTAATACTATATATTGTTGTGCCTCTAATGAATCCATTTTGAGGTTTAGAGATGTTACTATGCAACCTCTCTCATTATCGTATCATGTGAATTGCCAGAGGGTGCTGGAGCACTGTGATGATCCTACAACACAGCAAATAATGATGGATGAGATTCTCGAGTCTGTTTGCTTGCTGGCTCAAGATCAATATGGCAACTATGTTGTTCAGGTCAGTGCCATGCACATTCTTTCGAAGATATATTATATGTCGAATGAACTTGACCAAACTTCTATGCTGCTTTACTATTTATGTGGTGCAATGTAGGTATCTTGTGCAGTATCATCTGTAGGTTATTATATTGATCATAATGCTTGATAATATTAGCAACTGCATGTTAGTTGCTTGCTAGCTATTACTATTGAATACTAAGACATGGAAATTCAAATCTCTTCTCTTTTAAGGGATTTGCAGCAAAATGTAGGTAGACTGTGTTCTGTTTTGTGCAGTAGCATCTGTAGGTTATTATTATACTGTTCCCTGCTGCTCATTAATTGTTAACAAGTGGATGTTAAATGCTTACTGATTGCTATTGTTGAATACTAAGATTTGTAGCTTTGCAGGCTTAATTCTGAGATTTTTTTGGACCTTCTTTGATAGTTAGTTTGTGGAAGGTGTTTTCATTCTCAATATTTTGTTTCTAATTATTTACTCACTGAACTTTACAGCATGTTCTGGAACATGGCAAACCACATGAGAGATCTGCTATTATTGAGAAGTTAATTGGACAAATTGTGCAAATGAGCCAGCAAAAGTTTGCTTCAAATGTCATTGAGAAGTGCTTAGCCTTTGGGAATCCCGGAGAACGCCAGATCATGATTGGTGAAATGCTTGGATCCAGTAACGAAAGTGAACCTCTTGAGGTTTGTGTTCTTTCAACCTTTACCAAGCTCTGAAGCGAAACTGGCCAAATATTTGTTCGGTTAGAAGTTGGCTATATGTTCAGGCATGGAAAGCTGATTGAAGTGACCTTACTGAAGTTACTTGCATTGTCCTTGTAGGTAATGATGAAAGACCAGTTTGCAAACTATGTGGTGCAGAAGGTGTTAGAGACTTGTGATGATCAGCAGAGAGAGATGATCCTTACGAGGATAAAAGCGCATCTGAACACGCTTAAGAAGTACACCTACGGGAAGCACATAGTAGCACGCGTAGAGAAGCTCGTTGCTGCTGGAGGTATGCATGGTTTATCTTCAGCGATTGATAGAGTTATCCCTCAGCATGCAACAATTCGAGCAGGACCTATGTTGTGTTTGTGTAAGTTTTGTGTTTATGGGATTATGATAGATGTTATCCTTGCAGAAAAGCGACTGGGACTTCAACCAGCATGCACTGCCGCCTGAAGGGCGAACTATGCAGTTGTACAGCTAACAGTGGCTAGGTTTGCACTCACGTTTTTTTCCAACTAAAAACCCTACAAGGCCAGTATGGCCTTGTCAGAAATAAAATACTACTGTCTCGCTTGCACCGGAGAGAGGGAGATACTACTGTGTACTGTCTCGCTTGCACCGGAGAGGGATAGTGTACATTCTGTAGCTGAGGACCGCGCAGATGGGATATGATATGAGTGAAGTCATGCGTGCAAGTTTAATCTGAAAGCTGTAAAGAGGAGGAAGAAACATGTTACTCTGCACACTGTACAAATTTAGCACTAGAGAAGAAGAGAGGAAGCCGTTAGCTGTCTAAACCAAAGCCACCACTACTTGTTATCTCTGTCAATATGTATGATGGCTTGCTGTTGTTGTAACACAAGCTCGGGCGCACTAGCCTTAATTTACAGTTAAGCTGAATTTATTTGTATCAGCTTTGCTGAACTGTTGGCATGTTAAACGTGTTTCTTGTGTTAATTCAGTGTGTAATCTAATCCAGGATGATATGCCATGTGCGTGCATGTTGGTGCAAGTTTCATTTAGCTTTCTCTTTGTTTTTTTTTTCTGTGATCCGTGGGCATGTATTATATCTGGAAAATGCTTCACGCATTTCACATTTGTAGTACATACTACAAAACAAGGTTATCCCAATCTCGATTAAGTTTCTATGATTTAGATTGATTGTATTGAGATTTTTAATTATGTAGAATCCTAATATTATTAGGATTCTAACATTTTTTTTGTAGGATTATGATTAAAATTTTCATACGTCCCAACCCAATTCTAATGATTTATTATAAACAATTATTTGCATATGCTATTTCCTTGTAATTTTTTTTATTTCTTCATGTCCATTATAATTTGCATAAATAACAAATGATTTTTCATTTGTACTCCATTTTCGTAAACAAAAGTTCTTAAAGTATGGTTTAAAAAATATAGAAGTGTTAAATGTTTATTTGGTACAACGAGGTATGATATTAGATTCTACATCCATTCAACGATTCACAAGATAGATTCGCGATCTTGCGAAGTATAGTTTAAAAAATATAGAAGTGCTAAAATACAAAGAGAATTTTAAAAATATTTCGAGATATGATATTAGATTCTACATCGATTATTAGATTCACGATCCTTAAAAATGTTAGATTCACGATATGATATTAGATTCTACATCGAATTTTAAAAATGTTTCGAGATATGATATTAGATTCTACATCGCCGCCTGGAGCTGCCGAGCGCCCAAGCCCTGGACTCTAGAGACTGGAGGTCTGGATCCAGTCTGGAGTCAAGTGGCGAGTGGAGCCTTGAGCCCAAGCTGAATGAGTCAATGAGACAGTGAGTATATGTGAATGTGTGCTGTAGTGCTGTGTCTGTCTCTGTGTGCATGAGTACAGACTACACTGTTGGAGTGGGGTAGAGTTGGACTGTTGGAGTTAAAGCCTCTTTTACTCTTTTTATTGATATGTTTGTCCGGTTGTCTTGAACTCTTGATAGTTGATTAGTAAATAGACCATTATACCATATGGTATGTTGTATGCTAATGTAGTAAATTAGTAATGTGCTAATTTGAAAATCTTGTTATGATATGTCAATGTAGATTGTAAAGACACGAAGAGGAATAGAGACATCCTTTCTTTTTTTTCAGGATCGCGAAATGAAGGCAAAGAATATTCCATCTTCTTCATCACCGGCTGAAAGGGTCCAGGAGGTAGAGGAGACTTAAGAAGGTAGATGGGGAACTCAAGCAAGTGGGAATCAATTGACTTCTTATCAGACGGAGAATATTGATGCTGTGATTGATGTTGTGGTTGCTGTCAATGACTAACCCCAACCCCAGCCGAGAAGCGCAGGGGCTTCAAATACACTTATTGGCAGTGGGGAAAGCATTTATGATGTTGAGCTTCTTCCACATGATCTAGGGAAAAGGACACCCATCACAAGCTATGATGCCAATGATCAAGATGCAGTTCGGAGAGGATATATTATGAAAGGGCTATGCCAACCTTATACACATGATTTTCCTGTCAAAGAAATATCAGGTAAAAGACATCACTTCAGTCTTAATTGGTTTGATAAGTACAATTGGATTGAATATAATGTCGAAAAGGATGCTGCATTTTGCTTTGTCTGTTATTTATTCAAGGAGAAAACTGTAGGGGGTGATAGCTTTGTTAAAGGTGGTTGGAGAAATTGGAATAAATATGATGCACTTGACAAACATGTGGGTGGTATAAGAAGTGTCCATAATCAAGCTCAAGAGAAATTTAATTTCTTTGTGAAACCAAAAACTTTAGTTGCTCATGTTATTGTGAATCAAACTAAAGAAGACAAACATCTTTACAAATAAAGGTTCAGTTATTCACTTAGATGTTTGAGGTTTATTTTGCGTCAAGGATTGGCATTCCGTGGACATGATGAAAGTGAACAATCTAGTAACAAGGGAAACTTCCTTGAGCTTTTGAAATGGCTTGCAGAAAGTAATGAAGAAGTTAATAAGGTTGTTTTGAAGAATACTCCTGGAAATTGCATCTTGACTTCCCATCCCATACAAAAGGAAATTATTAACTGTTGTGCCAAGGAAACTACTAGACAAGTAATTGAAGATATTGGTGATGACCACTTTGCAATTCTAGCTGATGAGTCAAGTGATGTATCCCAAAAAGAACAACTAGCCCTTTGTTTGCGTTATGTTGATAAACTAGGAAGGGTATGCGAATGGTTCTTTGGAGTAGTTCATGTAGCTTATACCACTTCTTTGTCACTTAAGGATGCAATTGAGTCTTTACTTATTGATCACTCTTTGAGTCTTACTCAAATCCGTGGGTAAGGATATGATGGAGCTAGTAACATGAAAGACGAGATTAAAGGGTTGAAAACTTTGATTATGAACGAGTCTCCTTCTGCTTATTACATCCATTGTTTTGCACATCAACTCCAATTAGTTCTTGTGGCTGTTGCTAAGGGCAATGTAGATTGTGTTTGGTTTTTTGACCAACTATCAAATTTGCTAAATGTTATTGAAGTTTCTTATAAGCGCCATGAAATGCTTCGAAACACTAGAGCTCAGGAAGTTTTGGAAGCACTAGATTCTGGTGCAATTGAAAGTGGACGAGGGTTGAATCAAGAAATGGGGTTGGCTAGGCCCGGTGACACACATTGGGGCTCTCATTACAAAACTATTTTGCACATTATCGATTTGTATTCTACAATCCGCAAAGTACTCATAAAGATTGAAAAAGATCCCTCCATAAAGAATGAATGGTGAAAAGTCCATGCTATGGTGGCAGCCTTTGAGTCATTTGATTTTGTTTTCACGGCAAACTTGATGCTACTCATACTTAGGTACACAGATGATTTATGCCAGTCTTTGCAAAAGAGGGACCAAGATATTATTAATGCTATGATACTTGTTAATTTGGCCAAGGACAGATTGCAACATATGAGAAGTCATGGCTGGAAAGATTTTCTTCAGGAAAAGTTACATCATTTTGTATGAAACATCGCATTAAAGTTCCTGAGCCAAATAAGAAATATGTGCCTTTTGGAAGATCAAAGCGTTTTTCCCCCTAAAACAAACAAATGATGATCATTTCAGAAGGAAAGTATATCTTGGCATCATTGATAATGTTCTTCAAGAGCTTGATAATCGGTTTGACAAAGTTAATATGGAGTTGCTTGTGTGCATGTTTGCCTTGAATCCTCGCAACTCATTTGAAGCCTTTGATAAGGAGAAAGTACTTAACCTTGTAAATTTTTATCCCAATGAGTTTTCAAGTACAGATTTGATAAGACTCTCTTTCCAACTTGATAACTTCATTGATGAGATGGGAAGTGATGATAGGTTTAAGGACCTTAACAATCTTGGTGACCTTTTTATTAAGCTTGTCGAAACAAAAAATATGAAGTTTACAAGTTGGTATACTTACTTCTCAAATTGGTATTGCTCCTACCGATGGCGACGACGAGTGTTGAAAGAGTATTTTCTGCTATGAGTCTTGTGAAGAACAAGTTGAGAAATAGTATGTGCGATCAATTCTTGAATGATTGTTTAGTCACATTTATTGAGAGAAAGATTTTCTTGAAGGTTAATGAATATAAAATGAAACATTTTCAAGGCATGAAAACGCGTAAAGTGCTATTATAATTTTCTTTGTATATTTGCATATTTTGTAATTTTCTATTTATGTAAGACTTTATTTTAACTATTTGTATTGTGTTTTTGACAAATTTAGAATTTATGTGTTGGATTTATAATATTATGAAATCATTGTATAAAATATAAAATTACGAGTGTGAAGTGTGCACCTCCATCATCTAATTTTTAGCTCCGCCACTGACTACTAGCTACAAATAAAATTTCAAATTTAAATTCATTTAATTGAAAAAATAAAAAATTCTGACAAATGTAAATCTGTGGGTCCAACCAACCCCTCTCTCTTTCTCTCCCTCAAAAAGACCAACAGCTTCTCTCACTTGTCGTGCTCTCCTCGTGGAGTAGTCGTCTTCCTCGGCTTAATTCCCACCACTTTGACGCCGGGCCGGGGGTTTCCATGGCGGCGACGGCGCCCTCCCTGCCCAAGTCGGGAGCCGTCTCCAAGGCTTACAACTTCGCGTCCACATGGGAGGAGGTCGGTCGTCTGACGCGGATCTGGGCATGGTCGGGTGCGATTTGGCAGTTGGGTTGGTGGATCTTATCTGACGTCCTGCTTCGCTTTCCCCGCTCGCAGAACGCGTCGCTCACGGAGGAGCAGAAGGCCGCGATCGCCGCGCTCTCCCACGCCGTGACCGAGCGCCCGTTCCCGCACAACCTGGTAAGACGCCGCCGCATCCCATGCTAGAATTGTAGTACGCTCAGCCCTTTTATACGTGGGGTTGGAATAGATCATTTACTTGAAATGAATGGCCAATGCTGTGATCTCGTAGCGAGACAATTGGGCTTAGCTTATACTGTTCTTCCGTGTCAATTTGGGTTTGAAATTGCAGTGCAGGGGCTAGGTGTATTTGAGTTTTTTTTTTTGTGATCGATGCTACATTGTTGTTAGCTCACTCTCCATACTTTTAGTAATAGTATTAGATTTCTGACAATGTTTTCTAAGTGCGCGGGCATAGAGTGTGATTTCACTGGAAGGCTGCGTGTAATACTCTACTGCGCGGTGCTCTTTTCATTCCTTTTTGCCCAATTCATTTTCCCGTTTTGGGTTTGGGTTAGTAGTGGATGCATGACACCGACAACAGGTTATTTTAAAATGTATTTCCTGGGTGTTATATCAGGACAAGAGTTTGGGCAAGGATGGAGGTATGGTTGTGCCAGAAAAAAAGTCCGCTTTGGAGGAGGCGGACTTGGTGAATACACACCAGGTTAGTTTTCATTCTCCTGTTGTGTAACTTTTGCTTGATGGCTGCTCTAGCACTATTTGTCTTCATTGATGAGGGAATATTGAAGTCACATTAGCATGTTTTCCTTGTGTTGTTTGTTCAACTTTTAAGTTCTGTCAGGATGCAAGTTTAAATATTTCTGCAGATTGAGCTAATTCTTTTGTTACCACTTGTAGTTCTACAAATGGTTCACAGAATTGGAATCTGCTATGAAATCTGAGGTTTGTTTACATTCAGTATCTCGCTTGGTGATGGAAAGCGTGTGATGCCATTGTGAGTTTGTTCACCTCTCTAATTTGTTGACAGACAGAGGAAAAGTATCGTATGTACGAGAATACATTAGAGGAGCGTGTTAACACATGTGATGGTATCCTTCAACAAGTAAGTTTCTGAACTCTTTGCTGGTTTATATGCTGGTAAAAAAAATCTTTCGTTTGGTTGATGATCCCACTTTTAGTTTAACCTTTTAAAGTACATCTATGCAGGTTGATGACACACTGAACTTATTTGAAGAACTACAATCCTTGCACTTCAGTGTTGCCACAAAGACAAAAACTTTGCACGATGCTTGTGACCAGCTTGTATGTCCCTTTTGCTATGACTTCTTTTGATGGAATCTTTCTTGTAGTTACGTTTTACTGGAATGAACTCTTTAATAGTTAAATATCCACCAGAAAGAAATAACGGTTAATTCTCCATTTCTTGTGCACATGGGCCACCTTGAAGAGTGCCATGAATATCAGCGAAACTTGACAGATAGCATGCCTCATGGTGCAGTTTTGATACATTTTATAGGCTTACTTACTAGATTGTGAAAAAAAACTCTTTTGCCTGCGGTCAGCTTTGATTTCAGTTAATGATCCAATTATTGATACACTCTGCAGCCCTTATTACTGATACACCTAGTTTTGCATGGAAGGAGATTTCTTATATACATTTTTTTGTGCGTATCCTTATTCAGTGTTATGTGTAAAGTCAGCATCATCAATTAAGGCATGTGTATGGACATTAATGTAAACTTCATCATGTTATTGTAACAACATCGATAAGGATTGTATAGGGCATTGGCCCAAATTATGATTTTGATAGGTTTCACTAGGCTGGTATAGTGTCCCGACATCAGCAAAATAATTCAGAAAAAGGGCTTATCCTATATTATTTTTGGTTTTCAGTGACTATTCGGATCTATGAAACCAGTACACCATTTGATGTACTAGATGCTGGCATCACTTCCCATTTTTAACAATCTTACGGCTTCATTAGTTTTTTGATAGTACATTTAGTAGCAAAAGTTCAATTTGTTGTCTTTCTAGTTCCTCTCCTGATTTCCTGCATTAGTCAGTCAGTTGAGCACTATTTATAATGATAATGCAGTTGGTGGAGAAACAGAGGCTGATTGAGTTTGCAGAGGCACTTCGAAGTAGACTCAACTACTTCGATGAACTGGAAAATGTAAGATTTGGCATCCCCAGTTGGTCTCTTCCAAAGAAGTTTCTGTTCAACTTTATCATAATCTGAGTATCTGACCGAGTTAATGCTTGTTGAACAACTTCTGCAGCCCATACCAGAGCACCCTGTATTAAATTTACTGAATGTTTTAAAATACCGAATTTAGAAATTTAACTGAGTACCTTAGGTGAAAGAAAGAATACACTTTGCAGAGTTTTCTTCTACTTTGTTTTATTGGTATTGCAACCTGTGGTTGATTTGTGCAAAATACATGAACTGGTATTTGGTTGTTTGAGTAATATACGATTTGACTCCTATGGAGGTTCTGAATCGTGTTCCTTACACACTGTGTTGCAATCTTGTGATTAATGTTGTCTGTGTCGGTGGGCATTTGTTTCCAAGATCCTGCTGTTTGGTATTGTTTAAAGCACGTTTGATTGATGATCACACCTTGCTAGCCCACAGTGTGGCGTGTTGTAGTTTCTGTAGCTTGCTGAAGGAAAGTGTGATGCTTGCTTTGGCCCCATTTGTGGCCTTCCTTTTCTTTTGACAAAAAGTGAGCTAACGGTAGCTATACAAGTGTGACTAACACAGCTGCCACATGCAAAACACACAAAGACAGCCCCTAAACTGCAATATGTGATAATTTCAAACATAGATCCTGCCAATGTACTGTAGATGCATAGTAGATGATAGGTGGATATCCTTCTGGCACGTTTACTGATGAAATTGGTCAGCACCAATACCAAGCTAGCTGCTGAGTTGTATACTTCATTTCAAAATATGAGTCTTGGATTATTTGATTTCTATGTGATCTTCGGGATCAAACTATGACTAGTAATTTATTTGACAATATGTCAGGAACAACTAATAAATTGTAATCTTGCTAAAGTATTTTTGAAGATGAATCTGATGGTACTAGTTGGAAACTGAGGGAGTAGTGTGTTTTGATGAAGCATGTGAACAATGATGCATAATAACTCCACTAACTTCTGTGTCCTAACCAGGGATAGAAATCCCGGTCCCGGGGCATTTCCCGCCGGCCGGCCGGGAATGGTAACCGGCCGGTTACCATTCAAACCGGAAAAATACCGGATAAAAAGTGTTTGAATTTGATAAAAAACCAGCCGAATTTCGAAATTTGAAATTTGAAATTGCAAAACCCGAGAAAACCGATCGGGATTTTTAATCCCGGAACCCGGCCTGTAACTGGTAACTGGCGGTTACCGGACGGGATTTTATGCCCTGGTCCTAACGTAGGAGGGGCAACAAGATAATTTGAACTCTCTGTGAGCAAACAGTAATAATTACTAGACTTACTACTTATACTCAAGAAATCAAGATGCTTGCTCTTAATTATTTTTTATATACCTTGCTCGGTTGCTATGCTTATAAATCCTGGACCACTCTCTAGTTTAACCAAAGCAGCATTGGGCATGCCAGGAGACGCAATACATCAAACACTAAGAAAATTACTAGTGTAAGATAATAGCAACAGAGGTACTGAGCTGCAGCATTTTCCAGTTTCTCTACCCTTTAGTTGATGGCATGCAAATCTTTTTCAATTACTATGTCATTATGTGTGCATAATCTAGTTTATATGAACAAAAATAACTATTTTCATTTTCAGGTATCAAGCAGCTTTTATTCTCAAAATATGAACATTGGAAATGAACAGTTTCTCCCACTGTTGAAACGTCTTGATGATTGTATCTCGTAAGTAGTTGCATGGTAATGCTCTATGTTTAGTTTTTGGCTGGGGTTTCCAGAGCTAATACAGCACCCCCTGTTGGAGATTGTAGATATGTTGAAAATAATCCACAGTATGCTGAATCTGCTGTTTACCTAGTCAAGTTTCGCCAACTTCAGGTAAATGATTACTTGTGATCCAACAACTACATTTATAATCATTAATTTGAGCACCTAGCTAGATAGTTATCTGGGTTTTGTATATGCAGTCTCGTGCATTAGGTATGATTCGGTCACATGTCCTGTCAATACTTAAAGGTGCTTCATCCCAGGTGATTCTCAGTTGCATTTGCTAGGTAAAGCTGAAGTAACAAATAGTTATTAGATGATAAATGGATTTGGTTGCAGGTTCAAGCTGCAATTCGAGGCAACACTTCAGGAAAAAACATTGTTACAGAGGGTGTAGAGGCATCTCTTATCTATGTTCGCTTCAAGGCAGCAGCTAGTGAGGTATAGTTTTTCATTAGATGGTGTATAGATTGTCGAAGAGGATATTAAACCAACTGCAGACACTTGCATATTGAGTAGATTTCAAATAGTATCTGACAGTTGTAATTCTTTTTTTCCCTGCCAGCTAAAACCGATATTAGGTGAAATTGAAAGTAGATCTTCTAGGAAAGAATACACGCAGATTCTTTCAGAGTGTCACAGTTTGTTTTGTGAGCAGAGGCTGCTGTTGGTAAGTTACAATGGTGTTTCCCTGGCATTCTGTTTTAGGTTAACTTGATTCTCTTAACACTTTGATGTGGCTGCTAGGTGCGAGGCGTGGTGCAGCAACGGATCTCTGAGTTTGCAAGAAAAGAGGCCTTACCTTCTTTAACAAGGTCTGGTTGTGCCTATTTGATGGAGGCAAGTGCTTATTTGCCAAATCATTTAGATTTCATTTCTGTACTAAAAATGCTTTGAATTGTGGAATTTCTACAAAACATGATGGCATACCGGAAAGGCTAAAAGTAGATGAATTATAGTTGTTACCTGTACCAGCAATTTTGAACCATATATACTTTAACTAGAAAGGGTGGGTCAGCATCCTGCTTTGTGAAAATTTAATGTTCAGATATGAATGTGGTTAATTAGTAGTTCTACTTACCATGCGAGCTAAATGAGTATCAGTATCACACACTTATATTTTATCTAAGCTTGGATCGTTTTTTTAATTTGCTTGCTTTCTTGTTTGTAATATTCAAATCATTTTTAGCTGGTGGAAAACATGTTTTACTAGTTTTAGTGTTGCTTCTCAGGCATGCCAGTTTGAGCACCAGCTTTTTGCTCACTTCTTCCCATCATCTGCTTCAGATGTTTCAAGTATGGCTTCTTTAATGCACCCACTGTAAGCTATTTTATCCCCCCTCTTGTTTCCTAGTTTGCATACTTGTTATAAACTCAATTTTTTTAAGTAAGACGATTAACTGAAATGCTTATTCATCCAGGTGCACATACTTGTATGATACTCTGAGGCCGAGATTGATATATGAAGGTAATATTGATTCTCTCTGTGAACTCGTTGACATTCTGAAGGTTGAGGTGCTAGGAGAACAACTGAGTAGACGTGGTGAATCAGTAGCTGCGCTCTGTCCAATATTCCAAAGAATACTTGCTGATGTTCACGAGCGATTAGCATTTTGTGCCCGGACTCATATTCGAGAGGAGGTAGCATTTCAAACATGTCCCATTGTTGTTGGGTGACTTTACGTTCTTTCAGTCATCATTTTGTTCTTTTACTGCTGTGCACATTATTTGCAAAATTTGTTCTCATATCTACTATCTAGCACGAGGATTGTTCCTTAAATACTCAGATCAACTGCCATGTGGACTTATGTTGTGTTTGTAGTCGAACCTGCGATGTCCTATTGTAAAAACTCGAAACTTGATGATTAGAATGGTCCCTTTAGTCTTTAAATAACACAAAATAATTTGAACTGTTTGGTTCACATTCTGGTCATCTGTGTGAAGTGTGAACACAAAATAACAATAAGTACGCACAATGGCACATGTGAGCATAGGTTGCATGGGTAATGGTGACATAAATTGTTGATGATTGCCTTTTCTTAAGTTAAAATGGTCAGCATAAGACTTATGCACTGGAGTGGACTGCATGCATATTGTTAGCACTGTCCAAAGAACTAGAATGGAGAGATCTTTTAGGGCATTCCTTTGGACTTTAGCTTCTAGCTCCCTTGAGTTTCAGTTTCTTCTAGACAAACTTAAGCCATATTTGTAAACAGAACATCAAGATGCCCCCAAGCTTTTGGGCTTATATAGCTTTAGAGAAGCTTGAGCCTCTCCAAACAAAACTGAAAAGAGTCTGAATATGGTGCTGAAGGTTATGGCTGGCTGAAAGGATTAAATATGTGACGTTCCAATAATTGAGTGGAATAAACCTGACCAGAGCTGAGTTCATAGGATGGCACTCCCATGTTTTCTCTTTGTGGATGGCTATGTTATAAACAACTTTTAGCTGTAAAATGTTTCTCATCCTTTTCCTCCCCCTACATTTTCCCACTTTGCTATAATTGCAACTTGAAGAACTGCTGGGATCTAATTGCTATTGATTGGGATAACTCTGTTGATATTTTAAGCATGTTTCGAAAAGCTAAACACTTAGAAAGGTTGAGGAGGAGTTTCTTCAAGGAAATAATTAGTAATTCCTCTTGGATGTTGGCATATTTGGTTGTAAAAGAAAAAGATGCATATTTTAACGGGTGCCCCCAAATAGGCATAAATGGAAAAAACTTCTTGGTTATATAGAACTTCTTCGAGTTGTAGTTTCACAAAAAGTCAGTACTGCTAGTGACTGGTTTAATTTTCTCTCTTTTTTCCGTGTAAATAACTCCACACAGTTTTCCCTCTATATTTAATATATAGTACTAACAGCAGTGTTCTTCCCTGCTGTGTGTTAAGTGCATAAAATACAAACACATGCCGTAGTGATTTTTTTTTCTTTTGAACCAACAATATGTCGTGTTTACGTTTTTGGCCTTCCCTTTATTATCCCTGTCAAAAGGGAGAGGCTCTTTTCCTTGCTTTTGGGCTTCAAGCAGCAATTATTTTGTGTAATTTAATGTATTTTTGTGTTTCTTTATTGCTTCACTTTTTCCAGATTGCAAACTTCCGCCCTTCTGACGAAGATCTGGATTACCCTGGAAAGCTTGAGCGATCCATATATGCAACTTCAAGTGCTACTGTTAGTTTGCTTCTTACTTAAGTTAAAAATGGCTGTTTCCAAGTAAAATCCATATGTTCCAACACATTCAATATATAGAATTTTGGATAATAGACATGTTTTCTCTCGCTTCTCCTATGTGCCAATATTGCCTTTGGTTACATTTGTTGTTAAGAAAGCACATGATGCTTTTGTTTCATCATAGGCATAAGAAAACATCTCAAGGAGGTAGTACAACTAATTCTGTTTGCTTATGTTTCAACCTGTAGGTTAGTGAAAAGTCAGACATATATGTGACATGGTACAGACCATTGGAGAAAACAGTGTCATGTTTATCGAAGTTATATCACTGCTTAGAACCTTCCGTTTTTACTGGATTAGCCCAGGTAATGGGCCTGTCAAATCTTAAGACCATTTGTCTTTTAAATCTTCCATTCTTTTACTGGTTGATGCCCTGTTCATTCAACTTGACACGAGTTATATTACTCTGATTGTCACCAGGAAGCTGTAGAAGTTTGCTTAACATCTCTTCAGGTTTCAACAAAAATCTCCATCCAAACCCCATCTCCTTTTCTTATTGTCCAAGAGAACATGCTATCAGCAACTTTTATGTTATGCTAGATTGTTCCTTTGTTTGTTATTCTGACAAACACTCTATTCATCTATTGATTCTGTGAACAGAGTGCAAGCAAGGTCATTTCAAAGAAAGCAACCCAAATGGATGGGCAGTTTTTTCTAATTAAGCACCTCCTCATTTTAAGAGAACAGGTGGCCATACAATTACCTCATCTTGAAATTTCATCTCACACACTAATTCGTCTAGCACTCATACAGCAATACGTGTTTTCAGATTGCTCCATTTGATATTGAGTTCTCTGTCACACATAAGGAGCTGGATTTCTCCCATTTGCTGGTATGTGCAACTTTAGTATTAATTGTTTATCCCTTGCATGTTGTTTCATGCATGGGAACTTTTTTTATTCAAACCCTTATGGTTGCAAGAATACTATCCACGTTCTACATATATTTGCTTTCATTAAATGTTCAACTGATGCTTGATTTCCACAACTGTTATCATATCTTTCTTTAAAAAAAATTGTGTGCCCTATTACCCATAACTAGATGGTTTTAGCAAAACTGAACTTTTACTAGGCCATGTGTTACATGAAATGAAAAGGCTGGTATGTTCAATTGCTCTCATCAGCATAAATTATTACTAGGCCATCTGATACATGATATAAAGTAGCCAGTATGTTCGGTTCCCTTCATCAGCAATCTCTAGAACCATTTGGTAAGACTGTAAGAGTTATTACTTATTACCAACTACAACTAATGCAATAGGAACTCTGAGGTGGTGGGAGCAAATTTGTCTTCTTATTTTCTTGCACCCATGTATATTGAGACAGATGTTCTTTGCCTTGTTGCTTTCATTGGTAGTAGATAACAATTCAAGACAAAAATGGCCTCCCACTAGCTGGTGCCAGCATGCAACAATCTCCATTGCATTCTGTCAAATTAGACTCAAGCATTGGTCAGCAAAGCTAAGAAACAAAAGAGACTGTGAGCTGGGGTAATTGATGTAACCTTGCTCTTTAACTCGCCAACTGGTTCAAGAGAGCTTTGGGCAAGCATAATTAAGCACACATTCTAGTCTGTTTTATTGGATGGGTCATATTTGATTGATAATTATGTCAAATCACATGTTTCTTCCACAGGATCACTTAAGAAGGATTCTCAGGGGGCAGGTCTCATTGTTTGATTGGTCAAGGTCAACTTCACTAGCTAGGACCTTTTCTCCCCGCGTTCTCGAGAACCAAATTGATGCCAGAAAAGTAACTAACTTGAACTGATACCTTTTGCATGTTGGCCTCAAATTTGAAGATGCTTGCATTACTTTATTTTTAGTTTCTCATAGAAGTTTGCTATTCCATATTATGAAAATTTAAAAATATATATGCAGATATGTGCATGCATTACACACACACAGGACGTGCATGTGCTACTTGACATGCACTGAAGCTGTTGGCACATGACACTTGCTAAACGTATAAAAATAGGAGAGTTTATCTCATAGGCTTTAAATGCTCCAATGTGATTGTTTTGTAGTTGCTTGCATCCTCTTCTCAGTTTCCTTGATTTCAGCTAATTTCTCTAGTGCTCTTTTATTTCAGGAATTGGAGAAAAGCCTCAAGGCTACTTGTGAAGAATTTATAATGTCCACCACTAAATTAGTAGTGGACCCAATGCTTTCTTTTGTTACTAAGGTATGGAAAGCTAGCCTCCTGTTCAGTCTGTAGATTTTCAGGCTCTGGGTCACTGCATTTTATGCTTCTGTAGTAACTGTAGTTTGCCCAGAATTGTTGCTAGGTGTTGACGTGTTGTGACTTGTGAGTTGTGACTATGCTCTGTAGTACTGGCAAATCCATAGTAGTATGTCACTAAGGGCAGACTTGGAGCATTGCACAGTTTCTGTAAAAAAAACTGTAGTTATGAACTCATTTTAGGTGTTGTGAGCAGGGATCGAAAAACCGGATCCGGCTGTAATCCCGGCCGGCGGCAGGTACCGGTAACCGGAAAAACCGGAAAAATCTTGGCCAAATTTTGCTAGCCAAATTTTGAATTGAAGTTTTCCTGGAACCGGAAAAACCGGTTGAAATACCGGAAAATAGAGAAAATTGGTAATTAGCAATTTGAAATTTGGAATAATACAATTTTAAAAGTCCTAAATATACTAAAAACTCATGTTTCAATACATAATCTAGCATAACAATGGCTAAACCAACTGAGGAAAAATATTATAGAGTCAAAAATTCAAATTTGAATTTAAATATTCCGGTTTTTTTTTACCGGAACCGGCCGGGAAAATCCCTAGTGGTAGGTCACCATTTTATATGAGCAGTCAGCCAGAATGCCAGATGAAATAGTAGTAACTAGTATGCAAGCTAGTGTAGTGGCAACAATTTGTCATGTCTACTAAGAATGATGTAACTCCCTTTATTAGTTTTGTCTGCTATACTGTGATGTGGCCGTAAGTCATAACATGATCGTGTGGCAGGTAACTGCTGTCAAAGTTGCATTGTCCTCTGGTAGCCAGGGTCAGAAGTTGGATTCTGTTCTAGCGAAAGCCCTGAAGACTCAAGCATTTGCTTCTCCTGATAAAGTTGCGGAGCTGGTTCAGAAGGTGTATCTCAAAGTTTCAGTATACAATGAAAGAAAATAAGAAACTATTTGTTGCTTTTGCAAATGTCCTGAGGAAATTCCTTCTCCCTGAACAGGTTGCTACTGCTGTTCAGGAAGATTTGCCCAAAGTAATGACCAAGATGAGGCTGTATTTGCAAAATCCATCTACACGAATGATCTTATTCAAACCTATCAAGTAAGGAGGATCTCCATCCCACACATCCATGATCCATCCATGACCCTTCCTTGTCTCCTTCCAGCTTTTCAAGGAATATTCTGGAACATGACCCTTCCTTGTCTTCTTCCAGCTTTTCAAGGAATATTCTGGAATTATGAGTTTAATGCAAAAGTAATGTTTAATTCGGCCAAGAGCTGCATAAATTGACGTCCATAATTCAGGATAAAAAGATCAAACTTCGTTCAAAATTTTCTTACACTATTACCAATCCCATTCCCACCACTGTTTACTTATACACATGATCTATCATTCATAGATTGATCTGAGTTCCTTGCTGATTAATTCAGTGAATATTAAGGTCAGCATACCTCATGATGCTTTGGACGGTGCAGGCAAAAGTTTAGAATGTGCTATACACGCACAGCTATCCTTTTGGTGTTATCCTTATACACTTTTAATAATATGGAGTTTATTGGTTCTAAAAAATAAAGGTAGTTTAATAAGGTGAAACTGCATTTCTGAAAAAAGAAACATTGATTGATTTGATTCCACTCTAATGGATTGAAGCTAACTGAATAGAAAACTGAGCTTTTATTTCTTAATTATTCTATCTATGCTATACTGGAATGTACCCAGACGAAGCTAATCGTAAACTAGAGAAATGGTCAAGCACTTAATTTGTTTCTTGTATTTCTTCTTATAATGTTCTCCTTCGCCCAGGACAAATATAGTTGAGGCTCATATACAGCTGCAATCCCTCCTGAAGTCGGAATACTCGGCTGACGAGATTGAATCTATTGGTATGCTGTCTATGCCTGATCTGCAGTCTCAGCTGGACAGCCTTTTGTAACCCGTACCCAGATGCAAGGCTGCCTATAAAAAGTCCTTTTTGAGATGGTAATGCAGTTCTTGAAGTATTCTAAGTAAAGTTATTCTCACCCTTCCAAAGTTGTACCAGATTGACGTTGTAAATTGTTTACTTGTGATATTGAAATGGAACTACACTAATTATATGACATGACTGATAATAGACGAGGTGATTCTGTTCTGTTATCCTGGAAGTTCCAATGCAAATACCTTTATGGTTTTGGTATATTTTACCTGCACGGTTGTTTGAAGTGAACCCCAGAAATTTCGAATCACAAAAGTCTTTTTTCTTTTCTTTTCAAATTTAGTATGGACGGCGTTCTGGGTAGCGTCTAGATGAGATGACCATTGTCTCTGTATCTCCTCTGATTGATTGTAGCACCTGACAAGTCGCTCGTCAGTTTGTACGAGGTGTGCACAAAACCTATATGGATTGGAAGGCGTAAAGCCAAATGTGATGATATCTTGTTATATTGCTATCATGTCATCCATGCATGTGTTTCTTGTGCGTGTGAGTTAACTGTTGCCTACTTGGGAGGCTGGACCTAGGCCGTTAATACTGATAAAGCTGACATATAGTGCCAAGGAATAGACAGTGCAGGGCAGAGAGAGAGAGAGAGAGAGAGGTGAGCTGGTGCTGCGTCTGCAAGAGTTTTTTTTACCTTTTAAAAATTATTTTAAAGATGGACTTTTTCTAAAGATTAACTTTTCCTAATTTTATTTTCAATTCTGATTTTTTATTCATGCCATAATTTATGGCATGATAAAACTATGCTGTCACGTCACCGACCGCGGTGTGATCAAACTGCACTGTCACGTCAAGAGGAGTGGTATGATAGGAGTTAACCAAAAAACGAACGCGTCCAAAAGGGTCAGTGTCGTGACACATAGTTTGATCACACCGCGGTCGGTGGCGTGACAGCACAATTCGGTCACGCTACGGATCATGATGTGACTAAAGGGTTAGAATTAAAAATAAAGTTAGAAAAGACTATATATATATATATATATATATAAATTCTTTGAAAGACTGCAACGTTATCCTCTTGTTGTTTCCTAGAAAGTATACAAAATCGTTTGGATACCAAAAAAAGAGTCATATTCAATACACTGATAGAGACTCCAGGTTAGTTTTTCTCCAAAACACCTATAATACGAGTTATTAGGAATTTGGAGGTCAGATAGTTTTTTTTAATGGCACGGAGGCAAGAGAAGCTAGATATTACTAACACATTTCGTTCAAGAAAAGATACTACTAACACTTGAATTGCTGACAGTGCAGCGCGAAACTATCTATGAATGCGTATGGATCGATTAATTGGTAAAGAAGAAATATGACATTTGTACATACGATCGATGCACTTTGTTGTCTCTGTCAATATATAATACGCTGCACGCATGGCCTTGTTGCTGGAGTTTCTAATTATTATCGGCGCTTTGCTGAATTGTGGTATGTCATGTTTCTTGTGCCTGATAATCCAGTGTGTAATCTAGGATGACATGATATGCATTGCGTGTTCGATCGTGTGCAAGTTTCATTTACCTTTTTTTTCCCCCGAGATAAACATCACTTTTTGGGTAGGCATGCATGCAGGTATATATATATATATAGTACAAACATTAACTGCGAGTACAGCTCACATAAGAATCGTCAGTAGCATGTACTTTTTTTTTTCTCGCTGCCATTTGATCTCAACTCCTATCCTATTTTTATCACTTCCGTCAGCTGACCGTGAATTAGCGGTGAATTTAACCATGAAAAGTCAACTTTACCCTAGGATAATTGTGTTTCCAACTTGCCAACTAACTGATCAATAAGGAATTAACCTTTTTTTCCTTCTAATGGCTGCCTCAAGATGATCGCTGTTTGAAAAGTTCACATATGCCAACCCCTGCAAAAACAACCATGGAGAAACAAATCAACACAAAAGAAATTAAATGTTCTGAGAATGCTCTTCATAAACGTAAGACTGAGAATTATCTCCATTTAAAATTTTACAAGCAATTTTTTTTTTTGAAAGCAACAGGGCGAAAGAACCAATGTTTCACTGTAAATCGCAAACATGCTAAGCACGAGCAAGAACCATTAGAAGGACAATATTCCTTCCTGACAGTCTGGGACACTAAGGAATAGGAATGACAATCGGGCACAATTGTCATTCCTACTAAGTGGTGCCATTCCTGCTAAGGAAGAACAATGCCAGAGTGGTGAACCATACAAACTTCCTAGAGTCATTAACTTCCTTGAACACATATGCACATAATTAGCCAGCTCACTATGTAACAAGGAACTACTGGAACATCTGGTGTGTTTCTAAGGGAGACAATGTTTAAGTCTTCTGCATTAGGGCTGTAAAGATATGTTTAAATCTGTACCTCTGAGAAGTGAGAAGACATGTGGACATCTCCAACATAATATTGTAAATGTCTACCTCAGAAATGCAAACTACAAGAACATCTAGCGCATTTATCAGGGTGCCAACAAAGACTCTTTGTGCCTTAATTCAGAGTACAAAAATGCTTTTGTGCAGAAATTGATAAATGAAAATGAGTAATACATATACAATAACGGGATGCTAGAGGAAAACAATTAAGGATGTTTATCTAACTATGAACACGTACCTTTGAATTTTTTTTTTTTTTTTGTGAATTTGTCCCTCAGCAACCTTATTGTAGCCGCACCACCAATATCAGCAACCATTTCGGTGTCCATCGGCCAGATGGCCAGCCTCGAGGTGCTCCGCGGCGGCGGCAACAAGAACCTCCAGGCCGCGCTCCTGCCGGAGATCGGCAACTGCTCCAAGCTCACCATGCTCGGCCTCGCCGAGACCAGCATCTCCAGCTCGCTCCCGGCGAGCCTTGGCCAGCTCAAGAACCTCGACACCCTGGCCATCTACATGACTACCGTCATGTCCGTTAGATTTTGCCATTACCGACTCTCCTTAATGCCCAATATGCCTCTTCTCTCTTCCCTATCCTCTGTCTTTTCTCTCCAATTCCTTCTTTCTATGTGATGTTGTCGCACGAGATCCATTACCGACTCTCCTTAATGCCCAATATGCCTCTTCTAAGTTGTTGCTCCAATTCCTTCTTTCTATGTGATATTGTCGCCGAATCCGACGCACCGCCTGCGCAACTGGCTAAGTTGTTGCCCCAGCTACAGCCTTCGGCCGCACCCTGCTACCGGCCGCCACATGCGTGCCTCATCCCTCCGCCGCGGATCTGTTGCCTCCATCCTCACCCCTTCTCTTCCTCATACCTTGCCGGAGTACTACCCTCTCCTCTCTACAAAAGCAGCAGCAGCAGCAACAACAACAACAACGTAGCTAGCTTATTTCCTTCCACCTTCCACCTTCCACCTCCCAGAATCCCCTTGTGCAGCTATCTCATCACTGGAGTCACCGTCGCCGCTCGTCGCATCACACCGGCCACATCACAAGTGAAAGGATATGGGTAGGCTACACTAGCCGGCAATTTAAAAATTCTACCACGTAGACCAGGAAGCCAAGTAAGCAAGAGATCATAGATCGTTACCACTAGACGCGCAGTACAGCAGAAGAAGAGTTGGGGCAACCTGATTCAACATCGAGTGCGTCGATGTAGTTGTCGTAGTTGATCGTCCAGCGTCCTTAGCACCAACCGTCTCCCCCAGCAACCTATCACATTCCTTGCATAGGTCGTGGATCGTCCTCGATCAGTGTAGCGGTGCCTCTACGGTATCCACACGTCTAAGGGTGGAATACCGTACGCTGATGCACTAGCACCAACACGCACAGTTTTGGTGTAGCAACTCTTGCGTCCCAACAACCTCATGCATTCCCCTTATAAAGAGCTCATAACGGATACTATCCAAACTCGTTTGTTTCAACCCGTTAAGTGTCTCATTAGGTTCTTTACGGATCCGGTGAAGATCATCCCCCTTTTCGGGGCGGTCATACATCCCTTGAAAGTTTACGATCAGGAGGTCGTAGAGTTGCTCCCAAGTGTAGATCGATCGGACCAGTAGGTTAAGCAACAAGATCGGGCAGATCCTTCAAGGACCGTGGGCAAGTAGTTTGCCATCACACTGTCATCGCCACCAACAGCTCTGATGGCAGTAGTATAAATCAGGAGAAATTCTAATAGGTTTTTAGTCCCATTGCACTTCTCTATGTTTGCTGGTCAGAATTTGTCCGACCAGTGCACTACTTGGAGTTCTGTCGAGAATGCTCGACAGCCCGTAATCGACCCATGTCACCTTCTTTGAAAATGAGATGGATTATAGTCGGTTGGGGACCGATTCCTTGGATTAACATACTGAGTATCTGGTATCCCAATCCGATCGTGGACATTGGTATAATGCCTTTGGCCGACTGCCTAGTTTAGGTGATGTCAAAGATCACCCGAGCCAAGTGGTAATTCCACTTGACAAGGGGGAGGAGTGGCTTCAAGAAAGAGCCATCTTCTCTCGTGACTCTCTTGGTATCGGATGATTTCCAGTCCGACCATGTTGTCCCCGGCTAAGGGAGAGACGCTGGGATGAAGTCATAGTGTGACTTTACGAGTTCCTTTGCTCCCTGTACATCTCTGTACGTTGCATGGTCTGTTGGAGGATCTCTGTTACTTGCCCTTCAAGTTGAACATAACTCGGAGTCTCTACCAGAGTAGGACCTGGGTTATTCAAAATGTCGCGAACTCGCTGCAGGTTTTGAATTGTTGCCAAAGGTCTTGGGGGTTCCAACTAGTAGAAGGTGTTCGATGGCTCGAATTCCCCTCCGATCTTCTGGTTTGCCCTATCCGATCCATCATCCTCCAACAACAATTTTCTGACGAGCTCCCATTGTAACTAAGTGAGAGCCTTCCAGGGCTTCTGCAAGGAGCCTCCATGATGGAGAGCGGTCAGAGACTAGCATCTCTGGGGGGCTTTGTGGTGGACTCAGCCTGATCCAGTGGATTCTTGACCGTAGGCTGAGTTTGATCATCTTTACCTGGCCTTCGACCGGTGGTAACTTCATTGACACCTTCTCCAAGTGTTGGTTGGCCCCTGGAATACGTAGGAGTCATCGGCGAATACTTGTCACCCATGACTGTATCGATAGTACGTTGACCCTCTGATTGCATCGTTGGGATTTTATCGCCGTTCTTGCCGGTTGGAAGAACTGGGCTTGCAGAGGCATTCAGATATCCCGAACTGGTCGGAACGACCGAACTCTCTGGGGCCGCCATTGCTTGTGATGGTGAATCCTCCTCCATTCGGTCGATCTTGCTAATCTCAGCGAGCGAGTGCCTACAACGGAAGAGGATGATGATGACATTGTGTCATGTTCCATGGCGTAGATGCATGCGTCCATATCGAGGTTGGAGTAGCCCGCCAAGTCGTACCAGTTTTCCTTATCCCATGTTCCTGCCATGATCGCATATGAGACAATGGAGCGGAGTGGAAATGAGGATTGATGAGCAAGCAAATCTTCAAGAAATCAACGTCTTCTACCTCATGGACGGCGCTAGCTGTCGACAATCAAGTCGCCGATCTTACAAAATAAAAAAGAGGAAATTGGCTAAGAGTTATTGGATGAGAATGGGGTTGCTCTTTATTACAATGAACTGGATCTTTACAGGGGGTGCCTTGAACAAGGCGACAGACTAACCCTAGTTACATTGAGTGTATTGCTTGCTACTACCTAAATTGTCTACAGATCGCTGGGTCTTGCTACCTTCATACCCCTTTCGTTGTTCATCATCCATCCTTAAATAACTGGTGAAGAGGTGGCAATTATTCCTTGACAAGACGTCCCTTGGAAGTGACGCGTCTGGTCGGAGGGGCAGTATTAGTTAGTAACATATTAACCGATCAACGGTCATGATATCAGTAGAGACAATAACTATACTGTTGTTATCGTCAATGGCTTAGGGCTAGAAACGTTGTGTGGATTGGAGCAATTAAGACACATGTTTCATTCATCACACGAAAGGAATATACTTGAAACTGGATCCAAGTGCCAGTTCAAAGCTTCTGCGAGCAGCCAACTAGTTGAGCAATGGGTACAAGACCCCCTCCGACCAGGTTCCCTATCGGGTGACCCCTAGAATTCTAACGACCATAGGGGTTGTTAGCTATGAGGTTTACGACCACATAAGCTATGTGATTTTTAATTAATATTTAGGAATTTAATACTATATAATCATCAATCAATACACGTGTTGGTTGATAAGTTACTAGCGTCCCAACCAGTGAAATCCGACCAGAGATACATTTAGAATAACATCATATAACTTAAAGAGCTTCAGCAACAAGTCACATACTTGTTTATCTATAATAATTAATAATTTATCCAAGGAACACGATAATATTTATTCTATAACTTATAAACATAGATGTGGTACAATCACCTCTATGATTGCCTCTAGGGCATATCACCAACAACAAGGTGTTCCATGATGTACGAAGTCTATCCACCACCTTGTTCTTTCGTCCCGTCCACTGTAGTGCTCCACCATCAAGCTCCTCCCTTCGGCCATGGCCGCCACCATCGCCAGCCTCCTTGGTACCTCTTCCGCCCTCATCGTCCCCAGGAATGGGTTCCCCATGCTCGGGAACACGAGGTGCTTGTGCCTTTGACGTAGTTGCTCTGCCAGAGCTATGACCTCATTGCTCACCTCCTGGAGGTGATGGACTACGTCATCCTCAAGTTCTTCGACGCCGAGGCGGCGAAGGGATGAGCATGGGATGTGGATGCTACGGAAGGCCACGGAGTAGAGAAGAAAGGCGATGTCTGTGGCGGCGGGGACAACAACGTGTGGATGAGAAGGAAGATCATGTATCAATGAGGAGGGAGAGACGAGGGGCAAAATGGTATTTACATGCCTCCATCATGGTTAGGCCGCGGAAAATGGTCAAAAATGGCATGGACAGAAATAGTTTCGCAAAGGAGTGGCAAATAAGGAAGCGACAGTTTTGTAGTGACGTTTCAGGTGCCAGAAACTTTGCAATAGCATATAATTTTTTTTCTCCCATAATTGAAAGATGTATAGAGGAGAATAAGAGCTAGAGCAAGTAGCTATGCTTGTTTGGAGCAATAGGAATATGAAAATACAGGAATATAATGCCATCTCCTCACTACCAGAAACTGCTTGTTTCCCGAGTGTCTATATTTTTACCGAGTGTCTATATGGAAACACTCGGGCAGGTCCCGAGTGTTTCATAAGACACTCGGTAAGCGCTATAAGCACTCGGTACAAATAACTCTACCGAGTGTTATACTAAACACTCGAAATAACAATTTTCAGTGTTTTAAAATTAAAACACTGGGGCTAAAAGACCGCCCCGCCCGTTTTTCCCCGCGACGTTTCCCCCTGCTTTTCCCCGCATGCCCCCGCGCCTAACCCTTCCCTTCCCGCGCGCCCCACTCCTCCCCTCCTACTCCCACACCTCCTCCCGAGCGCCGCCCGCCTCCTCCTCCTCTGGCACCGCGTCCTCCGGCACCGCCGTCCGCCTCCACTCCTTCCCCTCCTCCCGCGCGCCTCCTACTCCCACCCTCCTCCCGCGCCTCCTACTCCCACCCTCCTCCCGAGCGCCGCCGCCTCCTCCTCCTCGGCACCACGTCCTCCCGGCCTGGCCCTCCGCTCCCTCCTCCCGGCTTCCTCCTCGCTCGGCTCCCACCTCCCCGGCTCCCTCCTCCCCGGCTCCCTCCTCCGCCCGTCTCCCGCCTCCCCGGCTCCCTCCTCCCTGGCTCCCTCCTCCGCCCGGCTTCCTCCTCCCCGGCGACCTCCTCCGCCCGCCTCCCTCCTCCCCGGCGACCTCCTCCGCCCGCCTCGCCGAGCGCCTCTGATTGAACCTCTTCTTCTCAGGTGATTGTGTTCTTGATGTTTCTTGCTTATGTAGAATCTGTTGATCATTTATATTGTCTTCATGTCAATATGTTTTTGTGTACATGTATAGGGCATGTATCCTATAGTAGCTTCTAGCTAGCTCTGTATTTGTTATTTTTGACATAAATAACAAGTCGAATTAAAATATGCATTATGTTTTGTACACTAGGATGACTGAGGACCGTAGCTGGATGTACACTGGGCGTAGAGAGATGGGTGATTGTAGCGAAGAATGGATGGAAAAAACGACTAATTTTGTGGATCAAGCATTTGCTAGGAGTAATGGACGACGGGGTGTGTTGTGCCCTTGTTCTCGTTGTTCGAACACACGGCCACAAATGGGGGCAACAATGATCGCACACTTGTGCAAGTACGGATTTCGGCCAGGGTATACCGTGTGGGTCTATCACGGCGAGTCACAACGTAGTAGATCATATGTGCTAAGGGAAGAAACGGACGATGGCGGCCACAATGAGACTAGGATAGAAGACATGCTAGATGATGTGCGTGATGCATATGTGCCACCTGTAGAGGAAGAACCGAAGCCTGCAACAAGGGCTTTCTTTGATATGTTGTCCGCAGCGAGTCAACCACTTCATGGGCAAACTCATGTGTCCCAACTAGATGCCGTCACATGACTACTTGCTGTCAAGTCTCAGTTCAGCACAAGCATTGCTTGCTTTGATGCATTCTTAAGCGTGTTTAGCACCCTTCTCCCTAATGGTCACAAACTGCCCGCTAACTTGTATGAGGCCAAGAAATTGATAAGCGCACTAAATATGCCATATGAGAAGATAGATGTTTGTCCAAATCATTGCATGCTATTTAGGAATGAGAATGTGCACAAAGATCACTGTGATAAGTGTGGCGAGTCTAGGTTTGTTGAGGTTGACTCCGGTGATGGTCAGAAGAGGCAGCTTCCTATTGGCAGAAAAATACTTCGCTATCTACCATTTGTGCCACGAATCCAACGGTTGTACATGTCTGAGGTTTCTGCCAAACAAATGATATGGCACAAGTATGGTCGTCGGTACCATGCTGACAAGATGGTCCACCCATCTGATGGTGAAGCATGGAAGCAATTTGATCGAGACTATGTAGAGTTCGCCGCGGAGCCTCGGAATGTTCGAATTGCAATCGCAACTGATGGGTTTAACCCATTTGGTATGGGGGCTGCGCCGTACAGCTGTTGGCCTGTGTTTGTCATTCCCCTTAACCTCCCACCCGGCGTTTGCATGCAGAAGCAAAACATATTCCTTTCCTTGATAATCCCTGGTCCTGAATACCCAGGGAAGAATATGAGTGTATTCATGGAGCCGGTGGTGGATGAATTGTTACATGCTTGGGAACAAGGCATAGTAACATATGATCGGTCAGCGAAACAGAACTTTACCATGCGGGTCGCGTACCACACATCAATGCATGACTTCTCGGCGTACGGGATATTATGTGGGTGGTGTGTACATGGGAAGATGCCATGCCCAATCTGCAGGGAGGTGTTGCGTGGCTGTTGGCTAAAGCATGGTCGCAAGCATTCCTTCTTTGATTGTCATCGTCAATTCCTTCCAATTGACCACGAATTTAGAAGTGACACAAATGGATTTAGGGCTAATATTACTGTCCGCAGTGGACCACCTCGTCGGCTGGCAGGTGTGGAGGTTCGTGCATGGCTAGATGCTTTGAAGCCTCTTGACGATGGAGATGGGTTCGAGAAATATGACAAGGAGCACAATTGGACTCACATTCCAAGCTTGTGGCGGCTACCATACTTCCATAAGCTCATTCTTCCGCATAACATAGATGTAATGCACAATGAGAAGAATGTTGCAGAGGCCATATTTAGCACATTCTTTGACATTCCAGACAAGACGAAGGACAGTGTCAAGGCTCGACTTGACCAAGAGGAGCTTTGCAATAGGCCTTGGCTGAATATGATCCACAAGCCAACTACTGGCAAGTGGGAGAAGCCAAGAGCTAGTTACTGCCTAACTAGGGTTCAGAGAAAGGAGATTTTGAAATGGTTTCAGACCCTAAAGTTTCCTGATGGGTATGCAGCAAATCTAAGGAGAGGAGTGAATTTAGCTACCATGCGCATCAATGGCCTAAAGAGCCATGACTACCACATATTCATGGAACACCTTTTGCCTGTGATGATTCGTGGCTACGTCCCCGAGTGTGTTTGGCAAGTGATGGCGGAGTTGAGCTTCTTTTATCGACAGCTATGTGCGAAAGAGATAGATCCCATGGTGATATCAACTATGGAGCGTGAAGTACCTGTGTTGCTTTGCAAGTTGGAAAAGATCTTTCCACCTGGCTTCTTCAATCCAATGCAACATTTGATTCTTCATCTCCCCTATGAAGCTAGGATGGGGGGACCAGTGCAAAACCGGTGGATGTATCCAATTGAGAGGGAACAAAAGGAACTACGAGGCAAAGCAAAAAATCGATCGCGTGTTGAAGCATCCATAACGGAGGCGTACATACTTGAGGAAATTTCCCATTTCACATCAATATACTTTGCTGACAATGTTCGCACAGTGCACAATCGAACATCACGATACAACATTGGCATCCTCAAAATGATTGCCAACTTAGCCTCTTCGCTGGAAGAGGTGACACTTCAAGCGATGGTACTCCCAAAGTTTTATCGCGGGATGAGTGGTTGATCGCGATGTTGTATGTCTTAACCAACCTCTCGAAGTGGATGATTACATTAGGAATGCAACAATTATCTTTTCCTACAATTGATGCATGCGTGTTTTAATGTACTTGTCCTGTTGCCTATAGGGAATTTGTTAGGAACGAGTGGAAGCAACGTCGAGATCCATCCGAAAAACAAATTGAGACCCTTCTTAGGAAGGGTGCTGGGAATTGCAAACCGAATTTTCCATCCTGGTTCTATCAAAAAGTAACTTCCCTATTAGCTAGTCCCCCTTGCACATAACATTTGCTAAGTAAAGATGAACTAACACATGAAACCCGTTCTATTTATCCTGTAGAGCTTGAAGGACAAGTCTATGAGCAGCGAATTGAGGCAAGTTGCTCAAGGATGCCACACTCGGGTCTTGGTCGTATAGTACCTACGATGTGAATGGGTACCGCTTCCGAACATCGACACATGAGCGTGAACGGCCTAATGCAACAACAATTAATAGTGGATTGGTGACTATAGGGCAGGATGGGAGCAATACAACTGTTGAATACTATGGAGTAATTGAAGAAATAATTGAACTATATTTTCATGGTAGCAAACCTCTCAAAATTATGTTATTCAAATGTCATTGGTTCCATCCGTTTAGGGGAGTCAGACGGGACACATCACTTGGGCTGGTTGAAGTTGCACATCAATCAGTCCTACCAGGCAATGATCCATTTATTGTGGCTCAGCAAGCCACCCAAGTATACTACATCCCGTACCCATGCAAAACTATGCGTAGTCTAGTGGATTGGTGGGTAGTACATAAGGTGCAACCATATGGTAAACTACCTACCCCTAGTGAGCAGGACTACAACATCGAGACCAACAATGGTGTTGACCTATTCTTCCAAGAAGATGGGCTCCTAGGGACTTTTGAAATAATAATTGGCCAAGGGGACGATCACGTAGAAGACATTCTAATCGATGCTGAGGAGGTTGTGAACGAAGAGGATTTGGAAGTACTCAATCGCTTGGACATTGATGGCACTGAAGGGGATGAGGTCGAGTCAACACCTCATGAGAGTGACGATGACTTTTTAGAGGGCCCATCTGCGGAGGATCCCATTGTAGACGACTACTTCTAAGCATGATCTTCTTGTACGTCTTGCATGTATTTGCTGCATATTTTTAATTTTTTGTATGAGCTTACTTGATTATACTTTATTAATTGATTTATTTAATTTTATTTAATTTCATTTTAGGACACCAAAAATGAGTGGCATCAAAGGGGCAGCATACTCTAGTCGAGGTAGACGTCTGACTTCCAAAGTGGCGGCCCCTCCAGGAGGCAGAGGGGCAGTCGCGGCCCATCCAGGAGGCAGCGTGGGGTCTACCTCTACTAGATCAGGCACCTCTACCCCGCAGCCCTCGCGTGCTAATCATGTGGATAATGATCAGCATCCTAGTGAGGAAGAGGGTGAGGAGGATGAGTACCCTGAGGCGGAAGACAGTACAACGCAAGATTTTTGGTTGCGAGGACCTGCGAACTTGCCACCACAACCAACCCGAGAGGAGGACAAGACTGTCATCGTTCCTGTTGGCGACACGTAAGAAATTGTTATCACTTTCACTAATTTAGCCCACTTGCTTGCAGACCTTAAAAAAACTAATGTGCAGGCAATGGCGAGAAGAAGGAGGGGCTGAGAAATGTAGACTTCCAAACGGCATAATTGGCGTGCTGATTCGATGGCACTTCCCTGGCTTGGTCATCTACAGAGGAAGGCGGGAGCCTGCATGGACATGGCACCACTACAAGGCCGCTGAAGATACCGCTGCAGAAGGAGAAATACAGTTTGACAATTGTTTGCAGCGGGTGGAGGAAAGTTTTTGGGTAAGTGACAAGGATCCTAGGTTCTTTTGTTTACTTATTGCATGCATGGTGGACAAACTTCATGAGCCAATGCAGTTGCATATATACATAGATGCATCTTTTATTCATTCGAACTCCATCATTTGTATATGGTCATTTATGTCTTCGAGCTTAAATTGACATATGGATGTCAGACCAACTGCATGAAACCAGATACTTGTTTACGACCAGTATGTTAATTTGTAGCATTATGATGTGTCATGTGTTATCTTGTTATCTGCTAATCTTACACATTATCGTGTTATTATCTAGTGGTGGTTTAGATGGGCTGATGGACAGGAAGCTAATTCTAGGAGAGTGGTGCGTAATGTTGTTAAAAAGCTGATCCCACAGATGATCTATGAAGCACGCATCCAAGCGGTGATCTATTACCACACACAAGTCCTTGGAAAGGAAATTCATAGGCCGAGGCTTGCCAAACGCATATCACTTTGGAGGACTACATGCAGGTAATCATAATTCGTTCTAGTATAAATGTAAGTCAGAAGAGTGGGTGTTGGGTCCCAAAATCTACTATACTATATGTTGTTAGTTATCCATGCATTGTTTTGGTTCATTCATGACATTGCTTCCTGTGGGTTCTAGTTTACAATCAATTCTAGTTTATTCATATTTAACACTTTGTTAAATTAGGCAATACCTTGGTGGTCCCGTAGTGTGAAGATGCATGGCGTGATTGCCCAAAAGAGGTGGTGTAACGAACAATGGTTAGAGGCCTCTCGTGCTGCTAGGGAGCGGAGATTGTTGATGGGCGGGGCAGCACATCGCCAAGGCAGCTCCTCCATGTCTCGTTACAAGAAGCACTTGGTAGGTCAACATGTTCATATTGATTGAATGTTGCACATACATATTTATATACCTCGTGATTTTTTTTTGTGCAGGAAAAGAAGAAGCAGAGGCCTGTCTCCGATGTAGAGGCATATGTAGAAGCTAGGAGGGTGATCGGGAGGAACCCTATGCGACCAAATAAGCAACACGTAACTTGGTACCATTTCTACACTATGATTTTGTCCCTGATGATATTCGCTCACTTATGATTTTGTCCAACAGGAAGCATATACTGAGGCTGCTAAGGAGATTCATGGTCAGGACTTTGACGTAATGAATTCACCACTGGATGCGACTGCTGTGTACAGGGCTGGAAAGGGGAAGAAATATGGCCATTTCTTGATCGGTACCGGCTACATTAGCACACCGACAACCCTCTCGGAGGTTCGAACAACAAGTACGGGATCAACGGATGATGTACACCCTCAAAGACGAGTGCGACCATCAGCTGACAGGGTTTCTCAGCTCGAGGCCAGGCTACAAGATGAAATCGAGGCTAGGCAGCGATTGGAGCAAATGATCCAGGTTTGGACTTCGAACCCCATATGCGATGCAAATTGCAATTCATTTATTTCCACAAGCTTACCTTGATATTTTTTGTTTTCAATTCATATAAGATGTTAGTACCAGCACTATCCCTTTTTTAGTTACCATTAGCTAACATTACTAGTAGATTCTCACCCCATATGACTGAAACAAACAAATATACAGGCACTTCAAACTCGACTTGATGCCACTACACCAGGGGCACCACTGCCTACATTATCTAATCCTGTTAGTAACTGGACACTTATTATTATATTGTTAGTCTCTTACGAGTGCTTGAGAGCTCACTTGATGCCACTACACCAGGTTGTTTTGAGAGTGCTTGTTAATATAGTTGTAGGCTGCTTGTCCTTGATCCCATGTGGTACTCTTCACTTTATTCCATGTACTGATTACTGTCATACTTAATCTACAGAGGAAATGACAATGTTGTGTAGGTGTGGTATGTGCTGTATCAATTTAAATATGCATTGATTTCAACACACAAATGAAATCTCTAGCTAGTACTACAACCGTAACCTTCAAACATAACACAGAGGAAAGCTCTAGTTCTATAACCTTAATCTTCAACTTAATTTGATTAAAGTACCATTGGATTGCACCTTAAGTCAAGTGAAAGTTCATCATATTTGGTATGTTATATTTCACTCTTTCTTTCTAATTTACAAGTATTGCATTGTATATTCTATATTTATTTCTTTATGGATATATATTCTTGCATACAAATGATGGAGTAGTTTAGACATTGATGGACTAGGATACAAATACTGCAGCAGGACCACGGCACTACTCTACCAAATATTCACGACTCAACTTGAGTTTGCATAAAACTCAGATAATATAAGGTTATCATAAAACTTGAGTTTGCATACAAAACATTGCTGCTAATGTTTTTAGTGTTTCTGTTCAAATCCAAATTTCAACATACTGGCGGGATCAATGGCGATCCAAATGCTTCCGAGTCTTGATCTTTGGAGATGGTACACATGTTAGCTGCCCAAACCAAGATCATGTGGATGAGTCCAACGTCGAGAGGCCACCACCAGGTGCTTGCTATTTTCATGATCTTGTCGTGCAAATATGAACATACTTCACTCCATTCTTGTGTTGATGTAGCATATATGCATGTGTACTCAAAAAATATATAATGTAAACTGAATTGCAGTAGTTTGCTTCCCCTGCATTTACGAATTTTATTAGTTTCATCTTGTCTATGTTGAGTACTAACTGAGTTGTTCTCTTCATGACAATGCAGTGGTCTGAGTTCATGGCTTAGGGTGGGAGAAGCTCAGACGAGAAGGCCATCTCTTCACTACAATCGCAATATTCCTGTTGATGCAGAGATCAGCCTAAACTGATCCTTACTGTTTGAACTATTATATGTATCTTTTCAATTTGAACTTGAATGTTGTGAGCTTGAGAATTATGTCAATATTGTTTAATATATATATGACAATATTGTTGAATCTGATTGTGAATGTATTGCTGAATCTGGATGTGGAATGTATTTTTGAATTTGATTGAAATCTAATTGCAAATTGTGCATACGAATAAATTGGGTACAACCTGTTTCTCCCATAATCCCGAGTGTTTTATTTCGCCATACACTCGGGGAAAAGCGACCTGGGAAAATATTATTTGATCTTATTCCCGAGTGTCAACACTCGGGGAATAATAATCTCTTTCCCGAGTGTTTTCTTTTACATACACTCGGGGAAAAACGTCTTGGCAAAATACTGGCAAAATATTATTTGCTCTTATTCCCGAGTGTCAACACTCGGGGAATTATCAGTGGCTTTCCCGAGTGTTGACACTCGGGACACTATTCCGTTACGGTGGCTACGGTGCTCGGACAGTTTTTTCTCCCGAGTGTCATATTTTTCCCGAGTGTAAATGGGGACACTCGGCAAAATTTAGTTTCCCGAGTGTAACACTCGGGAAAAACTGATTTACCCGACTAAACTATCTCGGGTGTTATTTCCCGACGGTTGACCTTCGGGAAAGTATATCCTGAGTGTTTTAGTGGAGTTCCCGAGTGTATCGAGCACTCGGGACAAAACCTGTTTCTGGTAGTGCCTCTGGTATCATGCATGAAAACTTCAAATATCCATGGGATGTTACGTAGAAAAAAAATTAAGACAAAGAGAGAAGAAAACATGAGGTAAGCTTAAGACGACCTGTTGTAATTTTTCATCCAAAGTTATAATGGAATTCTAGGAGAATATCAAATCAAGGAACCCTTAAGAGCCATTTCTTTGTTCCAAACACCTTTATGGGGAATTTTCCTATTGGTCCAAAAAGGTTTTTATCTTCTTTTCTATATGGGATTCCTCATCCTTTTTTTTCCCCTTTGAATAGTGAAAGGAATGAATATATATTTTAATTGATTTTTTTTACGATTACAAGGAAGATACAAACACACACACATGACACGCACAAAGATAGAGAAACAAGATAAATCCATGATCTCACAAAATTTATACTGAAACTCACTCGCGTGCGCATAAAGATAGACACCGTGATTTGAAACTTGGCAGGTGGAGTTGTGGGTAGGTGGTTCCTATATTTCAATGGATTACGTTTATGTATGTTGGCAGTTAGCTATCTATCAATATGATGGCTTTGTAAGTTGTACAACACACATCCAGGCACACGCGTAGTACACTAAGCCTTTACAGTTAAGCTACGAAGTTATCAGTATCCGCGCGCTTTGATGAATTAATTGTTGGTATATACGTCATGTTAATTTCTTGTGTTAATTCGGCGTGTGATCCAGGATGATATTGCATGCATATCCGTGCAAGTTCCATTAACCTTTTCGTTAGAAATGAACATAACTTTTTAGGTGATGTAGTGTGGGCATGCATGTACGCATATCTCAGTCCCTACCGCAATACAAGCTAGTTATATAAGTTTTGTGTCCAATGCACCGAAACTAGCTAGTAGAGGCGTATAGTAAAGCCAGAGTGATAACGGTTGCTATATATCATCCGATTCATGCACGTGTTTCTTGTGTGCGTGAATTGTTGTGTACTTGGGAGGCTGGAACTGGGCCGTGAATAAACCTGACAGATAGATAGTGCCACGTCAAGCATCTAGCTGGAGGTAATTAAACGTACCAAAGGTGTATGTAGACTGTAGAGTGGCGAACAGCTACTGCATTGCGTCAGCAACATTATCTCCTCTTGTTGTACTTCATCTGCTGCTAGCATTATCATGTGAAGTATCGATCGGGGTTAGCTTACTTAATTGTTTGTGCTGCTAGCTCTATAAATACATAACTACACCTATGATAAGAGTTCATCGGTTCACAGACCAACCAATTCTCGAGGTGAGTGCAGGCCTGATCCCGTGTTTAACTACTTTTTTTATATAGGGAATTCTGGTTAGCAAATTTACTAATTAGCAATATCAATCTGCATTCTGCATTCTGCATTCTGCAGAGCAGCAAGCAGCTCACTTGGTGGTGTTTAAGATGAGCTCCGTCGAGGCGCGTGCAGGCAAGAAACCGGAGGGAACTGCCGGCGGTGCCACTGCCACCGATGAGAGGAAGACATCGTGGCCGGAGGTTGTCGGCATGTCCTTCGAGGAGGCGAAGAAGGTGATCCTCAAGGACAAGCCCGACGCCAACGTCGTCGCCGTGCCGGTGGGGCTCACCGGTGACTAGGGACTACAGGACCGACCGCGTCCGCATCTTCGTCGGCACCGTCGCGCGTACTCCGACGGTCGGCTAGCTGCTTCAATCGCTTGCTTTCTTGGCTAGACCATGACCAAGAGGGCTAGTCAAGACAAGACAATATTATACATATATATATAGTAATAAGCTACTGCTCCTATATATGCTTAGTAGTGGCCTGAATAATTAACAAGCTAGATGCATTATGCGTACTGCATCTGCATGTATGTATGCTTCAGCTGTGTAAGCGTGCTTCGCATCAATAAGACATATGACGGCTACGGTGCCGTTTGTTACTCAGAATTGTGATGTTCTTTTCTCTCTCTTTTAATTACAAGCAAGCGCGTCTCTTGGCACACACATATAATTGCGGGATCAACGATAAATCAGTAACGTCACAGAGCGTGGAGACATGTTTTCCAACTGATCAATGGCCAGCTCCTGTATAGGTACCTGTGATGGATGATTTTATGTATAAGGGCTAGTACAAGTTCAGTCAAAATTCTGTAAAACCTAGCTAAAAGGTCTCTAGTAAAAAAAAATTGGAGTGTGCTATGGTTTTATGTATAAGGGCCAAACAGTACATGATAGCCAACATATTAATTCGTGTAGTTTTATGCAGCCACCACATAATTAAATCAATAAATCCGGTCAAATCTATCTACCCATTAGATTAGATTATTAAATTGATACAAAAAGAAGCCACCACATTGACTCTCATTTCGATCGATGGCCTTGTTCCATTCGATCGCCTCGCTGAATTCATTGCAATGTCCTCCGTAGACCGTCGATTCCTCAATCATGCTTTAAAAGCCTGGATGATAGAAGAATTTACGACATCGGGAATGGAGTTACGGACCTGGCTGAACCTCTTAATGTATTGTTGAAGGGTCTCATTAGGTTCTTTCTGGATCCGATGAAGATCACTCCCCTTTTCAGGGCATTCATACATCCCCTGAAATTTTGCGATCAGGAGGTCTCAGAGTTGCTCCCAAGTGTAGATCGATCCGACCGGTATGTTAAGCAACCAAAACCGGGCAGATCCTTCAAGGACCGTGGGAAAGTAGTTTGCCATCACGTTGTCATCTCCACCAGCAGATCTGATGGCGGTAGTATAAATATGGAGAAATTCTAAGGGGTTTTGATTCCCATTGCACTTCTCCATGTTTGCTAGTCAGAATTTGTCCAGCTAGCGTACTACTTGGAGTTCTGCCAAGAATGCTCGACAGCACGTAATCGAGTCATGGCGCCTTCCTTGAAAAGGAACCGGATTAAGTCGATTGGGGACCGATTCCTTAGATTAACATACTGAGTATCTGGTATCCCAATCTGGTCGTGGATGTTGGTATAATGCCTTTGTCCGACCCCCTGGTTTAGGTGATGTCGAAGATCACCCGAGCCAAGTGGTAATTCCTCTTGACGATGGGGAGGAGTGGTTTTAAGAACGAGTCGTCTTTCCTCGTGACTCCATTGTCGGAATCTTCAAGAAGGTCTTGGTATCGGATGGTTTCCAGTCCGATCATGTTGTCCTGTGCTAAGGGAGGAACGTTGGGACGAAGTCATAGTGTGACTTTGCGAGTTCCTTTGCTCCATGTACATCTCTGTATGTCGTATGGTCTGTTGGAGGATTTCTGATACTTACCCTGCAAGTTGAACATAACTCGGAGTCTCTGCCAAAGCAGGGCCTGGGTAATTCAAAATGTCGCAAACTCGTTGCAGGTTTTGAATTATTACCGAAGGCCTTGGGGGTTCCCGCTAGCAGAAGGTGTTCGATGGAGTGGCAAATAAGGAAGCGACATTTTTGTAGTGGCATTTCAGGGTGCCAGATACTTTGCAATAGCATATAATTTTTTTTCCATTATTGAAAGATGTATAGAGGAGAATAAGAGCTAGAGAAAGTAGCTATGCTTGTTTGGAACAATAGGAATATGAAAAACACGGGAATATAATGCCATCTCCTCTGGTATCATGTATGAAAACTTCAAATGTCCATTGGATGTTACGTAGAAATTTTTTTCAAGACATAGAGAGAAGAAAACATTAGGTAAGCTTAAGACGACCTGTTGTAATTTTTCATCCAAAGTTATAATGGAATTCTAGGAGAATATCAAATTAAGGAACCCTTAAGAGCCATTTCTTTGCTCCAAACACCTTTATGGCTTTGCAAGTTGTAACACACACCCAGGCACACGCGTAGTACACTAGCCTTTACAAGTTCAGTCAAAATTCTCCAAAACCTAGTTAATTCAACAGTACATGAAAGCCAACATGTTAATTCGTGTAGTTTTGTGCAGCCACGACATTATTAAATCAATAAATCCGGTCGAATCTATCTATATATTCGATTATATTATTAAATTGATAGAAAAAGAAGCCAGCACATTGTAACATCCCAACTTTTGGTATCTGAAAATCTTTTAATTAGTTGCTAGTTGAGAATCTCACCATTTGCATTTCTTTTGAATTTAAATTTAAAAGCTTAATATAGACTTTCATCACAAAATAGTGTATTGGGGTTAATCCCAACATCAACAATTGTCAAACTTATTTTATTTAGATTTTATGTGATTGGATATATTTTCTAGAATTTTTAGAATTTTTCTAAGATCATTTGCTATTTTCTATTTTGCTATTTGTATTTTATGAATTTTCTAAAAAGAAAAATCAAGTTTAATTCTTCGGAACATGGTCCAGCGCATGTACCTACTACTTACACACATCATAGAGAAACGATACATATTGTCAGTTCATCACTAAAAAATATTCAGGGTTCATAATTTCTTGTCCCTTACATGCTACTGGTTTGCAACGGATCATCAATTCAACAGCTGTGCACATGAAAGATAGTGTGAATTGTACTATTACACATACACACCAAAATATACTTGCCCAAATGTTCCTAAAGTAGAGAGAGAGCTACAGAAGACAGCAAACTGCGATTTTATTTTTATGTACACAACTACAGATACTTTCTTCCAGACTCTCTTGTGCTACAGATCGAATGCAGTATACAGTGACCACAGGTGAAAAGAGTACTAGTTGGTTTGGGCTGGTGGTTGCATGGAGATAGAATAGAAGCTTCTGGAGCGAGTGGACCAATGTTTGGAAGGTGAAAATGTTTGTGGACTTGTCAGGGAAGAAGAGGAAGAAAAGAAGATGTGGCTGGCTGCATTTCCCACTGGCGCCCCCGGAAGGCCAACAACCTTCAGCGTTGCCGGAATTGACCTCTATCTCTATCTCTATCTATATGGCTGGCTGCTTCAGCTATCTTCCTGTGTTTTACATTAGCTTTTCTTCCTCCCTTTTTACTACTTAAGCTCGGTTTGGCATTGCGATGACTTTTCAAAAGCCCCTCTCTTCTTTTTTTTTTTTTTTTTTGATTTAGCAGTTAGTTGGAAGCATCTTTTTTAGCCATACCAGCAAAAACCTACCGATATTAGTAAAGATTATTAATAACCGATTAAATCCCACCCTATAAACTCTCCAGACCCCTCGTTTTTGTTCTCGTGAAAAATGCTGAAACATGTGCTTGCTGCTTGACAAGTAACAGTCTCATGGCAATTTGATTGCATTGGTCATTTGGCCGTCTTGAAATGGCATGTGGTCGTGGGTTCCAGTGGTGACATTTTGTTTCAGGGGAATTGCTGTCGTTTTCATCACATTTTCTTCCAGATGATACTACTACTGTTTCCCATGCGATTTCCATACCTCTTTTGATTCAAGTCACTGCTACTATCAATAAGGTCACTTTAGTACTTGATGTTGTGCATGCTTAGGCTTCTCATGGGGAGGTAAATTATGCATATGTCTGTCCTTGTTTTGACATGCTACACTCGTGAACATTGCATTGCTCCTTGCAGACATGCTTTATGACTTGGGTTTCAGTGCTCACACTCACAGATTCCGCAAAAACAAAAACAGAAGAAGAAGAAGTTACTGAACAGAACATAACCAAACAAGTTACCCAGCACGTAGTACGTACGTACCCTTGGTTCGAACAGAAGAATCTCAAGAGAAACTTGAAAGGTTTATTATTATTTCATCCATCGTTTCAGCCAAAAGAAAACACAAACGTACAGCTTGGTTGTGCCTTTCTTTTTGTTCATTGGAAGCACACAAAAACCAGGTAGGGGAAATTAAGGCTAGAATTGAGAGGAACTTAATTCCAAGGATCAACCAAATCTTCATCTTGGTCATAGGGTTTGGAAGATTCAGTGGTCCTTGGTTGGGTAGGATGCCATCTTGTTGATGCCGCAGAGGCCCTCGCCCTCGCCGGTGCCCCTCTTCATGCGGATGTAGCCCTTCTCGCCCCAGTGCGGGCCCCACGAGTTCTTGACGATGATGTAATCCTGGCCCTTGCTCGTCCCGTATCCGACGGCCACCACGCCGTGATCCAGCTCCGCGCCGCACGGGCCATCAAACACTCCCTACGTATGGACATGGTTACGATGAAGATGCATTTTCAGTTGAAGATTCGATGACAAGCGAAGAAGAAGAAGATAGCATTTGGTTTGATGCTGACCCCGCTGTAGAACTGGAAGTGCCTGCCTGACGCCTCAATGGCAACGCTCACCGGCTGGTGCGCCAGGGCCTTGAGCAGCCCCTGCTCGTCGTTCTCCGGCACGTCCTCGTAACCGCTGATCGTCACAGCCTCCTCGCTAGACTGCAAAACCATGATTGCTATATATTTTGAAACAAGATTGCTATTTTTTCAGTCCAAAATGCGCATCAGCTTATGAAGTTGAGATGCAGTCTTCTGATCAATGCACAGTGCATTTCAGAATTCAGAGTCGACTGGAAGTTGTTGCGGTTAATTGCTTACGCTCTTCTGGTCACAGGTGCCTTCCTCCATGAGGTATGGGTATGCCTCCTCGGTGTGCAGGCCGCCGCTGGAGGCGATGTAGGAGAAGGCGTAGTCCATCATGCCGCCGTTGCAGCCGTTGTTGCCGTCGGTGCTGCAGTCGATCAGCTCCTGCTCCGACAGGGACGTCAGGTTCCCGCTCACGATCTGGTTTATGCCCTCCACTGCAGCCACCGTCGAGAACGCCCAGCAGCTACCTGCAAATTAACACACCATTAATATTTGCATCAAACTAAACTCCATCAAAACAAGTAAAATCAACGGCACAACAATTACAATGAATTGAATCTTATCTTAGCTTAGCTTACCACACTGGCCCTGGTTCTTGATGTCGGTGACTGCACCATTCTTCCTCCAATCCACAGACTTGGGCAGGTCGTTGACATCCTCGTACCTGAAGCTGGAGGAGAAGGCCTCTCTGCTCCTCTTCCTCGGCAGGTCGTTCCTGAGGCCGAGGTACGTCGCCTCGAACTCCTCGTGCGTCAGGTCGGCGAACTCGTTCAGGCCGAGCCAGTAGCTGGTCACCTTCTTGTTGATCTCGTCGATGTGCTTCAGGTTGTCCTTGAACACCTCGAACCTCTTGAGCTTCTCCTCGAAGCTCGCGTACGCCTTCCGGTACTTGGCGAGCCACTTCTCGAAGAGCTCAATGATCCTGTCATGGGAGGACAGGTCTTCCTCGGAGTAGCCGACAATGGAGAAGTCGCTGTTGCGAGCTACGCATGCGCCGACGCAGAGGAGGAGGAGAGCAAGGGAGAGCTTCAGGCGAGCAGAGGCCATGATCAGTGCTCACTGCCCAGTGGGCCAGCAGGGAGGAGAAGAGATGAACACTGACTGTTGTCTGCAAGATGGAGGAGAGGATGCATGTATATATAGTCATTTTGTTTGGGCAATTGCTTCAAAGCAAAGGCAATGGAATACATGCAGTGCCATTGAGTGGTTTCTGAATCATGCCAAAGCTTTAAGCTTTGGTCTGTGAGACTTTGCTTTCAAGCATGCTGGGTGCAGATCGAGAGAGCGTTTGTTTGTTTAGCTGCAAAGTTCAGAGAAAATCTGAGTGCATATGAACTTCACGGAAAGCAATCATGCATGCAACTCAAATCTGAACTGAAGAAAATTGTACAAGGAACCAAACTGCTACCCTGATGGGTAAACTATCTGTGTCAATTGGTAAACTATCTGTGTCAATTGTCACGAGGCCTTTCCATGCTAATGCATCTTGTCTGCTGAACAGAGTAACAATAGTTTCTATATTTGTTCACCAGATTATTTCAGTACAATACTTATGCCTTCTCTTTCAAAAGAAAATGCCATCTCTTGGACCACAGTTGCTACTTGGAGTAAAACATGGGCATGAGATTCATCATATTGTGTCATGTGCATAGACCATTCTGTGACATACTCATTTCTCTTGCAGACCATACAAAAGTCATAACAAACTAGTTGCAGGCAAATAGCCAAGATATTCTTTCTTTTGGCTGCTTTTAGATCTACAAGAACATATTTCTTTGGTGTCTAATGGAGTACATACATTCCAACAAGCACAACTGAACCAACAAATAGCAACTTATATTAGGGAAATCTCTCCATGTGAAGTGTAGGCTTGGTCCATATAGCAATCTCAGATGATCTTGTTGTCAAGAGGCTGGGGATCTTACCGACTGGAGACACATGCCTTGCTGAATGAGGTGGCCTTTGGCCAAGTTCCACCTTTCAACTCCGTGTTCTTGAATTCCAACACAATTCATGCTCTTGAATCTTAACACTGTGTTGATAACTGATATGTATATAAAATATTTATTCTAGTGAAGCTTCTTTTCGGTTCCTCTATTTAGAGATCTCATAATAAGTTCACAGAACATAAGAAGACGAGGAATACATAAAAAGTTTTAACCAGGTATTTTAGAACTGCAGTCGCGATGTATCAACACCACCAAATGAATTATCAAGTAAAAGGCTCACACAGAAGGCATGATAAATCACAATATTTTCCGATGCTAAAAAATTATCATACCAGAATATCACGAGTGAGACATGATGTTCAGTCTGTAATCATTCCACAGAACTATAAACCGAATACAAATGTAGGTATCTTTGGAAGGAGTTTGAAACTCGAATCACGGTATAGGACGATCCTTCATGCTGGCTTCTCGTAGCTGTTCTGGTCTCTGAACTCCGATATCTTACTTCTGATCATTTCTGCCACATGAGGCTGGACAAACATGTGTGTAGGGTCAAGCATGTGCACGATGAACCTCTCTGATGCGGGCATTGAAGCATTCAGATTAACAATGAACTGTGCCATCGGCACATCACTGAAAAAAGATTAACTGTGTGAAACTACAAAGAGATAATAAAAGAAATAAAATGATGGATCCAGTTGTACAAGGATTTAGAAGCCTACCAGGAGATGAACAACCCCTTGATTGCATTAACCATCTTTTCTGTGCTCAGGGCAACAGATATTACCTGCTTGGCAAACAACACAACCATGTTAGTTGGATTAGCAACATAACTGGGAACCTTCAACAACCATGAGACATATATGAAGTAGAGCATGGTGTTCTAAAATCATAATGTGTTGATCCTTGAAGCAGCAACAAAAAAATGCACGAATGAAGAGCCAAATGCCCAAAACTTTACCCTTATACCATGATTGGATTATGTGGTGGCATGATGATAAGGAATCAAAACTAACCCAACTAAGCCAACTGCTGCCATGCTGGTAAAACAAGGATGTGTACATCTAAAGACAACAAATTTCGAAAATACTGAAACCATACGTGATTATGTAACTATTAAAAAATTATACATAACACCAGTGTGATCAGTGATATGATATGTGATTTTGAGCAACTGTGGCTCAGATGAAAGACATAACAGACAGTTAAGCATTGGATAGTTTCTTCGCTTTATTTTCTCTTCATCACTCCATCGATTAAAGAACAACAAAATAATCACAAACAGTTTACCAGGTACTTTTAAAAATTACAATTTTTAGTCTGGGAAGCAATTTCAGGGTGAAAGGGAAAAATCAAAACAAGCTGAATAACATGTTGAGATAAGCAGGGTTGCGTTGGCCGTTGGGTAGTGTAATTCACAACATTATAGCATATAAAACATCAACCCCAGTTCTTGCAATCGCATCGCATGCATTACTACTTCAGCAAGCACAAGTCAGTATGAATCATCCCAATAGTTCTAGCAGTGGCGGAGCCAGGATTTCACAAGGCCTCGGCCCCAAAACTAACAAACCGGATAAAATGTAATATAATCACAAATTCAAAGCATCATCACAAACATTCTCTAATACCTCTAGGATCGCCGGTGCCACTGCCGCCGGTGCCTGGCGCTGCGCTTTGGCCTGGTGAGGAGAGGAGGGAGCGGTGTGGGAGCTGGGCGGGGGGCCGGGGCGGCCTTGCCGGGCTGCCGGCGCTGCGCTGAGCCCTGAGGAGGCGGGGGCGGCGCCGGCGTACGGACTCCGTCCTCTGGCCTCCGGATGAGGAGAGGAGGCGGTGGGCGCAGATCTCGCCTCTGGCCGAGCCGGCCGGGCGCGGCGGCGGCGCTAGAAGGGAAGGGGAGTTGCGGCCTGCAGGCGAGCGGGGGCGGGCCGAAGGCGCGAGCGGCCAGAGCCGCAGCGGCACAGCCCACAGGGGAGCGGCGACGCCGGCAAGGGAGCTGGAATCGGGCGGAGGGCGGCACGGAGCCGGGCGGGCGAGCAGCCGCGCAGATCTGGTCGGGCGAGGGAGCTAGAAGCCTGGAACCGATCTGGGCGGGGGGAGCCGGGGAGAAATGGGGGAGGGGGCGGGGAGAGATGGGAGCCGAGGAGCCGGGGAGATGGGGGCGGGGCGGGGCGGGGACGGGGGGGGCCGGGGAAGATGGGGGCGGGGGCTGGGGTCGTGGGGGCCGGTGCCTGGGGGAGCCGGGGGAAGATGGGGGCGTGGGCCGGGGAGCCGGGGAGAAATAGCGGGGCGGCTGGGCCTGTCTGCTGGGCCGGCTGGGTAAGTCTAGGGTTTTCTTACTGTGCTATTTGTTTTTTTTTTGCTATATTTGCTAAAAATTTCTATTTGCATTTTCTCTGAGCCTCGGACCGTTGCCCAACCGGCCCGAGGTCTATCTCTGCCCCTGAGTTCCGTTACTCTGTTTATCTTATCATCTCTATGTGTTCACAGAGGTGCTTGCAAATGAGCAGGGATAGTTGAATCGAATTCTTGGATGACCTGCCAACTCTCATCACTAGCCCATGGATTTGGCGCACCCACTCTGGTGTATCCAACTCTAATTTTGCGGAAACAAAAAGAAAGTTGTAATTGCACTATAAGATTTTTTTTTGCAAGTTTAACATCATCATGATCGCTGAAAACACATACAAGTGCTCGCAAAAAACACAGCTACAAGAATCCTTTTAGGCTACATCACACCACCATAGATTCGAATCCAAAACGGAGCTCATGGCCTGCACTTGCCGCTACATACCGGAGAAGTAGATCAAACAGAACACCAGAGAAGTAAACTAGAGATTGGACTTGGAGTCGTTCTCACCGCCGCTCGTAGAACTCCAGCTGCCTTGCCGCTTCGCTCGTCCCCACCTCCCACCCGGCTCGCTCGCACTAGGGTTTCCTCTTGATTTTCCTGATGCGAGTGGGAGACTGGGAGCAGTCGCTGGTCTCTCTTGCTTGGTGTCTGTCGACGCGAGCTGGTTGGGCCTCGGCCCTAAGCGGCAGAGCACGGCCTAGTTGCGGCCCAGCTCCCTCTCTTCCTCAGCTCACCCTGAGCATAGATGTCTTCTCCTGTGCATTATATATACATATAGGAAGTACGGAGTATTACAAAGAAATATGGCCGGCGAGCGCCTTGAGGGCGAGGTCGAAGGCCTTCTGGTGTTCGCTCGCGGACTCCTGGAGCTCGCTGGCCTTTAGGAAGGCGAGCCTGCCGGGTTTGGCGGTCGACACCGCATCCGGAGGAGGGAGCGTGCTTAGGTTTCTGGTGGAGAAGGTGAGGTGGCAAGGGCGGGGAGGCAGCGGGTGGAGGAGCGGGAGGGGGGCTCAGTGGCGGAGGAGTGGCTTGGAGAGGAAGGCGAGGAGGTGTGAGAGGAGGAAGCAGCGGAGGGAACGAAGGGCGCGCGACGACACGCGGAAGACCAGGCTACCAAAGAAACCAGAGAGGATCAGCTTGGGCCGAAGCAATAAATGTTCAACAACAGGGGAAGCAAACGAGCACACAAAAGCAAAAAAAAAATGTGGGACTGGGAACAAGCGACACGCGGGATCCGACGGGAAAAATTTTTGGGCGACGTGGCTCCTCTGCCCTCGCCTCAAAACTCCCACCCTTTAGCCTTTAGGATCCTTCATGCATGCGAATGAAAAACTGCCTCTCCTATTCGATATCAAATAGTCCTGTGTCTTACGTATCAAAAACACATGCCTTTCGATTTAGATATGTGAAGATGCAATATGGTAAATTACATACATAAATCACAAGGTAGCTAGAGAACAAGACATGTACAATGTGTCTTTATCTATAAGCCGTACATGTGCATATCATTGCGTAATTAAACTGGAGTATACTAGAGTAGAAATATTAATCGCAATGTAAGAAGTTAATTAAGGTGTCTCGTTGAGTCATACTAGCTAGTACATTTGAGCTGAACCAGGTTGGCCACATGGGCAAATAAAATGCTAGTGGTTGTTGGAATCCACCACAAGACCCCTGTCCGCTGATCCCGGGCACAAAATTAACACATGCAGTATAAACTAAACTAACTCCTCCACTAGCGTGTCTTGGATCGCATGCAGTATAAACTAGATTTAACACATGCAGTATAAACCAAAGTAAGTATAAACTAAACTAAACTAATTGATCCCGGGCACAAAATTAACACATGCAATTAGCATCAAATTAAACTTGTAGGAATCGCATATCTTGGATCGCAAGATATCCTAGTATATGGATGGAGTAGTGCATGTCTGTGATGCTTAGTTTCTAATGTTTCTTCTTCTGATATCCTAATGTTGATCCCATCCTGTCACAAGATCAGTTTCGCTATATAAATACTTACTTTCTAGGGAAATTAAGGCAGTAACAAGTAATTTATTCAAGTAATTTAAATGGCATTTACAGAGTCCGGTCCAAATTAAACCGTGCGAAATAGGCATGCAACTAGAGGTTTGACCGAACTACTAGCTATAAAGTCTGAAACATGAGCTAGAGAGGAAAAGGGTTCAGAGGAATACTACAGGATCCCACTGGAGTGTCAGGGAATGAATAAGGTGTTGTTCTGAAAGATTGTAGGAAAATGGTAACAATTTTTTACGAGGCAACAGAAATGCAACAAACGAACTATATGCCCAAAACAAAAAATGTTCTCACCTCGCCATATTCTGTTGAAAAGATCGCTATCTTTGATAAGAAATCCTTCTTTCCAGACCACCCTTGAGAAAACATTGTCTGATTGGAATTTTAGTCCCCATTCTATTCTGATTTGTTCCGTGCAGTTAATATTGTGTTTTATGGGTGTAGCTTTAGCTATAGTTTACGCATGCCTGCCACCATGGATAGAAATAATCCTGGTTGGTTTTTTCCGGTTTAACAAATTCAAATTTTAGATTTTGAATTTCGGTCGGTTCTTAAGCAAATTCAAATTTCAGTTTTCAAACTTCGACAGGTTTCTTTTTCCCGAGATTTTAACAGAGAAATGGCGACGGACGACATTTTATCCTGTACCGGGATCTTGATCCTTGCCTGCCACAATATTCTTGAACAAAACACATAGGTTTGGTTAGATTTTGATTTGCACATTTAATGCCAATTAAAGTCATCCCCTGGAATTAATCACTAGGATGAAGAAGAGAAAATGAAAACCTTCCAGCCCTAAAAGGAATACAATCCTTTATGTTATCTTTAATGGTTGTATATTAAAGGGTATTGCACAAATACTTTGAAGACAAATCAGAATATAATCTTTTTCAGCAAAGTCTTGGTTGGCACCAGCTATCCAACAGATGCAAGCTGCTATAGCAAGGGAACAAAATGGATGAACTTTGTTTATCCCTCATTTTCCTCCATTGTTTTCCCATGATATATGGAATCTTACAGCCTTTTAGCATCTCACCAACAGTACACCCATATGATATGATATGTGATGGGCATGAGGGCATACATTAGCTATAATAAAGAAATAAAATACAGCCTCGCAAAGTTCTCACGAGACACGGCCTAATTAAGCGCAATCTTACAACGCATACTGTAGATTTGTTTTTTTTTTTTCCGGCCCGACCAAGTCAGTACGTACTTCTTAGTAGACCCCACACGTCATCCGGACAGTCAGAACAAAGCGATCGTTTGGAACACGAGAATTTTACTGGAAACCATACGGACCATAAACTGTGTTTGATCGAGGATGTGCTTAGAGATTTCTATGTGTTAATTTTATATTTTCGGAGAGAGAGAGAGAGAGAGATATATATATTTCTAGGACTTTTGCTCATGAAAAAATTGCCAAAAAAAAAGAGAGAGTAAAAGGTAGTGGGCTCAGTTAAGAAAGGAGCACGGTCAGTCACCTAGGATACCGTAGTCGAATAATGAAAAAATTACTAAAATTAATTAATTAATTGGGGGTGGGGCAAGAAGATTGGCGTGGTGGATCCAATCTGTCACCTTTTGTGGTGGCCATTTTTTCCACTCTTACTAGAGATCAGTCGGTCCGAGTCAGTCCACAGCTGCTGCTACTACACGACATGTCACCACACACACTCTCTCTCTCTCTGTCACTCATCTTCCACAGCATGCATGCATGTGCCTCCCACCCAGCATGCATTGGCATTGCAGCTAATAAGCAGGTAATTAACCTCTCTCTCTCTCTCTCTCTCTCATCTCATCATGTAGAGACCCCGGCCCCCAACAAGTTACAGTGTTACACAGCATGTACATTACAGTATCTGTTGCTATCTATCTCACAGCAAGTCAACGTCTTGTCTAACAAACGGTGATCTCCTCTCCTCTCCTCTCAGCTGGAGCTCCCGAATGATGGAGAGCATGCAGCAGCCGATCGCATCTCTTATGATCTCTCCATCTCATCGATCGAGATGAACAATGCAACAAGAATGAGAATACTAGTAGCAGTAAATTAATATGGTTTAGAAGAATGAATTATATTCAATTATATCTTTTCCGAAAAGAATAGCAAGTTCGCATTTTTTGACAGATAAAAAGCGTCGACATGGTGTCAGGCACAGAGAGCTCCATCACTCGAGCTTCCACGCGTAGAGGTACGAGCTGAATCCGGTGGCCCCCGCCCCGTCCAGCATGCCGGCGGGCGCCGACGCGCTGGCGAGGACGATGGGGCGGAAGATGAAGAGCGCGGGGCGCATGCCGGCGCTGAAGAGCCAGTCGTGCACGTCCCAGTAGACCTCCACCTTGGCCCGGCTGAAGGTGACCGATTGGTTGCCCGGAACTTCCACTGCAGGTGCTTCACCTGCACCGCCTCCTCGCCGTCGATCCCGATCGTCATCTCCATGTCCGCGTCGCCGCCCTCGCCGCCGCCACCGCACTCGATGGCGATGTCGTGCACGTCGCCCTGGTCGTGGAACCGAGCCTTGGCCGCGAACCGCCGCTTCCCGAACACGTGTTCCCGCCGCGCCACGGGCACGGCCTCGGCCGCCGAGGGCGCGCACGGCGCCGCGCGCCGGAGCGCGTCCTTGCGCATGTCCCCCAGGACCAGCACCACCTCGCCGGCGGCCTCCACGGCGACGTAGTACCCGGCCCGCGGCTCGGGGAGCCCGGCGCCGAACCGCGCGCGGCGGAGGTCCCACCACACGCGCACCGTCGCCGGGCTGGACGACGCGCCGCCGCAGAGCTCCACAAGGCGCGACCCCGCTCGCCGCCAGAACTGCCAGGGCCGCAGGTCCACCCTGCACTCCGCGGCGGCGCCGTCCGCGCCGGAGATGGAGACGGCGAAGGCGTGCGAGAGGAGGTCGCGGGACCAGGACACGGTGACGACCCGCGAGTGCCCGGCGATCTTGGCGCGGTACACCGAGGCGGTGACCGCCTTGCCGGGCTTGTGGCCGTTGACCGGGATGTCGTCGACGGCGATGTCGCACGACGGGGCCGGGTGCTCGCCGCTCCTCTGCTGCAAATGGAGCACGTGGTCCTGCATGGCTACAGCCAGCAGCCGCGACGCGTCATGTGCTGCTGGTTCGAGCTCGGAGCCCGGAGCCGGAGGAAGAAAAAGAAAGAGAGAAATGGAGAGGAGAGGAGGGCGCAGGGGAGAAGAAGAGAGGGATATATACTAGTAGTACAGTGGAGCGGTGGTTGCGGGAAATGCCGTATGATGGAATGGAATGCAATGCAATGATAGGGTGGCTGATGAGTTTTCAGTTGAGCGATGTGGTACTAATAATGTGTGCGCCAGTGCGTGTGCTCCGGGGGATCACCTGGCTGGAGACAGCCGATCGAATGCATGCATAATTGGTGTCGTAGCCCCAACGATCCCCAGGAGGTCCGCCCCCGGACCACGGGCCAAGCATGCTTTCGAAAAGGCTCCGAAGAACACGCAAAGGTCATCACGAAGACCACGAGGCACAACAGCCGGAGGCGCGATTGGGGTCTCCGGAGGGCACTAGGTGTACCTTCAAGGAGGCCTCGGAGAGCGCGAAGGCCACCAGGAGGCCTAGGAGAGCTATGCCGGAGGCGCGGCCAGGGGCTCTCGAGGGTACCAATTACGTTTTCGGGAGGGCCCCAAAGGGCACATGAAGGCCATCGGGAGTCCCACAAGGCTCGACGGCTAAAGGCGTGACTAGGGTCCCCTAGAGGGCACCAAACATACCTTCGGTGAAACCCCCGGAGGATCTCCTGGCTGGAGACAGGCGATTGAATGCATGCATAATTGGTGTCGTAGCACCAACGATTCGGCGAAAATCGCCAAGAAGTCCCCTCGGGACCACGAGCTAAGCATGCTTTCGGAAAGGCTTCGAAGAATGCGCGAAGGCCACTAGAAAGCCCACGAGGCACGACAACCAGAGGCGCGATTGGGGCCCCTGAGGGCATTAGGCATACCTTCAAGGAGGCCCTGGATAGCGCGCGAAGGCCACCAGGAGGCCCAGGAGGGCTAAGCCGGAGGCGCGGCTAGGGGCTCTCGAGGGTACCAATTACGCCTTCGAGAGGGCCCTGAAGGACACCAGGCATACCTTCGGTGAAGCCCCTGGAGGAGGCGCGAAGGTCACTGGAAGGCTATCGAGCACCATGGATATCGATTCAGGAGCGAGTAGACCCTAGGGCCACCTCGTGGGCGCCGAAGGGTGTCTGGGGCTCCTCGATCCGGGGCATCCTCATGGTGCAAAGGGAGGAGAGCACTGGTGAACAAAGCGTACCAACCAAATGGACCAAGACTAGGAGGATCCACCATAGACTAAAGGCTACGCGTAGGGGGAAGAAAAGCCTCTACGGCTCTTATAGACATATGATCTTTTTAGAGGTAGATCTGCAATCTCATATACTCCTGGTCGGAAAGCTATAAATAGTCACCCCTATGTAATCAAGAATGACTTTTTTCAAGATAATTAATACACACTAACTTCTCTTAGCATCTGTCCTCTTTCTCGAGAATCCCCTGGTTCCCCTCGTGATGATTCCCTTTTCTTTACTATCTGGTCCTGTTAATACGACAATCGGCATTCCATTCATCTTCCAGCCTTGGCTAGCTAGGATGCATGCATGCACTACTAGTGTGGTTCTTAATTTTGGGTTAATTTGATTCTGTCTCTGCTGCTTGTATCTTTTCTCTCCTTGGTTTGGGTTTCTATTTTTGTGTGAAAGTGAAAGCGTGATGGGTGGTTGCTCCTTGTTTTTAAGTGCATTTGGGCATGTTTCTTAGGTTGATGCATTGGATCCATAAAAGTGGCTTGCGACTCATTGATTGAACTTGTCACAACTCACACACAAGATCTTCGATACCGGGTAATATACTCGATCCAAGGATTCATGTCCCTGCCATTACCATTGCATTAGCGGACATTTTTTAAAATATAAAAAACAAGAGTCAAGATCAAGTCGTACAGTTTTTCGCCGTAGTACCTGAAAATTGTTAGTGTTAATTGCTTTAATGCTCCGACGAATCACAATAGTTACATTTTGATTCAGTGGATAAGAGAAATAGTGGTAGTGGCATTGGCACCATTAGAATCCAATGGTGAAGGATACGAATCCGTATTCATATTCAAAGCTGCCTACTGCAAATTCTGAGTGCAGCTAGCATTCCTAAACTAACCAGCTGGGCTGGAGAGCCACAGGTTTCAAGCACACAGATTCAGATGCAAAGAAATTGGGTGCGCACTGACAAGAGAAGTGGCTCGAAGAAAGCAGGAAATGCGAGGGCAGGGGGGCACAAAAATCTGGGGCATGTGAGGGATGCTACTGTAGCATGTGTTGCACAAATTGTTGTTTATCGTTGTCCACTTCAGATCTGCTGATGAGTGGAGAGTTCCACAGCTCCATCCTCCGTGGCACACTTGCAATTAAGAAATATATATATATATATATATATATATATATATATATATATATGTGTGTGTGTGTGTGTGTGTGTGCGTGTGTGTGTGTGTGTGTGTGTGTGTGCGTACATTATCATTGAAATGAGTGAAGGAAGTGTGTGCATACATACAGCTCGCTCTAAGGACTTGGGCAAGCATGTGATCCACACATAGCGAAAATAATTGAACATTGTGTTTGTGATTGCAAGTATGCAGCAGCTCAAACACTGATATATATCATTAAGAAGATGAATTACAAAAATGGAAAAAGAAAAACAAAGATGCACTTCTTATGAACAATTCAAGCATATATATAGTAGCGTAATGGTATCTGGCTATCTGCACTTTTGGCTTGGTGAGCAGAAACCTTCTCTTGCCTTGAAAAATCTCCAGACAACTTACATTGGCATCATATATAGTGCTTGGTCAGCGATTCCACAAGCACTTACAGCTTCTCCGTTCCATAAAAAAAAAGAACACTGGAAAAGCTGAGACCACCTTTTGCACAACAATTCTAAACAAATTCCTTGGTGCCGGTATCAAAAAACACACAGCGAAGATGTACATGAAGAAGTTGTAGCTAAAGTTTGTCTGATCTGTATTTCTGATCTGCCTTCAACCTGCACCTGGTTAAGGTTTCCTCACGATGCTCTGCAGGCACGCCTTTCAGGATGATCTCTATGTCAGCCTTATGCTTCCTTCGCAGCGCATTGAGCTCCTCTTCCTGCTGAGCTAACAAGTTTGCTAATCTCTCAGTAACATCCGCTACGAGATGCTCATCATCAAAAGAGCGAGGGCTTGTACCGACAGAAGCTCCTCCAGATTTCCTGTCGATCACAGATGAGTTCAACAAGTCCTCAGACGACGATATCAGCTCACAGATATCTTCCACGGAGTGGATGGAAGTGCCAAGGGACTGATATTCCTTATGTTTCGCATTGCTGATGATGTCATCAACTTCATTCCTCTTCAATATCCCATTTGACATATTATCAACAATCTGTGGGTCCACCATTGAGTGAGACATTTCAATGTCTCTTCTGGGTGAGTCTGACCAGTACTTCCGTCCAGAAGGAAGCTGTTCTTGGACAAAACCATTATGGGTAGCATCAGGCTCCTTACGCAGCTCAGAAGTTTCATCGTCGGCTTCTGAACTGTGGGTCTCAGAATGAGTTACTTCATCCACTTGGTTGTCAACCGATTCATCTAATGCCCAATCAGGAATATGCGCCCGTATTTCAGCATCTATCATTTCTGCAATCGCTGTAACATCTTGGTCCGTCAGATCCAGCTGGACGACCATCTCAGTTGCAACACTAATCGAAGTGTCCGCTTCAATGTCAAACGGGAAGTGGATGTTTTGGGCATGACCTGCATATTGCGATGAAAAAAAAATGTATAGAGGACAACCACCAAATTAACAATATAATATAATGGTAATTAAAAGGGATTCCACCATAAAAACCTGTTGAATCAGCAATTCGCAGTTTCAAAAATATTGTATTTAGGTCCTTGCGCTGACTCTCGACTGTGATACTTCGACCAGTAGCATCATGCAGATCCATGGTGCCATGTATGTAGCTATCACTTGGATGTGATTCCGCCATGCTACCTGCATTTCACCATAAAATTGATATATGAAAAGCGAAAAGCCTCATATCAGTGCACTATTGCGTTCATGTCAACGTCAAGTCATTGAACTTCTACCTGTGCATTCCCGGGCGCCCATGGATGATGCTACTCTGTCATATCTGTAACTCGTGCTTGGGTTCGAACTGCCAGCAGCATCTGCTATGTTTATTCTAAGGTTACATGGGGGAAGAGAGCAAATTTACCAAACTGCATATCTGTAATTTAATATATATCTCCAATTCAGCCATGTACCTGATGTATTCATATTTGACTGCAAAGCATAGAATATCTTTCCATCATCAACATCTAGGAGAAAAGGATCCATTAATAGTTCTTGTGCTGAGAGTCTTTGGGAAGCTTTGGCGATGCACTTCTCTATAAAAATATTAACTTCAGGATCCTCAATCTTAGCCAGTGAACCAGGCTTTTCACCCTGTAATACCAGCATCAAGAGATCAAGTCAGTCATAGAGTACAGTGTAGTTGATAGTATCACTATCACACATGATTTTCTACAATGATGATTGATAAATGAGGAATGCATTGCCTAGGACATATGTGCAATAAACCCATGTGACAGAGCAGACTATGTATCAAATCAAATGCATGCATGCTCTGTAGGTTGCAATCTATTCAGTAAAAAAGGAAGGCAAAGCAAAGTTATTTATTCAAAAGTCAAAACTTGAGGTTGCCAATGAATAGTCGAATATATCTAATACAACAAAGTCCAAAGGCATAAATATTGAAATTAATTAGTTAATATGCATTAGCCACCAAGGGATGTATCTGTCATAAAGAAAGTTTATGAATTCTTTGATAATGACATACCACCTATAAGATCGTGTTAACAGTATGATATCAGGACGAGAACATAAGGTAACATACACAAATACAAGACAACCACCCATATAGATGTAACAGTCTTTTGGGATGTGGCTAGTCATTATCCATGGATCCACTCTAACAGTTCAAGTAAATGCTAGTATCTTAAGTCAGCTTCTGGCATTCAATTCAAACCTGACAATTCTAACGGCTACTTCTGCAATTTCCATGAACAATAACACTACAGTATTAGTCATGCTATCAGTACAATCCTCACTGAAAAATATCCTGCTCCCTCTCTTCAAACAATGCAGGGAATTCTCAAAACAGAAATTCGAGCGCTGCTTACACCAGCATGTCATAGGCTGGCAAGCAATGCAACAATATTTTGACAACTGAAATGTACAAAATACACCATCAGTAGCACCTTACAAGATCTTTCCCTGTGGAGAATGCTAAACAGGTTCTTATCATAGATTATTGATTTCACTAAAAGTTTCATTAGCAGAATCAGATAGTAAGTACATTTTTCCAAATCTAGGGCGTCAAGTTTGTTCTCCTGATTCTACATCTTTAACGGTTTTACCCCCAATGTTCCGCTAACACAATTAATTAACTACTCTTAACGAGATCGTGCTTTTGAATTCTTTTAGTAGTAGCACCTGTGGGATCTGGTCTCAGAGATTGTAATTCTATAAAATATAATATAATTCTAATTTATAAGTAAACATCAATGATTGGAAGAACAGATAATAACCCAAAGTTTCTAACACATATATATTGTAATACTGTCAAAATACTTCCCTAACTGAAGCACACAAGAACAATATGAACACTTTGAAAACCAGATGATGTTCTGGGAAGTGGGAACTGAAAATTTTAAGCCACTGTCAACCCTAATAGCATATTCTTTTTTTAAAAAAATAACTACAGCAAGGAATTTATAACTGATATACCATTTCATGGAAGCATACAATGAAATTAGAAAGAACATCAGCATTGACCAAGTGATGGATTTTGCAACTATCAACTATGACCATGTAGCATAAATCATTTTTTTATAAACATTAAATGACTCCAATTTTTAGCAAAGAAACGGGAAAAATAATGCAAAGAATAAGTATACTAACATCGGACACTTTCTTGTATATCTGCGCTGCATTGGAACATTCACAATATGGGTACTCAAATGTAACAAGCTCCAGTAAGCACATCCCAAATGCATAGATGTCTACAAGCTCATTATATTCTTCGTCATAGAGTTCTGGGGCCATGAATTCCGGTGTGCCTATGAAGAAGCAGAGGTTACATGAGAAACAACCTAAATTCCTAATTAACAAAAATCAGAATGTTTTAAGGAATGAATTGCTTACCAATGATACTGTGAGCTGAACGTGCATTGTCTAGGATGGTTGCTAATCCAAGGTCTCCAATCTTTACTTCACCCTGGTTTCCGTTCACAAATATGTTGTCACATTTCAAGTCTCTATGGATCACTGGTGGATCATGGCTATGGAGGTAGACAAGACCACTCAAGATTTGCCTTGACCATTTCTTTAAAGCTCTAATGTCTACCTTCTTGTGTTTAATACGGTACCTAAACAAAGATAAAGAGATGGGAAAAATCCTCAGCGAGAGAAAGCTTAGGCATCTGAAAAGACCTAGATGTATGTAGCATGTTGATTTAGTTCCCACCAATGTTGCCTGCTTTGGTTATTGGTGCAGCCATGCTAGGATACAAAGCGTGTGCTTGGGAACAGGCCAAACTTTTCTGTATAACCATACCGTTCTCATTATATCTTAATACTGATATGTATATAACTATTAGATGATGATGACAATGTTAAACCAGTTGGTATCAGCGAATTGAGTACAGCTTATTCATATTATTCGAAGGGTGTGATTAACTAATTATAATCAGAGAGGCACAAGAGCACATACTGGCGCAATGTTCCAGATGTGAAGACTTCTGTGATAAAATTTATGTTGTTGTTTTTCTTGTCGAGCCATGAATTGTAGAACTTGATTATGTTCTTATGCTTGAGGGTCTTGAGCAACCGAACTTCTGATCTAAGCCTCTCCAAATCATCATTGTTCCGAAGTAAATCGCCCACTTTGATCTGGTTCCAAGCAACTTCTAGCCCTTCCAGTTGATCAAATGCCTTGTAACTATGCCGACAGAATCTGAATTAAGGATCCCAACTCCCAAGTCCATAGACATACACTCTAAAATGACACGTTTTTACTTAAGAGCATCTGTAATAATAATGACAGTTACTCACAGAAAGTGAGCAATTCTCCCATACATCACACACTCACGAAACAACCAAATAATCACGGCAGCTGTGCATCTCTCCGATCCCTCGTTGAAATGGGACACATGGGAATGGGATATTGTTCATAGAAGGATAGCATCTATTCTAAAGCCAACAACTAGCAACATGTGCATGCAAAAAAAAAAAAAAAAAAACTGGAACTTTGGCCAACCAATGCATCCACCAAATAACAAGGAAAATGCAGTAAACCTAAAGAAAGGACATCGAGTTATGATAGCAGGTGCAAAAGGAAATGGAAATGCATCGAGTGATAACAGCAGGTCAATGCCAAACGCACATTGAAATGAAGAGAGGATAGGATTTCCACGCAGATGAAATAGTAACATTCGAAGCCCCAAAAGAATAGTAGCATAAATAGGGGTATCCCCGCTTGAAGAAAAATAGTAACATAAAGGTCAAAACTTTCACAGGAATCAACGCATCAGAGAGCATTGAGCCGTTTCAAATAAAATGGCCAAGACTTTTTTTCCTCACAGAATACTGCATCCAGAACCTAAAGGAACAATATGGAGTGCGCAGAAATCGAATCTTTAAGCAATCGGCATTCGTCAAACGAATCCGAATCGCACGTCAAAGCCGGAAAGTCGTCCATGGATCGAAAGGATACACCGTCTTGAAGGCGCCCTTGCCGAGAACCTCCGTGTACTGCAAGAGGCGGCAATCACCAAATGAGGCGAAAGATCGGATAAGAAACATGCTAGCCAATCGAATCGAGGCGAGGGAAGGAAGGAAGGAAGGGTGGTGGATGGGAGTCGGGGGAGGCATTACCCGTCCGTAGCGGCCAGTGGGGTCGACCTCGGCGAACTCCGGCTCCGTCTCCGTCTCCGTCTCCGGCTCGGGCGGCGTGGGAGGCATATCGTCCCGGTGGCTGGCGGGCTGTGCGTGCTCGGTTTGGGGTGGTGGCGTCGCGTCGCGGTTGCGTTGGGGACTGCTTAGCTTAATTTGGATCACATGGCTCTCGCCTCGCAGCTTTCCGGCCGGCTGACCGGATTGGAAAGCGACCTTTCCGACCCGACCCGACCCAACCCGACCCCACCGATTAGGCGAAGGTTGGATTCACAACTCACCGCTGGGTTGGAATTGAATTACACCGTAGTCGTCAAGTTCAATTCGATTCGTCGTAGATAAAAATAAAATTACACCTGTACAAATACAAAAAAAAAATAAGACATAGAGATATAATAAATTTCTTCACTCTTTTCTTTAGATTTTTTTTAAAATAATTATTTCTAAAAAAATTACAAAAATAAATAGTCGATCCAAAAAATAACAAAAATGGACTCCTGTCTCCAACCGGCGATAGACTCCTATCGTCAATTGAATTGGCGACAGGTACCCTTCCCCCCACCTGTTGCCGGACTAGCCTCCTGTTGTCAGTTAAACCGACGACACATACTCTTTCTCTGTAAAAGCTCCACAAAACTCTAAAATTCGGCACATGATTCATTTGTATTCAGAAAAAAAAGAAAGGGAAAAGGAGAGGAGTAGAGGGAAAGAGAGAAGCAAGCGAAGCGCTGCCCGTCCGGTTGCCCACCTATTTTAGATATGTGGTTAATCGTAGAAATATTCTTCATAGTGCAGTGCGTCAATTATATCGGACGTCACCAATTTTAAAATTTACTACAATCCGAGGACTATTCTGGAGGGTTGTTGAGGATTAAAATATTCATATATTATCTTAATATATGATAAAGACCATACGTCTTCGTGGTCGTAACTTCTAAGACCACCGACCTAACTGGTCGTAGGTATTACGGAAGTTATATAATAAATACCCTGGTCGGACAAAGTTCCAAGCCTAGTCCACGACCAGGTAAGTGCTCGTAAAGCTATGAACAGGCGTTTAGGTCAAGTCTCCGACCACGCCACTCACTATGTGATGAATGAACCACGTGTTTCATATTTCACATAATACAACACTATTACGGCTGATGATTTAACGTCTCCTAAATCATTAACCGCAGAATCGATTGACGTTTTCACCAACCGCTTTTACTGCTTAGTGGAACCGCCAAACTGCCGTCTCTTCCCGACCAGGCGCGTCGCTCCCCAACGGATGTCTCTTCATGGGATAACTGCCACCGCTTCATCAACTATTTAAGGAGGGTCATGGAAGGACGGACAGAGACAGAGGACACGGGGTACAGAATAGACAGCACAAGCAGAAGACATCAAGAAAGATATAGCAAAGTGTTGTGTTTTTAGATACTCCCAGTGTTTGTAATTGTGAGTTCATAGCAATAAAGAGCAAGTTAGATCCACTCCCAGAAGTCACGCATATTTTTCCTCTTTTCATTTATATATTCATAAGATCGGCGATTTGATCGTCGACAAGGGTCCCGGGTGATTGATTTGCGTTATTTCCAATCGGCGATCGTGCTCCTGCCAAGAGCAGAGGGACGTACATGAGGTGTTGTGATGCGGTGGTTGTTTCACACATTCCAAGTAAACCGTGATGTGTATGATCCGAGATTGAGTTGCCTTGCCCTCCGAGCAACACAGCCCACATATTGGGAGTTAATGCAGCTGAAGGGAACAAAGTCATGACAGTCATATCTACGTGTGGGGGGGGAGGAGGGTGGGGTTTGGTCCTTCTAGCCCAGGCATATGCCAAACGCACTCTTGCATCCGCGGCTGAACAAAAAGGGAGTAGTGATATCGAAGAAGTCGATGACTCCAATCACAGCGCGGCGCACATAATCGCCAAAGGTCCGAGAGTAGCTGATCCTGCTGATGAAGAATCTGTGGAAGGAGCTCCTTCAATTAGGCAAGCTAGTAGTGGCTTGCTAGCGAGGGTGAAGAGCTGGAAGACATAATACATAGAATAGATCTCGAAGACCGGGACTACATGACATTATCAGAAGATAAAGGATCCGACGACGGGGATGATGTGGACTAGCAGGCGGTTCCATCCGAGTGGAACACATAGCAGTTCGACAATCTCGTCGTCAACGAAGGCTCCCGTGTACCGTGGGAGTACGACCAGAGCGAGGTCAGGCAAGGAGCTGTGTACAAATGCAAGGATGTAGTGCAAGAGGCGGTCAAATTCCGGGCCTTGTCGGTCCGGCGCACATTCACAGTCATCAAGTATAACCCAAGATGCTATGACATGAAGTATAAAATAGAGGGATGCCCTTGGCGTGTGCACACATTTAAGCCTAAGTGAGACACCTATTGGTGCGGGGTCATGCTTTGTGTGCGGCGGTGGCACCGTACGTCGGCGCCAGCGGCTACCATGCATGTCTCTCTCTTATTTTATTTTATTTTCATCTAATCTATGATACAATCATCATCTACCCTTTCATGCAATCCACCGATCAGTTTGGCCGGCGACTCTAAGTCGGCTAGCGGTAGATTAACGCAGATTTGCACCGTATAAAATAATCTAGAAAGTAAAATTTGCGGAATCGAAAATGATCTAGAAAAAGCGATTCAATCTACGAGTGTCGTACTTCGACAATTACCTTTTGATCCGAGTAAAGGAGGCCTAGAGGCAGGCCGGAGCAGTTCGTGCTGATAACATGTTGAGACCAGTTCGATCTATTACCTCGTAGATGGAAGTAGAATCACACATACACAAGTACAGAAAGTAAAAATAGCACACAGAGATATGGGGGGGGCTTCTTCACTCTTTTTTCTTTATTTCTCCGCTGTAAAAGTACACACACAATGATTGATGGCCACCATCTATTTGAAGGGATACGGGTAGGCTACACTAGCTTGCAATTCAAAAATTCTACCATATAAACCAGGATACCATGCAAGCAGGAGATCACAGATCGTTACTACCAGACGCGCAATGCAGCGGAAGAAGAGTTGGAGCATCCTGGTCCAACGAAGAGCGCGTCGAAGTAGTGGTTGTAGCCGATCGTCCGATGTAGTTGATCGTCCTCGCAATCGAACGTCCAACGTAGTAGTCGTCGCCAATCGTCTCCTCCAGCAACCGATCGCTTTTCTTGCAATATCGCGGATCATCATTTAACGCAACAGCAACCACAGTAGCGTCTCTACGGTATCCACACGTCGAGGGCAGGAACACCGTATGCCGGTGTTGTAATATCGAGGAGGCCGACTAGAGGGGGGGTGAATAGGCGGTTTTAAAAATATCTTTGGCTAACACCAATTTATAATGCAGAAGCTAATAACACTTTGGTTTTGCACAATTAAAACCTAAAACAACTAGGCTTGACTAAGTGCACCAACAATATGAATACAATTGAATGAGGACAATCATACAAAGATATATAAGCAATTAAAGCAAGTAATGTAAATTGCTCAAAGTAAAGCACAAGAACAAACCACAAATAGACACAATAATGTTTTACCGCGGTGATCGGAGACTTTCGGTCTCCCCTAATCCACGTTGAGGTAAGCCCAAACGAATTGGACCGGCTCCACGAATTAAGCCAATACCTCTGAGGTAAGTCCAACCACTTGGACCGGTTCCAACACGAACCAACACCTCGATCCACTCGGGGTTGCTCTTCCTCTACTCCGGAGATGGTGAGCACCAAACCACTCACAACCACGCTGGGCCTTCTCACAAGCTCCTTGAGAAGATCACCGGTCACGACACCTCCACGCCGTCTAGGTGTCGGCAAACACCAAGAGTAACAAATCTCAACTCTCACTTAAACTAATCAAGTGTCTAAGCTCAAGTAGATACACAATCAACTACCTAAGGCAACACATGCACTTAGGGTTTGCTCTCCAAGCTCACTAAGTGCAACACATGCACATAAGAGATGAGATGCTTGCTCTTTGCTCAAGGAATAAATATGGGGTGCCAAAAAATATTTCCCAACCAGCAAGGTGAGTATTTATAGCACACACAAAAACTAGCCGTTAGGAGAGAACCTACTGAAAAATCAGGACAAGCGGTACTACCATCGTTCAATGGCCGGTACTACCGCACCTACACGATAAGCACAGTAACGGCTATATCAGACGAGAAACTAGCCGTTGAAAAGTGTATTTCGGTACTACCGATGTTCAACTGCAGTGCAGTTCGCACTCCGGTCATTTCGTTTCTGAAGGGCGGTACTACGCTTCCACTTAGGTCCAACACATGACACTTACTGCAAAAAACGTACCGCACTCATTTTCGGAATCACCGATATGCGGTAGTTTCACCCAAAGCACAACGTTGCTACCGCTCTAGCAAAAGGTGAAATAAAACCACAAAGGTGTCGTTTTGTAAAAAAGGTACCGCAAGGATTTTGGTATAACCGCGCTACGGTAGTCCCGCTCCCAACATGCAGGTACTACCGCATTTCCAAGAGAGCAAATCAAACTCGAAAAAGCGTCTCTCTGGAAAATGTGTTCCATGATTTTTCCGTTCAACCGGATTCCGATAGTTCCACCACATGAACTCCAGTATTACCGCACAGCGGTAGTTCCACTGACACAACGTCGGAACTATCGATCTTCCTAAGAAAAACAGTAATGGCTTTCACAACAATCTCAATTGCAAAACACATTTGCCAATTAGTGAGCCATGCTATCAAGGATCAAAGGCAAGATTGTAAGATCGAGGTGGCCGACTAGAGGGGGGGGTGAATAGGCGGTTTTAAAAAATATTTAGCGCTAAAACCAATTAACAATGCGGAAGCTAATAACAAATTGGTGTTTCACAATTAAAACCTAAATCAACTAGGCTCAACTAAGTGTACCAACAATATGAACAAAAAACAATGAGAGCAATCACACAATGATATATAAGCAATTAAAGCATGTAATGCAAATTGCTCAAAGTAAAGCACAAGTAAAAACAAGATGGCACGATTATGTTTTACCGTGGTGTTCGGAGACTTGCCGGTCTCCCCTAATCCACGTTGAGGTAAGCCCAACCACGTTGGACTGGCTCCACTAATTAAGCCAACACCTCCGAGGTAAGTCCAACCACTTGGACCAGTTCCAACACGAACCAACACATCGCTCCACTAAGGTTGCTCTTCCTCTACTCCGGAGATGGTAAGCACCAAACTACTCACAACACGCCGGACCTTCTCACAAACTTCTTGAGAAGATCACCGGGCACGACGCCTCCACGTCGTCTAGGTGTCGGCAAACACCAAGAGTAACAAGACTCAACGATCACTTGAACTAATCAAGTGTCAAAGCTCAAGTGGATACACAATCCACTACCTAAGACAACACATGCACTTAGGGTTTGCTCTCAAATCTCACTAAGTGCAACACATGCACAAAAGAGAAGAAAGCCTTGCTCTTAGCTCGAAGAATGAGTATAGCACTCAACAACAATCTCAGCAAGCATTCCCAACCGGCCGGCCAAGGTAGATATATATAGCACACACACAAAAACTAGCCATTGGGAGAAGATTCCCTCGAATCAGCACAGGGCCGGTCTGACCGCCAACTAATGGCCGGTCGGACCGCCCGTGCTCCAATGGCTATAAAACTAGCTGTTGGAGCCTTCAGCCGGTAGGACCGCCAACTAATGGTCGGTCTGACCACCGCCAAATCGGTCAGACCGCCAATGCTGGTTGGTCTGACCGCCCGATGGAAATTCGGTTAAGTCCCACAAAGGGAGCTCTCTGGAATAAACATTCCGCACGAATCCCGGAACTTCCGTACATCGGAAGTTCCGCTTTCTCAACAGTGGAACTTCCGGACAGAGAATCAACTCAAAGGTAAATCGGTCGGACCGCCAACAGATGGCCGGTTCGACCGATTGGCCACTGGTCAGACCGGTGACCCCTGGCAATCCGGTCTTCCAACCAAACACCAAGACCGGTAAAAGAGTAGAAACACATCCTTAGCCCTAGCTAGTCATACCTTTGCCTTGCATCTTCTTGAAGCTTGATGACGCATATCACCACTTCAAGTCCGGGTCATTAACTTGATAATCATCAACACATGATGATCCTTTGCTTGACCTCCATCAACACATGATGGGTCTTCTCTTGTCTTGATGATCAACTCATGATCATCTCTTCTTGATAAGCATCAACTCATGATGCATCCTTTACACCAAGCTCTTGACTTGATGATCAATTCAAGATCATCCCAAGTCTTCATCATCCTGGAACATAACCTATTCATCCAACTCATGAAAAATGTTAATTCCACAATGTGATTACCATTAGTTACCACAACAAACCATTATCACATAATGGTGGAACAAGATACATCAATCTTTCCCTTATTGGTAATTAATGACAACCACTTCAATTACACATAAATTGAACTTAGATAAAGGTAACACAACGTGAGTATATATGAACTACACAAGTTATATATACTCACGACATGAGTATGTAAGAACTACACAAGTTCTATATACTCAAAACATGAGTATACAAAAACTACACAAGTTCTATATACTCAAACGGATATGTTTCAAAGTAAAGATTCCAAATATATGTGGAAAACAGAATATGGATCAATACTAATAAAACCACAAAATATAGAATGAGCTCCCCCTAAATATGTGCATACACATATGTGTAAATAGAAACATATGCACATATTCAAGTTATACTTATGGTGGAGTTCAACCTATATTTTGGATCCGAGGAATGCAACATTATATAAAAGTGTAAGTTGAATGCATACCTCGCTGAATTTCACCTTTATATCCAAATGAGACTACACATGATAATACTAAACAAGAGAATTAGTCTCACAATTAGATTTGTCATTAATCACTAAAATACTCAATTAACTCATAATGGCGAGTCTAGAGCTTTCAAAGATTTCTAACAAGTTGCAAAACACATTTGCCAACTTTAGAATCATACCATAAGGAATAAGGTACATGAACTTAAACCATTTGTAAAACACATTTACAAACTAAAGTCACATGCAACAAGGATCATGCATGAGCATCAACTACTTGCAAAACACATTCGCAAATAGCATCATGCCACAAGGCTAAGGTGCATGGACTTCAACCATCTGCAAAACTCATTTGCAAATTATAGTTTCATGCTACAAAGATTAAATGCATGAGCCTCGACTATTTGCAAAACATATTCGTAAATAATAACTCCATGCATAGATGAGCTAGAACAAGCACAATGAGCTATCAACACATGACTAACTCATGCCACTAGTCAAGACCACTCTTAATAGTACGGTAACATATACTAGCAATCTAGTCTTCCAACCAAACATCAAGATCGGTAAAAGACTAGGAACACATCCTTAGCCCTAGCTAGTCATACCTTTGCCTTAAGCAACTTCTTGAAGCTTGATGACGTACATCTTCACTTCAAGTCCGGGTCATCGTCTATTTATCCAACTCATAAAAAATATTAGTTCCACAATATAATTATCATTAATTACCACACCATACCATTAACTCATAATGGCGGGGACAAGATACTTCAATCTTTCCCTCTTTGGTAATTGATGATAACCACCTCAATTGCACATAAATTGAATGTAGATAATTGAATGTAACACAACATGAGTATATATGAACTACACAAGTTATATATACTCCAAAGATATTTTTCAAAGTAGAGATCCCAAATATATGTGGAGAATAGAATATGGATCAATACTACTGAAACCACAAAATATAAAGTGAACTCCCCCTAAATGTGTGCATACACAAATGCGTAATGGGAACATATGTACATATTCAAGTTATACTTATGGTGGAGTTCAACCTATATTTTGGATCCGAGGAATGTAACAACATATAGAAATATGATGTCGAATGCATACCTCGTTGAATTTCACCTTTATATCCAAATAAGACTACACACTAGATATAACAATAGAAATATTAGTCTCACAAATAGATTTGTCGTTAATCACCAAAATACTCTATTAACTCATAATGGCGGGTCTAAATCCTTCAGGTGTGTTAGCACCAAGTCGCACAGGAAGGCTCTCTCAAGAAAATACGTCAACTCTTGTCGTGTGTCTCCTCTGTTACCTATATGTGTTTCCAATAGCCTCAAGTATCTCCTTAAATAGTGCCCGTGACGAATCCTATTCAAACACGTTTGACAAATCATATCCGTGCTGGTTTGTTCCAACCCGTTAAGTGCGTGACCCTGTAGGTTCATGCATAATCGGTTGTGACTCGGAAACTCCTTTCCGATCACAAGTCGTTAGCGGCACCTAGCAGGACATAACGATTCCTGAATACACACGAATTATATCGGATGAACCTTAATGCAATAAGATCTACGACCAAGTCCTCATCACTTACGACTAGCCATATCTCTATACAATAAGCTCGTATTTAGTCATGACCAGTTAGTAACTCCTTACGACCAGGTTTCGACCACTCTCTAATTACGTTCGACCATTCTACGACTGTTGAGGATTAAAATATTCATATATTATCTTAATATATGATAAAGACCATACGTCTTCGTGGTCGTAACTTCTAAAACCACCGACCTAACTGGTCGTAGGTATTACAGAAGTTATATAATAAATACCCTGGTCGGACAAAGTTCCAAACCTAGTCCATGACCAGGTAAGTGATCGTAAAGCTATGAACAGGCGTTTGGGTCGAGTCTCCGATCACGCCACTCACTATGTGATGAATGAACCACGTGTTTCATATTCCGCATAATACAACACTTCCCCGGTGGATGATTTAACGTCTCCTAAATCATTAACCGCAGAACAGTTGACATCTTCACCAACCGCCCCTGCAGTTGGTGGAACCGTCAAACTGCCGTCTCTTTCCAACCAGACGCGTCGCTCCCCAACAGGTGTCTCTTCGTGGGATAACTGCCACCGCTTCATCAAGTACTTAAGGAGGACCATAGGAGGCCGGAAGAGGAGACGTAACATCACAAGCACAAGACGAGAGACGAAGACATCAAGCAAGACAGAGCAAAGTGTTGTGTTTTTAGATACTCTCAGTGTTTGTAATCGTGAGTTCATAGCAATAAAGAGCAAGTCAGATCCACTCCCAGGAGTCACGCACATTTTTCCTCTTTTCATTTATATATTCATAAGATCGACGATTTGATCGTCGACAACGACCAACTCGTATCTCCATACGGCCAGTCAGTATCTGATCGAACTAAGCGACCTACTCGTGTATTCTCCCTTTGCATCATGATATCTGGTTCAACTCCAGGTGAGATATTATGTCATTCATGTATTGTTCAATACTTTCTCGATCAAGTGTCGGATAACTTCATGTGGTCGAACTCTTCGACCACCAGTGGTATGGCTATGCACTTTCCTTATCCGACCACATCGAGGGGCCTAGAGACATCTCTCCTGTTATGTTAGGAGGGGCAAATCTCATATCCGACCAGTCATATTCCTCCACATGTTTTATAGCATACTCGAAAGCTACCTTTATGACTACCCAGTTACGGAGTAGCGTTTGGCAACCCCAAAGTGTACTCTTATACATGTAGAAAACTATGCTGATCTTAGGTCTAAGGATTATACATCATCATTGCTTGAGACCAACTGATGACACATGAAAGCATAACAATCTCAACAGTGTCTCAAGGTGGGTCAATCCAACACAATGTTCTCCAACATGTGTTCACATTATTGATTCGATATCCCTATATCTATGACCGATGAAATATGAAAACATGGTCATCAATCAATACATGTGCTGATCGATAGAGTCGCTAGTGTTCCGACCAGTGACATCCGATTAGGAATACATGTAGAACAATATCATCATAAGTTAAAAGAGCTTCACCAACAAGTCACATACTCGTTAATATTTACAACTGATGATTCATTCAAGGAACATAATGATATTTATTCAATAACTCATAAACATAGACGTGATACAATAATCTCTATGATTGTCTCTACCGCATATCACAAACACTATTTATAGACAAAGATCCATGCTAAGATTTTGACAAGGGCCAATAGAGCCACTGGACTGGGCCTTTCCTTGGCCCAGCCGGTTTCTCAACAAATTCGGCCTCCCCGTTCAGTGAACCAAACTAAATTTTGGTAACGCTAACAAAAATTGAATATCGTTTGGTTTGCTACCAATATTTGATAACATCAACGAAATTTAATATCACACGTGAACAATCCAAGGGCGAGAAAATAGATGACTAAATTTCTTTGGTAACATCAAATTTTAACTTGACCGTAATTCAAACAACGTTTTTTTAAATTTTTTGCTTTATCCAGATTTTGACTATGCTAAATTTTGACTGATTCGTTAGGGCCATATCCTCTGATGATTCCTAAGTACCGAGTCCCGATCTGACCCGAGTAAATGATTTGTCGGGCTCACAAGGTTGGGCTGGTGTTGAACATTTGGTTCCAATATAGGAGTGGATTGGACCTAGTTTTGTTTAGGTTTTGGCGAGCTTTGGCAAATGAAATGAAAGCTACATTTTTTGCTTAATCTAGTTGGCTAGACAATTTTGGTTGGAAATTATCCACGTCTTTATACCAACACAACACCAAAAAAAAACCCTACTAAAAGCCAAAAGGGGTGTTGGTCATTGGTACTATATTGGGAGGGAAGAGCAGAAAGTTTTGGGTGGTTTGCTGCTGCTACTGATACTAGAAAGTAGAACGACAGGTGAAGGAAGAAGGCCGGTTGGTGAGTGATGCACATGCATGGATGGGATCTTCTTCTTCGCCAACATCGTCGTCCCTTCCATCCATGGTGGTCTCTGTGAATCTGGACCGTGCGGTTCTGGATCAGACGGCTGGCGTCATGTTGGCCTCTCCCTGGCTGGCGTCCACGTCGACGTCGACGTCGGTTGGAGTGAAGTTTTTGCGGTTCGTTGGCGTTTCCTTCCATTCCATCGTCTCGATCGCCAACTTTCCCTTGGAGAGGAGAGGCACAGAGAGAGAGAGAGAGAGAGAGGAGAGAGAGGCAGTTGGACTCCTCATCGCATCGTCGCCGTTGCCGCGCCCACGACTTCCGCCCCCTCCACCTCCTCCTCCTCCTCCTCCTCCCTCTCTACCTACGCCGCAGCCATATATACGCACGGAATTACTTCCTCCTGCTCCTCCCTACTTGCCACCGCACAGCTGGTTGGTGGCTGATCGCGCGAATTCGACCCGGCTTCCGGCGCCTGCTCCCCCCGATCGCCTCGATCCGGGGACCTTCGCGCCGGCGACCAGCTCAGAGGCCAGGGAGCTGGCTGCGGAGGTGAGATTAATTTCGCGCTAAATCTTCCTCCACCTTTCTGCCGTTTCTAATAGTATGGTATCATTCCGGTCTCTGGTCTCTCGGTAGGTGAAATTGGCTCGATCTGGAATTGGAATTTCAGATGGCGTCTTACTAGTGATGTCTGTAAGATTTATATGTTATTAAAGAAAGATCCTACCTTCTGCGTCCGTAGCCATACTCCTCTTAGTTAATTAATTAATCAACTTGTTTGCACTGGTTGTGGTTGTGGTTGTGGTTGTGGTACCTCCTTGTATTGTACTTCAGTAGGAGCACTTAACTGCAAGCAAAATCGAACCTACTCCGATCATTAGCTGTTCATTCTATTCAAAAATATTGTATTGCTACTGTTGAACTTCAATTGCAAACTGAGGAAAACTGTTACTGTCTTTAGGGTTATTAGACGATGTTGCGAAAATAGAGACAAATCTAGAGACAGCAGACATGATTTTTACGTGAAAAATCCTTACGGGAAAAAACCACGTATGCATGAAGGCGGAATTCACTATGCGAGAAGAAATTACAAGTATAGGATGACAAGTCATCTAAAGGGGTACATATATAGGGGGAGCAAGAAGAGTCCGGAATGGACAAGAAACATCGAGTTGTAGTTGGTTGCGCGGGCCGGCGATCGTGTCCGGCACAGACACAACACGAATTCAGATCACATTGCAACAATCTCCACCCTGAGCCAAATTCCCTCTAGTAGTCAAAGAACGTAATAAACTCCCCCAATCAAAACAGCATGAACACCTTGTGAGTCAAAGATCCATAGGACTAGTGAGTGATACCAACTAAGTCTAAGCAAACCTCAAACTTTGCTACAGGAACTGGCTTTGTCAACATACCGGCTGGATTATCGTGAGTACTTATCTTGTTGGCTTTAATGTCACCTTGAGTAATGACACCTCAAATGTAGTGATATCTGACATCAATGTGCTTCGTTCTTCTCGTGGAACATCTGATCCTTCATAAGGGAAATAACACTTTGACTGTCATAGAATATTGTAGTGCAAGATGTACTTCCACAAAATTCAGTAAACAATCCTCTCAACCAAACAACTTCTTTGCAAGCTTTAGAAATAGCCATATACCCAGGTTCTGTAATGAACAAGACAACGGTAGCTTGCAGACTTGCTTTCTAACTAGCAGCACATCCTCCAACAGTGAACACATAACCAATAAGAGATCATTCTCTTATCCAAATCTCTAGCAAAATCTGAATCCACATAACAAACGAGTCCATTTCTAGTCTTCCCAAACTGTAAACAAACATCATAAGTGCCCTACAAGTATACTAAAATCCACTGAACTGATTTCTAATGCTCTTTTTCAGGATTAATTATGTATCTACTGACAACACTCAATGATTGAGATAAATCGGGGCGAGAACATACCATGCTATACATAAGCGAACAAATTATACTGGCATATGGAACTCTAGACATGTACTCAACTTCATCATCTGACTGCAGACATGACACTGAAGAATGTTTGAGATATGCAGCTAACGAAGTATTCACCGGTTTGGCCTTATGCATGTTGAAACGTCGAAAGATTTTATCAATATACCTTTTCTGACTTAGGTATAATTTTCCAAACCGTCTATCTCTGTTAATTTCCATACTAAAAATCTTCTTTGTTGCACCAAGATCCTTCATCTCAAATTCACTGCTCAATTGTGCCTTCAACTTTGAAATTTATGTCTTGTCTTTTGCAGCAATCAACATATCATTAACATATAGGAGCAAATAAATAGCTGAACCATTAACAATATTCAAATAAATACAACTATCGTAATTGAATCTTTTGACATCCTGAGAGATCATAAAGGTGTCAAATCTCTTGTACGACTGTCTGGGTGACTGTTTTAAACCATAAAGAGATTTCTTCAATTTGCAATCAAAATTCATATGCCCTAGACGTATATTCCAAATATTAGTAGAATTAGAATCGAATGATTTATTTGTGGCAATAACAACAATACCTGAAATTGTAGTGGTTCGTAGATGATATAGGTTGGCAACATTCATATCACCCTTCATCACAATAAGAGAGCCTTTGGAGATCTTTAGAACTCCACCTCCACCTAAATACTTGTACCATTTAGCATCAAGAGTACTCAACGGGATAAGGTTTCTTTCAAATTCGGAATGTGTCGCACATCTGACAAAGTTCTGACGGTGTCATGCCATCGAACATCTTAATCCGGATAGAACTAATGTCTGCAATCTTGCATAGTGAATTATCACCCATCAACACAAATCCACTTAGCGTAGCTTCATAGGTAACGAACCACTCACGGTTCGGGCTCGTGTGAAAAGTACAGTTGAATCAAGAATCCACTCATCACTGGTTTTGGAATCACCGGCAAAGGCAACCATAACATCTCTGTCAGAAGCTTGATTAGTGACAACGGTGGCTTTAGGTTCATCGTCTTGTTGATCCTTCTTGGAACTGCTATTCCTTTTCTCCTTGTTTTGCAACTTCCAACACTCGGATATGTCATGACCATTCTTCTTGCAATACTTGCACAACTTCCCGTTCCTGGACTTAGATTTGCCTCTGTATCTACTCGATCTTCTGCCTCTGGAATCGCCGTTTGAACCCTTCTCCTGTTGTCTGCCGTGACTGACAAACCTTCTGCATGCGTCCTTGAACTTTCACCTGAAACCATAAGTTTCATCTTCTCCTTAGCATACAATGTTTCATAAACTTATTGAGAATAAGAGTATCTCGGTTATATAGAATAGTATCTCTGAACGAAGAGTACGAACTGGGCAGTGAGCATAAAAGAATCAGACCCAAATCTTCATCATCATATTTTACCTCCATAGCTTCGAGGTTAACAACAACTTCTTTGAAAGCTATTAGGTGGTTCAACACTGATTCGTCCTCCGCCATCTTGTGCGAATAAAGCTTCTGCTTCAGATGCATCTTGTTGGTCAGATCCTTGGTCATGCAAATCTGCTCCAGCTTCAACCATAACGTGGCGGTGCTCGTCTCCTTCAAAACCTTCTGCGTAATATTATTTGATAAATGAAGATGAATCTGAGATAAGGCCTTATGATCTTTTCGTTGCTTCTCATCAGCTGACAGTGTCGCAGGCATCTTGTCAATGCCCCAAAAGAGCGTCGTCCAAATCCATCTAGGCCAAAACAACCACATCTTAACTTACCATAGAGAAAACCTTGTGTCTTGATCTAACAACGGAAGATCGTACTTTAAAGTCTCCATTGATAGATGAAACCCTAACTTGAACAACGATCAACAACGTTGTCGAAGGAACTAGCACCGGAGCCGTCACCGGGATGGTGACGCAGTCGATGTAGAGGCAGTGCGTGGTAGCGCAAAGCGTGCGCTAGTCGGCGCTAGTATTAGCGCGGGTCAGTGTAGGAATTGACGCGGGATGGTACCGAGTCGAGATAGGGCTTCTAAAAGTCGGCGAATCGGATACGAGTCGTGACAACACTCGGAATTGGCGCGGGACGACACCGAGTGGAATACGAGATGAAGAATTCGGCGAATTAGCGAGTTAATGAAGTAGCACAGGGCAGCGCTAGAGGAGCATTGGGCGGCGCTTTTGGTGAAAACTATCCAAACCCTATATTCAACTCAAACATGGCTTGGATACCACTTGTTGCGAAAATAGAGACGAAAATAGAGACGGGAGACACGATTTTTACGTGGAAACCCCTTATGATAAAAAGGGACAATTGTCAAAATATCACCCCTTTCTTCTGCCTCCTGCAAAATATCATTAAGTTTGATGCAATAGCCTATATGCCACATCTTATTTTAGCACTGTGTTACTTTGTCATTTTTGAATATTTAATTAATATTTCTGGTTTAATGGCCCTAGCCCACATGCGAAAGGTCGAATCTACCCCTCCAGTGAAAGCTTTGAGAAGAACCAAATGAACCTCGATCTTGGCGAGGTAGACGCAGATCCTGGCGTCGTTGCCGTAGAGATGGGGGTACCTGAGGAGGCAGGAATCGAGCCCGCGGGCGAGACGCGCGGTGAGCGGCCAGCGCCTAACGGCGATGACTCCGCCGCCGTAGGCCATGGCGAAGCCGTGCGAGGCGTTCTGCGCCGTGGACTCGGAGAGCGCGCCAAGGTCCCACGGCTCGCTCCAGTCGTACTTGGCGAGGGTGTGGAGGAGGTCGGGAGGACGAAGGCGGTGTCGTCGTCGCTAAGCACGAGCCAGCGTGGATGCTGGCGGGGGTGGAGGCCCGGAGCCAAATGCGGAGGAGCGGGAGGCACAGCGGCAGCGTGCGGCGGGAGGAGGCGATGCCGAACACCACGTGAGACAGCGTCGTCGTGAGCGCTGACGTCGAGGGGGAGGAATCGGCCTCGCTGCGTTACGCCTCCTTCGCGCGCTGTGTGGTGGTGGTTCGGAGGGGGGATTAGGGGAGGGGGGAGTGGGGCGGTGGAGTTGGAGCAATAGTAGCAGGGAGAGGAGCGGGAGGAGGAAATGCTGGCGGAGAGGGAGGTGCGGATGCAACCGCGTCGCCATGGATGCCGGCGAGAGAAGAGCGAAGGGAGTAACAATGGCTAGACCTAGCCAGGTCCGGGACTGACCGGAGGGGCATAAAGGACCTTTCGCATGTGGGCTAGGGCTATTAAATCGGAAATATGAATTAAATATTCGAAAATGGCAAATTAACGAAGTGCGAAAATAAGATATGGCATATAGGCTATTGCATCGAACTTAATGGCATTTTACAGGAGCATAAGAAAAGTGTGGCATTTTGACAATTATCCTAAAAACACGGACACACGAAGGCGGAATTCACTATAAGAGGATCAATTACAAGCACGAGATGACATGACATCTAAAATGTGCGTCTACATGAGTACAAAGGTACATATATAGGGGAGCAAGAAGAGTCTGGAACGGACAAGAAACGCCGAGTTGTAGCCAGTTGCGTGGGCCGACGCTCACCCTAGCGCGGCCCGGTGCTACATCTAGCGCTGGTCGGCACTCGTGTCCGGCACGGACACAACACGAATTTAGATCACATTGCAACAGACGATATACTATTTTTTAGAGCACTGCAAAAATATTTCTTTTGGGCTGCAAAAAAAGTTATGGCTGATCGTTAGTTCATCAAGCATAGACTTATTTGTATTCTTCTGACCCTGGGTTGCCACTGTGTTGCCTCCACCAGGTTTTCATTTTGTTTTGCATATGATGCCACACCGCCATTCCTCTTAAAGCTGCCGTCATTATGATCTCGCCAAACGATGAGTAGCAGTTGTCGCTTGCAAGTATCTAGCTCCACAGTTACATTCTTACACTAGAACATGGCGAAACTCGCAACTATTGGTCGCAGGTTTGTATGCCTTTCCTTGTTTTTTTTATCCCTTTAGCATTGCTGCACACTTCCACACAGCTAACATTTCCCACTTGTTCATTGTGCCATGTTGATGCTCATAGTGTTCTTAGGTTTCCAAACGAAAGCATGAGGCTTGTTATGGTGACAGTTATTGGAGCGGTCTTTGGCTTCTTCATTGGAATTTCATTCCCATCAGTCAGCATAACAAAGGTATAATGATTATTTTATCACCGTATCCAAGCTATTTCAATTGATCAGAAGGGATTGACTTATTTCTGTTTGAAATGTGACAGCTTCACTTTCCGTCTAGCTTTGTTTCATACATAGAAGACAGAAACTCTGGGCTCACAACACAGGCTTTACTTAATCATGCATGGACTTCTGCCAGAAATGCAAGGGAAAACAGTACCGAACCAAGTTCAAACACTACTTTGAAGGTTTGTTGCATTACTTATTTACTTTGCCAGACTATTATCTTAGTCGTATTAAAGTACCATGGACCATTAAAATTATATCCATTTGACACAATCTACTGCTTCAATAGATGATGCTTGTAAATAAATCATTTATATTCTTGATCACTATGACACTGTTCATCTCTAAAATATTTGGTTCATTCTAACAAAAGTTTTGCTTGATGGCTCGTAGATTTATGTCCCAACAAACCCTAAGGGTGCAGAGAGTCTAGCACCAGGTATTGTTGTGCCAGAGTCTGACTTCCATTTGCGTAGGTTATGGGGAGACCCAAGTGAGGTATATTTTCTTGTGCACCATACTCACATCACCTCACTGATCTTCATGTTCATTGTAAATATTTAATTACTGGACATCTTGAGAAATTTTCTGAATTCCTGAAATCCTATCTCTTTGTAAAATATTCTTACAAGCATATATAATCCTTTCTGAAAGGTTTTGTTTTCCTTCTCTCAAATATATTCTGCTATTGATTAAAATTTTCAATTATTACAATGTGGCTCTTCCTGTTCATCAGATTGCGATTATGTAAGAAAATTCAGTAACCTTATATGTTAGGTTTTTAAATAATTCAAAATAGAAGACTTAAATTATGTAGCCTTCTAAAGGCTGTTGCTTGGTTTGCTGATATTTGATTTTGAATATGCAGGACCTGCCCTTCAAACCAAAGTACCTTGTTACTTTCACTGTTGGATATGCACAGAAAGAAAATATAAACAGAGCAGTGAAGAAGGTAAAGTTGTTGGCAACTTTAATGAGCTGAACAATCAAAATATTGTCTTTACCCAGTTTTGATGGCAACTGAATCTTTCAATCTCTATATGTCATTTCATTTAACTCACCTGCCTGATTATTTTGTTGTTTGTGCTGCAGTTTTCTGACAATTTTGCTATCCTGTTATTCCATTACGATGGTCGGGTGAGCGAGTGGGACGAATTTGAGTGGTCGAAGCAAGCCATTCATATTAGTGCCAGGAAGCAAACTAAATGGTGTGCTACTGTGCTTTGCTGTAATGATCATTGTTTCAATTGTTTAAATTTGAAGTATGCGTACCTCTAAAAGCTTATTCATGCACATACCTCTAGGTGGTATGCCAAAAGATTCTTGCACCCTGATATTGTGGTAGCTTATGAGTACATATTCATCTGGGATGAGGACCTTGGGGTGGAGCATTTCAATGCGGAGGAGTATGCTTCCATTCTTCACTTTTCCATTCAACGTTTCTTAATATGATTATCTAACGTATATACGTTGGTTTTGGACTACAGGTACATCAAACTTGTTAAGAAATATCGTCTGGATATCTCTCAACCTGGTTTAGAGCCTGATCGGGGATTAACATGGCAGATGACCAAAAGAAGAGGTGACCGTGAGGTCCACAAGTGAGTAGAGAGGCTCTAATCTGAAGCAGAATTTTTTCGCTATTGATGTTTTTCTTTTTTGATCTAGCAACTTAAGTTGGCATCCTCTGTTGTTGTAGGGATACAGAGGAGAGGCCAGGCTGGTGCTCTGACCGTCATCTTCCACCCTGTGCTGCGTATGTGGTTATTGTCATCTTTCCTGAGTTTTGTTCGCAGTGCTTCCCAATATATGATTGTCAATAACCATCCACTGCCATTACGGAGAGATCTAACTGATGTATCTGTTGTTGTACAGATTTGTTGAAATCATGGCTCCTGTCTTCTCCAAAGATGCATGGAGATGTGTGTGGCATATGATTCAGGTCTGTACACCGTAACTTGATTAGCGCCTTCCCCTCTGTGTACTTAATTCATTTAATTGATCGGCATTGCTTTTCGCTGCAGAATGACTTGGTTCATGGATGGGGCCTCGATTTCGCTCTCAGGAAATGCGTGGAGGTATCTTCGTCTTTTAGCTGTGACATTTCACCAGTCTTGCAGCCTGCCCTTCTGAATATCTTCCCCTAATACTGAGCTCATTACAGCCTGCTCATGAGAAGATTGGGGTAGTTGATTCGCAGTGGATTGTTCACCAAGTGGTTCCTTCTCTCGGGAACCAGGTAAGGAGAAACTGTCGATTTGTTTTCTTTGGATATCACAACTTACAGTAATGTTTCACTCTGCCCTTCTGACCACCATTTCCCCCTACCTCGTGTTATGATTCACAGGGCAAGGCGGAGAATGGAAAAGCGGCATGGGAAGGGGTGAGGGCGCGGTGCCGGAAGGAATGGGGCATGTTTCAGACGAGGATGGCGGAGGCGGAGAAGGCCTACTACAAGATGATGGGCGTCGCCCCTCCAAACTCCACGCTTGTCTAGCTTCGTCTCTGTGAGTGGTGATGCTGGTGCAGTGCTCTGCTGATACACCTTGGATCATGTAGAGACGATGATGACGACGACGACGATGAGTGTGTAGATGAGTGTGAGTGCCTGAATGTAGAGCATACGACGATGTTGTGTGATCCTGTTGATCGATTATTCTGTTGTTGTTTGAGCTGATTCTGTCTATGCTTGTGTGGCCATCAGAAATTGCGAACTCATGATTTGGATTATCTCACCTCTACGTCGGAATTTCACAGGAATCTTCTTTGAGCTCCTACTGGGATTTCTGTATTCCAACGGTGGGCCTTAACCATGGTGAGACTGAGATATGTATGACCGTAGTCGATCCAATTGACGACAGAGATCTATACTTTGGCAACAGCGGGTTCAACCGTACAGAGTTCTCTATCACTAGTTGAATTGGCGACAGGAACCAGTCGTCATTCCAAATGGCGTCAGACCCTGTCTCCAATTCAATTGTGCGATAGGGATCCTCTGCACTGCTTTTTGTACCGACTATTTCTGAATACATATTTTGTTAAAAAATCATACTGATATTACATAACATTTAGCAGTACAATGTCATAACATCTTTTGTGGACAAATCATAATGACATTAAATAACATTCAGCGCAACATCGTCACATATTGTTAGACCATGTGGTTAGGTCTAAAATAATTTAGCTGATGAATCATTGACAATGTTATTTACTGATGTTATTTGAGGCGTGACGTGCTATGTGGACTTATGTCGGTCAAGTTGGGAAGAACTTGTGCCAGGAAAAGATGGTGTTTTGGTCTTTGCATGTGCAGGGTAACTCAGAGGCGATCGTGGTCTACGGCGAGGACCGGGAAATGACTTGGGGTGAACTCATAGTCTAAAGGGTCGAGGATGCTGGAAGAGACGGCCGAACTCGAGTTAGGGCGCATGGAGATCAAATATGGATGATACGTGTTGGAGCTACGGAGGTGCGGTCCGAAGCTACGACATGTGACAATTTTGGGGTGTCCAAATTGGACTGGATTGAATTTTGTAATCTGGTGTAAAAGCCCACGAATTGGGCCTTAGGACTTTAGTGGATCGTACATGGGTGATTAGGTGCCAACGCTAGACGGTTTTAGGGTTTTGTACGTCTTGGATTGTTGGCTTCCAGTGGCCAAGGCTTTTGTGCGTGAGCGATCAATCGATCGTCGTCTTTTCCTGAGCGTTTTCTGTTGCTGTGGTTTTTGGCTGTGGCGTGACTTTGTGTGGCGACTGGCAATCTTGTTGGAGTGTGATCTCCAGAGAAAGAACACAAGGGTGGAGGACCATGTGCTACATGCGGTAGACCTTTTTGCTATTGATGTGATTGAGAAAAACTGCTTTCGGTGTTGGCGTGCTGTGAGAGACATCAAGAAACGTTTTTGGTTGTTGGGTGATTAAGTGCTTGATGTGATGCATGCTTTTTCTAACCTTTTTGGCATTGCGATCTTTAGAGTAAAAGCAACGTCACTACATCCGAGAGTACACAGAACAGATCTAGAGGGCTTCGGTGGCTCTGTTCATGCGTGAAAGGAGGTCGTGCAGCAGGAGAGGCGGCGCAGGTGGAGCGCATCTCGATCGCGCTTGTGCTGAGATCACATCCTAGCTTGGTGCACAGACTGAGGATTGCATCTACATCAAGTTTTGTTCTTTTCAACCTGTTTCATGTGAAAAATCTTTCGCAATCATTCACCCCCTCTTATTATCATTATCGATCCTCCCCATATTTTATTGACAAATCACAATGACATTACATAACATTCAGCGCAACGTCGTTGACGAGGATTAAAATCTTTAAATATTACTTTATTTAATTAAAGACAGCACATTCTTCGTGGTCGTAATCCCTATGGCTAACGACCCCCTTAGTCGTAAAGATTTCATAGGTTACATCGTGGGTATCTTGGTCGGATGAGATCATGTACCAAATCCCCAACCAGATGATTGCTCGTAAAAGGAATGAATTGGTATGTATATCTTATTCTAAGTATATTCCCTTCGTGTGATGAATAGAGTATATGTCTTATTTACTCTAAGCCACGCGACGTTTACAACCCTAAAGACACTGACAGTAACCACCATACATTTATTGTCTCCTTCTGAGATCAACCGCCGAACGATTGATACTTCACCAACTGTCGACTTCCTTCGACTAGTCGCAAAACTTCCAACACGCGTTTTTTTTTCAGAAGTAACTACCACCACTTCCTCAGCTACTTAAAGGATAATACAAATGGCAGAAGACAATCCAATTCGAAAGATCAACAGACAATCGAATTTCCATCTGAAGTAATAGCAAAGCAATCAGTACACCAAGTGTAATTAGGGCTAATCCACTGCCTTGTCAAGAGCACCCCCTGTAAAGATCCAGTTCGCTGCAATAAAGAGCAATCTCATTCTCTTTCAAGAAGTATTTGCTATTTTTCTCTATTTATTTCGTAAGATCGATGACTCAATCGTTGACAGTTGGCGCCATTCGTGGGGATCAAGGCGTTGAGTTCCTGAAGCTTTTTTTGCTCAAGCAATCCTCACCCAGTTTCCTTCGCTTTATTATCGCTCATGCGATCATGGCAGGGACTTGGGATGAGGAAGACTAGTTCGACTTGGCGGACTACTCCAACCTCGATATGGACTCATGCATCCGCGCCATGGAACATGACGCAATGTCATCATCCTCTTCTGTTGTAGGCTCAATGCTCATTGAGACTAGTGAGATCGACCAGATGGACGAGAATTCGCAGCCACCATCAGTGGTTCAACCAGAGGAAACAATTGTTCTGACCAGTTCGGAACATCCTAACGCTTCTGCAAGCCCGATCCTTCCGACCGGCAAAAACAATGACAAGATCCCAGAACCACAACCCCAAGATTCAATGTACTCTCGATACGGTCATGGGTGACCGGTATTCACCGACGGCTCCTAGCGATTCCGGGGGCCAACCGACATCTGGTAACATTGTCGATGAAGCTACCACCGGTCGAAGGTCACATGGGAATGATAAAACTCAGCATACGGTCAGCAATTCACTGGATCAGACTGAGTCCACCACAAGGCCCACCAAAGGTGGTACTCTCCGACCGCTCTCCATCGTGGAGACTCCTTGCAGAAGCGGTGGAAGGCTCTCCATTAGTTACGATATAAGCTCATCGAAGGATCGTTTCTGGAGGCACGAAGTTAATGCGATCAGATATACTGATCAAGATACCATGCGCGATCCTCCACGGTTGAGTCGTCACAACCTGCTGGTGGAAATGGTATGAGCCCTTAAGCACCACATGTCGTAGGAAACAGAACTAATGGACGTCCATCATTTAATTCACATGTTTCTGCCCCACTATGAGTGAGTGGTCGAACAGGACAAACCGAAAGGCGTCTCTTCCATGCAGCCGGGTAGGTTCCGACCAACCAATATGAAAAAATTCAATGGGACTCAAAACTGTTGAAAATATGCCCTAGAGGCAATCATAAAGATAATTATATTTTATTATGTTCATAACATTAGATAATATGTTATCTTATTACTAGAATAATATCAATAATATTTATTATCAAGTATGCAACTTGATTGTGAAACTCTATATTTCTGCGATGATTATTCTTAAAAGTTCACTGGTCGAAAACATATGAGAACACATATGAATACACTAGCATATGTATTGGTTGATGACTATGTTTCACAAGTCATGGATATGGAGATATCAAACCGATAATATGGACACATATTAGAGAACATGGTGTTGGAAAAGACCCACCTTGAGACACTGTTGAGATTGTTATGATTTTATGTATCATTAGTTGGTCTCAAGCAATGATGATGTATAATCCTTATACCTGAGATCAGCATGGTTTCCTACATGTGTAGTAGCACTCTTAGGGGTTGCCAAACGCTACTCGTAACTGGGTAGTTATAAAGGTAGCTTTCGGGTATGCTATGAAATATGTGGAGGGATGTGACTGGTCGGATATAAGATTTGCCCCTCCTAACATAACAAGAGAGATGTCTCTAGGCCCCTCGTTGTGGTCGGATAAAGAAAGTGCATAGCCATGCCACTAGTGGTCGAACTGTCGACCACATGAAGTTATTCGACACTTGATCAAGAAAGTATTGAACAGTCCATGGATGATACAACATCTCACCTGGAGTTCAACCAGACATCTTTAGGCAAAGGGAGAATACACGAGAAGGTCTTTCAGTTCGATCAGATACGGACTATCCGTATGGAGATACGAGCTAGTCGTAGGTTGGTCGAACATGGTCACTAAGTGGTCGAAACCTGGTCGTAAGGAGTTACGAATTTGTCGAGACCAAATATGGACTTGTCGTATAGAGATACAAGCTGGTTGTTAGTGATATAGACCTGGTCGTAGATCATATTGCATTAAGGTTCGTCTGATATATTTTATGTGTGTTTGGGAATCGTTATGTGCTGCTGCTAGGTACCGCTAACGACTAGGATTTGATTTGGATGGTGATTCAAATTCTTGTAGGCCATGAGTTTCTAATGGACCTCAAGTACGAGACCCATCATGGATGCCTATATATAGAGGGGTGGTGGCATGGGTGATGATGATCTTTTGAGGAACTCTCGAAACCCTAATAGCAACGTGATGCGGACATCCTTAGCTATGTTGTTTCATATAATGTTTTCAATTCATTAAATACCTCAGAACAACATGAGCTTACTAAGAGAGTTGAAAAACAAGAGAAGCTTATCCAACAGGTGAATCTGTTCACTGAATTTCCTTTTAAATTAGTTGAAAATTTCATACTACCTAAAACTAGTGTTTTGCTTGTGCTCAGATTGAAAGATTCAATAATGAACGGAGATGAAGGATATGAGGCTGTTCTTGAAAAAAGGCCGTCACTATGGACGAGAAGCTCGTGGGAGACAAGCAAGGGGAGAGAAGCCCAAGAATCCAAGTCAAATTCGAAAATTCCACAAGCCTAACCAAATTCAAACTCGGAATCAACTCAGAATTCAATTCGGATTCGGAATCAACCTCAAATTCGGATTCGGAATCAGCAGGATAGTCCGGAGTAAAAAGATCATTACTTTCTCATACGAAGTCGAATTTGAGTGTTTTTAGGCTTGTTGGAAATCTAACTTCAAGCCCGATCCAACGAGTCCTCCCTCACTCCGAAATTCATCCTGTATCAAAAGATATGACCAAAACAATATAACGGTTGTAAAATTAGAGTTTCCTTTTTATTTTAAATTGAGTCAGAATTGGAGTACGAGTTTAATTCCGAATTGGGCCTCTTGGCCAGCCATGAGGAGGAGAAGGGACACTATATATTGAGGGTTAGACCTCCATTGTAACCTCAGACCACATTTAATATATTTTCAAAGCTTTTGCTTGATTCTCCTGTTGTGCTTATAGCCAAAATAGAGGGAATTGGGCGTTGAGAACAAGGGGTCATTCTTGCTTTTCCGCTGGGAATTGAGGGTTCGACGATCTTCGCTTGTGGTCAGCGAGGATCCAATCAAGTGTGTGTTTGGGCGAATTTTCCATAGAGTTACAAGTCCGTGCATTGGCGTGGAGGATCAGCTGGTGGTTCGTCAGGATACATAAGTTATCGAGAGGTTCTACGTCGAGAAGATCGGGCACCCCGTATCACAACGCCTTCCTCATACCACACTACCGGCGCTAGCACTCCAGCGCATGGTATCCATGCCCCTTACATGTGGATGCCTTGGAAGGGTTGTTGCGAAGCATCAACACTAGAACTATCCGCAACTCGTGATGATCACAAGATTCGGAGAAGAAGTTGTGAAGCATCAGTATTAGGACGATCCGCAACTTGTGACGATCACAAGACTCGGAGAAGAAGACGAACGGCGAGTACGACTACGACCACATCAACTCGCTACATCGACTCTACTTCCGGATCTATTACTAGCAGAGGTTTCTTGGTTGCGCGGTAAGTTTTTGTTTTGTGCTATCGTAGCCTTCCCGCGATCCTTCAAAAACCCGTTGGAATTTCTCCAAATCTATAGCACCGCCATTAGAGCTATCGGCAGTGACGATAACACCCGTTGAGTACTATTGGAAAACAAGTCAGGACTTTGCAAGAGTTGGTGACCACTATAAGGACCAACCAAGCTAATTCGACTAAGAAGGCGGTCGAAGGCGGAATAAGTTTTGTTCTGGCAAAACTTAAAGCTCTTGACCCCAACTTTAATCTACAACTAGTCAAAGCCGACTTCGACTGCTTTGAAGCAGAAGCGGAGTGGTTGATGGGAGATTTGGAGTCGATCAGCAAGGAAGTCATGGAGGAGATGCAGATTGGATCTCCTTCGTCATACTAGTTTGTAATAGGAACTTGCAAAGACAAGCTTGTTGATATATATGATCCTTTCTTCTTTTGAAAAAAAATCATCTTATCGAGTAGTTAGTAACTCATAAGATAATGAATGAAAAAAGAGAATAAGACTAAGAATTGAAGTCATATTAATAACTTTATCGTAGCCCCGACTATTTGCTTAGTTTCAACGGAATAAGATAATGAATGAAAAAAGATAAACTAAGTAAATAGTGTTAAACGGGTTTTCTAAAAAAGAGAAGTTTGGCTAACTTATAGTTTGTGATCCCGATTATCATGCATTGGTCGTAAGAGTAGTAACGAGTCGAGGCTAGTAAGTTTCTTCTAGTTGGTAGGACAACGTGCAGAAAGGAAAGGTTTCGACTAGGTGATGTTACCATCTCCGACTAGATTAGTCAAATCAATAGCGGCAACTTGTGTTAGACAAACGTCTGGAGTTCCTTCGGAATTCGTTCAACCTTTTCGAGCGCACTCAATATGTTTGCCCTAGTAGCAAGAGTTAGAAACAGGACAACGCTAGGAAGTTCCTTCTAGTGGGCAGGACCACGTGCAAAGAGGAAAGTCTTCGATTAGGTGTTGTGTCTTTCTCCGACCAGTTAGAACCAACCGAGTTTACCAGGAGTAGTCGAACAAATTACCAAAGTGTACTTTGCTTAGAATATTTTTCAAAACGAATGAAGAAATAAACTAAGGTACTAAGAGTTGGATTGAAAATATTTTGACTATGTTTATTGAACACGAGCTCTTTGTGTTGGTAGCAAAAGTGAGGAACGAGTCGACACTAGGAAGTTCCTTCTAGTGGGCATGACCATGTGCTGAAGAGAAATGCTTCGACTAGGTGATGTTCCTATCGTTTCAACCAGTGTAAAGAAGTGTTGGGTACTGGTCGTAGAAAAACCTACGACCAGGGAATAGCCAAAAAAATTATCGAAGCGCTACTCAAAGTAAGACAATAAAGATAGAAAGAACATGATACTTTATTATCGAGGTGGTTGGTTACACATAAAATTTGTGTAACTAGTCGATGTTCCAAGAGTTCGAGAGAATTCGTCCGTCTTCCATTGATAGTCGTACCGAACCTGGTCGTGTAACTTTGACCACTGTGTAAGTACCTTCCCACTTTGGGGAAAGTTTGTTCTGATTAGACTATGATTGAATTTTATTCAATACCAAGTCACCTACAACAAGGCTGCGAGTTTGGACCTTACAATCATAGTATTTGTGCGGGGCTTGCTGGTAGACTGCTGACCGGATTAAAGATTGATTTCTCTTATCTTCGAGTAGGTTTATGTCATTTGCTCTAAGTTGTTCTTGGGTAGAGTCGTTGAAAATCTTGACTCGTGTTGATCTGATCTTTAGTTTTGGTGGAAGCATGGCTTCGACACCAAAACTAGGAAAAAAGTGTTTCACCTGTGGTCCGACTAGCAGTCATACGAATTGTCCATAATACGGAGGGTAATTTTGCAACCAAGCCCCTGAGCGCTTGACAAGCTGGTCGAAGACTCGAGTTTTGATTCCCTGCATTATTTGGCCATTTGTTCTTTCGACTGCCCCCATTGCTTTGAGGATGGGCAACAGAGGCGTAACACACTTTGGTACCCAACTCGTCGCAAAATTCTTAAAATTTTGTGCTAAAAAATTGCTTACTATTATATGTGATTATTCGACTTGGGACCCCAAACTAGGTAATCATGCATCTAATCATGAACTATTTTACCGCTTCCGTTGTTATCCCAGTCGCAGGTTCGGCTTCGATCTATTTTGTTAACGTATCAATGGCCACAAAAGGAACTCAAAACCTCTTGTAGCCTTTGGAAATGGTCCTAGGATATCGAGACCCTAGGTCGCAAAAGGCCAAGATAGAGAATTGTCTGCAATGCCTGAGCCGGTTGGTGTATCTGCCTGCTATGAAACTGGCATTGTACACACTTCTTAACCAACTCTTTAGCATCGTAGAGGGTTGTTGGCCAGTAACAATCTTGTCGAAAGGCCTTTGAGAGACCATGTGAGAGGTGTCCCCAAGCGAGTGATGAGTATTTGACACTTTTGTTGAAAAGTTTGTGATTTGGTTCACTGCCGTTGTGCTGCTGTTGTTTTGATTTTGTACTGTGCGGAACTTCCGCCCTGGGAATGCGGAAGTACCGATCATCGGAACTTCCGCTCTGGGAAAGCGGAACTTCCGATTGTGCGCAGATCTGAGCAGTGTGTTTTGATTTTGTAATGTGCGGAACTTCCGCTCTGGGAATGCGGAAGTACCGATCATCGGAACTTCCGCCCTGGGAAAGCGGAATTTCCGGTTGTACGCAGACCTGAGCAGTGAGTGCATAATTTTCGATTTTGAGTTGGTTGGTTCGTGTATGAGTTTGAGACAAGTACAAATGTTAATTCCATTATCTCGAACAATGCTATGTGATGTGTTTCTTATGCATCTTTGGTTGCAGGACGTCGAGGCGGAGTCGTGGCGAGACACGTGGAGACCGGACTAGACGCAGGTGGCGTTGAGGTCAGAACGGTCGAGGTGTGTCGAAGACGGCGTGAACTCGAGGTGGTTTCGAGTCGTGGACAACAAGGAATGCGGGAGCTTCCCGGAAGGTGCATGAGGGGCGAAAGGGTATTTTCGCAATACTACACAAGCGGAAGCGGGCTCCGTCGATTTTATCTGGCGTAACGGGTTTGCGACCCGTTAGCCGGCGCCTATATAAGGAGGGGATGTCCCCTTAGTTGGAAGCCACTAGAGAGAGAGGATTAGGGTTAGCTAGTCAAAAGAGCCTTTGGGAGGTTGTTTTGCTTTGTGGCTTTAGTGGTTGGAAGTGTGTAGAAGAGAGCAGGAGATGTCTCCTTCGTAGCCTCTCTCCCTGTTTTCTGTTCTTAGCTCTCTCTCTCTCTCATTTGCTCTTGTGTGTTCTTGTGTATGGAGAGGGAGAGGATGGATTGAGAATCATGTAATCTTTACTTCTGAATGTACATGCGTATGGGAACATCTCTATGATCCTCTATATCAATATGAGATTGTTTTTGGTTGAATTGATTAAGTGTTCATCTCTCTCTTCGTCACTTCTCTTTTCTAGGTTTTTGATGTTTTTCTGATTCCCTTTTGTGAGATGGTGTGAAACTTGATATCTAGAGTCCTTTGGCTATTGCTAACATATCCTCAAAGTTTTATTGCCAAAAGATCAAAGAATCTTGCGAATTTTGGTTTTTGGTCTCTCCTGCCAAGTTTTCTCAAGAAATCCGATTTTCATTTGATTAGTGGATCTTTGTCTGAAATTTCTTCTCAATGAGGTCAATATAATGTTTAGGATGATGTCCTGTGAAAATTGACCCGAGAAGAGCAGCAAATCGTGAGTATTTCGGATTTTTGCAATTTCTAGTTCGTTCTGTTCTTCAGTCTGTAGCAATCGGAACTTCCGCTGTTTACACGGAACTTCCGCGGTATGGAACTTCCGCACTGGAAGACCGGAACTTCCGATTGTCGACAGAGCAGCCCAGAAATTTGGGAACTTCCGCCTGGGTGACCGAAACTACATGATCTTGGAACTCATGCAGGATAATCGGAACTTCCGATTTCTGACAGAACCGCCCAGATTTTATTTAACTTCTTGGATTTGATTCACTTCTCGTCTTTTGATTATCAGAGTGTTTTGGGTTGCTGTGTGGACACTTGAGAGGGGATGATCTTAATTTTTGAAGGCACCATTCACCCCCTCTGTTGCCATTTCGGTCCTTCAGCCTTTCCGACCAACGTTCGATAGGAAGTATGAGTTCCACAGATACCCCTGTGTATGTCGTGAAAGTGGTTTAGTCCTTCCATCTGTGATATGCATCGCATGAGTACCCATTGAGTGCCTCGTTTGTAGAGGACTCTTTCAATTAAAGTATACATTTTGGCCTTTCAGGATAAGCGATCTACCTTGAGATCGTCATCGGGTATTGTACCATTCTGAAGATACTCGTAGATGGGATTCATCCAGGTATCTTCGTATTCTAGAGAGGTTGTCTCAATAGAAGTTGCTTCTGGTGTTTCGACTAGAGACGACTTTTGGAGTTGCTCTAACAAAACTCCTTTTAGTACTTGTGATCGGGAAGAAGCCATACAAGCAAGTTGGTATGCGAGAAATTATACTTCCGAGGGATAAATTGTACCTCGAAACCAAAAAATGCTTTTATAGCTTTCGAACCTCCGATAAGTACCGAGACATGGTCGGATTAGAGCACTGGTACTCTTTTTCGACCTGATTCATGACTAGTTGAGAGTCTCCTCTCACGAGTAGTCGTCGAATCGTGAGTGATTTCACAACTCGTATGCCAGCCAGCAAACCTTCGTACTCTGCCATGTTGTTAGTGGCCTGAAAGTTTAATTAAATGACATACTTTAAGGTCTCTTCAATAGGAGATTCCAGGACCACCCCAGCCCCCGAGCCACTTAAAGTAAGTGACACGTCAATGTACATCGTCCACTGGTCGTGGGTATTGTACTGGGAATCTTGAATAGGTTCAGGATTTGTCCATTCGGTGACAAAGTCTGCCAAGATCTAGGATTTAATGGTTGTTCGAGACACAAAATGGAGGTCTAACTCCCCAAGTTCCACTTACCATTTTGTCTTGCGTTCCGCTGTTTCCCTGTTCTGGAGGACCATTCCTAAGGGAAACTCAGACAATACAATTATCTTGTACGCCTGGAAATAATATCACATTTTCCTCGAAGGCATAAGGAGGGCATAAAGAAGTTTTTGGACCTGAGGGTAACGCTCCCTAGGCCCGTGTAAAACTTCACTTACACAGTAAACTGGTCGTTGGATGTTTCACGCTCTACTACCAGTATTGCGCTCATTGTATGTGGCGTGACAGCTAGATAAATTAAGAGTGTCTCTTCTGGCTTCGGAGAAACCAAAATAGGAGCACTTGTAAAATACCTCTTGACATCCTCAAAGACCGCGTTTGCCTCTTCTGACCACTCGAAACCCTCGTGCTTCCTTAGAAGTTTGAAAAAGGTAGTCCTTTTTCTCCCAGTCATGCGATGAAATGACTTAAAGCTGCCATGCACCCTGTAAGTTTCTGGACTTCTTTCTTCGTGGTCGGGGGGCACATTTGCACGATGGCCTTTATCTTTTTGGGATTTACTTTGATTCCTCATACAGAGATAAGAAATCCAAGCAACTTTCCTAAAGAGACTCCAAACACACACTTCTCAGGATTGAGTTTCAGGCGGTGTTTTCTGAGGTTGCCGAATGTTACTTGCAAGTCGGAAACATGATTAAGCCACTTGATGCTTTTTACGACTAGATCGTCACATAAGCCTCCAAACTTTGGGCTAGTTGAGGTGAAAAAGTCGATTGCATCAAGCGTTGAAAAGAAGCGCCAACATTTTTTAGACCAAATGGCATTTTGACATAGCAAAATATTTTAAATGGAGTAATAAATATGGTCTTTTCTTCATCTTTTAGACGCATATTAATCTGATGGTAGCCATAATATGCATCTAGAAAACTTTATGTTTCGCAATCGGCTGTAGAATCAACCAATTGATCGATACAAGGTAGAGGAAAAATCATCTTTTGGACGAGCTTTATTGAGATCAATGAAGTCTACACACATTCACCACTTGCCGTTAGACTTTGTAACCATTACAGGGTTGGCCAACCACTCTGGTGGTCGACTTCTCTTATAAAGCCTACTTTAAGTAGCTTGTCCAATTCTGATTTGATAGCATCTAGTCGATTAGGGGCAAATCTCTATAATTTTTATTTTACGGGTACTTTGTCAGGCCATAAAGCTAGCATGTGCTCAATCACTTCCCTGGGGACTCCGGGCATGTCGGATGCTTGTCATGTGAAGACATCTGTGTTTGCTCGGAGGAAGGTGCTGGGGCATCTTTCTATTTGGGGTCAGAAGTATCCCTGATGCGAACAGTCTTCGAGGGCTCCTCTGAATCCAGAGGAACCACTTTGACCTGGTTGTTCAGCTTCGGTGTAGCTTTCGACTTCGACTGCTTGGTGGAAGGCTGCTCCTTGTTTTCTTCCCGAGTTGGTATCTAGCCAATCATCTCGAGGGATCGACGGTCGCACATATGTGCCATCTTCTTATCACAGTGAATTGTGATTGCTCCTTTGGGACCTGGCATCTTAAGATATTGATACCCATAATGAGTAACCATTAAGAATTTTGCTAAAGTTGGTCGTTCGAGTATGACGTTATATGTCGTATTGAAATTGACCACATCAAAGGAGATCTTCTCTGTCCTGAAATTATTTGGCAAACCAAATGTTAAAGGAAGAGAAACTTGTCCAATAGGTTTGGCCGAAGACCCCGGTACAGTACCATGAAAAAAGTATCGTACTGGTCTTACCATGGTCCTGGGTACTTACATCTCGTCCAGGGTACTCATCAACAAAATGTTTAGAGAGCTCACACCATCAACTAACACTCGATTTACTCGACAGTTGTTGATGGTGGGCTCGACCACGATCGAAAAATATCCTGGTCAAGTGGAAGGGATCGTGCAGTCACTCTTCTCAAATGAGATGGTGACTTTCGACCACTTCAACAACTTATTGATAAGAGGAGGGTCAATGGAGTTTACCTCGCGTTCGACAACCTTAAACTGTCGTTCTCGTATGCCGATGACCCCCCAAAGATATGCTCGATGGTATGCTCGGGATCTTAAAATGGCATCTCCTCGTTGTCGTCCGACTGTATATGACCACTCTCTTAGCCTACCTCTTCGAGGGTAGGAAGTGATCCTTGTTGTTGTAGTAGTCTTCGAGTTTTCGTTGGAAAACTCAGCAGTTGTGAAGGTCATGTTCTTCCTTTTTATGTAAAATACGCCACCTAGGCTTGTCGTTCTTCCACTCGGGGTGCTTACCTTTGCCTCGATCGGGATATTGCTTGGAACTTCGTGGTTCCTTGTCGCTTACGACCAAGACCTCCTTAGAACTGTTGTCTTGAGGTTTTTGGCCCTTCACCTTGTTCTTGGATTTCTTGGATTTTTTGTCCTTCTTGCTACCTCCACCTACTTCTTGAGAATTCTTGTCATCTCAATCGATGGTAGTCGCATATTGATCGGCCATCTCGAAGAGTTCAGTGACAATAGCCGGAGGATTTAAAGCGATGTCCTCTGTAATTCTTTTGCTGCGGACTCCCTGCTTGAAGGCTCTGATAAAAAATGAATCAGAAACCTCAGGAATTGAATTGCGAAGCTGACTGAAGCGCCTGATGAATTGATGCAAGGTCTTGTGGTCATTTTGTCTCATCCTATGCAGGTCGTCTTCCTTTCTAGGGCGATTCTAGGTACCCTGGAAGTTAGCCAGCAGAAGGTCACAAAGGTGTTGCCACGTGTAGATCGACTCGTGTGGTTGGTTTAGTAACCACGATCGAGCGGACCCTTTGAGCACAGTCGGAAGGTAATTTACCATGACGTGCTCTCCTCCTACTACTGCTCGGACAGCGGTCATGTAGATTTGGAGGAACTCAATGGTATTATGAGATCCATCGAATTTCTCTATGTTCACTGGTCGAAACCGCAGCGGCCAGTGAACTGCTCGGAGGTCAGGCGAGAATGCCCTACATCCGGCAATTACTTTGTAACGCCTCCTTTGTAGAAAAGAAGGGTTGTCGTCATTAGGTGATCGTAAACGACAATTCGCGACAGTGGCTGAACCCGACTTATGATAAGTGTTGATTCTACTAGGATAATACTCCTCGTATCTCGTTTGCTGCTGCAGACCTCTGTGTCGGAGTGGTGAATGACCACATCTCCTGAGAGCTTGTTTATCTTCAGGCGTTCGAAGAACCTTTCTCCCGTTAGGAGAATTACATACCCTGTTGTTGTGCCAATCTCCGTGTGGTGAGTTGTTCGAACGACTGGAAGCTGATGGAGTCGTACCGCTACGACTTCCAAAATGATGACGGCGAGGGTGCTCGAGTTTGGTCATCGCGCTTCGAAGCCTTTGTGCGATCTCTTGTGCGAAGAAGTCGTAGCTGGGCATTCGAGCAAGCTCTCGAGTTTGGTTCTCGAGTAGATCATTGGTATGTTGGAGTTTCTGAGCTTCCTCTGACTGATATTGAAAGCGCTTAGGCAGATTTCTCTGAGCCGCTATTCTTCTCTTTCGAGTTGTCGCAGGATTGTCCATGTCTGATCCTTGAGTTTGTCTCAATGAAGTGTGATTATCTCAGAGATTTCTCGCACGCTCATTAGAGTGTTGATCCTATTCATCATCGGAGTTGTTCTTACCATTGCCACGAGGGGTCGCAATGTGTGATCGTCGAGGAGTGTCCTCAATCCTGTCTCTAGGAGAGTGATCATCACCTGAGGGAAGGACGAAGATCTCCTGCTGATGACCTCCAATTGCGCTCGAGGCTTCCTCGCTTGAGGAGTAGTCGAAAGACACCGTCTAACAACTTGGAGCAAATCCCTCCAGTAAGGGGAATTCCAGGTTATAATCGTCTCCGTCTGCAAATGGGCCCTGCGATGGGATGGTCGAACTTGCAGGAAAATCATGTTTAATCCCATTCTCTGTAGGGCTAACCGGAGAGACAGTACCACCAGGTGCTGATGAAGCTCTGGAATGATGAATTCTAGGACTTGCCGTGCTGGGTCGGACTGCCTTAGACGGACTTGAACATTTGGAGGGGGCGGTCTCGTCATGTTCTGGGTCTGCCTCGGAGCAATCCTAATTGTGGTTGGATTGACCCTTGCCCTTTGAGGAAGTTGGTTCCTTATTTGGACGTAACGTTGTGGGGAATAAGGATCCCTCGTCAACACCATCAGTGGTATGGTCTCCTGGAGGATGATCTCTGGAGGCGACATCACCATTAGATGGTACAATACTAGGCTCGTACTCGAAGCCGGCATCCATGTCGATATCTGCGTAATTAGCAAAGTCAAACCAGTCCTCCTCGTTCCACTCTCTTGCCATGGAAGCATTAGAGTTTGGAGAAAATGAAAGAAACCTGATGACCAGAAGATCCCAACGGACGGCGCCAACTGTTGGTGTTTTAAGACTAAACTTATGTAATAATTGTTTGATTCGGGGGGTCTCTAAGACTCATATCACGCAGAGAGAACAACACAGGGATTTTTATATAGGTTCGGGCCTTCTCCGGAGAGAATAACAACCCTACTCTTGTGTTGCTATATTGAGTATGCTAGTTACAGATCAAGAGAAAGACTGAAATGCAATATCTCGTACTCGTGATCCTACTCTTCCTTTTTCTTGTCATCTTGTGATTCCTCCTTTTGTAGCGTTCTTGGGCGACCATTTCTCTAGCCCAAAGGGTGCATCAATGCTTCAGATGATGGTGCAGTTACTGAAGATTACTGTTGGAGAAGTAACGTTCCCACGTCGCAGGCAGTTATTACCAGGACAAAGAAATTAATCATGCAGTTATTCCGGAGAATAATGTCGTATACTAACTGTTTAGATGCCTTAATCCATTGGACCTACTTGTTTGTAAGCTCGATTGATTATAGGGTGGTTGTAACTGACCTGGTCGTAGAAAAACTTATGACCATGAGGTGATCATAGAAGAACTTACGATCATGTGCTACTCGTAGAAGGACTTACGACTATGGGGTGGTCGTAGCTGACCTGGTCGTAGAAGGACTTACGACCATGAGGTGATCGTAGAAGAATTACAATCATGAGGTAGTCGTAGAAGATCTTACGACTCCAGCTTCTCCCTTATGAATATTAAGGGGTATACTCAAGAACCATATAACAACGTCATTATCCATAATAAGGATTATAGATAAATAGTTAAATGAGAATTTCTAGATCCTCATCAAACCTTTAGCCCTCAGATCGGTCGGAATTTCGAAGCCTGCGTTGATGACTTGGACGTAAAAAGCATCAATAGTAGTGATCATATTTTCAACCTACAAGAGACATTTAATAACTTAAGAAGCCATAACCTTAAGTTAAATCTAGAAAATATGTGTTCAGAGTTTCTTTTGGAAAGCTTCTTGGATTCCTAGTTTTGGCTAGAGGGATTGAAGCAAATCTAGTAAAAATATCGGCCATCGACCAGATGCACCATGCGACCATAAAGAAGGAGGTCCAAAAACTAACCGGATGTATGGCAGTGCTTAATCATTTCATAGCAAGGTTGGGAGAAAAATAACTACCTTTGTTTAAACTTCTTCGGAAACAAAGAAGTTTGGAGTGGACTAAAGAGGCAAACGATGCCTTTGAAGAGCTTAAAAAGTACTTTACGAGTGCTCTGATCTTAGTCTCTCCAAGATCAGGGGAAACACTGCTGATATATCTGGCAGCAACACCACAAGCAGTCAGGGAAGTACTGGTCATTGAGCGTGACAACATCCAACGACTAGTATATTACGTAAGTGAAGTCTTACACGGACCCAAAGAACAATATCCACAAGTACAAAAGTTGATATATGGTCTTCTTATGGCATCAAGGAAACTAAGGCATTACTTTCAGGCCCACAGAATGGTCGTACTGACTGGATATCATCTTGGTCAAGTTCTCAAAAATAAGGAGTCATTAGGACGAATAGCAAAATAGGCGGTCGAGCTTGGGGTGTTCGACCTCCATTTTATCTCACGAACAACAATAAAGTCCCAGGTTTTAGCAGAATTCATTGCCAAATGGACGAATCTGAACCCACCCAAGGGCCCAAGTACAAGCACCATAGTGAGTAGACAATGTATTTTGATGGTTCCTTGATGCTCAAAGGCTCAGGGGTTGGAGTTGTCTTGATATCTCCTAGAGGAGAATACATTAAATATGCCATACAACTTAACTTTTCTATCACAAACAATGTGGCAGAGTACGAAGGATTACTGGTAGGACTATGAGAAGCCAGAGCGCTCAAATTTGCAGATTACTAGTAAGGGTGATTATCAACTAGTAGCGAATCAAGTTAGAAAAGAGTACAACTGCTCGAATTCCAAGATGTCATCTTATTTAGTGGAAAGTATGAAAACTTGAAAAGCACTTATTCGGTTTCCAGATCCAACATATTCCTACAAAGAAAAACTTTCTGGCAGACCAGTTGGCATGGATGGCTTCAACAAGATCATATGTCTTGTCTAGAGTTTTTTCGAGCAGCTCGATAAATCATCGATGGTCAACAATTCCGAGAATATGGATGCTCCACTGGAGGTCATACAGATCGACCCCCAGTAGTGATTGGATGACATCAATCTATAATTATTTTTTGCATAGCAGAATTCTTGAAGATGACGTAGAGGCCGATCGTACAGCTCGAAAACCTAAATCATATACTTTGATCGAAAGTACCATGTACAAACAGGGAGCTCACAGAGTGTTGATGATATGTATATCTCAAGCGGATGGGTTACAGCTACTCTCCGACATATATGGAGGAGTCTGTGGAGCACATCATTCTTACAGAACTCTGGCCAGTAAAGCCTTCCACCAAAGATACTACTGGCCAACTGTCCTTAATGATGCCAAAGAACTTATGACGAAGTGCGTACAATATCAATTTTATAGTCGACAAGTACATCAATCGGCACAAGCTTTCCAAACAATATCGTTTTCTTGGCCTTTTGCAACCTAAGAACTAGACATTATGGGGCCTTTCCCAAAAGCACACAGGGGCTTTGAATTCCTTTTTGTCATAATCGACACATTCACAAAATTAATAGAAGTTGAGCCAGTCGTAAAAGTAACAAATGAAGCTGCAAAGAAGTTCATTACAAAAAAAATGTGATCAAATGATTTGGCATACCCAGTCGTATAATCACAAATAACGGTACCCAGTTCTCAAGCGGGAATTTCCAGGAATTATGTAAAGATCTAGTTATCATAATTCATTTCGCTTCTGCTGCCCACCTAGAGAGCAACGGTGTAGTCGAGAGAGCTAATGGTATAATCATACAAGGAGTAAAACATCGAGGATTCAACCAGTTATTAAAATGGTAAGGAGCTTGGGCGTAAGAACTTCTTTCTATATTATGGGTCACTCGAACCACGACCAGTCATGTGACCGGTGAAATGCTATTTTTTCTAGTTTACGGTGCTAAAACCATGCTTCCTCCGGAACTAAAACTTGGCTCTGCTCGAACTGATTGTTTCAACGAGAACGATCAGAATGAACGACGACTCGACGATGTCAATTTCCTCAAAGAACGGGAAACCAAACCTTGATACGATCAATAGTTTACCAACAAACCATGAGAAGGTACCACAGTCGTAAGGTGCAACATCACAACCTAGCTGTAGGTGATCTGGCCCTTAAAAAAATTCAGAGTCAGACAAATAGCAACAAGCTTTTTCCCAAGTGGGAAGGTCCATACACTGTGGTCGAAGTCACTAGACCGGGTTCGGTATGACTAGCCATGTCAAACGGGCATGTTTTGTTTAATTTCTAGAACATTGACCAATTGCGTAAGTTTTATGTATAGTAGTTCATTTCAATTTCAATTTTATTTTTTCAATAAAGATGCATTTTCCTTTTACGATGAGTGATGTTATTTATATAATGATTATCCATTGTTTGGTCAATCAAATACTATAATTGTCTACGATCATCGAAGAATATCACTTGCTCTCTGACATCCTTTTCAAGAAATTTTTTTACTTTTTGGCTCCAACACAGTTGTCGAATGCCATGAAGGTTCAAATCGTGATCATCACAGCGATGTTTCTCATAAAGCAACCACACTCTTTTCTTAAAGAAGGAAACAAGTAAAAGGGGTATCACACAAACAATTAGATATTGTTACTATCGCGCTTAAGGATTGAAAAACTATCTTTCTTCAATTCAACATTCTATTATACTCTTGTTTGGCCGCTGGTCGGGACACGGAAAGACTCCAAGTCGAAATCTCTCTCTGCATGTGGTCCTGCCCACTTGAAGGAGTTTCCTAGCGATTGTCATTTTCTTACAATCTTCGCTGCCAATCAGACTTGAGCATGAATATGTTTCGCGAAGTGTTATTCATGTCTTTGATTCTTAGCAGCCTTATGACCAGCTTGGATAATATGTATAAACAAGAACACTTATTATTTTTTCTGCACACATTCTTGCATAATTTCTTCTTATCAAGACAAGTCTTATATTCCAACCATATAATGTATTATTTGGTGTTTCATTTATTGATAACAAATCTACAACTAGTCGAAGTCATACACTAGTTCCGACCAAATTGATTTTCTAGTATTAATACGATCAGTTTTGCCACATAATCAGCACATACTTTATAAAGTGGTCGTAAATTTTACTTTTTTTCTTGGCTTACTGCTTCGTTAGTAAAGTTCTACTACACAAGCAGTCGGAGTCTAGGAAATATATGAGTAGTTCATAAGTTAAAAAGATAAACACAGACTTTATTGGTGACAAAATGTAAGTTTTTACAATTTGTATATTCTACATCAAACTACTCTTTGGGACCCCCAGACTGGTCGCTGCGAACCGGTGATCCGACCTCCATTTCTTCAGCAACCTTGTTTCCGAGAGGCGTCATTTCCTCAAATAACTTGGTTGTTTCATCCTCCGAACAGTTGAAGTCTGTTTCAACAGCTTGGAGGAGGACGGAGGGGTCAGAGGCTTTGGGCTTTGCCAAAGCAAGACTAACTCCATTGGCCACAACGTTCTTCATCTTCTGTGTGTGATTCTTCTGAGTAGCCTCAAGCAGACTTTTAAGGTCTTCGAGTTGTAGGCCAAGAAAGTTTATCTTCTCCACCGGATCTCCTAGGAGAGGCAGTTGAACTAACGACCCCATGTCGAAGAGCATCTTTTTGAGAGTCGTGACCTTCTCTTCAAGATTCTTCCCAAAGGCTGCCTCCTTGCGACGCTCGAACTCAAGAGCTTTCTTTAATTTTTGGACTTGCTCCGCGCAAGAGGATCAAAAGTTAAAGAAATATAATTGCAATACTTGGCAAAATCTGGTTGTATCTACGATCGATTACCTTGAGCTTTCTTCTCGGAAGCCTCAATGGCTTCTTTGTGCTTGAGGGAGACTTCCTTAAGTCTCGACAACCAGTCTTCGATCGACTGGTCTTTTGCCATGCATTCCTCCTCAAGAGAAGATGAAGATAATGCTTTGAAATGCATACGTGGGTGAAACCCGTTTGTGTGTGGGCTTAACGGGTACCCATTATGGAATACCTTCTAGAAGCAAGCCTCCACTATAAATAGGGGAGGGTGTTGATTGTGCACCTACCACCTCTTTTGTTTTATTGTTGAAACCCTAGCTTTGGTGTTTAGGGAGAATAGTGGAGAGGTTAGGTTTCTAGAGATTGGATTGATTGTGTGCTCAAGTGTTGAGTATTCGTTCTCCATAATGGAGTGGCTGTAAACCAACATCTACCTCGAATCAATCCATGCAAGATTGCTCAAGTTGATTCTCTTTATGTTCTTGTTCTCTATTTTGTGATTTTGGGGCTTTCTTTGATCCACTCCTTTTATTTTGGTTTCTGGCCTGGATCTTGCTTGCTGTGACATATGGGAACACATCTAGGATCATCTTGAACCCGCGAACAAGTTTTTGGATCATATTTCGGTTTTATCTCGGTTTTGGACCAACCTTCACTCAAACGGAAAAAGGTCAGAACTTTTACAAAGATCTTCACGATCTTTGATTGGAATATGTTCCTGACATCTTAGAGAAGGTGTGTTCCAAGTTTCGTGAAGTTTGGAGTTGTGGATCAAAAGCTGGACTATTTTTACTGTTCATCGTGCTGGACGTCAGACCGCCCCTGTGAGAGGTCAAACCGCCCGTGTTAAGAGGTCAAACTACCCAACTCTTTGGGAATTGAGTTTTTGATGATTTTTGTTGTTTTGCTCCGGGGTTTCGATTGGATTCAATACAAGTCTTCCGTTATGCTTGTACTTTGATCTTCATAGCTCTCATAGCTATTGGAGTGAAAATCTTGTTGAATCCCAAAGAGTTGGGCAGTCTGACCTTCATAGATCTTCATCATCAAAAAACCGAGGACAATGGGAGAAGTTGTTAGGATAAGGAGAATTCTTCAACAGTGAAGAAATCATCACTCCTTGTACCGACCCACTCTTTAGGAGTCTCCTCCTGAGGAGTGCTCTGATCAACCTCGACCAAAACACTAGTGGATCTATCAACAATAGAAGGAAGGAAGATCAAGATTTCATAATACTAGAAACTTTCAAGGTATGTACTTACATGAGTTTATTTCGTATATTCACGCCTGGTCGTTTTTTCAGGTCTTAAGCCTAAAACGCCCTGGAGCAAAATCCGTGACGCTTGTCTTCCTCTTCTTCTCAACCGATTTCACCGGCTCCGAACTTGTGGATATCATGAGGATATGTTCATGATCTTAGGATGATGTTACAATTAGCAATGGCATCGAAGGTTTGTCGAATCACACATTTTCGGAAAAGTTCATGTGCTGTCAGGTCACTCGCGGTCAGACCGGCTCAAAGGCAGCGGTCGGATTGGCCAAAAAGTGGCGGTCGGACCGGCCACCTCTGGTGGTCCAACTGGCCAGATCGTGAGTCAAGAAACTAGCGGTCTGACCGACCAGAGGCAACGTGTCTCACCGTTCTGGAGCGGTCTGACGGTCTAGAGCGGTCCGACCGGCCACCTCGGGCGGTCGGACTGGCCAATGTGAAACTTTGATTTTAGAGCTGGGCCAAAAATAGAGGGTGTAGGCAAGAGAGTGGATTCTCCTACACTTGGTCTCATAATTTTTGGAGCTTCCAGTCAAAATATCTCGGATTTCCAGAGAGGTCTCGGATTTCCATGGTGGAAATTTGGCTAAGTCCCTAGATGGGTGGTCAGACCGGCTCATGGGCAGCGGTCAGACCGGCCAGAGCGGTCAGACCTGCCCATGGGTGGCGGTCTGATTGGCTTTCACTTGTTTCGTCGGCTTTTAGCGGCAATTTTTGTTGGTTGGGTCAAGTTCATGGGTTTCAGTGCATATATGTTGCATGATGCATGTTTTGACTAACGTGGGTTAAGTTGTGAAGAACTTGTTCCCGAAATCGATTTCTTGGTCTATTGTTGTGCAGGTGGCTTGGAGGTCAACGGCAGTCAACGGCGAGGATGATCGGGACTAGGCTTGGAGAGCTGAGGTTCAGAACGATCAAGGATGCCGGGTGAAGTCGATGGATTCAAGCATGGCGCAAAATGGACAAGGATGACCGAACGAGAAGTTCAGAGCGACGGGTTGCATCAAGCGGCTCGGGGGTCGGTGCAAGTGCCATGGTGGTTTCGGTGGGAGCCGTATGGGAGAGACTTGCCGACATGAAGAGAGTCGTTGATCAACCTACACGTGGCGAAGCATGGGATTGCTTCATGAAGATTGGATATGGTCTTTGGAGAATGATTGAGAAGGGGTATTTTGGTAATTTCACCAAGATACCGTCTTGATTGCTTTTGGCTAAACCGTGGTGCAAGACTGCGCAAGGAGAAGTGGTTTAGGTCAAGAGAAGATGAAGATGACGCTTTGAAATGCGTGCGTGGGTGAAACCCGTTTGTGTGTGGGCTTAACGGGTGCCTATTAGGGAATACCTTCTAGAAGCTAGCCTCCACTATAAATAGGGGAGGGTGCTGGTTGTGCACCTACCACCTCTTTTGTTTTATTGTTGAAACCCTAGTTTTGGTGTTTAGGGAGAATAGTGGAGAGGTTATGTTTCTAGAGATTGGATTGATTGTGTGCTCAAGTGTTGAGTATTCATTCTCCATGATGGAGTGGCTGTAAACCAACATCTATCTCAAATCAATCCATGCAAGATTGCTCAAGTTGATTCTCTTTATGTTCTTGTTCTCTATTTTGTGATTTTGGGGCTTTCTTTGATCCACTCCTTTTATTTTGGTTTTTGGCCTGGATCTTGCTTGCTGTGACATGTGGGAACACATCTAGGATTATCTATAACCAGCGAGCAAGTTTTTGGATCATATTTTGGTTTTGTCTCGGTTTTGGACCAACCTTCACTCAAACGGAAAAATGTCAGAACTTTTACAAAGATCTTCACAATCTTTGATTGGAATATGTTCCTGACATTCTAGAGAAGGTGTGTTCCAAGTTTTGTGAAGTTTGGAGTTATGGATCAAAAGTTGGACATATTTGCGATTTTGTTTTCGGACTGTTTTTCTTGTTATCGTGCTGGAGGTCAGACCGCCCTCTGTGAGAGGTCAGACCGCCCATGGACCGGTCAGACCGCCCGTGTTAAGAGGTCAGACTGCCCAACTCTTTGGGAATTGAGTTTTTGATGATTTTTGTTGTTTTGCTCCGGGGTTTTGATTGGATTCAATACAAGTCTTCCGCTATGCTTATACTTTGATCTTCATAGCTCTCATAGCTATTGGAGTGAAAATCTTGTTGAATCCAATCTTAGTGAAAAAGAAGTTGTGCTCCTATTCAACCCTCCCCCCTCTAGTCGTCGTTTCTGTAACTACAAAGCTTCTGGTGGAACCAAAGGAAAGTAATAGCGTTTCTTTCTGTGAAGTCAATTATACTAACTCTTAAATAGCAACAGTATGCTTACATCTGATTAATCATGTTGGTTTTTTTTGCGGTTGTCATTTCTCCTGCCCTACATGTTAGTGATGTGTCCAAGAGGCAATCATAAACAATACGGTTTTATAGGCTAAGAGGGATATTGATATATATGGGACTAGGGTTCTATTGGGCCTACAACGTGGAGGCGGGGCTGCAGGTATAAGATGATGAATTCTGGCCGCCACCTCCCCTTGGCCGTATCCCGAAACCCTAGCCGGGCGTGCGGTGCTAGCACACCAGCGCACGGCGTTTCATCTCGAACGTGTGGACTCCGTGGAGGCGCCGCTGCTGTTGCTGCTGTGCTGATTGGCGAAAATGCAAGGCTATTGCGTAGAACTCGAAGAGGAGACATTCAGTTCGTGAAACGATCGACTGTTTTTTCTTCATCAACGTGTATCTATGTTGGACCGGGCTGCTCCAACTCTTCTTCCGCTGCGCAGCATATCTAGTGGTAACTATCCATGACTCTCTTACACGTATGTTTTCTGGTTAAACACGGTAGAAAATCAATTGATGTAGCTAGCGTAGCCTACCTGTTCACCTATCACTACATGCTGTTTAGATAATATGAGCCGTGCTGGGTGTTAGCCCTGATTTGAATTTTGAGCAGTGTTAAGGATTCGGTTTTGAGTCGTTTTTAGTCGTAGAAGATGAGCGGTTCAAGTGGTTCCCAACAGAAGCAGGTGCAGCGTGTTAGCTCACCCATTTTGAACAATGGACCAAAGCACCGTCCGTCGAAACGCGACTTCCTTTCAGTTTGGAATATGGTCATCTTTATGGCCATTCTTGTTTGAGAAGATCAGCAAGACCAAGGTGGTTTTCTCTTTAAAATTCGTTTTTATCTATTCGTGTGATCCACATGCACGATCGTTATATGTACTTAATCGTATATTTGTTCAATATTTTGAAATTTTCAAAGTTACTGACTGGCAAACCAGACGATCCCTGCCATACCGCCTTTCCGAAATTGGTTTAGTGTATTATTGCTTTAGAAATTTCTCACCATTATATTGCCTGTGCACGATTCTTCCCTCTTTACTGCCTTTATTTGGTTGCTGATTGGTGCTTCGCTTCTATCTTTAGGGAGAAGAAATGCATCAAGAATCAGGAGTACGCCGCAGCGCGGAGCATGGTCTACCTATGCTTGAAAATGTCCTCCTTCCAGAGACAAGGATTCATCTGTTGTTTGCAAGAGTTGAGGAGCTCCTTGGATGCAGGTGAACACTCCCTCCCCCCTTTTCATTTGCATGCGTACTATGTTTGTTGCCATGATATTGATTGCTACTACCATTTTCTTTGGAAAATTTCCTCTTTTGTTTCTTTCACACCAGCAGAATCTCTATGAACAAATAACTGCGAACCTACAATAACCAATCCTTGAGTGATAGGACTTTTACTCATTACAGGTAATTTTATTTGAGAGAAATCGTTATTTTCATTTTGTGGGAAGTTGTTATTCTTACTCTTGCCTTGAGTAGGTCATATATGAGTTCTTTAAATTCACAAAGTTTCTAAAAAAATCTTGTTGGGCAAGTACATGGATTACCAAAACATGTCATAAAATCAGCAATGATCTTCGCTTTTTTAAATCATCTATTATAAACTGGAGCTATTGAATATTAAAAACGAACCAAACAAGTTAATAGTGTGTTGTACTATCTTTATCTCTGTGTGGTCCAATTTATTAGTGGCTAAAGCAGTATGTATTACCATTCCCAAAGTATCTTGCCAACGTTACTGACCAAACAACTGTAGTGCATGGACCTAGGACCACATATGCTTGAATTCCTGAAAGCTTGAAACATAACTACAATTGGACCTGATAACATTTCGACTGTCGAACTGCCAGATTTTCTGGACAATGTATATGGCACTGATCCTTCTGAAGTCCACATCCACATCAGAACTGTTCAGCTCTGTGACATCCCAACGTCAGAAGATAAAGTAACTGATTGGATGATAGAGAGGTTCGTGCAGAAGGATCAACTTCTGTCAGATTTTTTCATGCAAGGCCACTTCCCTGATGATGGAACTGAAGGAGATATATCCACACTGAAGTGCCTTGCAGATTTTTTTTCACAATAGTCAGCTTGACAAGCATCTTCTTGTACCTAGCTCTTTTTTCGACTGTGGTTCAAGATCTATGTAGTAGTAAGCTGTGCTTACCTTTCATTTGTTACCTGCTACTCCATTCAACCACCCCAACTGATATGTTCTCAGGAGGGCAGCATCCATGCCAAAAAGGCTTCTGTAGCTTGCGACTGAAAACTGTATACCTGCAAAAGGTGATTTCTGCAGAAATTCTGGGCTTGTGCCATTGTTAATGCTTCCTTTCTGCGGAGATAAAATATGTAATATATGGACAATTGAACATACTTCTTGTGGTCCATCAGTCAGTGTAGGGTGACTCTTGTGTGCTTCCTGTATAGGTAGGGAGGATTGAAGGTTGAGGAGAGCACGGCTAGAGCCTCGTCAAGTCTGTGAAGCGTTCCTTGATTTATATATAAATTTTCTAATTAATGTTCATCAAAGTCGTCCCTGTCACGCCGGATCGTGTGTTTTTTTTATAAAAAAAAATCCTATTTCCTCTTCCTTTTGTTTGAAGGACACAAATGATGAAAACACGGGCATATCAGCTCATGGAAATGCCTTTTTCCACAGGCACACTACTGTTATTTGTTAGTGGTCAGGAGTCAGGACGTATCTCTGTCCCATGACAGAATCGATGGTGAATGTTACATGTGAGGTACATGAAAAAATTCGATGGAAAATCCATGGGTAGAGCTGTTTCTGAAAGATCCTATGAAAAGGAAATTCTTAAGCCTTCCGGGCAGAATAATGAGCTAAAGGCGTATTACGTCTGTCTGGCTATCCACTGTAATCTAACTATCATCTTAGACGTAACGTATGTTTGAATATAGCATCTTGCCATTCCAATGGGCCAAAGGCCAATATATATACATGTACAAGGATAGAACAAATGCAAATAACACCCTACACAATATATATATCTAACACCCCCTCAAACTCATGGTGGATCAACAACACTGAGTTTGGAGAGGTAGAAGTTATGCTGAGCTCGAGTCTGTGCCTTAGTGAAGAAATCTGCTAACTGAAGTTCCGAAGGCACATACTGAAGAGCAATAACTTAGTCTTGCACCTGCGATCGCATGTATGAAGCATCCACTCCAATGTGCTTGGTAAGCTCATGTTTCACGGGGTCACGAGCAATGCTGATCGCACGATTATCGATAGAAGCGAGTCGGTCTTTGAAACGAACGCCAAAATCGCAAGGAGCCACCGCGGTGTGATCTCGGTATCCAACAATGCCATGGCTCTCAACTCGACCTCGGCGCTCGAGCAGCTGCGGTTTGCTTCTTAGTTTTCCGTGCAATCAAGGAGGAACCAAGGAAAACACAATAGGCGAAAGGGACCGCGATCGTAATGATCGCTAGCCTGTGTCGCATCGTAGTACGTCTGAAGTCAGAAAGAACTGGAACGAGAAAAGAAAAGACGTCGAGTGAGGGTTCCACGAAGATATCGAAGAACACGAAGAAGGTGACTGTAGTGGAGCTGAGTGGGAGCAGAGACAAACTGACTCAGGATGTGAACTGGGTGAGAAATGTCAGGTCGAGTAATCCCAAGGTAGACGAGGCTCCCGACAATATGGCGATAGTGAGTGCGATCCTCAAGAGGCTCACCATCAGTAGGGCGAAGGTGAACACCTAACTCCATAGGAGTATTCACTACGCGCTGATCAGTGAGACAAGCACGAGTAAGGATATCCTGAAGGTACTTCTCTTGGGAGAGATAGTAGCCCTCAGGCGTAGAAGTGATCTCAATCCCAAGGAAGTAACGAAGAGGACCCAAATCAGACATCAAGAACTGCTCACTGAGACGCTCCTTCACAAAGGCAATGTACTGAGAGTCATCTCCAGTAATGATCATGTCATCCACATATAGAAGGAGGAGCGTACGACCCCGTGGAGAGGTGTGAACAAAGAGAGCAGGGTCATGAGCACCGCAGAGAAGCCGGCGAAGTGACAACAGAGGAGAAGCAGTCAAACCAAGCACGCGGGGCTTGTTTTAGCCCATAGAGAGAACGACGAAGGCGACAAACCAGACCATCAGGGACAGAATACCCAGGGGGCGGCTGCATGTAGACCTCCTCACGTAACTCGCCATTGAGAAAGGCATTCTTAACATCCAATCGAGAGATGGGCCATTGGCGAGCAGAGGCCACGATGAGGAGAGTACGAGCGGTGGTCATGTGAGCAACAGGCGAAAGTCTCATCGTAGTTGCGACCATGCTCCTCGCTGAAAACCACGCGCTACAAGACGAGCCTTGTAGCGCTCAAGAGAACTCATCCGAGCGAGTCTTTATCTTGTACACCCATTTACACGTGATAGGAGTAACATGCGCGAGCAAGGGCACAAGATCCCAAGTGCTAGTGCGCTCCAAGCGACAATCTCCTCGGACATCGCAAGCCGCCACTCGGGGTGAGCAAAGACCTCCTGATGAGGTCGTAGGCTCGAAAGAGCAAGCGGCAACAAAGCCGTAGCGCAGCGGCTGATAGTGTGACGATCACGAAGAGCATATCTGGGAGGAGAAGACGGAGCCGACCCAAAGAATGATGGAGAGGAAGGAGGAGGCCGAGGGCGGCGAGAGTAGTGCAAGGGTAAAGATGGAGCCTCAACAAAAGAGCGAGAAGGAAAATCCGATGGAGGCGGAATAGATGGAGCCGAGGGGAGTAGATGGAGGATGAGGCGAAACAGTGGTGGAAAGCCGAGAGTCGGAAAAATCGTAAAGGAGATCGACTCGGCAAGAGAATCCGGCCGACAGTGGGGAATGAGGGTAGTAAGGGCGAGACTCGTCAAAAGTGATATCCCGAGAAATCCTCATCCTACGAGCAACGAGGTCATAACAACGATAACCCTTATGCTCAAGGCGTAGCCAAGAAAAACACACTCAAGCGACCGAGATCGGCAGTGCGCTCACGAGGTGGAAGAAGAACGAAATGCAGACCACGACCAAAGCTGCGAAGATGATGTACTCTGAGCTCGACCAAAGAGACGCTCAACGAGAGTAGAACCTCAAGAGCGATGAGAAGGTCAGAGGTTGATCGAAAAGCAGCGATGAGACGACCTCGGCCAGTGAGGGGAACAGAGGAGGCAAGCATGAGAGCGCGGCGGTCTCAAGCAAGTGGCGATGTTTACGCTCGAGACACCATTCGGCGTGAGCACCGGGACAAGAGTATCGAGGAAGAGTGCCTCGCCAATCGAGAAAACGACGCAAGCGGCAGAGAGATACTCACCAAAGTAGAGTCGGCCACGAAAAACACGAATGGTGAATCAAACGAGTCACGAACCATGGTGGCGAACATCGATAAATAGAAAGAACACATTTGCGCTCGGACATGAAGTAGATCCAAGTATAACGAGAATAATCATCAATAAAAGATCACATAATAGCGATGACCCCTTTCAAACGAAGGAGCCGGACCCCAAACATCGAGTGAACAAGATCAAAAGGACAAGTAGAAATAGAATCACTAGTGGGATAGGGAGCTGCAATGCTTGCCAAGCTTGCAACCCATACAATGTAACGATGTGTCCCGAAAATGACCCAAGAACACCACGACCAACTAAAGGCGATAGACGCGAGCCACGAGAGATGACCGAGACGATGGTGTCACCGAGCAAAAGATGTAGTGGAGGACACAAAGAAGAGCAGAGGTAGTGGTAGTGGCCGACCGGCCGTGGAGTCGTGGAAGGAAGATGAAGCGGTCGAGCTCCCAAAGACGCTGCGAATCACGGCGCGAGGGCGATGACCAAGCGAGTCCCTATGCGGCGGTCTGAACACAACAAGAGTCGACTCAAGAACAACACGGCGGTTGTGATCGGTGATCGACCGGTAGACATAAGTCGCATAGTGGTCGAGGAACATGAGAGACTGCAGGAACATGAAAAGAAGAAGTGGAAAGGATGCCTCGGCTGTCACGGAAGAGAGGTACCATCTGCGATCTGAACAGTTGGAAGAAAAATCGGTGGACCGCACGAAAATAAGGTGGGTAGAATCGGTGTCATGTGAAAAGAAGCACGAGTCCAAGATCCACGGAGACAAGGTACTGACGAGGGAGGAGGCGGAGGCGAGGAAGATCACGAGAAGCAAGAGCAGACGAGCGTAACCCGAGGAGTCCGAGGATGAGCCGACACCGAGGCGCCAAGTAGTGAGAGAAGCTGCTGTGTGGCGTCACCAGAGGAGCCTTGGCGAGAGGGACCATCCACGAGGGAGAGGAACCTCCAGAGCCCTTCGGGGGACGTCCGCCCCGACGACTCTGGTCCCTCCTCCGCTTGTAACAATCCACGATACATGTGCGGCCGCGGCGACAAGAGGTGCGATGGAGACCCATGAGAAAACAGCAGCCACTGGAGGAGCTGGAGAAGGGGTCACGATCGGTCTTGAAGAGGGCGCAAAGAGCATATCTTGAAGCGGACAAAAACAGATCAGATCCCGAGCTATGCCACGGTGACGAGTCTCCTCAGCACGCACACTCGTGAGGGCCTCCACCAAGCTCGGGCGCGGTGGCGAGTCGAGCCGAGCGCATAGATCTCGAACTCAGCCGAGACAGCGTCGAAGTCGTAGGCGGTGAGTCTCTGGTGAGCGCGGCCGCACACAAGCAGGGACAGTCCGCGGACATCCGCCCCAGAGTCAGGCGACGCCACACCTCGACAACTTCGGTAGAAGTCATCAGCGGTGGCATCAAGTCTGCTGAAGAGAATGTGCACGTGCTGGCCCGAGAGATACATAGCATCGCTCGTCGGCTGGTAGTGAGCTCGGAGGCGCTCCCACATAAGCTGTGTCGTCGGCAGCTCCGCCACATCCATAGAGATGGTCACGGGCATGCTACCCACTAGGATGGCGGTAGCACGAGCCTCGACCTCTGCCCGGCGCTTCGTGGCGTGTACCTCGATCGGTAGAGCTCTAGCGCATCCTCCAAAGGCAAGATTATCGACCTCCGGCCGCCCGTCCGCACCAAAGAGGAGAGCCGGCGATCTTGGGCGGTGTAGGATGAGGCGACAGGTCGCTCACCGGTGAGATGACCCGAGACGCTGGGCCGTTGAGGTGAATCTTGAGGTGAGCGGCCCACTCCGGAAGTTCGTCCCATCAAAGCGAATCGGGGAGGCGGGATTGGGGACCCAAATATGCAAATCGGGATGGCGAAGATCACGCTAGCCTCGTCAACATTGATGAAATATCACATCCATACAACGAATATAAGAATAAACGAGTACATTTGAATAACAAATAATGTTGGGACCTTATGGTCGAGTTTACATTTATTAAGCCATTACCACGCAACCGATCGATCAAGACCCTAACGCTCAACCTTCAGAGAACTCTTCTTCAAAAGCAAAGCGACGACTCCTCCACTTCGCATTGATTTGTTTAGCAAGAGTGAGTACACACCGTACTCGCAAGTCATACCACGTAATGCATTTATACATGATGGCTTATTCCAAAGTAATGGCTTCGTGGTTATTTTGCGTAAATGCAACATTTGCAATTGAATACAAATAATAGATTGAAAGCATAATTCAAAACAAATAGACAATAATAAGTTAACAAATGATTTCACAAAGGACACACAGTCTAATCAAGTTCTTTCACACAACAACAAGTTATCTCACACAAATGACCCTTTCCAATTGTTTTATGAAAATCTACCCTCGTGTGAAATTCAGAGCATGTCCATAACCGAGGACGCGCTATTCGAATAGATTGATTTAAACACTCGCAGAGGTTGTACACTTTACCCACACGATGAAACCAACCGGATCGAGTTGATCACAACAAAACCTTTCGAGACTTCATCTCAAACAATGACACTCTGGTGTGCTTTATCGCCGTCAATTTGTACACACACTTTGGAACGACACACACCATTGGATGGGGATGCGCGAACCGTCCCGCGATGTGACATATCACACCTCCAAATTTCATCACATAGCTTAAATACAACCCGAGTGGTCAATGTTAAGACTCCATAACTTACTAAGTCGTGCCCGACCCATACTAGGCATGTGGTCGCACAAGAAGGCCCAGTTCAATGGCGCACAAAGTTAAGTCCTTAATTGACTAAGGCAAGACTTCCGCTTTTCCCAAATCACAAAGTTTATATCACACGATCCACCATTCACACAGTAATCCACCACTTGCCTCGCCTAAATCTTTTCCCACCTCGTTGATTAAGTGCAACACATGCCATCAACGAGTAATAGCACACAAAGACACACAGATTCATCACACGCCCATAATCACTTAGTCAAATTTATAATTGCAACTCTCACATGAAATGATGACTCGTGGCATGGCTAAGCAGTCTAATCGTATCTAACCAACCCACGTTGGTGCTACAATAATACCAACTAATAATTAATCAACCTAGGGTGACAAAAGATCATGGCATACAATAGACAAGGTGGCATAACAATTTGGATTTAATAACTACACCCAAAAGCATTTAAATAAATACTTGAAATAGAATGCAATACATTGAAACAAAGTATTTTGAAAACTGGGTTCAAAATGATCAAAGGTATAACTTGCCTTGGAATAGATCTAGATATTGGTCTTGGTCTTGAGGTGCTCCTTCTTCTGCAAAATTCCCCGAAGTATCGACGTCTACTCGCAAACGAGACAAAAGAAAACAAAACAAATAAATAACAGAGGCAAAATAAACTCCAAAATTAAATAAAATTCATAAATAAATAGATCTGAATTTTATATGAATTTACAAATTTGAATGGGCTCAATTGGACTTCGGATGCAAAAGATATGGGCTTTGGAAGATTGGAAAATCAATAAAAACCCTAAATTGGATTTTCTCGAATTTCCCGAATTATTTTTATAAAGGAAAATCGATTTATTGCGCAATGCTTGCGTCAGCCGAGAATTTCCGGAAAAAGAATTAAAATTAAATAGAAAAGCGACAGTGGGCCCCATGCATCGGCTGCTCGCCACGCGGACCAAACCCACCGAGCCACGGATCTGGAGCCGGTGGATCGAGCCACGCTACTGCGTGTCTTTGGCGCTGACACGGCGCCACGCGGCTGACACGCACGCACAGAAGCTGAGGTGGATGCTGACGCGGCTGCCACATCAGCTCGACGGCGGCGATGGCTCGGGAACCAATGGCAACGGCGAACGGCGGCTCTTCGCCGGCGGTGAGTGGTACCAATGTGAAGAGAGGGTTATTGCGCATCTATGGGCACTGGTTTGAGTACCTGGGGTGGTCGGAGATGACCGGCGGCGAGGGAGAAGCGGCGGCGACGTCTCGGGTTTGTCGGACGGAAGCTCCGGCAATGCTCCGGCGACGAGGAGGTGCGCACGAGGTGGCCTGAGGCTTGCTGATCACGATGGTGCAGTTGGCGAGGCAAGGGCGACGAAGACGGCGGCGCAATTCACCGGAGAAGAAACTCGGCCGAAACCCTAAAACTCGAAAATGCGGCAGCGCTAGGGCGATCGGGGCGACGAGAGCGGCGGCTTTGGATTGCGGAGGTGGTGGCGATGTTAAGGGAGGTATTTATAGGCCCGGGACGCGGATTTGAAATCCCCAAATCGGGTCCGAACGGCGGATTTTGAATTCTCGATTCGGAGATTGAAACCGATTTGGAAATTGAAAATAACCGGAACGGTGCGGGAGAGATAAGGCTTCCAGGCGTTGTCCGCGCACAAAATCAGGGCCGTTTGCGCAATTGTCGGACGAAGCTCCGAGGTCCAGCAATGGCGGGCGAGAGCGCGGCTTCGCGGAGAAGAAGATAGCGCGGAGACGACGACCCTGTGGCGGTCCCACTGCGAGGGCAGCGAGGCGCGGCGAGGCGAGCGCGACGATGGCGATCCAACGGCGCAGAGCGAAGCGCGGCGAGCGGAAGCGAGCGAGATCGGCCGAAAGGGACACGCGGCGAAGATCCAGCGGGGCAAGGCGGCGCGCACGCGGCGAAGCGGCGCCGGGCGATCTTGATCCAACTACCGGGATTGAGCGGGCCGAATAGTCTTTGGGCTTCGCCCGATCGTTTCAAGGATTTAAATTAGGTTTTCTTTTAAATAAATCCAGAAAATGCAAATAGCAATTAAAAAAGCAAATGACTTGGGAAAATTCCAAAAATTCTATAAAATATATCCAAGCATATAGAATCTAAATAAAATAGTTTTGACAATTGTTGATGTTGGGATTAAGCACATTAAATCAATTTGTCCTTAAAGTCCATATTAAACTTTTAAATTAATATCCAATAAATCCAAATGATAAATTTTCTTGCTACTAATATTTAAAAGATTTTTACAACTCACGAAAATTGGGATGTTACAAACCTCCCCTTAAACGAATCTCGCCCCGAGATTCCTGGCTAGCTAGAGAAAAGGCTAGGGAAACTCTTCTTCACGCTCCCATGTTCTCCTTCTTCTCCACCGACTTTGCGTAAACGACGGCCTTGCTTCCGCGCTCGCGACATCCAAAATCCTAACAGTCTTCTTTGTATGTGAGATCTTCCTTCACCAATTGACTCCAACGGTCTCGCTCTTCCGCACACGAAGACACTTCTTCACCGAGAGACATGAAAGACATCATGCACTCCTCGCTAACGATCGAAATCGTACGCAACTTCTCTTCCACAACCTTGAATGGACCCACATACCTTGGAGCAAGCTTCCTTTGGTGTGGAATCTCTTAACACCTCGAGCGAGTAACTCGCATACACAAAATCCTCCGTTCAAAGCAGGTCACGACGACGATTATCTAACTTTTTGTATGGGCTATCTTTAGTCTTTCTCGATCATAGCAACTTGTTCTTCCTCAATAATATCCGCCCGAACACTACACGCTCATTCGACCAATTCAACGAGTTCTCGCACCGCATGTAGCTTCAAATGGTGACATCCGCAAACCGCTTGATAATCGTTGTTGTACGAGAATTCGCATACTGGTAAACTTTTATCCCAACTCGTAGCATTAGCTAAGGCACGTGCTCTAACATATCTTCTAATATCGGTTAACTCTTTCACCTGTCCATCATGTCGTGGATGATAAGCGATCAAATTCGATGAGTTCCTGTGGCTTCATGTAGACTCGCCAAAAGCGAGAGGTGAATTGAGATCCTCGATCCGACACTACGGATTATTATTTTTCTTTTTAAGTGGTTTTGACTCTTAGTCAAACGATCCATTTCCTTTCTTTGGGTCTTGGGTAATCGGCCCGATCTCTTCCCACTTCAAAGACACATAAAGCAACGAACTCGCGACGCCTCGCTTTAAGTTTGGGAACCTAGGGTTCCTTTGAGTCATGGGCTTCATTTTCCTTCCGACATCTTCTTCTTGAGATCAAGAAACTCGTAATCCTTAGGTTGAGCTTCACGAACTGCTTCTCCGAGTAGACTGCACTTCCAAATTGGCCACAAATCCTTCCGAACAACTTCTAGTCAGAGCTTCGGAATTCCTCCCAAGTTCTCAACACAACTCTTTGCTTCCAGAGCATTGCAAGAGCTCTTACGACTCAAAGCATCCAGAACTACATTGGCCTTACCAGATGGTAATGGATTCCAAGGTTATAATCCTTTATTAATTCCAACCATCTTCTCCTCATGTTCAAATCGATCGAGTGAATATGTACTTCGTGCTCTTATGATCTCGGTAGACTTCACAATTACCGATGAGATAATGACGCCAAATCTTCAAGGCATGCACTACGGCAATAGCTCCAAATCATGGGTAGGATAGTTCTCTTCATGAGGCCTTAATTGCCTTGACGCATAAGCGGCGACTCTTCCTTCTTGCATAAGGACACATCCTAATCCTTGACGCCAAGCATCACAAGAGATATCAAAATCCTTACTAATATCCCAAAACTAGCATCAATTCAAGTCGACGCTTCTTCAATTCTTGAAAACTTTCTTCACAAGTCAGGGTCCAAATAAACTTCTTCTCTTTCTTCAACAATTGCGTAAGAGGTTTAGCAATCGTTGAGAACCCTTCAATGAAACGACGATAGTATCCTCGCCATTCCCAAGAAACTACGAATTTGAGTAACCGCCTTGGCCGCTCCCAATTCATTCTGACTTTAACCTTTCCGGTCAATCGCTACTCCTTGGTACTGTCATCACATGACCGAGAAAATCAACTTTCTTCTTCCAAAAGTCACACTTGCTGAACTTGGCATATAACCGATGTCCTCTTTTTCTAGGATTAATCTCAAATGTCAGCATGCTCTTCCTCCGACTTTGAATATACCAAAATATCATCAATGAATACTACCACGAACTTATCCAAATATTCCATGAATACTTTGTTCATCATGTTCATGAAATAGGCAGGGCATTAGTCAATCCAAAAGACATGACTAAAAATTCATAATGTCCATACCGGGTTGAGAAAGCGGTCTTTGGTACATCCTTAGGACAAATCTTCAATCGATGGTAACTTTGATCGCAGATCGATCTTGGAGAATACTCGGCTCCTTTCATCCGTCGAACAAATCATCTATTACGGGCAATGGGTACTTATTCTTGATGGTGACTTCGCTGAGAGAACGATAATCGATACACATTCTCATACTTCCATCTTTCTTCTTGACGAACAAAACAGTGCTCCCCATGGCGGCGAACTAGGTCTTACAAAACCTTTCTCCAAAGAGTTCTTCTATTTCTTCATTTCCACAAGTTCATCGACCGCATCCGATAGGGTCTCTTGGAAATTGGTGCTGTTCACGCACTAGATCGATGACAAATTCAATGTCACGGTCCGTGGCATTCCCGTAACTCTTCCGAAATACATCCGGTAATCTCGACTACAGTGCGCCTTCCAAAGAAACCGCTTCGATCGTTGACTACCAAATGTCCATCACGCATCGAGGTGGCTAGAAATTCTACTTTCTTTCCCGTGGTATCCTCAATTGTCACGGCTCTTGCCACAATCTAGCATCGCTTATGTTTGGATAACCAATCCATACCAAGGATGACATCTATGGTCCGAGTGTCTAGAACTATTAGGTTGGCTAGAAACTCAACTCCACTATGAGTAGCCTAGCTCCTAAACATCCAACTTTAGAACTTAGCTCGCTCCAGGCGATCGGACTAACAGAGTATGCTTAAGATGCATAACTTCCAATTTGTTCTTAGTTGCAAAAATTCCGAAACAAACGAATGCTAAGCTCCGTAATCAAGCAATCGATGTGTATCGAATTTACTAGGAACTTACCCAAGACAACGTCGGTGCTTCTTGGGCTCCCTCTAGAGTGACGTGGTTGACACGGCCTCGACCATCGATGGCGGTGCTCCTCCGATTGACCGGTAGCTTGAAGTTCCTTGATGGTTGCCTTGTAACGCGTCTTGGCCGTGTGTTCCCAAGGTTGAAGCGCATCGAGTGATAGTCCCATTCTGCGGACATCGGTTGGCGAAATGCCCGGGCCGACGGCTGTAAAGCAAACTCGTTGTATTTTGTGGGTTGCTTATCGATTGGGGTTGATCGTGCGGGGTTGCGGAATTCGAGCAACCGGGCGAGGTTGAAGTTGGTGCGAGTGGTCCGCGAGTGCGTGGTGGAAAACGGCTAAACTGCGGTGGAATCATTCTTGCCCTCACCGGGTTGGTGACTTCCTTCTTGAGCCATTCTCGCGCTACGATGATCTTCCAATTCCTTGCGCTTATCCTCTAGAATCAAAGCCTTGTTGATTAACTCTTGAAAATCGTGAAAGGTGTGGGCGATCAAGTTGACTTGAAGTCCAAAGTTCAATCCTTTCGTAAAACGACTCGACGAGCCTTGTCGGTGGCGACATCTTCTGCAAAGATATCGAGCAAGTTGAGAGAACTTGTTGACTCGACCAAACCCACCGGCGATCCGGTGGATCGAGCCACGCTGCGAGCGCGCACGCACGCACGTAAGCCGAGGTGGATCTTGACGCTACGCCACATCACCGACACGCGGCGATGGCTCGGGAACCAATGGCAACGAGCGAACGGCCGATCTATGGGCACCGAGTACAGGGTGGTCGGAGATGGCGTGGCGAGGCGGCGGCGTCTCGGTTTGTCGGACGGAGCTCGGCAATGCTCCCGGACCCGGGCTTGCGATCGATGGTGCGATTGGCGAGGCAAGGGCGACGAAGACGGCGCAATTCTTCGAAATGCTGGCGGGCGATCGGGCGGCGAGGCGCGGCTCTTAGAAGCGGGGACGGCCCAAATCGCCAAAGCGGCGGATTTTGAATTCTCTGAGGCCGATTTGAAATTGAAAATAACGGGCAGGCAGAGATAAGGCTTCAGCCGGTTGTCGGAGCTACGGAAGAAGATAGCGCGAGGACGACCTGGCGCGTCCCACTGGCAGAGGCGGCGGCGGCGAAGCGAAAGAGATCGACCGAAAGGGACACGCGGCGAAGATCCACGGGCAAGGCGCGGCGAAAACGCGGGCGAAGGGCACGGGCGATCTTGATCCAACTACGGGATTGAGAAGCTTTTAAATAAATCCAGAAAATGCAAATAGCAATTAAAAAATAGCAAATGACTTGGGAAAAATTCGTAAAATTCTATAAAATATATCCAAGCGGTTTTGACGGCTACTGATAAATTTTCTTGCTACTAATATTTAAAAGATTTTTACGGCGGCGGCCTCAGGTGAAGCCATCGGCTAAGAGGTAGGGTTTCAAAACCCTAGCTCTGATACCATGTTTGAATATAGCATCTTGCCATTCCAATGGGGCCAAAGGCCAATATATATACATGTACAAGGATGGAACAAATGCAAATAACACCCTACACAATATATATATCTAACAACGTAATCCTATGAAAGTTGATTAAACTTCGAATAGATTGAGATTGGCTATTGCTTTGCTTTGGTTCTACCAGAAGCCGTGTAACCTTGATACCAAGCTCCCCAGTAAAGATCATTTTGATCCGCTCTCTAACTTCGTTAGAACAAAAAGCTTCAAAAGAATAAACAGATTTCAATGTTGTAAAATGATCAACTAAATAAACCAAACCGGTCGGGATTTTTCAGAACTCGCCTTCCCTACCATTCTTGATCACCTCGTCACGACCAATATGCCAGAGCAGGAATGCGATCGGAGCCTCAAGGGACTAATCTGGCGTATGAAAAAGTCCCTCAACACGTGCCAAGAGCTCAAGCCCTAGGTGCTGAGGTCTTGGATGGCTTCAATCTATCTTCCGACCCTTCCCTCCTTTTTCATGGTGGACCACCAATTGTTGTTCTCGCTCCCCACTTTGACGGTGAAATAAAGGCCGTCCTCCTTTGTGTCTGTCATGTAAAACTAACTTTTCTTCCATGACGACCACGAGGACTTTGAGTACATTAGGATGTACTCATCAGTCTTCCCGTCGTGGAGTCGTAGCGAGCACTCCCCATGTCCGGCAGCCGACTTCCCCGACCTCGCCATCTCGTAAAAATACCTAAAGACCTTCAAATTTGGTTGGATCCCCAGTTATGCCCCGCAGAGGTAGACGAAGATGCTGAGGTTGGCGATTGAGTTGGGGGCCAGGTTCATCAATTCAACTTTGTAATACTCCAAAACCTTGGAAAGGAATTTGTGTGCTGGAAACCTAAGCCCGCACTCGATGTAGGCGAGAAAACAGGGATTTCCCCTTCTTCGCCGCTTGGAAAGTGCTCCAACCGCTGATCTCCAAGAGATCAAATTCTTATCGGGAAGCATTCCAATCTTCTCCAAAGCCTTGAGTTTCCTATCACTTTAGATCCGAAACCAACCACTTGGTGATCGAATCCAACATTGTTGGATTTTTTGGTGAATGAACAAAGGTCGAAAAAGGTTTTGGGCAAGAGGACGAAAGGAGGTCGGAGGAGACTCTTCGGCAAGATGATGAAAGGGGATTCAAGGGAAACTTGAGGGTGTAAAAGTCCTAAAGCCATGCGCAATGGGAGTTTTATAGCTGCATTTCCTTCACCGCAAAAAGTAGTTATTTAAAGTCTGACGTGTAAACAGTTTTCAATGCCCAACATATAGGAAAAAATCTTCAGTTCCCTTGACGGTTTCTCAACTTTAAAGTGAATGCAAACCACCTCGTTATTTACGACATTCACACGACATATTCATTTAAAGTTCGGGGGCTAGCCGACGAGGATTAAAATCTATAAATATTATTTTATTTAATTAAAGACCGCATGTCCTTCGTGGTCGTAACCCTTATGGCTAACGACCCCGTAGTTGTAAGGATTCCAGAGGTTACATCATGGGTAGCCTGGTCGGATGAGGTCATGTACCCAATCCCCGACCAGATGACTCCTCGTAAAAGCAATGAATTGGTACTTAGATATGATTCTAAGTATATTCCTCTCGTGTGATGAATAGAGCATATGTCTTATTTACTCTAAGCCACGCGACATTTACAGCCCTAAGATACTGACAGTAACCACCATACGGTTATTGTCTCCTTTTGATATCAATCACCGAACGATTGATACTTCACCAGCTGTCTTCTTCCTTCAACTAGTCGCAAGACTTCCAACAGTCATTTCTTCTAGGAGTAACTACCACCATTTCGTCAGCTACTTAAAGGAGAATACAAAAGACAGAAGGCAATCCAATTCGGAAGATCAACAGACAATCGTATTTTTATCTGAAGTAATAGCATAGCAATCTGTACACCAAGTGCAATTAGAGCAAGTCCACTGCCTTGTCAAGGGCACTCCCTATAAATATCTAGTTCGCTGCAATAAAGAGCAATCTCATTCTCTTCCAAAAACTCTTTGCTATTTTCTCTATTTATTTTGTAAGATCGGCGACTTGACCGTCGACAGTAGTTACATACTTTGTGGACAAATCACACTGACATTATAAACCATTCACCACAACATCATCATCACCTAGTTTTTCAATAAATCAAAGTGATATTACAAATCATTGGGCATCACATATTTCAACAAGACTAACCTTTCCCGTGGTCGCGACCTTGACGTCCGCCATGTGGACCGCCTTGAGTAGGGTGGTCAGATGAGGTCCTCGTGGCGACGTCCAGACTACCGATGTCTCTTTCGTTTTGTGGATTTCTCGTATGACATTTCTTGGAGGTATACCCAAACTCCTTGTAAATGGAGTACTTCTTCATATGACGTTCGGCTTTTGCTTCTACTTCGTCTGTGTCATTCCTGATGCATCGTACCTGTCGCCAGCCAACCTTTCCCTTTAGCTTATCAATGTCTGTGGCCCAGATAAGTTGCTCCCAGGTCGGATGGCTAGTGAATGGACAACCACGCCGTAACTATACATCTCTACACTCTAAGTTTGCATCACCTCCTTCTTGTTGAAATAGTCAGAGAGGTACTAGCCGGGATGCTACGCCACCGTCGAACATGTGGCTATGACATGGGAGTAGGGCCTATGTAGAAGAAGAGACTTGTTGCAAGTGCATACGCAACTAGCGCGACGTAGCGTGCACTCGTGGGTGGTCCTCTCGTGGTTCGTCCCACGGCATCCTTTATCCCTACACATTATCTCGAAGCGAAGCTCCTTTGTACCCATCTTGAATGACTCGTGCATCTCACCCTTCTTACTCTTCTCCTCCATGTACTTGGTGACCATAGAGGAGTAGAGTACTCTGTCATTTGACATGGTGAGCGACACGTTGTTGCTTCTGTCAACAAAGTAATTTGTGGTACCGCGAAGAATTGCCTCCACAATACCAACCAAAAGGAGGCACTTAGCACCGCGCATGACCCAATTGTACACCTCGGTTAGATTGGTTGTTATGACACCATATCGTGCACCACCCATGTCATGTAGCAGCGACTACTTCTCCTTAGGCTTATGCTCAATCCAATCCGAGAAGCATTTCACCTGCGCCCCCTGTCTTCCTTATCACACTAGGGCCATATGTCGGGTGGATGTGGCAATGCTTTGGGGGCTTGGTTAGCGCTTGGGGCGACCTTTTTCGCTATCTCCCTTCTGTGCATTTGGGTCCACTCATTTAGAATCTTCTAGAATGCTTCAAACTTTCGTTGTTGGTTCTGGTTACACAGCTGCTTGAACAGGTTCATCAATTCTTATTGTGGAACTGCTTGTAGAAATTTGTACCCAAGTGACTCATGCATCACCTGCTCTGTAGATCCACCTATGGAAGTGGTTCGTCTCTCCTTGTTGTAACTAAGTTATTGCACTTAGCAGGGCCGCATTCCGATCATGTATGACGCATACGTTAGGACGTCCCTGTACAACAGAAATCCCTCAAATTCCTCAGGAACCACAACCAGTTGTATGTGTTCTCGCTTTCAATGAAAGCAAATGCCATAAGAAAAACTTGATTGTCCCCGTCCGTCGCTATTGCAGTCGGTATCTGACCCTTGTACTTTCCAGTTAGGAATGTGTCATCCACGCACAAGATTGGACGGAAGTGCTGGAATGCATTGATGCATAGACCAAAGGTGAAGAATGCTCGCTTCAGTACCCTCTTATTGGCTCACTTCTGATGCGTGGAATCTTGAATGACGACATGAGTGCTGATATTCTTGTCTTGTATGACTCGAAGTAGCCCGAGGAGGTTGTGGTATGAGTCCTCGAACGTATCGAATCTTGATTCCAAAGCCTTATGTTTTGCCCTCCACACCTTAGCATAGATGACTGCGTACTGGAACCTTGCCTCAATCGCCCGAATGATGGATCGTGGCTCAAAATCTAGATTATCCACGATCTCACCGTACATGAGGTTCGCGATGAAGCCTGATGACAGGTTCCTGTGGGACTGCACTGATTCAGCGACGACACATGTGTGAAGGATCACTATAGAGCATTTCTAGTAGGTGTCCCACTTAGACTGGAATATGTGTACTCGCCAAGGGCATCCCTCTATGTCGCACTTCATATCGTAGTATCTTGGGTTAGACTTGACGACTGTGAATGTACGCCGCACCAACAAAGCCTAGAATTTGATCGCCTTCTCCACGACCTCCTTTCATTTGTACATAGCTCTTCGCCTGACCTCTCTCTGGTCGTACTCTCACAGCACATAGAGAGCCTTCGTTAACGATGAGGTTGTCGAACTGGTATGTGTTCCACTCAGATGGAACCGCTTGCTGGTCCACATCATCCTCGTCGTCGGACCTTTCATCTTCTGACAATGTCGTGTAGTCCTGGTCTTCGAGATCTATCATTTGCACTAGGGCTTTCAGCTCCCACCCTCATCAGCAAGCCCACTAGCTTGCCTGACTGAAGGAACTCCTTCTACATGGTCTTTATCGACAGTATCAGCAACTCCGGATCACCTTCGGCCATTATGTGCACTACGCTGTGGCTGGAGTCCTCGACTTTTTCTTTAGCATCACCACCCCTTCGTGTTCAGCCTCCGATGCAAGAGTGAGCTTGGCATATACCTAGGCCAGAAGGACCAAATCCCACTATTCCTCCCTCACCCTGATTACATATGACTACCATGACTTTGTTCCCTTGAGCCGCACTAACTCTCAATATGTGTTCTGTGTTATTCGGCGGGGTGGGGGGGAGGGGGTGGGCAAGGCAACTCAATCTTAGATCATACACAACATGGTCCAAATCGAATCAGTGGAATAACTACCGCATCACAGTGCCCCGTGTACGTTGCTCTGGTCTTGTTAGGGGTACGATCGCCGATTGGAAATATCGCAAATCAATCACCTCGGGACCCTCAAGAATAGTCCCCTGATCGTAGTAAATTTTAAAATTGGTGGCGTCTGACATATTTAACGTACTGCACCGTAAACAAGATTTCCACAATTAACCACATATCTAAAACTAAACTACCCACCGAAAAAGATTATGTACAGCATACTACACTACATAACCGTACCTATAAAACTATATAATCCATTCGATTAAAAAATTACCTTCAGGTAGGCGACCAGACGGGCAGTATTTCGCTCTTCTCTCCTCCCCTCTACTTTTCTCTGCTCCTCTCTCTTCCCTCCCCCTCTTTTTCTTTTTTATGAATAAAAGTGAGTTTTTCCTGAATTTTAGGATTTCGATGATTTTTATAGGGAGATTGTGTCGCCGTTTAGAATAGCGACATGGACTTGTGGGATCCCTATCGCTATTTGAAAATAACGGCTTTTCATATTTTAATACTAAAAGTTTAGGATCTCTTTCGTTAATTCAACTACGCGACATATCTCTGTCGTCAATTCAACTAGCGACAAGAATATCTATGTACTATTGAGCCCATTGTTGCCCGTGCATAAATCACTGTCACCAATTGAAATGACAACGAAAGACAGACACCTAGTTTTGTAAAAACAATGGACTATTAATTTTTTAATTATCATTTAAATTAATATTATTAAAAAATTCTATGAAGTTCCAAGTCTTCGGTTTTGCGTCCCCCCGCGTCTATCTGAACCGTACATCACCGATCGAACGGTCGAGCTCAGAGCTGCTCGCCCTCGCCGATTACGCCGCCGCGCACCGCAGAGAGGGAGCGAGAGATGATACTTCTTTGGAGCGGCAGGGCGGGGGCCATGGCGGCGGCGGCGCTGTTGCTCTCGTCGCCGCTCCGTCTCCCCCGCCGCTTCCTTTCGCTCACCGCTACCCCCTACCCTCTCTACTACGACCTCATCGTCCACCGCCCCGCCGACCCCAAGCCCCCCAAATCCACCCCCTCCGACGCCGACCACCAGCCGCGCCCCGACGAGCAACCGTCGCCTCCGATCGACCGCGCCAAGCGCCGCTACCTCCGCAAACGCCGCAGCCGCCTCCTCCCCGACCCCGACGCCTCCAACGCCAAGCCCGCCTCCTCCTCCTCGGAGTTCGTGGAGCTCAAGCCGGAGGTGGTCGACTTCCCGCGCCTGCACGCGCGCGAGGAGGCGCTCTACTTCCACGACGCCTTCGCGCTCCCCTGGGAGAAGGACAAGCACTACCGCATGCTCTACCGCCTCGAGAAGAAGTACTTCCCCCACCAGTCCCTCGACAACGCATTCGTCTCCGCCGACGCCGCCTCGACTCCCTCCGACGCTGGCAAGGGCCTCGTCTTCTTCGACGACGAGAAGAAGGACGGCGACGAAGGGGAGGTCGAGAAGAAGGATGATGACAAAGGGGAGGTGCTGGAGAGGAAGGTGGAGGACTTCTTCAGGTCCTTGAAGAAAGGCCCAGGCGAGGCCGACGCCAAGACGAAGAAGAAGACAGGGCTGGGAGTGGAGCCTCGGCAGGTGAAGCGCGACGTGGAGAGGGAGGAAGAGTGGCCGCAGCCATACCTCGTGAGTAGGAGGACGGAGCTTCCGCCGAGGTGGGACGGCCCGACCGGGACTGTCGTGCTCGTTGACAAGCCCAAAGGTGACACCTTTTCTTCGCCTTTGGTGATTGGTCTCATGGGAATGCCATAAGATTGCATGACCATATCAGTATTCCTGCACCACCATCAGTCCATAGATCCTAGGTTGTTGACTTGTTGCAGTGTCCGAGATATAGACGGTGAATGGTTAGTTCTGTGATGTGCCGAAGGTGATTCCTTTCTTGACATGTTAGTACGCAATGACATGCCTGTGTGCCAATACTGCAGCTATTCAATTATCAGCAAATAGGTACTGTGAAGATATACTAGTGCATACCGCCATGTCAAAATGGTAGCATGGATGCAATGTGCGCTAATGCTTGCTTGCAGCCTTTGTTTGAAGTGGTGGCTAGATGGATATGGTATATTTGAATTTTGATGTATATGCACCATTGCTAGTTCACGACTCACGAGATGGTTTCACAGTGTGATTCTTACCGGGAGAGCTATAGTTGCTGCTTATATGCAGATTAGACTGGGCATTTTTGAGCTAGCGATTCATTAGTCTGAGTAGTCTGCATGTGGACTGTTAGTTTTGAATAGCAGTTATTGTGTAGAAGATTCATTTTTTTGCATGGTAGGTGATTAGTAAATGTGTAGAAGAGGATTGACTTGAGGCTATTGTTATTACCTTTTGTCTTCCACCCCAGCTTATTGAGCTGAACATGCCTTTCTACTCACCCAGGATGGACTTCGTTTACTGTCTGTGGAAAGCTGCGACGATTAGTGAAAGTGCAAAAGGTGATTTTGGTGTTTTCATGGTGTCATAATGTAGTTTTATCTCTTAGCTCTACAAGCATTTTTATAGTATCTGTGATGGCAGGTTGGGCATGCTGGTACTCTGGACCCTATGGCGACTGGATTGTTGATTGTTTGTGTGGGCAAAGCAACCAAAGTGGTGGATAGGTAGTCCTATCTTCTCTTTTCACAGAAAGCTTGTTTTGGTGGATACTAGACAATCTTCCTGTGCTTATCTTATTTCAAGTTAATCTAGACTTTTAGGATTGGGAATAAATATGATGGACTCTGAAAGAACTGGATTGAATGCCATCTGTTGTCGTCCCCTTCTGCTCTGGCATTTGTTGAAACCTATTTCTGGATTCCTGAATGAATGTTTGCATGCTTTTGAAAAGATACCAAGGAATGGTTAAAGGCTATAGCGGTGTTTTCCGTCTTGGAGAAGCTACATCAACCTGGGATGCAGATTCACCAGTATGTATCTTAGCATCTTTACAACACCTTACTGAACATGCTTCTTTTTAAGGAATTGTTCAAACGGATCTACTTTTAAATTGTATGACACGTGAGGAAGTAAACACGGAATGCCAACTCATTAGGTGCACAATTAATTACCCTACTGTTGGATTGTTCAATGTTGCTCAACAATTGAAATTTGGAAACTATCTATCGTGAAAAACGCTTGATTTCCTTATCAACTGATATGATTAACTTCTCATTCTCAAGGAGTGTAGGTTATGTACATATTTGTTGATCCTCTGACTTGTGTTGGTACCAGAGGTAAAAAACCCGGCCGGTAATCGGTTTACCGGCGGGCGGCGGTAAAAAAAAAACCAGCCGAAAATTTTTTGATTTCAAATTTGAATTTTTTATTCTATAATGTCCTTCCCCAGTTGGTTTAGACATTGTTATGCTAGATTATCTAGTGAAACATTGGTTTTTAGTATATTTAGCACTTATAATATACAAAAGAGCCTTTGATGCTCCATCCTGTTATGGTGGCTTTGGACAGTAGCACATGCCATTGCCTCCCTCTTGCATAGTGAATTGCTAATCAATGGACCAAAATGCCCATAGCCAAAAATATCTTGAGAGCCTTAGAGATAAGGCAAGGGCATAGTGGCCATTAACCAGTCACAAGGGAAGCCAGCTCTAGAGAGTGAAGCTACTAAGGAAGAGACTTTTTATGTACAACTTGAAACACTTTCTCATTAATATTTTGCATTAACACTTTCTCATTAATATTTTGCATTATTCCAAATTTAAATTTGCTAATTACCATTTTTCACCATTTTCCGGTTTTTCCCGGTATTTTCGCCGGTTTTCCCGGTTACCGGCCGGTAGCCGGTCCGGAGAAAACCAAGGTTTAAAATTTGAAATTCAAATTTGGTCCGGTTTTTTTTAATTTCCCGGTAACCGGCCGTTACCGGTACCGACCGTCGGCCGGGAACTTCCCCGGAAACGGGATTTCGATCCCTGGTTGGTACTGCATTTTGCTATATACAATGTCGTACAAATAGTCAAATACAAATTCTGTTTTTGAGACCGTGATAGTTGATGGCTTGATGCTATGCAATCTCAATTTTTATTTGGGAATAATTAAGTAAATCCACTTGTTCTTTGCCGAATTCAATTCAGTTACTGAAAACCTTTTGTGGTGTTTATATTGACTTTAGTTCAAATTATGTGTACTTCTGTTTATATGATTGTTACATCTAACCATCCATTTACAATCAGGTTATCCAGAGAGAACCATGGGAACACATCAAAGATGAAGATATTAGAAAGGTGGCAGCATCATTTATGGGTGAGATATGGCAAGTTCCTCCAATGTTTTCTGCCATTAAGGTACATTATCTCCTTGTACATACTAAAGCTGTTATGTGTTCCTTGTAGTTAAAGAGAAGCTGTCGCTAGAATTGTTTGTGGGAGTTGCTAACTTTCTGTTATGCATGGATGACAGTCTGCTCAACATGTTTCACACTTCTGTTGTATAACAAACGGCTTAAATTACATTGGTGGTTTTTATGAGGAAGGAAGAAATAGAAAGATAAGATACATATATTTTACCTAGTCGCACTATCTCAATTCTCAACACCCTATGGTGTACTGTGATCGCTGTAAATAATGACATGCAGATGTAGTTGGGTTTGGTTAGTTGTCCTTGGCTAACCATTTACATACTTTTGTTTACATTATCCTGACGCAGAATGTAGATTTCTTAGTATTTGTACTTTAGGCCTGGCAAGAAGATGCTGTATAACAGTTGGATATAATAATAGAAAATTTTGCTGCTTAAACAATACAACTTGAAATTATTGTTAAGTCTTCAATGTGCTGGCACACAGTTTTTTTTTTCTTCCTATTACTGTACGGTGCATCAACCATGAAACCGTAAGTTCATAACTTCTGTTCTTTTGTTGCGGTGGATAATGGTTATCAGGTAGGAGGTGAAAAAATGTACGACAAAGCAAGGAGGGGTGAAATGATAGAGCTTTCACCAAGGCGAATATCAATATACCAGTTTGATATTGAGCGCAGTTTAGAGGACAGGTATTCTTCCGTATTCCCCCTTTATACCTTCTTCAGCTACCTTCGAGTTCCTAGTAGATAATGTAGATTTATATTTGAGCGTTTCTACCATGTATGAACTGCTCTTGACGATCAATTTTGTTTGCTTATTTACAGACAAAATTTGATATTTCGAGTTACTTGCTCAAAAGGAACATACATTCGGTCCCTCTGTGCAGACTTGGGGAAAGCGCTTGGAAGGTCTGCTTTATTATTCTTGTAGTGATGTTTTTTTTTCTTAGTGTTTGTGGTCTTTCTGTGTGTGTGGTCACAGTTCTGCAACAGATGAACGTCTCTATGCATAAGACAATTTAACTGAATAAAAGGGCAGAATTACCCTTCAGATTTCCTTTTTTAGGTCTCTCACAAAGAAGATTGTGTTATTAGGTGTGTGCAATATTTTTTTACCATAATATTATCTTATAATCGGTAGCAAATTACTTCATCTCCCCTAATGCGGATAGAATTTCATGTGCTACAAGTATTTGGATTTCATTGGACTGGAGGGAAAAGTTTTCAATTTAGCTGTTGTACTGTAGTTGACTAGTTTCTGGTATTGGTTCCATTGTGATGTAATATCCCAAATGCTTTTTTCTTTTCTTATATTTTTTTCGGATACAAAGATTCACTTTTATCTTTTCATCTGAGAGCGACTGGTGTTCTTTTTCTGTTTTTCATTTGAGTTACTGTCCTTGGATATTCCCATCTGCTTTATGCTGACACATTTTGGTGACTAAATCCAATGTATACATTTACCTGCAGCTGTGCTCATTTAACTGCCCTGCGGAGAGACTCAATCGGTAAGTTGCCATCCTGTGAATTTTGACTAGTGTCTACAACTCGACATCATGGCTAATTAGCTCTAATCCTGTATGCTTATACAACTAATCCCTACTGACTGCAATCAAGTGCTCTAACCCAAAGCACCCTTACTACATCATTGATGAATTACATATGAAGACTATAAGCCTCTTTGGCTCACATAAGTTAATGAAATGCAAATTTTCTGATATATTGGTTGTTATACTCGCTTCACAGGTGACTATTCAGTCAAGGACGCTTGGAGTTTCGACGAACTGCAAGAACAAATTACGAAGGGATATTTATGAGAATTGGCCATGCCCTTACAATCAAGAAGCACATTTGATGGTGCTGTTTCAGGGTTTTCCAAAGAATTTCTCGCTTTGATCGCAGACGTTTGGTGGGCTGAGCCCTCGTGGTCGTCATATATTGAGAAGCTATTAGCCACCGAGGTGCAGATACAGTGGTACAATCTGCGTGAACTGGTACAACAGTGCGACCTACCTAATCTGACATTTTGAACTTTGGATGGCTGTTGCAGTTTTATGCGTTACAGCATTGCAATCAATGCATACTTGGATGTAGCCCTTTGCGGCCAATTTTGATGTTGAATAAACATATCAAACTTTTATAAAATTAAAATGTGGTTACACTTGTCATTTAGCCTCTGTTTTACTGGTACTTTGCACTCGCCACCTGGAAGAATATGTTTCTTCTTCGTTAAGGGTTTTCAATTTTATAGTGTGTTTTTTTGTAAGAAAATTCTCATGTGAGTATGAAAAAAAATATATCACAAAACTGGTTTCTCCTGGGAACAGACATGAAGATAACCAAAGTTAAGCTTAAAGGGTTACGATTGATCATACAGATTTCCAAGGTTGTAGGTATACATGTGCCAAAGCCAGGCTTGGCATAAATGACACATCTGCACTTCCAAAATCCTGAACAGCCCCAGTCAAATGCTGAAAGGAACCCTAGAAAAACAGTCTAACTAAGCAATCGTTGTCATCAGCATCTGCTTCACGAACTCGATTCTTTGCAACCTCTCCTCAAGATCCTGCTTCGACGCATCGTCCATTACAATCTGATTTGGCCTGCAAGCAAGAAGAAAGCATTTGGAGCAGGCAGCATTGTTAGGCTTCAGCATCATCTTGCGTACTTTCAAGTTGCTTCCAACAGTATTACACAATCCTTACCTTCGATCATCTGAGGAAGGTGAAGCATCACCCTCCTCAACTTCACCGAGCTTGGAATCGATCGGAGGCGCAATGCTGCATATGAACTGCGAGAGCAGCGGGTCAGGAGAAGAATCAGGAGCTTGCCTGCCCATGTGGTATGAGGGTGCTTCAAAGTAGGAGTCCTCTTCATATGCTTCCTTAGCTGCTGCTGGGCTTGGTTTAGAAGACTTCCTCCTCTGTGACTCATGATCAAAATGCCAATGCCAATGAGCTCCAATATGGCTTGCAATGTCTGTTCATGACACTACTAGCAGTGAAGTCACTGTGAAATTGGTACCTTCAGTAGATGCGAGTGCTGATTCCTGAAATGTTCAGCCGTGTCTGTCCCAAGGTTGTCGGCGCAGATCGGACACACCTGAAGAGAAGCCAATCAATCATCATAGAGGGACTAAGCTCATCAGTATCACCAGGGGGGACAAACTGAACCAAGATCAAGATGAAAGCAATCTTAGCTATAATTCACAACTAATGTTGCTTAATGCATTGTGCAGTCTATGCAATGGATTAATCAGGCACAAGATCTCCTTTTTCTTTATTTTTTAAATAAACTTAACGCGGAAGTTCGATTAATCGAAATTCAGTGATATTTCTACAAGAAAATGGAAATGCAGTTGCAGCAAGAAGAGGGGGAAAGGGTCTCTTACAGCATTTCTCATGTCAAAGCAATGCTCCTCCTGCAGATGGTCACAAAGGAAGGGAACCTCCACCTCAATGTAACAGAATGGGCAAGGGAAGTACTCCCACCACTCATCATCTCCTGAATTACAAAAGATATGAATCATCCCCTCTAAAAAAAGAATCAGTAAGTTCACAGCTGCATTTTTTTTCAATTGCATTATGAATGACATCTGCACTCACTCTCATAGTATCTGTATGCTATGTCAAAAAGAAAAAGGAAACTCACAAAAGGCTTAGACCTAAAGCAAAGGCGAGCCAACTTGACATCTACTAGTCTGAACTTTTCCTGTGTACTTATGTTGCAATTTGACAATGCAAATAAGCCCAATTCACACCAACAATCTCTCTCATGTGAACAGCGAACCTCGCTGCAAACCTTTCTAGTCCCGAAAATAAAAGTCATTCACAAAACCATTAGAATAAATTTCATTGTGTTTTTTCCTTCTACAGAAATGATCTACCGGAGTACATCACATGAAAAGAATATGATGTAGTCCTGAAAACGGGAAAGGACTGCCTTTTTTGTTCTTACTTCTAATGGAGCAGAAGACACACAGTAGAGAAACCCATCATAAAACCTCTGAAAAAAAATTGTGATCGTGTTCGCAAGAGATCAAACATATGCAGCCTAGTTCTCAGAATCAAGTAAACAGGACAGACAACAAAAAGACAACAAATCTGAGAGCAGGAAACACTCCAAGAACCAAAAAGAGCTGAATACCCAGCTGCAAGAATCATTCAAAAATTCAATGGTGCCAAGAACCAAAATTTCTTGTGAACATGTATAAAACACAGCAAAATATCTTCGGACAAGAGAAACAAACAGAGAAAAGAACAATCAACAACCAACTAAGAATAGAACAAAATGGCCAAAATTCTTGTAGAGACCTGCAGGTTGACGGTGAGGGTGGCCATAAAGGTGTTGCCTCCCTGTTGGTAGGGAGCCATAGTGAGCCTCCACTTCCATCTCACTACCACTTCTCACTACTCTCTAAGCTATCCTCTTGTTCACCCCAACAACACATGCAAAGTAACAGAAAAGAGAGGAGGCGGGTAGGTCTTGTTGCTCCAAGCTCCTCACAAGTGTTTATATATGGTTGCCAAGAGCCTTGCCTTTTGGCTACAGCAATATTTCTGTGTGATATCTCAAAAGCAAAGTGAAAGAAAAGCTGATAAAAAGGCATTATAATGGGGCTAGTTCGGTGAGGTGAGAAGGTTTTTTCACTTTTCCTCAGGAAAGAGCTGTAAAACCTGGAGCAGTTGCTTCTGAGTTGTTTAAGACCGCTCTTTCCCAATAAACACTACCACACATTCTTCCGAGCCAACTTGACATGAAGCTGATAATTGTCTTTAATATAATGCAAAGAAATAACTCCATGTGAAATTAGTAGTAGAACACAATACAGTAATGGTCAACATCAGCGGTGGCATCAGAAATTTTGAAGACATGGGGCGAGACTGACCTACTGTACTGACTCGGTGGCTCGCCACGCTCGGCCTCCCTGCCGCCACGCTCTGCGCCGCCGCCTTCGTAGTCTTAGCCCCTGCGCGCCTTAGTGCCTCGGTTTCGCGCCAGCGCGACGTGCCTCAACGCTCCCCTGCGCCGCCACAGTCTCCGATCCCTTGCCACCAAACACCTGCAGCAAGCCTTGCCACCGAATTCATATAATCAACTTATCCGACTCTCATATGATGAGATATCTAACTCCAACACAAACTCTCCAACACTCCCCCTCAAGATGGGCCAAAAATATCAATCATGCCCATCTTGTTACATATTGTATAACACTCACTAGGACCTAAACCTTTAGTAAAACAGTCAGCCAATTGTTCACCAAACTTGACATACTCCAACTTCAATATTCTACCATCGAGTTTCTCCTTGATGAAGAATCTGTCAATCTCAACGTGCTTGGTATGATCATGCTGAACTGGGTTGTTAGCAATGTTGATTGCAGATTTATTGTCACAATGCAATACTAAGGGATTATTCCTCCATATTCGAAGCTCGGACAATAAACCATTCATCCATATCATCTCACTCACACTCAACGCCATTGCTATGTACTCTGCCTCTATAGTAGACCGAGCCACAACCTCCTGCTTCTTGCTTCTCCATGACACAAGGTTACCTCCCACAAAGATGCAATATCCAGAGGTAGACCTCCTGTCATCCACACTGCTCGCCCAATTAGCATCACAATACCCTTCCACATTCAGATGTTGATTTTTCCTGAACCAAAGGCCCTTTCCAAGGCTATTCTTCAAATACCGTAAGATTCGATAAACAACATCCATGTGTCCTGTTCTAGGATCATGCATATATCGACTAACCACACTCACTGCATATGAAATATCAGGTCTTGTATGACACAAATAGATAAGGAGGTAAGCTTCCTTGTCGACTGGATCTCCTGATTCCGCACATAGCTTGTGATTCCTATCAATAGGTGAAGCAATAGGGCGACACCCAAGCATACATGTTTCTGCCAGCAGATCAAGAACATACTTTCTCTGGGAGAGAACTATACCATTCGAAGAACGGGCAATCTCAATCCGAAGAAAGTATCGAAGAGGTACAAGATCTTTTACCTCAAATGCTTCCCCCAATCTTTTCTTTAAGGACTTGATTTCCTTGGCATCATCTCCAGTAATCACAATATCATCAACATAGATTGCTAATATAGTGATATGCAATCCTCTATGCCTATAAAACACAGTATGATCTCCATTGCATTGAGAATAGCACATACTACAGACTGCATGCTTGAATCTATCAAACCACGCCCTTGGAGACTCCTTGAGTTTACATACCTTCCTCTCAGTCTGCCTGTTTTCAAAGCCTAGAGGAATCTCCATGTATACCTCTTCTTGTAAATCACCATGTAAAAAAGCATTCTTCACATCCAACTGATGTAGAGACCATCCAAAGTTAGTCACACAGGAGATCAATGTTCTTACCGTACTCATTTTCGCCACCGGTGCAAAGGTCTCATCATAGTCTATCCCATATGTTTAACTATAACCTTTTGCAACCAACCGTGCCTTGTATCTCTCTATCTTGCCTTCAGGAATTTGCTTAATTGTAAACACCCATTTGCATCCTACTGGCCTTTTTCCTGCTGGAAGTGGAACAAGATCCCGTGTTTTGTTCTTCTGAAGTGCACTGTAACATCCCAAATTTCAGAGCTTTAAAAATCTTTTAAATATTGGTAGCAAGAGAATTTACCATTTGGATTATTTGAATATTAAATTAAAAAGCTTAATATGGACTTTAAGGACAAATTGATTTAATGTGCTTAATCCCAACACCAACAATTGCCAAAATTATTTTATTTAGATTCTATATGCTTGGTTATATTTTATAGAATTTTCTGGAATTTTTTCAAAGTCATTTGCTATTTTCTAATTGCTATTTGCATTTTCTGGATTTATTTAAAAGAAAAATCTATTTTAAATCCTTGAACGATCTTGGGCGAAGCCCAACACTATTCGGCCGCTCATTCCAATTGTTGGATCGCAATCACACCGCTTTGCCTTCGCCGCCTTGCCCTCATTGGATCTTCGCCGCGTGTCACTTTGGTCGATCCGCTCGCTTCGCCCGCGCCTCTCGCTCTCTCATCAAGTGGGACCAGCGACGATTCGCCCTTTTCACACACCTTCGTTCGAGCCGCCGTGACAAGTGGGTCCCACCAAACTCTTGTTCATCGTCTCCGACGGGACTTCGTTCCGATTCTTCCGCCGCCGCCAAATCCTCGACATGGGTTCTAGGGTTTCTCGGACCTATTTAAAGCGCGCCCGTGTCACGAGGATCGCATCCACCCGCCGCCTTTCCCCACAACCAATAACCCTAGATCGTCGTCGTTTGCCGGAATCGAAGCTCCAACCTCGGCCGCGCCGTGAGCTTCCTCGCCGGATTCGCGACCCACCGGTGAGCTTCACCGCCACCGAGCCCACCCCGAGTTCGCCTCGCCAAGGGCAACCCTATCGCGGCGTTCGTTGCCACTGAAGCCCTACATCGCCGTCGCCGCCATCACCGCACCGCCTTCGCTCGTGTCGCCGCCGCCGTTCGGTCATCTCCGTGAGTAGCGGCCGCGTCACCAGATCGCCAGTCGCGACCGAGTCGAGCGCGCACTCACCACCGCCGAGCCGTCGTCATCCGCCAGTGTCCGTAGTCGCCGGAGTGTCGCCGTCGTTACGCCTCCGTGGTCGCCCGCGTGTGCGACCACATCCCTCTGTCTTTGGCGTGTCGCTGCGTGGCCGCAACGTCGAGCCACGTCGCCCCAGATCCGGCCCATTTGGTTCTCCTCGGCTCGGTGGATTTGGTCCACGTGGTAGAGGTTGACGATGATGGGTCCCACTGTCGATTTTATTTTAATTTTAATTCTTTTCCGAAAATTCTCGGCTGACGCAAGCATTGCGCAATAATCCGATTTTCCTTTATAAAAATAATTCGGGAAATTCGAGAAAATCCAAATTAGGGTTTAATTGATTTTCAAATCTTCCAAAGCCCATATCTTTTGCATCCGAAGTCCAATTGAGCTCATTCAAATTTGTAAATTCATATAAAATTAAGATCTATTTAATGGTGAATTTTATTTAATTTTTTGAGTTTGTTTTGCCTCTGTTATTTATTTGTTTTATTTCTTTTGTCTCGTTTGCGAGTAGACGTCGATACTTCGGAGAATTTTGCAGAAGAAGGAGCACCTCAAGACCAAGACCAATATCTAGATCTATTCCAAGGCAAGTTATACCTTTGATCATTTTGAACCCAGTTTTCAAAATACTTTGTTTCAATGTATTGCATTCTATTTCAAGTATTTATTTAAATGCTTTTGGGTGTAGTTATTAATCCAAATTGTTATGCCACCTTGTCTATTGTATGCCATGATTTTTTGTCACCCTAGGTTGATTAATTATTAGTTGGTATTATTGTAGCACCAACGTGGGTTGGTTAGATACGATTAGGCCTTAGCCATGCCACGAGTCATCATTTCATGTGAGAGTTGCAATTATAAACTTGACTAAGTGATTATGGAACGTGTGATGAATCTGTGTGTCTTTGTGTGCTATTACTCGTTGATGGCATGTGTTGCACTTAATCAACGGGTGGGAAAAGATTTAGGCCGAGGCAAGTGGTGGATTCTGTGTGAATGGTGGAGTGTGTGCTTATTAAACTTTGTGATTTGGGTTAAAACTGGAAGTCTTGCCTTGGTCAATTAAGGACTTAACTTTGTGCGCCATTGAACTGGCCTTCTGCACGCGACACATGCCTAGTATGGGTGGGCCTAACTTAGTAAGTTATGGAGTCTTGACATTGACAACTCGAGTTGTATTTAAGGCGTGTGATGATGGTGGAGGTGTGATATGTCACATCGCGGACGGTTCATTGCATCCCCGTCCAATGGTGTGTGTCGTTCCAAGGGCGTGTGTACAAATTGACTGGCGATAAAGCACACCAGAGTGTCATTGTTTGAGATGAAGTCTCGAAAGGTTTTGTTGTGATCAACTCGATCCGGTTGGTTTCATCGTGTGGGTAAAGTGTACAACCTCTGCAGAGTGTTTAAACCAATCTATTCGAATAGCCGCGTCCTCGGTTATGGACATGCTCGAATTTCACACGAGGGTAGTTTTCATAAAACAATTGGGAAGGGTCACCGTGTGTGAGATAACTTGTTCACCGTGTGAAAGAACTTGATTAGACTGTGTCCTTTGTGAAATCAATTGATAACTTATTATTGTCTATTTGTTTTGAATTATGCTTTCAATCTATTATTTGTATTCAATTGCAAATGTTACATTTCTGCAAAACAACCACAGAAGCCATTCCTTTGGAATAAGCCATCATCTATAAATTGCATTACGTGGTATGACTTGCGAGTACGGTGTGTACTCACTCTTGCTAAACAAATCAATGAAGTGGAGGAGTCGTCACTTTGCTTTTGAAGAAGAGTTCTCTGAAGGTTGAGCGTTAGGGTCTTGATCGATCGGTTGCTGTGGTAAATTGATGGGAGCCACCGGAGTTTATTTCGTTTCCGCTGCAGTTTATTTCTTTATTGTCAGCCTTGCATGGCTTAATAAATGTAACACTCGACCATAAGGTCCCAACAGTTATTTGTTATTTAAAGTACTCGTTTATTCTTATATTCGTTGTATGGATGTGATATTTCATCAATGTTGACACTGTGTGCACTAGCGTGATCCTGGACTAGTGCAGAATACACAGAGGGTCCAGATTTGCATATTTGGGTCCCGACATGCACTAAGTTCCTCCTTCATGGCATCCTTCTATTTAGGATCCTGCTTAGCAGCTGCTGGAAGTGGAACAAGATCCCGTGTTTTGTTCTTCTGAAGTGTACTAAGTTCCTCCTTCATGGCATCCTTCCATTTAGGATCCTGCTTAGCAGTTCGTCAATCCTTCGGAACATGCACAGTCTGAAGAGATGCAATGAATGTTTTGTATATAGGTAAAATATGGGAATATGATATGAAATTTGCAATATCATGCTCAAAGCCATACCGGACTAGAGGCTTTCCTACATTAGCTCTAGTTTCCCTATGTTGTGCAAGTGGTAACTCTGGATGGGAGTGATTAAAATCAACATTACCACTCGCCCCAAGGGGAGGCAAGGAACTTGATGGAGAGAGACCCGAGGAGTGATTTGGGACTGGATCAACCAGCAAGGCTAGCTGTTCAGAAGGTTGTTCTGGCTGTGGCAATGCCGGCTGTTCAGAAAGCTCCACCGTTGTTGGCTCAGGTGCTGACTACTTGTCTCTCGGTTTCTCCCCCTGTTTCCCGAAGCGACTTCGCTGATAAACTTTTAAGTCTTTTTTAGCTATCACATCTCTCGCATATTTTGTTAGATTTGGGCACGGAATTATCCCCACAATAACTTCTTCTCGTTGACTATCACTCTCCTTATTCTCCCCCTCTCGACTTTCATCCTCAATGATAGGAGAGAACTCCAAAAACTGATCAAGATTACCTCCACTCGTGTAGTAAGGCTCTAACTCCCTGAATGTCACATACATACTCACAAATAATTTTCGTTCAATTGGGTTCCAGCATCTATAGCCCTTCTGACTTGATGAATAGTCTATGAAGATACATTTCAAAGCTTGTGGATCCAGCTTGCCAACAGCTGGTCGGTGGTCTCGTACAAAGCACACACAACCAAACACCTTGGGAGGCACCTTGAACTCCCGCTGACCCAAAAGAAGTTCCGCAGGAGATTTCATCCCAAGTATTCGAGACGGCATGCGATTGATGAGATATACTGCCGTCATTACTGCCTCGCTCCATAATCCCTTTGGCACATTCATCTGAAACATGAGTGAACGTGCGACCTCCAATAAATGTCGATTTTTCCTTTCAGCCACTCCATTCTGAGATGAAGTTCCTGGACTAGTAGTCTGATGAAGTATTCCTTCTTCTGAGAGATATGTTGCAAACTCATTATTAACATACTCAGTTCCATTATCTGATCGAATAATCCGAACTTTTGTATCAAACTGAGTAGCGGCCATCCTATGGAAGTCCTGAAAACATTGAAGGACCTCGCTCTTGTGTTTCATCATATAAATCCAAGTCATACGAGTATAACAATCAATGAATGTGACAAACCACTTAAAACCACTCACAGAAGTAACTGAGCACGGACCCCAAACATCCGAATGTATTAATATGAAAGGTTCATAACTCCGAAGACCAATGCTACTATATGTAGACCGTGTATGCTTTCCAAACTCACAAGCATCACACACAAGTTTACTTTTGTCTACCCTTTTGAATAAATCAGGGTATAATCGACTTAAATTCTCAAATGATAGATGTCTCAAGCGATGATAATGTAATAAGGCTTCTCCTCGATTCCTCTTATAGCCACAGCCAATGCCACATCAGCCTGATCAATGTACTACAACCCATTACGCCTTATTCCAGTCTCAATCCTCTTCCCAGTTCTCTTCTCCTATAACAAACATGAATCCTCATCAAATGTGACAGTGCATTTGAATTGGTCAATGATAGAACTGACTGAAAAGAAGGTTGACTGGAAAGGAGGGAACTTGCAAAACAGTGGACAGAGCAATGGATGGTGTACACTCTACAAATCCAACACCCTGAATAAGTTGGGAGGTTCCATCTGCTGTTTGGATAGTTTCAGAATGAGTATATGGGGTGTAAGATGTGAAAGCACTACGTGACCCTGTGACATGCTTGGATGACCCTAAATCTATAATCCAATCAATATGAGAATGCTTATATGTGGATGCAAGTGCATGTGTCTGAGTACCTTCACCCACGTGGGCGTAGTTTGCAAAGTTGCCAAAGGAGGTGGAATCATAAGAAGTCTCCAATGTCTTTCCCTGCTGCCACTTTTCCCACTGTATAGCTTGCTCCCTGTCAGAGTAACAGATGTGTTCTCCTCTGCCTGGGCCATATTAGCTCTGGGGCCAACTTGGCCCCTTCCTCAGCCTCCACGACCACCACGATCTCCACCTCGGCCTCCACGACCACCACGACCTCCACCCCGACCTCCATACTGTGGAGAGGGACAAGCACGGATCAGATGTCCTCTCATCCCACAGTTGTAGCACTCTCTATCATCAGGTATGGCGTATGCGGATCTGACCGGGTTGTTGTCCCCATTACTCGTAGTCGAACTTCCTCCTGCACTATAGCTGAAATAGCCTCTTCCATTGTAGACAAATTTTCCAAGTGAAACATGGCATCCCTTCTACTATCAAATTTTGGATTTAGTCATTTTAGAAAGTGTGTAACTCGTCTGCGTTGTAGCCACACCCTACCAGCCTCAATATCACCAGCACATGTCAACTGTAGTGGATCATAATGATCTAAATCTGCCCAAAGTTGCTGTAGTTCACTAGCATACTCCTGGACAATCTTTTCCTCTTGTTTCAGGGCCTCCACCTTGCCTTGGACTTCCACCATCATCATCACATTTCCTGCCCCGGAGTACATGTTGCTTAGCGTCTTCCACATTGCCGGCGCACTCTGCATCATCTCCAACATCCGAGCGATGGATGAGACATCGAAGTTAGCAACCAAGCTACCACCACAGAATTGGTGGTGTTCCATATCCTCCAATTAATGCTCGTCTTATCTGCAGGCTCAACACACGTCTCCTGCAGGTAGTGTTTCACCCCCTTTGTCCTCAGAATTAGTTGAGCCATTCTAGACCAACTCAGATCATTCTTATTTCCTTCCAATTTTACATCATTTAGCATCAGCTCCAGCTTTAAGTCGGATGACCCTGCTCCAGCTCTCGGACCTATTATACCTGTCGCGAAGGGATATTGTAACATGCTTCTTATGTCACCTTGACTTACTAGCGGGGAAGTAGTCTCAATAAATATCTTCCTCGCAGCCTCAATTTCCTCGGGGGTCATCTTCTCAAACAGCCAGAGATGCCAATCAATATCAAGATATGCCGTGCGTATCTCCCACGATCATGGCAACCCTTCACGCATCAATATTATGTTGGATCTCGATATTTTCTTTTGCCTAATCATACATAACTGCAACCTCTTTTTCCTTCTTTTTAAAAAAACCAAGCAGAACTCCGGCTTCCGACCGATTTTTCCAAGCAGAACTCCAGCTTCCAGCCGATTTTTCCTCGGTTGTGCTTCGACTTGTCCCCGCTTTCCTTCCTTCCAGCCGACGCTTCGGCTTCTCCCAGTTTTCCTTCCTTCCAGCCGAACGCTTCGGCTTCTCCCCGTTTTCCTTCTCGATCGTTCTCTCGAGCGCCTCCTTCGGTTTCTTCTCCCCGAGCCACACGCCTCCTTGCCTTCACACCTCGGCCTCTCCTCCTCTCTCAAGGCGACCGAGCGACGGTGGTGGCCCGTGCGACCCAAGCGGCGGCGGAGGCTCGCGCAATCCGGCGGCGCGCGGCAGCTGCAAATCGTTATGCGACTCGAGCGTCGGCGATCGCTCGCCCGCCCGAAGCGGCGGGCGCGCCACACAGAACCCGGGCGGCGGACGCGGTCGCCGGATCCGGTGCGGGAGCTAGAGGATCCAAGCGGGGATGGCGGTGGCCCGATCCAGATTGGATCTGGATGGTGGCTTCGGAGCGACGGACCCGAGGTGAGTCCGATTAGGGTTAGGGTTGGGTGGAAGGGGATGGCTCTGATACCATCTTGATGTTTTGGGAATCTGTGTGTTGATCTCGTAGGATCCACGCCTCATTTATTTATAGTCTCAAAACCTAATCCGATTCTTACATAATCAACTTATCCGACTCTCATACGATGAGATATCTAACTCCAACACAAACTCTCCAACATCCACAATATGCAGGCGGCTCCTCCCCGCCATGACATTGTTGATGGTCTTGATGGAGAAGGCGAAATTCACCTTCCTAAAGCAGCAGGCTATCATGAACAGTTTGTAGGCCTTGAGGATCTCCATGACTGAGGTGTGCTTCTCCATGAGCGATTGGTAGACCTGACTCCCTGTGCCTGAAATCCACGCCTCCAGATCCTCAGCGAAATAATGTGCCAGCCTCTGTGTGGCGTCCCCCCTCGATGTGGAGTGCTGCTTTATCTGCTTCGGCAGCTCGTTCGCGCTCCGGAGATAGCCCTTGGCCACCGCCTGCGCGCAGTGGATGAGCAGGGTGCGCATGTCGACCACCTTGATTGTGCCCCGACTACCCCTCACCGTCTTTCCGGTGCCCTTCCTGCTGTTCTTCTCAGCCTTGCTACCCATGGCGATGTGCAAGTCCTCCACCCCCTTCATGATTATCTCGTACCCTGTGGAGTATTATTTCGTCGAACATCTCGCGGGCGCTAGTTTCCTCCTACTCCGATCTCAACCTCCAGGTTGTCCCTGTCGCGCTTGTTCTTGCAGCCCCCTGCCATTACCGCCCAAGGGCACCATGGGGGGAGGGTGTTTCGCCTGACCCGGGAGACCCAGGGCAGCCACCACGGCTTGCCCCGGGGTTGGTTCCGCCACGGGTCAACATTTAACATCAATCTGAAGAGTCAACTAGGGATTATGATAAGTTTTGCTCATACGTCTTGCATCCAAACTCCAAAGGTCACTGCGTGCCAATTTATCAACTCGGTGTGATCCAATTCGGATTGCAGATAGACTTGCAGGCTTAATTTACAGTGCTATACACATGCAGTCTCTGAATTCTGAAGGCTGATTAAAAAAAAATGAAAGGCATTTTAAACTTTTGTCAGCTATTACCAGCAAGACACGTTGCATTGTACGGAACTCTAGCACAAAAGAGCAGAGAACTATAGAGGTCATTGGGGGTAGGGGGCATGTGGCATGTAGATAAACAGATGATGATGCAACTTGCGCCCTTAAGTATGAGGAAAAAACAGTGAAGCGGAGAGTTGTTGTTGATTAGTCACAATATTCTTCGTGATCAGTCTTGTTCGTGTCCTGGTTTAATTAATTGCTTTATTTTTGTCCTTTTCGGTTGCCCTTTTCTTGCTTTTGGATAAACCTTTTTGGAAACTCGGAGGCAAAAGTCTAGTTGAAACAATGTGTATGCAATATTGAGATTTGAGATGTAACATCCAAAAAATAACTAAATACAAAAATATGTGATTTTTTTTAAAAAAAAATTGTGTGTTATCTATTGTCGTTCCATTTGCCTGCATTTTAGAGAGTTATTTGAGTGCATTTTCTCTTTTCCTAGCACAATTCTATCTATCATCGCATTAGAATTCTTTAAAGCAAATAACAGAATTTTAGCAAATCTAAAATGATGTTATTCTGTCTTTTCCCAAATCTTACTAGCCTTTCTCTTTCTTCCTACTTTTACTTTGGCTAAATACTGTAGGTCTGGTTCTGCTCCGGCTCGACCAGTTCCCGCACGTCCACTTTCTCCCTTCTTTTCCAGCCGAGCCAACGCTCATGCCATCGTGCCCTCTCTACTATTCCTTCAGCCGAACCGTTTTGAGTCATGGTGCTGCAATCCAACTATCTTAGAGCACTAGCGCCACCACCCTATCCACATTGGCCCGACCGCAGCCTCTCCTTTCCCTCTTGCTTGCTTCACACCAGCACAAAGCCATGCCGACCAAACCAAGCCAGCACAGCAGCACCACCATCCGCTCAGCTGTCAACGCAAGCAGTCGTCATCTATCAATTGAGCGTAACTAAGCAAGCCATGTGCTGCCAAAACTGTTGAGTCCCAGTGCCATCACGCGTCACCAGCCCGTCGTCGCGCCTACCACGTCCAGCGCATGCCGGTCTCTACGCACGCCCATTCCGCCAACTGGCTCACACCATGTCATCGCACTGTGTGCATCGCCGCATTGAGCCCTGCACCCTATCGCCATAAAAAGGCCAACCCGAGCTGCTGATCCCCTTGCTGGCCATTTCCTCACCTCCCCACTTCATCTTCCTCCGCCACGTGCGAACGACCTTAATTCGTACACAATGCCTCATCGGGCCATCTTGCCACCCCGGTGAAGCCCCAACATGCGCCATCATCGAGTCACCTGAAGCCCCCCCCCCAAGCCTATTCTCATTCAGCCCTTTTACTGTTCCTCTGACCAGTAACTAGCCAAACCCGATGCCGTCCAGACCGCGCCCTGGTCATGGACGTCCGAGTAGACCCAAGTCGGGTGCCAGTTAAACCCGGTACGACCAAAGACCGCTTCGGTCGTGGTCTTCTGAGTGGGCCCGAGTTAGTGTGTCCTCTCCCCTGCTGGCATTGACACCTGCCGAGTCCAGACACCTCTATGCGACAAGGCGTGTGCGCTGGCAACCACCGTCGCTCGGCCATTAGGCGCCATCGCTTAACCCGTCACGCTGCTGCACTGTGCTGCCGACTCTGTCGATATCGCCAACCACTCCGTAGTACTGCGCAACGTCGGATGCAGTGTATGCCCCGGATGACCTCCACCCTTGCGTCTATAAATAGCAGCCCCAAGTCCTCTCGTTGTCGTTCTGTTCGATTTATTCTATGTGTCTTTGGGAATCGTTATGTGCTGCTAGGTACCGCTAACGACTAGTGATCGGAAAAGAGTTTTCGAGTCATAACCGATTACACATGAACCTGTGGGGTCGCACACTTAAAGGGCAAGGATATGTTTTGGATGGTGATCCAAATTTGTATAGGCCACGAGTTCCTAATGGGCCTCAGGTACGAGACCCATCATGGATGCCTATATAAAGAGGGGCGGGGGCATGGGGTGAGGCAAGAAGAGGATGATCTTTGGAAGAACTCCTGAAACCCTAACAGCCACGCCCTTTTTACCACGCTGCCGGAGCTAGCACTCCAGTACGTGGTGATCCTGCCTCGTACGTGTGGATACCTCGAAGGTGTTGTTGCGAAGCATCAGCACTAGGACGATCCGCAACTTGTGTTGATCACCGGAGTCGGAGAAGAAGTCGCGTGGTGGGTACGACCACTCGAAAAAGCAGATGCACGTCGAGTACGACTACTCGAAGGAGGAGAAGCGTCGTGAGTACGACTACGACTGCATCAACTCGCTACAACGACTCTACTTCCGCTACGAGTCGGCGCGTCTAGCGGTAATCTCGTGATCTATTACTTGTGGTGGTTCCTTGGTTGCGCGATAAAATTTTGTTTGTGCTATCATAGCATTGCCGCGTTCCTCAACAACTTCCTAGGCACTTCTCTTGTTTCTTGGACTTCTAGGAAGCAGTCCTCTGTTGCACAATCCACTGCTGAAGCTGAATATGTAGCTGCTGCTATTTGCTGTAGTCAGATTTTGTGGATGGTAACCACTCTTAAAGATTATGGGTTAAATTTTGCTAGTGTTCCTCTTTTCTATGATAACACTTCTACCATTAATATTGCTAAGAACCCTGTGCAACACTCTAGGACCAAGCACATAGATATTTGCTATCACTTCCTTAGAGACCATGTCGAGAAAGGTAATATTGTGCTACACTTTGTGGAGTCCGAGGCTCAACTAGCTGATATCCTCACCAAGCCTTTAGACCCAACTAGGTTTGCCACCTTGAGAAGCGAGTTAGGGGTAATTTATCCCTATGGTTGGTTTGAGGGGGAGTTTGATCTTTTCTGATCTTACCTTGTTCTTTTGATCTTTTCTTGTTCTTTTTCTGAACTTATTGATCTTTTTGAACTTTTTAGGTTTTTAGGCTTTTATTGCATCTCATTGTAGCATATTGCATTCATATGAAAAATCCACCAAGTGGTATGAAAAATCCAACAAGTGGTATCCAAAAAGATGCATTGTAATATAAGTTTTTCTACTTATCTTTTAAAATTGATGAAGCTTTGCCTATTACCCTTTGGAGCTTTAGTATTTCAACTCTTGCTCAATGCCATGTCTAGTTCTTTGACTTGCTAGAATTATCATGGTTTCACATATACAGATAAGTCTTTGATGTATGAGCTAGCACTCTAAAACAACTTGAACTAAAAATTACAATTTGTGGATGTTTTAGCTAGTTGCACAATTAGTGCTCCTTTTGTGACATTGGCCCTGTCAGAATTGCTTTGTTAGCTCTTGAATTTAAAATTGACCATTACTTGAGCTTCTTGTGTTCTTGAGATTCTAAAACTGCACTTGTGAAACATGAAAAATCACAATCTTAAATTGTGTCAAACTACTCTTACGAGACTGCTTGTCAAAGACATGAACTTGGAGATAGTTTGATGATCCAGACGATCTCATGGGGACTGCTTGTCAGAAATAACATGAACCTCAAGATTTGTCGTCCTGGTAGAAGCTTAGGAAGAGTTTGTGGATGGCTCCTAGTCCAAGATCTTCTTCACTAAGATATACCTTTAATCAACTTCTCTTCGAAGCATAGGATGAGTTTGTGGATGGCTCCTAGTCCCGGATCTTGTCACTAAGTTAGATCATTAGTCCACTTCAATATTCAGTGCAAATGAGAAAACTGTTGACAAATGTGCTTTTGAGAAATTTGAGGAAATTGATTCAATACAGGACCTGATTGACTCTTAATGTGGTCTTTGTTAGATTTTTTATCTCACTTTGATATTTTGACATGGCCAGTTTCACTTTAGGATCCCTATTGATGAACTTACTGAATTTGAAGCTTTGCTTAAATTGATCAAATCTATTGCTTTACTTTTGAGCCTTCGTGCTTAGCTTTGATATATATGTCTTATCATGATCTTGCTAGCGTTGTTAGGCTTGATATGCTGTTTGTGCAACATTAGATATGCTAGCTTGTTTTTTGGGTAATCTCCAAAGCTTCTTGTAATAATTTTTTTTTGAGAAATACAATAATGAAGCCACTCCATTGCACTTCATGCATACTCTTTCTTATGCTTCTTTCTTCATTTTGCATTTGTTATCTCTGGATGAGAGGAAGATGTGATTCCTTGATGACTCCATTGTCAAAGGGGGAGAAGATATTTCAATTTTGGGGATAAAATATATCATTATTGTACAAAGAGGAAGAAGATATACAAAAATGATAAAAAGGGGGAGCAATTGGAGAATTTGAAATTTCTAAAAAATCTGAGGATCATAATGAGGGGGAGTTTTTGAATTGCATTGTTATTGTCGTATTGATTCTTCTGAACTTGAATTGCATTTGTTAATCCTCACAATGATCATATGTCAATTGAACAATTGTTCTTTCATATGGACTTTAAGTGTGATTTTTTACTCTTTTCTGAAATTTAAAGTTTTTATGCTTTCTTTTGCCTTATCTCACTTGCCTATGCTATTCTGATGCCAGCTTGGTCATTTCCATTACTTTCTCTTACTTATGGTCCAAGTTGTGCTTTTGTGCGAAAACAAAAGTATTTTACTTTTCAAACCTCCAAATTACATTTTCTGGATTATTACCAATGTGTTCATCAAGGGGGAGATTGTAGATATCATGGGGATATACTCCAGATCTTAGGATGATGTGATAATTGGCAATGGCGTTAACGGTTTGTCGTTTCACGTGTTTTCGGCACAATTACAGTACTGTCAGGCCTTAACCAGTCTGACCGGCCAGGCGGCGGTCAGACCGGTCCAAGATCGATCTGACCGGCCCTAGCGGCGGTCGGACCGGCAATGTCAGAGAATGGTGGATTGAGCTGGGCCAAAAATAGAGGGTGTAGGCAAGAGAGGAGATTCTATTGCACTTGGTCCCATAATTTTTGGAGTCTCTAGTCAAAAGTTCTATTGGTTTGAAAATTCCAGTAGGTTTCGTTTTTCCAGAGAGAAAAATGGCTAAATCCCAGCTGGAGGTCTGACCGGCTCATAGGTGGCGGTCAGACCGGCCAGGGTGGGCGATCAGACCGGCCCTAGGGGTGGTCTGACCGGTTTTCACTTGGTTCGTCGCCCGTCGTGGTGGCGTTGTTCGGTGGTTAGGTCAAAGTCATGAGTTTCGGGGCATATATGTTGCATGATGCATGTTTTGACTAACATGGGTCAAGTTGTGAAGAACTTGTTCCTAAATTCGGTTTACTTATCTATTGTTGTGCAGGTTGCTTGGTGGTCAACGACGGTCAACGGCGAGGATGATCGGGACTAGGCTTAGAGAGCTGAGGTCCAGAACGATCGACGATGCCGGGTGAGGTCAATGTACTCAAGCGTGGTGCAAGATGGACAAGGGTGACCTATTGGCTAATCCGAGGCGCAAGATGGCGCTAGGTGTAGCTAGTTAGGTCAAGGGGTGTTAAAGACGGCGCATTAAAATATGTGCGTAAGTATCCCGTTTGTTTTGGGCCTCAACGGGAGCCCAATTGAGTCAAACTTCTAGAAGGTCTAAGCCTCCACTATAAATAGGAGAGGGAGGTGGCTGCACATTCTTTGATAATTTGATGTGATTTTTATGCTCTTGGTCTCTTTTGCTATTTTTGTAAACCCTAATTTTCTTAGGGAGAGCTTTTGTGGAGGCTAGGGTTCTTGATAATTTGATGTGATTTTTATGCTCTTGGATTGAGCATTGTCCTCCATTGATAGAGAGGTTGTAAGCCCATATCATATCAATCAATCAAAGGGAAGTTTGATCAATGTTTTATCTCATTGCGTTCTTTCTTTATATTTGATGATTTTGAGTCTTTCTTTGATCTGCGAGTTTTTGATTGAATTCTCCACGTGATATAGCTTGCTGTGATATTGGGAACCTATCTAGGATCATCTTGATCATCAATCACCCACGAGCAAGATTTTGGATCAAGTTTTCGTTTTGACCCCGTTTTGAACCCTTCTTTGATCAAACCAAAAAGGATCGCTATTCTTCCAAGAATTATCATAATCTTCGATTGGAATAGGTTCCTGATATCATAGAGAAGGAGTGTTCCAAGCTTCATCAAGTTTGGAGTTGTAGATCAAAAGTTTCATCTATTTGTAACTTCGTCATCGGCCGTTTGATCTGCTCGAGGCCGGTGATCGATCAGTCAAGGGCACACCGGTCGACCGCCATTGTCCCAAATGGTCCGACCACCAAAGTGCATTCTTTGTGCTTTAGCTTGTGTTGTTTTTCATCGTATTGCTTAATGGGTTAAATTGGTTTCAATACTAGTCTTCCGTTGTACTTGTACATTGATCTTCATAGCTTCCATAGCTACCGGAGTAAAATATTATTAAATCAATTATTTATGAAAAAGTGAGCGTGCTCCTATTCACCCCCCCTCTAGTCGCCTTTTAGGTCCAACAAGATGGACGAAACTTCTTGTTATCGGATCGTCGCAACTCCTTTTGACCGGATGGTCGAAACTCTTCTTGACTGGATGGTCGAAACTCCCTTTGACCATATGATCGAAGATTCCCCCTGATCGGATGGTCAAACCTCCCTCGACCATATGGTCGAAGCCCCCTCCGACCATATAGTCGAAGCTCGTCTCGACTAGTTAGTCGAACCCCCGACCATATAGTCAAAGCTCGTCTCGACCAGTCGGTCAAAACTCCATTCGACCAAACAGTCGAAATTTTAGTTGAAAACTTCATTCCACCAGTCGAACTGTCTTCGACCAGATAGTCGAAACTCCTTCAACTAGTTAGTCGAAAACCCTCTTTCGACTAATAGTCGAAACTCCTTCGACTAATAGTCGACACTCCTTCGACCAGATGGTCAAAAACTCTTTTTGACCTGATTGTCAAAACTTTTTTGACTAGATAGTCGAAAACCCCTTTCGACTAATAGTCGAAACTCCTTCGACCAATAGTCGAAACACCTTCGACTAGACAGCCGAAACTTCTTTCGACCAGTTGGTCGAAACTCCTTCGACCAGCTAGTTGAAACTCTTCTGAGTAATAAGTTGGAACAATGAACAGTAGTCAAAACAATAAACAGTAGTCGAAACCATAAACAGTAGTCAAAACCCCTTCCGACTAGGTAGTCGAAATAATGAACAGTTTCAAAACTATGAACAGTAGTCTAACCACCTTCCAATTAGGTAGTCAAACTATGAACAATACTAGAAACAATGAACCGAACTCAAAACCCCTTCCGACCGGGCAGTCAAAGCTCCTTCCTCCTGGAATATAGTCGAACATATTTCCTCCACCTCCTTACATCCCCAAAGCAAACGCACAAGCTTGGAGCATGCTCCAAGTTCAGCCGCCGCACCACTTCATGCCAACATCGCATCAGCATTGCTCTAATGGGTGTCCTTCCTCTCTAATTGTGTCACCATATGTCCTTGGGACCAGGAGTTAAACCCCACCCCTTCCCCCAATTAGTTTAGCCTTCCATCACATGCCTAGCCGACATGGTTAGTTTTCCCCAAATTTGGGCAGGACCCTGAACCCCCTTTGCCACGTTGTCTCCGGTGAGTTGCGCTCCGATTCATTTTTCCTTAAACTCTCGGGGGTCACTGGTGCCTCTGTAATCATTCTCGACATTCCTCTTTGCTCAGGTTGCCTTCTCCACCCATACCCCCTTTTTGTCGCCACAGGCCGCCGTTGACTTAGCTACCCATACCACCTCCCTGGTCATCTTTTATGCTGGTAAGGTCCTAGGATGGTATAGGAAAATTGGGAGTGCTCAAAATCACAGCCAGTCTAGACGTCTCTAGATCCTATTTGAGGTCGAGTCCATTACTCTCTAATACCTGAACAGTAAAGCACCAATTGAACCACGGGTAACTACTAATTCAAAACCAATTAATGACAATTAAGAAGGGTTTAACCGATCCTGATTACACACGGGTCTACAGCTAAGACCAGTGTATTTCGAACCCCATTGGTCTATGGCTTTGCCACACTGGTTTAAGACCACGACCACACAGTTTCGATCATTGTGTTCCGACCACTCAGCTTCGACCACCATGGTCTATGGCTTCGACCAGATTGGTTCGACCATACTAGTCTAGGTCTTCAAACACATTGGTCTATGCCTTCGACCAGGTTATGTCAACCATACTGGTTTATGCCTTCGATCACAATGGTATATGGCTTCGACCAGATTACTCTTACCGCACTGGTCTAGGCCTTCGACCCTACTAGTCTATGGTTTCGACCAGATTACTTCAACCATACTAGTCTATGCCTTCGACAACGTTAGTCTAAGACTTCGACTAACTAGGTCTAAGACCCCTAGTCTAAGACTTGAACCACCCTGGTCTAATACTTCTGGTCTGAGTAGTTGCATGCTTTGGGATTTTATGAATGAATGGGCCTTTACACATATGAGCCCAATTCCAACAGAACCCTTTGTGATCCGAAGGCAGATCTGAGAGTCATACCTAACCTGATAACCTATCATCCAAGTGACCCTTCAAGAATGTTCCTGGGACATTCTCTCCCTCTCCGTTGGATTCATCAACTTCTTCGGATATACTTCGTCTAAAGTATTTCCTGCATTAACTCCAGATGAGTATGTCTTAGTCTCATATGAAGTACTTCGTCCTGTCAAGTTGTCGTTAGATATGTCTGCTTTCATTCGAAGTAATTTTGGTTGTTTAAATATATTTGGGATTTATTGGATTTTATTCTGTTATTTTCAGACGTTTTGGAGTTCAATCATATTATGCGTAATTAGACTCAGAAGTCATGAAGGAACAATAATCCCGACACGAACGATGCCAGAATCAAGATTATCATAATATTGAACATGATGGCTATCAGTACATTAAACGAGATTATTACCAGAATACTGAGCCAGAACCGGACCGGGGTTATTAGGAGAATGAGTAAGGCGAGTCAATACTTTGATCATATTGCACCCAATCTTTGCAAATTATGTTGCTTTAAATTATGAAATTGCATTACTATGATTTATACAACTATATTGGTCTAGTTCATAGTTAATGCCTTAATGATAATTGAGTATAAACCTCTAATCCTTGAACTTGGACATTATCAGCTGTCACCCTAGAATTAATGGTTTACATACTAGTTAATAAGTCTGTATCTAAGTGTCATACTTAGCCTTGCTTAGATACATTATCATGTGGACATTAAATTGCCCGACACCAATCTTTCCAAACATGAAAATTGTCATGTTGGACTAAAGGTTATTTCCAAAACAAACCAAAACCTGGAAAACTGATTTCGACTTGGGCGGATGGAAAGAGTGGTTGGTGCTAGTGATGCATGTCGGTGGGGTATGTGGATGCACCGCCCAAATCAATAAAGTATCGAGTTCTTGTGATGACCTCTCGTGTAAAAACAGTGCAACCACAAGTTTATAATGGGTACGAGCTGGCTAGCTAATTTCTTCGCCTCCTTGCAACCTCACCATTGGTGGATGTGTAGTGTGTATATGGGTAGCAATCACAGAAAAGCTACACGGCGCAAATGGAGACCCCCGGGGGCATGGCCCAAGGGGTGATGCCTAGTGGTGTGGGGTTGCATTGGAGAGGGCATTGTAAAGGCTTTGTGATAATCAACTTAGTCGCACACCATTGGAAGTGTGTATGAGACATTATAGGTTGAATATCTTTTGTGGGTAAAGTACACGAAATCTGTAGAGTAAGAAAACTATCTAGATAGCCATGCTCACGGTCAAGAGTAGTGCCGGGAACTCGCTTGAACTAGCTTTCGTTTTTATAAAATCATTTGTGTGTGGGTGTGGAATGGTAAGATGGAGTGGGACCCTAGGGATTTGAGAAAGCCTGGCCGGGAACTAGTGGTAAATACGGGATAGCCCGAGCCACTCAATAGTATAGGAGATGGAATCTCTACTAGTACCTTATAAATAAAAACTCAGTTTATAAAACATGTTAAAAATGTTAAGTATAAGGATTTGCTATTACATAATCTAATTCAATAAGTGTATGATAATTGCATTGTGTGTTGGCTCGCGAGTACGGTTGTGTATTCATGCTCGCTATTTACATTCTTTTAGTCAATACACACAAAAGAATACTATAGGGACAATTATGAGTATTGATCAAGATTGAAGATCAAGAAGGCCAAGAACTAGGTCGCGATCCCACAGTCGATTATCGGTAGGTGTATCATGAGGGTTTCACATGTTTTACCTTCTTCTTCTGTTGCTGTTCTTTGAAAGTATTTGGCATATTCGGCCATTCTGCAAGCCAAAAGCCGAAAAATATATCTACGCTTTGTTTAATATTATACAATAACTTTGTATTTTTGTGATATGTGTTTGAACCAATAATGTAACTGCGTGTGCTATCTACTAATCCAGATAATAATACAAATTAACACAGTAGATCACAAGTTCCAAATTTGATGTCTGACACCCTCTCCCGACTTGTAAATACATTTTGCTACATGCCACTTGGCACACAAAGATCTTAGCTATTGTAGGAATCTGCCATGAATGAGCATGGATCGCAGACTAGTAGTAAACAATCATAAGGAGAACGGGTAACCTCTTATGGATTGAATAGCCAGAAGTTTTGCAACTTAATTAGGACTGTCTAAAGCATGTCTATAGGATGAAATTTGGGCGGACAAAAGCTCTGAATCGACGCAGCAGCTAAATTGCACTGTAAAACTAGTGACATTTTGCTCTGAACTCGGAAGAGATTACATAGCAGATTGAGCTTAAGTGATCCTCCAAAGATCAACACTCCAAAAGCCCATCCCATCCCTTCCCTTTTGTTCTCCCCATTTTCTGTGAACAGTGGTGGAGAAGTGTGTGGCAGTATCTTTCATGGTCAGCACTCAGCAGCAATGAAACCTGAAAGGTGACCTGTGGTGTTTGTGGAAGCCATCTCAAGGCCATGTGGTTATTTCTTTTCTGTAAGGCCCCTCTGCCTCTGGCCCTACCGACGTCCTCAAAAAGCAGAGCATCTCTCTCTCTCTCTCTCTCGTGTGTGTGTGTGTGTGTGTGTGTCCACTCACTCAGTCGCTCATCAGGAGCAGCAGTGAGTGATGTGCATGTGCTCAGAAAGCTTTCTTTCTGTGAGAGTGCAGAGTACTGGAACTGGAGTGCACTGCATTTCATGGTTGTGTTGTGGGCTTTGGATTGGAGTTGAAGCTGGAGACAACACCTTTCTCTGCCTGCGAGAAAAGAAAATGATTTGCTTGTCTGTTTTTTTTATTTCATTTTGTTTCTTGAGGGCAGATTTCATTTACTAGTAGCTCGCATGCTTCATGTGCTTTTCTTTGTTGGTTTCTGCATGGCATGCTGTGGTCGATGGTGCGTCACGTCCACGATGCGTTTCAGCTGAAGCCTGCCTGATTGATTGATTCGTTGGTCTTTAGGCTAGTCTTGGATTGTTTGTGCGTACTGTACGTAGCAAGATATTTGCAGGTTTACCGGACACGTTTCGAATTTCGATCTAGCAGTAGCTTTTCCACATCCTCTTTGTTGAGTTGCATGCACTAACCAATTCACCCAAAAGCGATGAAGAAAGAAAGACGTCTGATTCATTTATCTTCAACACTCCTCACGTGTAGGCTCCTTTAGACCTAAGACGTGGAATAGAAGTGGGTTGCAATTATTATTTTTAATTGCACCAACCGGGTCTTGAACTCAAGACCTCTTGACTCTGATACCATGTTGAGTTGCATGCACTAACCAATTCATCCAAAAGCTTAAGCTGATGAGGAAAAACGTACAATTCACTTATACTTCAACACTCTTAAGCTAATCTTTTTTCATCTTTATTCCTCATAAACCTTAAATTGACAAAAACGATTTGAGCAAGAATTCCAGCTACACCATCACAGATTTAGGAAAAAAATCGGCAAAAATACCTAACAATTCAGTTTGTGCAAGCATTTCTAGATCTGAGTCTCAATTGGGAACGACTAAAAGAACAGCTTCCACACCGTCACTAACCATGTACCACCGACTGTCTGATTGAGAATCCTGATCCAATTGAAAATCCGAAATATCGTGTGCGTCCCAATGTTCAAAATCAGGTAAAACCAAACAGCAAACACGAGATCAAAACAAAAAACAAAATCTTAGAGCTGAAAGTTTTGACAACACAATATCGGAGATCAAAACAACAGGCCGAGAGGTATGGTTCATGTCACATCCTAACATTCAGACATGAGTTGAACAAAGAGTCATACAGAACCACAAGGGTTCAGGGGGTGAGGGCGAATGGTGATCAGCACAAGTTCTACTACTCTTGTCATTTATATCACATTATCAACACATCAAGTGCGAAACCGTTACATAAGTGCTACAAATCAAAAAAGGTTTGCAACTGTGATACTCTGGTAGCACAGAAAATTGTATAGATACCTATTGATTATGTAAAGTAATGTGGTGGTCCAGTTCAGGCAGAGCCAGGTCTAGCCGAAGAAGGCTAACAATACCAGACAAACCCCACCAAGAGCTCAAAGTAAGCAAGTTATTGGCTGAGTAATTTGGAATCGCAGGCCACAATCTTCACCTTGCCAACTTGTTCTGTTGTCTCCTCGCTCTTGAACTGTGCCTCTGTCAAGATGAACGTCCAGACATTGTCACAGAACCTATAGGTGTGCAGATGGCCCTGCGCAGAGAAAATAACAGACATAAGTAACAGGATAAGATTGCAATGCAATGACAAAAATATCAATGAGATGCACAAAGTCTGAACCATGGTTATTAAAGCGGTAAGGCGAGGCAAAGCGACCCACCCCCCTCACACCTTTTGAGCGCTAAGGCGTGAGGCGAGGCGACGCCTTACAAGTATCAGTCTAATTGCCTAATTGAGTAATTACTACAATGCTAATTCCGCTAATTCCTAATTGCCAGCCACCGCTACTACTAATTCTGCCAGCCACCGCTACTGCTAATTCCTAATCACACTGCCACTGCTACAGTTTTGGGCCGGCCCATTTAAGAAACTTAAATAGGAACGCAGAGACGCAGACGCACGGCACGGGGAAGAATTAGGGATTCCTCCCCCTGTTCTCCACCATCCAGCGGCGCGTGCTCGAAGACACAGACGCACGGGGAGGAATTCGGAAAGCACGAAGCCGGCGGGGGCGCGTAGGCTTCAGTCCGACGGCACGACGCAGCGGTCGCGGAAGCGCGGTGGGGTCGTTGTGGAGGAGCAGCGCAGCGGCACGGATCCGGAGCAGTGGTGGGAGCACCTTGTCGACGAACTCCAAGATCCAGGTGAGCTCCCGGCTCCTCTCTTCTCTCCTACTACATCCCTCTCCACCGAAGGCTCCGAGCAGAGGAGGTGCGGGCAGGGCACGGGCGACGCACGGAGCTCGCGTTCTCGGGCCAGGGAGGAGCTGCGCGACGGCAACGGGAAGCCGGAAGGAGGAGCCACGCGACGAGGAACCACGGAGAGGAGACGGCAAGGTGGAGGTGGCAAGGCGGGGGCGACGCCTAAGCAACGCCTTAATAACCATGGTCTAAAGTCTGAACTACAGTTGCATGTAGTGACAGTACCACAGGCTGGAAAACATTAGACCATCATATCTTCCCCTGTATCAGATCACTCACTAAACAAAAGAAATCCATTAAACATAGGCTTATTGGACAATTGTGTCCAACATGACAGGAGATGTAGAGTGCCATCCCTAGAATGGAAAAATTCTTGAGTTCCGTTTGGAAAAATGCATAATTCCGCAAATCTTCAGTAAGTTAAAAACAGAGATTAATCAATGCCACATTCCATCACTTCCAATTATAACCAAGGAATCCAGGTCAATGTCAGATTATCGATAAATGGGTTTTTTAATCCCAAAAGTGCTTTTTTATTGTGGGGTTATTAAAAAGGGGGTTTCAAACCCACTCAAGGACGACTATAAAGAGCAGCACGATTGCAGGAACCATCCCATGCCTTGCACGCTCTTTATGTTATCAGCCAAGCCCATCAATCTACAAAAGATGGATGATTATGTCCTTTAAATGTTTAAAGGTATGAAAAATACAAAAACGGGCTATGAGGGACATTTACGATTAGAAAAAAAAGTTAGCCACTTCGCTCATACAAATTTTGCCTTGGAAGTTACAACATGCCTCAACTGTGGTTGGTGTATCAGCAGCTGAAAACAGAATATTTGCTATGGTTCTTGTAGCAGCAGTATGCTGGTCAATCTGGAGATGCAGAAACAAAGCCTGCTTACTATTGACCTGGTTTTCAACATTTGTTACCTGCTACAACATTAGGATCTCCTACAGGCATCATCAAATGGTAACAGATTAAAGGAGGGGGCAGCAGCTAAGATCTACAAGAGTTTGCATGGCTGGCCACCAACAATGCACCGATTGCAAGGGGCAGGGATGTCAGTGTGATGTCCGATGTCTCCAAGCTCCAGCTCTGAACACCGTCTAGTCTGCTCAGTGTTTTCAAATTTCAAGAGCATATACTGTTTTCCTCAAACTTTATGTGCAAGGGTGGTTTCAGGTGATCAGGTCTGATATGCGCATGTTTTGGTTTTGTGCGCCATGGAGGGGGGGGGGTCAATCCATGCTCCTCTGATACTAGAAGCCATTTGGCACTACTGTGTGTAGTTTCATTTTGTTGAATATTAAGCTGGCAAGAAGAAAAAATGTTGACATATGCCACTCCAGTTAGTTTGCCCCATACAAGGGTTCTTCTCTTCCACAATCCATGTTAATGTTTTGGATATTAAGAAAATCCAGTGGTCCTTGATGTGATGCAAATTAAGAGAACTGAAACTATGCTCTCAAAAGCAGATAAGCGATAAGTGGTATCTTTAGACGCACTTGTCTAGTTGTGCCCATACATTATGTCGACAGGTCTTGGTTTTTGTTACCATTTTCTATACACTTTCATTGCTCCCAATTTGTGCGATATCCCTCAGAGTGCAGAACAGCATATGCAAGACAGATTTTTTAAAACGAAAGTAAATCTCTGTCATTACCAGCTGTGAATGGGAATCCTTAGTAGGAACAATATATGCAAGGCAAAAGTTTAAGAATTCTTTCCTTTACCAAGGGGTGAATGAACAAGCTAGTTGCATTGCAACACAGAATTGATACCAAGTGCAGGTATTTTGACTGCCTAGAAAATTAAACATATTACCATGCTCCAAAAGGTCATAAATCTAGAACCAGGTAAATTACTTCACAACTGCATATCAATTGCCAATTATCATTTATCAATCATAATGAGCCCTCCGAAAAGGCAAACATCAAAATGATGCGAATAACACAACAGGTGATACAAATGAATACAGGTCTGCTGTTTATAGAAAAAACACTGTCACTCTTACAGAAGTACATACCTTAATGGAAACTTTGCTCTTCACTTGGTTTTCTAGCGCCTCCGTCATAGACTACAAGAAAAATGCGAACAAATAAAATAAATCATCCGGAAGGAAAGGATTTAACGTGAACATATAAGTATATAACTGAAGATGGGGTCCACACCGCACCTTGTCAAACTGGACAAGCACTTGAATGGCGAGCTCAGGGCTGAGAGTGCCGCTGGAGACCATCTCGTCCAGCGTCTCAGTGAGGCACATGCCAATGGTGGACCTCCGGTACAGCTCGAAGGTGGCCATCACCTTGCCTGCGCCAACACACATGACACATCCTGCTATTATTAACTAGCCCTCATTCATGTCATAGTCACCTCTCAAGCGAAGATTTCCCATTTGACACGCACAAGTCACACAAATCAAGCAGAAGTGGAGAGAAGGGGTAACTGGCAGGGGCATCTGCCAGCCCCCTATGATTCATGTAAAGCTTCAATTAGGATGTATTATTAGACTTCAATTAGGATGTATTATTAGAACTTGATCAGTAGCCTGTAGTAATTACTAATTAACTTATGTGATTAAGTAGCAGTTTGTGTGAAGCTAAAAAGCACATGAGTTAATTCATAGTTCATTAGTCCATATTATCTACCATCCAAATTTTATTTTTACCAAACATTTCAAGCTGCCACCGTGTCTAATTTGTACAACGTAACAGCATAGGTGCACAATGTTTCCCTAATTACCCCCTCAAAAAAGTGCACAACGTTTCATCTCTCTATATGTTTAGGGTTAAATCAAGTGCTCTTAAATGTATCTGTTTTTGTTGCACCGTCGGTTAACTTGATGACATGTAAGTATGCTCCAAAAACCGTGTCGTCGGGTGACTCTATGAAGCATAAGTGTGCGCCAAACTCCACCACATATTATTTATATATATATAAAAGGTCCGCCCCCATTTCTATTAATAGAAACCAAACTACAAGGTTCAAGATGCAACAGAAATCAAAAGAAAATTACAATAAGGTTTGAACGACTGAACTTTTTGCTAGCAGCGTAGCAACGGTCAGACGAACCAGAGCAATAAAGCACCTAAGCCTAAGCACTTTCAACTTGACAAAACAGCTCTGATAACAGACAAACAGAGCACAGCTATGCATCTAGTCCCCCTCCATCTCCTATTCTTCTTGTCCACAATGCCCATCTCCTCCTTGCTCCAAAAACTTCATTAGAAACTTGCTACCTTGCCGTAGCACCCCTGATAAGCAGCTCTTGTTCGCCCTCCTTCTGTACTTTGGCCCAAGGATTAATCCATCGACAGATAGTGTATATCAACAATACAGGTTCTGCAGGCCATTTTTGTTGGAAGCATGCTGAATTACGCACTTTCTAGATGCTCCATAAAATGGCTGCTAAATCCACTAACACCAATTTCCTTGTCCTCTTAACAAAACCATCAATCCAGTTGCTAAACAGCTGGTGGATATCTACTGGAGGACTAGGCAAACCAAAAGTACAACACACAACATTCCAAATAAATCTTGTCAAGGGGCAAGTGGTTGATATTCTCATAAGCACCACGAAAAACACAAACTTTGTCACCCACCCACCCCCTGTGTATAACGTTATCTTTGGTCAATACGCCTTGTTTTAGCACTAGCCACAGAAACACCTTTAACCTCGACGGTAGCTTAACATCCCAGATGAAACGATGTGGAAAAGCAATACTCTGGACTCTCAATGTACTGTTGAAAGATTTAACAGAGAAGGCCCCAGAAGGAGTTAACAACCAAACCACCTTGTCACACTCACTCAATTGCACATGACTGCAATCATCTAAGAGCTGGTTCCACAAGACTAATATGTCCCCCCAGAGTGTTCTCCTAAATCGAATATAACCAAATCCCTTCTCAAAAACTTGTGCCACTGTGACATGTTTAGTAAAGGTTGTTATGAATATTGTGTGTATATTGAAGAGGCCCAATGGGCAATATATATAGGGTGTACAAGGGGTGCATGCCATATACAGATAAGACAATACATCTAACACCCCCCCTCAAATGCAAGGCGTATGTAATAGCATTGCATTTGGAAAGGGTTGACACTAAACTATGAAAAATCCAAAATCCGAGTCTTGATAATGTCGTTGTAGCATGCAGCTCTTGAAAAATATGTCGATAAAAGATCTCCTCCCATCCGGAGTCGTGCGACAGCCCATAAAACACAAGGTGTGGGAGCTAAGTCGACCACGACAACAGGATGAAGAAGATGATGAAACCGAAAAATAGAGAAATCTGTCAAATCAAACCTAATAGGAATAGATAGAAGCATGGCGGCGCAGATCGTAACCCAAGATGGCGGCGACGCAGTGCACAAGAAGCGCAACGAATGCACAATGCACAAGAAGTGCAACGCAATGCACAAGAAGCGCAATAGAGACGCAATGCAGAAGAAGCGCAACGCAATGCACAAGAAGTACAACGAAGACGCAGTGTAGAAGAAGCGCAACGCAATGCATAAGAAGTACAACGAAGACGCAGTGCGGAAGAAGCGTGGCGGCCTTGAAAGCTTGGGGCGGCGGATCTGCAGCGGCTCGAAGAAAAGAGCAGCGACTGCTGCCATGCCAAAGAAATTCCTATACTTGTATGACTGACAATAAATTTCTGGACTCGCATGGCTTAGATGAACTAAAAGATAAAGTGGTACGGACTTGGATGGACGCAACGGAAGAAAAACGACACAAAGAAAGAAATGACTAATTAGCAACAACATAATTAGGTAGTTCAATGACCAGGCACAACCAAGGTTGAGGCGGAGCCCCTTGGCAGCCCAGCGCTTGGCCTTGGCCTTTTGCTGATGCTGGCGCACGAAGATGCGAATCCGGTCGAGTGCAACATCCATCGTCTCGTTGTCCATGTTGGCGTGGCAGACGCGGAACCAACCGGACTCGTGGCAGTGGAACGACGTGCCCGGCGACACAACCCCGTAGGTCCATCCACGAGAACAAGCAACGCTGCGCGCTCTCCTTCAGGAAGCGGGCCATGAAGGCAGCAGATGGTATACTCGTTCCTGGAGGTCGGCAAGGATGAACTTCCTGTTTCACGTGTAACATGACTAGCAAAAGAAGTTCCAACAGAATCGGCAATAGATGCCAGGGCTTCATGAAGAGCGCAAGAAGCTCCCACCGAACCTGTCATAGACGGCATGACGTCGTCAAGGACGGCCACCACTGCGGAATCAACATCCTTATTGTGCTCAATGGCGACGGCCTTCAGTATACGAGTATCAACTTAGAGGGAAGAGCTCACGAAGCGAGTGGAAGACGGCCATGTGATCGCCCATCTTCGAACCCTAGGAACCGAGGGCCGGCGCTAAAGCAGAACCCGCAAGAACCGCCAAGCTGCTCGACCATGGCGACTCGCATGTCACCACGGCGGTTCGCGGCACCGTGGGCCACATCGCGCCGGAGTACCTCTCCACGGGGCAGTTGTCGGAGAAGACCGACCTGTTCGATTCGGGATCCTACTGCTCGAGCTCGTCACAAGGCAGCGCGGAGGTAGAAAGCGTCGAGTGGCCCGAGCGGCAGCACGGGGAGGGAGAAGGTCGCCCCCGGGAGTCGAGATTGGTCCTCCCAGGGGCAGCGACAACGAAAGATGATGCGGCGGCCGGCGGCGGTAAGAAACCCTAACCCTAACCTTGCTCTGATACCATGTTATGAATATTGTGTGTATATTGAAGAGGACTAATAGGTAATATATATAGGGTGTACAAGGGACGCATGCCATATACAGATAAGGCAATACAAAAGACAGATAAGGAATACAAAGTAATCATATCTCTAATATATCTCTAACAAAGGTAAGGTTACATAATCTTGCATATTTCACAAAAAAAGGAATATCACCTACCCATAAATCCTCCTAGAACCTAGTTTTAGAACCATTTCCCAATTTCATCTTGCAGCAAGATAAGAAGAGGTCTCTTACCTCTATTAGACCTTTCCAAAAGCAGGAGTCCCCAACCGTAACCTCTACCTGAGCCAATGTGCTATTACAAAGGTATTTTTTTCCTAATCATCTCTTGCCATGGTTATTAAGGCGGTAAGGCGAGGAGAGGCGACCCACCCCCCTCACACCTTTTAAACGCTAAGGCGCGAGGCGACACCTTAAACACATCCTAAGGTGAGCACATATGTACCTTATTGTTGCCATTTTTTTAGCCCATGTAACACCCATCCCCCCTTTCCAATTGCTCTTCCTAATCGAAGATGAGAAATACCTCTTAGCCTTAGGCACGCAATGTAAGAATCCAACAAATAGCTACAGAAGATCTTAGTTCAATAACATAACAAGAAATAAAAATAAAAAAAGAGCAGATCAGACAATGGGTTGTCCCAACCAGGCCCATACCCACCTTCAACCAGATGAAGAATTAAAACCTTTGATCAAACCCAGCTCTTGACCTATCTTAATTAATAAAGCCAAAATATCAGCCACTGGATCAAAAAGCAGTAGTGAGAGGGGATCGCCCTACCTAAGACCTTTGAGGGTTCTTTGTTAATTAATAAAGCCAAAATATCAGCCACTAGATCAAAAAGCAGTAGTGAGAGGGGATCGCCCTGCCTAAGACATTTGAAGGTTCTAAAATATGGACCCATTGTATCATTAACCTTCACACAAACTCTCCCACCACTCACTACATGCATTATCCAGTCATTCCATTTGAAGGGGAAAGCCTTTCAAATTGAGGGTTTTAAAAACAAAAGGCCATTTTACTTTGTCATAGGCTTTTTCTAAGTCCACTTTGAACAAAACCCCAGGCATCTTCTTCCTATGTAACTCATGCAAAGTCTCACGCAAGGTTAACACACCCTCCATGATGAACCTGCCTTTAGGATAAAAGATTCATCCTATCAATCACTCTAGACAGTCTAACAGTTAAAACCCTGGTTATAATTTTGTAACTAAGTCCACCACAATTAGTACTATTTGTATTTGGTTGCTAATGATACCCTGAGCACCAATTATTATCTGATGTAAACGCAATCGTTTTTAAAAATTTTATCAATAGCTCAAAGTATCTGGATTATGATGGGATTGTAGTAGCAAATTCTTGTCTCTCCTCGGGCCCCTTATGACAAAATCCTGGCTCCACCCCTGCAATCAAGACTCCCTGCACTTAACATTTCGCATCATTTGGTCGGTTCCCATTTGAGATTAGGCCTTCCTAACTAAAAAACAAACAACAATTTTCGCGCGACGCCACCGTCCCCCCATCGGTAGAGTACGAAAGGCCGCGAGTTTCCAGCCATTCATTAGAGCAACGAGGGGATCCTCCCCACTTAGCAAACCCTAGAAGGCCGCGCGTCTCAGCATAGGCTCACCCGGACCAACCGAAACCCAGAACACTGCCGGCGATCACTGACTGAAGCAGTAGAAGCACCCGAATCGAAGGGCAAGAGACGAATCACCTGCGCTCGCGGGGCGGATCCGGAAGGTTCGACGGCGCGGTGCGAGGAGGAATTATTTGAATCGGGAGCGGAGCGGAGGAAATCGAAAGAGAGGCTTTATATATCCGCCGGCTCGCGAGCAAGAGGAGAAGAAGAAATTGGAAGCTTAGCTTGGTTTCCAATTCCCTGTATATATAGTATAACAGTACACTCCCACTCCCACTCCAGTCCAGTCCCGACCTGCATTAGATTAGATTAGATTATTATGCCTGCTTGATGCGAATTTACATTATTGCCCCTGGGCCTCCGCCCACAGCGGGCTTAGGTTTGGTTCGACCGACTTCGTATGTGTGGGCCTGGGCCGGGCCCACAGAAGATGGATCATGAACTGAACCCATTTGGTAGGCCACTGGGCTGGGCTGGGCTTCCGAACAAGTCTTCTCGTGCCCACATGATCCTGTTTGCTAACCAACTGTGAGTAACTCGCAGGCAGCACGCAGAGGCACATCAGGAGAGTTGGCTGTCATTAGGTGGTCTGATCTCGATTTGTCGACAATTAAGTACCTTCTTTCAACGATTATGGTTGGAAGATTGAATTGTGCTACAGCCACTGCCATTGATCGATCGTCATACAATAAGCATGCGATGCGCTTCTTGCACCTGTGACGCATTTATTTTCGGTTGGCAGTTTTAAGGTTTAGGATTAGGCAGATCAGATAGCATATCTATCCGGACGGACATCCATCCCGCTGGATGGACAGGTTTCTGCTAAATTGCTGTTACTTTTGCTCTTTCGTTCTAGCATCCCTGGTCGGTGGGATGCTTTTGATGCCTCGGTCTAAGGTCAGCTGGTATCTCCAACTGGTTATGTTCCTTCTGTTCCTGTAATCTTTTGGATGTTACCTCGCATGTCTAAATGGTTTTTTGTAGCCTCTCAACAGGTCAAGGGCAAGCTAATTAGTTTCGGCTTTTTTTTTGGGTAGTTGATTTGGAGTTAATGGAGTTTTTTTTTTTTTTTTGAAACAGAGAGTTTGACCCTCGATTCTTTTATTAGAAACCAGATAGTGCCGGTACAGAGTTTTTCTACTAAATTGAAACAGAAAGCAAGCTAGAGGCGGCCATCTTCAGCACGGGCTAAGTCTAGCTAACCTTTCTCATACAGCAAAATGTAAGCGGTTTACCAGAAGAAGATAACAAAACTAGAGGACTTCAGGCTTCCGGTAAAACCACAACCATTTCCTACAGAAGGCCATACCATCTTGCAGTCGTCATCTTCTTTTATCTTGTAATCCTTCGCACTCCGGCCTGATCTTGCTTGGAGCACTTCAACTTGAGAGAGTGGAATATTAGGGTAATTACACACACTATATGTATTAATAAGCTAAAAGTTATATATATAGACTAAAGGTTACAGTGTGGATCAGGAACTAAAGAGTCTAACACTAAGTGTGGATTAAGAATCGAAGAGTTAGGAACCAAAGAACCATACGAGTTGTTGCTCGAGGCCCACCCATACGAGCCACGCCGTGGAGGTAGGAGTCATCACGATCAAGCTCAAGGACGAGGGTCCTGATGTTGAGGACGTTGTGTGGCTGAGCATGGAGGGAAGAAATGGCAGCGGCCTCGGAGAGGGACAGTGCCTGTGCGGCCTCCTGCTCGCGGCGCACGGCGGCCGCGGCAGCCTCCTGCTCGCGTCGTGTGGCGGCCTACTGCTCGCAGCGTATGGCGGCAGCGGTGTCGTTTTTGCCGACCATGGTGGCGGGATTATATAGACCAAAGGTTACAGTATGGACCAGGAACCAAAGAGTTTAACACTAAATATGGACTATGAACAGAAGAGTCGAGAACCAAATAGTCTAACAGAAACCGAAGAGTCTAACACAACTGCAACCTACTCCAACACCTTTGGCCCCTGTCTCATGGATGACCTCTATGCTTGCTTCTTTTGTCTGTAGCAATGCCTAGAAGTTCAATAGAAGATCAGATAGATTAGGCAATCTATTCTGAAAAAGGCAGTATTCCTACTTTTCCAGATGTCACAGCCTCATTTTCATTAAATGGGATTTAGGTGCATCTCACGGGCATGCATGTTATTTCTAGAGCATGTGCACAAATTATGCATTTGAAAATTTTCAAATCCAATGTGAACACATAACTCAAATTGAAGCTCCAATTGAAAACATAAATAAATGCTTATGAAGATCTCTAGAAAGTAATTTATTTAAATACTAGAATAATTATCATGAATAAATGTGATTTTTAATAAAAATTTTAGAATCCAATTTAACCCTGAGAAAAATTCAAACTCAATTCATAAACATCTACTATAAATAAATTTTAAATAAGTAAATAAATCATGAGCAGTAGTGTTAGAAAATTTATATGAGTTCTATGTCATCCGAGAAACCTCTCTGAAATTTTTTAGAATTTTTTAAATTGTTTTACTATTTTTAAACCACCGGTCAAAGTAGAAGGTTTGGAATTCAAACTCGGTCAATTGTTTGGGTCTAGCACTGTTGCGACCAGACCCGAACCACTTGATTTGATTGGACCGCACCGCCTCGCCCGCACCACCCTCCGACCCCGCCACTTTGCCACTATCGCTGACAACCCGGGCCCACCTAGTAGTGCCTTATTCTCCAGCACCGAGCTCCAGCGTGAGGTGGCGTTGCCCCCAGGCGATTTCGTCCATGCAAGGTCATGGTGTTTCACCACCGTCGTCGTCCTCCAATGTAGAGTCACCACGAAGTGACACCGTAGCTTTTCCCGTCGTAGAAGTCTCTTAAAACTCCACTTCCTTTCTCTCGGCCGAGAAAATGAGACCATCATTTCTCTTTCGTTTTATGAAGTTGAGTCCTTCGTTATTTTGCCTATCTTCCTCTCTTTGTATGTCGTTATCGTCTTACTAAGCTCAAGCCTTGCCATTTTTGTAGGGCCCGTAACACGGTCGTCGCCCTCGGAGCCGATGACCGTGCACTGAGTGACATCACCGTGTAATCTTCTGTTACGGTGAGCTCCTTTCTCTTTTGTTGGTATCATCTCATGTCCACGGTATGAGAAGCAAATCCACTCAATTAATTCATTCATTCATTCACAGAGATCATCGAATTATGAATTTTCTTCATTCACGGGCGCAAGTGGATCTTTCTTCCCCATCTTCATTCACAGAGACTCTATGTAAGAGTAGATCTATGAGTTAGAGTAGAAAATAAAATTTGTATCACACTCAAAGTCAATTGTAGCAGCCACATAGGACTAGCTAGTCGACGGCGTGTGTATTGGAGCCTATAGAGGTGGCAGTCCGGTTGATCATGCAAGTGACGATCGATCGAGCCAACAACAACGGAAGGCCCACTATACTATTGCGTTGCTTGCACTATGGCAGGGCCTAGCTACTATTCCGTTCCGTTCCATTCCTCACGCCCGTGCTAAATTTTATAGCAATTTCGCATGAGACAATTCAATTCATACAGACCGCCAGTAGCTTCTGGAAATCACAAGCTACCATGCGGCCTGTGAGAAACCGAAAACCTAAACCTAGATTAAGTATCGTTAATTGGTAATTAATAGTAACTAAAATGCGAATAATCAAAAAGAGTTTTAATCGCCATAACGAATATAAAAGATAAAAATCTCACACCATCAACATATTTTCACATATAAAATTTTACATCAAGAGTTCAGTAACATAATTTGCACCTAAACATTTTATACTAAAATACACCACGAATTATAATATGAGTTCCATTCAAGCAAATTAGAAACATTAATACCAACTCAAAACAACTGCCAGAATTCAGTGCAACAAATTAAAAAATATCTTTTGCAATACAAAATAATTTGCAAAACAATAATGAAAGCTTCACATTGCATATCGCCGAAGCCCCCTTGTATCTTTGTCCCTTGATCACCATATTACCGAATCTTTTTCCTCAGCCATCCGAAACATGCACAGATACCCCTTTCCACCAGTACCCATAGATTATAGCAAACATTGTATTATTAAAAAAAAAGGATTTGAAGAAAGAGAAGTTTGCCGCCAGGTTTCACGAAGGTCACTGAGGCTTCTCGACCACCCTAAAGTAGTGGCACCATCTTACCTTCCGTGGGTCTCATCATTCGACAATGTTAAAACCCGATATCCATGTATACCGACTTACCTTAATCCGAAGAAACATGCGAAAACCGTCTCAAAACCCACCTTTGGACCAATGGTCCGTGAGCCCACAACAGTAGAAGCATCCTTTGGACCAAATGTCCATCAGCATTATCCAACCCAATAGTAGAATGTGAGAGCCAAAGGAAAAGAGCCAGTCCACATAAGTTCATCCCTCTAGGCGGCGCATTCACCAAGTAGCCCAAAAATCAAGCGCAGAAGAGCCAGCTCAGTGCCAACCTTCTGCCAACCGAAGCCAACCCTCAGAAGTTCATTCCCCCCAGCCAGCCAGCCCTCACAAATTATTTCCCCCTTGATCAAAACACCCGCAAGCCATTTCTTCACAAGCCAGAGGTAAACGCAAAGAGCAACCCTTACCCCACCACTGCCCAGCAAGCTAATCAAGCCAAGCACCCGCAGCCACAAGAGAAGACAGGAGGACCAGAGGCCAGGGCTAGAAGACGAAGGGAGCAAGAGGTGGCAACAACACTAGTGAGCGACCGCGGCACACATGAACCACCATGGCACCCAGCGGACGACCACAACATCGTCACTAAACCTCACTGCCTTTTTCCCAAAATAAGTCCGACAAAAGTAACCCACTTTTATCGCCATTCCCATTTTTGGCCAAGTTTGAACCCACTTTAATATCACTATTTTTGGCATCACAAGAAGGGGTTTGGGGGAGGAGTAGAAAAAAATGGGTTATCTTACCGTAAGCTTGCAGTAGCAAAACTAGAGCCATTGTAACCACCATCCATCTCCCCACCGTGCTTGTAACCCACATCCATCCATTATTCATGCATAAGCGCAACAAACCAACATCAGTGTATAAATCAAGCATCAAATTAATGAATCAAGCTCAACATACCAGAAACCAAGATAATAGAGGAAGGGAGAAAAAGGGGAATAAAGTCCTGGAGGAACCAAGCCACGGGCGACCGAGCGTGGGAGGATCGGGCCAAGCCGAGAGCCAGAGGGAGGAGCTCCGGCCGATGTAACCACAGGAGAAGAAATAGAAGAAAGAGATTGTAAGAAAGAGATTGGGGAAAAGAAGAGAGTGAACAAAAAGCCAAGCACCTGAAGGTGTCGGCCAAATGAAGATAAGGTAGAGAGAGTGTAGTCGAAACCTTCCAACTAGTCTATAGTCAAAACCTTTCGACCAGTAGTGTAGTTGAAACCTTCGACCAGGTAGTCGAAACCTTTCGACTAAGTAGGCGAAGCGATGAGTAGTACTCGAATAAAATCTACCCCGAGTCTATTTAGGTAATTAGATAACAAGTGCACTCAAATAAATTTGGTTAGGCATAGTTGCATGAATAGAATTTAATAGACATAGTTGCATACGAGTGCGAGTAGTATTTTATTTTTTGTGCGATATAAAGCGAGTTTCGGCAACCTCGATCCTATAACCATTAGACCGTAGAACCACTGCAGCTGGGGGGTGCTAACATATCGGGGATCCGCAAGATGTTATTAAACTAAAATCTGCTAACTAAAAGATCCAACTGACCCATATTCTTATACTAGCACAAAAAACAACTAAGTATCTATCTGCGTATTATGTGCGTCTGTCGTATAATTGCAGAGGCCGATCCGACGCAGACAGGATTCGTTGATCCGGAGTACCTTGACGTCGCTTTTTTACTACAACTACGAAGGGAAGCTTACTTTTGAGCATAAATATAGTTATATTAAATGTACACCATATATTGTTTTATCACATATGCATTGCATCAAAACTATGTCTCAAAACCAAATCGGTTAAAGAAGGTAAGAGTCGTACAATCAGAGGAGAGCTGTTGTACTGGAAGAGAGTTAATAAGGTTGGTAAAAGGAACCTTGGGCAAGGAAGGGAAGAGGCAAGAGGCGGGATCCTTTTACATATGGTTATAATATAAGAACAAACAAAACTCTTACTCAGATAAGGGGTCGTATTTAAGTGTCAACCATCTTTTCATTTCGGCAGGTAGAAAAGTTTACCTTGCTACATAATTATGTACTCTACAATGGGTAGGATAGTAAGCGTACGGCGGAGTGTTGGGAACTGGAAGAGAGCCGACCCAACCAACATTTCTGGAACTCGGTGGAGGTAAGCCACCGACGGAAAGTAATAGATAAAGACATAAATATGTAACTTGAAAAATATTTTATATTTTGATCTCGAAATGGCATTAAAGGAAATGCGGGAGGCCCAGAGTCATTAGAGCTCAGAGTAACTATGCGTAAAGTGGTACGAGCCTGCGTAGTGCTAAACAAAATCACGAATTCATGCATGTCTCCTGGACTAGAGGCGACGATAATCCTTTAGGGGTTTATCTTCTTACCGGGTAACAAGTAGTCTTTTCAGAAGTAAAATTTTCAACCTAAATCTTGATGATTATTTTCAGAGAAAGAGAAGAGGTAGAAATATGATAAGAACAAGAGGTAGTCATCAGGTGCATCTTGTTATTACATGCTTGCTGAGTACACTAGTACCCACTCCTGTTATCTCTCCTCTTGCTTTGATCTTAGTTCGGCCGGGAGTTATTCTGAGTGGGATGAAAGATTCGTAGGTACCGAGGAGACCACCAGTGACGAGGGCGATGGTTATGAGGAGCAGGGCGAGGTGGACGCCCTATTCGACTCGTGGGACGAGTAGACCGTCGGAGGGACCTAGCAGGCAAGCGCGGGGAGTGTACCCATTTGTAATTAAATAATTATATTTAGAACCTTAGCCTTGTGTGATTGTTGTTGTAATAAAGAATAGTTTCTATCTTATTGTTCCGATGTGTTAACTCTAGTAAAAGTTTACTATTCGTTGGAGCAGTATTCTACTGAGCAAGCGAATAGTAATTCATATATCTAAATGTCATTATCCCTAAGGTAATAACACGGGGAGCCACACGACCTGCTCAGATACTTGTTGGTTGCGACGAGGGGGAAGAAGAACGAGGAGATCCATGCCGGAAGCTAGCTTAGTGCACAACACGTTAATGCGTGCTTACAACGGCCAAGCCTTTCTGTGCTGGGTTCAGTTTAGTAGACTTGCCGTCTAAGTTTCTGAGGCTTGACGATTCAGCAGCTAGCATTCAACCAGAAACCAGAACCAGAACCAGAACCAGAACCAGAACCAGAATGGCAGGTCCATCCATTAAAAGAGGCCGTGCAACCAACCAACCAACGAACGGATTTAATACTTGCATTCCAGCCCTCTCCAAATACTAGTTGTTTGGAGTTTTTTTTTTAATATCAAAGAACCTTTCCTGTATTACTTCTTCTAGCATTTCAAATGTATTCTTGCTGTGATTCGCTGATTTGAACTATCCATCCGTCCATCCAAACACGGGAGAACATTTAAATTTAACAGAGAAGAGAAGAATAGGAAAACGAAAAAAAGGTTAGGATGCTTCTGCAAATTGCAGCTCAGTCTCTCTCTCTCTCTCTCTCTCTCTCTCCCTTAAATCTCATCAACTTCTCTCCTCTTTTTTTCCCATCTGTTTGTCTCCCCGCTTCCCTGCTTCGCGGCATCTACCGCTCCCGTCTCCGGCGATCTCTCTCATCGGGCCACCTCCGCCGAGATCGAGGGACCCACCGCGCTCCCCTCCTCTGGCCGGCTTAAGATTCGGCTCGCCCCCCAACTCCCCCAATTCGCCTGCGCCTTCCACGGAGCCCGCGAAAAAAAAAAATTGGACTTGCAGTGGTGGTTCCGAGCCCGAGCCCGAGCCCGTCCTTCTTTCTTTCCATTTTGGGTGTATGCAGCCAGCGATGATGCTTTGCGGCGACGGCGGGAGGGGCGCTTTGATTCCGCGGTGGTCCATGCCTTGCTACAGATAAGGGATCTACTTGCATATATCTGCAGAGGAGGCCGGTCATCTGGCGGCAGCGAGATGCCATCCCTGCAGCTGCTGCAGTTGACGGAGCATGGACGGGGACTCTTGGCTTCGAGGAGGTTTGTGATCATTAGCTGACCCGCCCTTTCAATTTTAATTCCTCATCAGCGAAAATGCAATCTTTGTTCTTAATCACTCTTGTGTGGAAACAGGAAAACTCTCGCGGTTGTTTCCGGTGCGCTGCTTGCCGGTGGAGCTTTGGCGTATGCCCGGTCAAGCCAAGGCCAACGGAGAAGGCGTTCGGAAGCAAATTACGGTGATGATGCCAATGCATTGGCCAGGAGCGGGGACAGGTCGAGTCAAAATGGTGTGGATGGTAGATTGGCCGGAACGAAGCGAAGGAAAAGTGGCCTGAAATCTGTGCATTTCCTAGCCGCTATCCTACTCAAGAAGATTGGCCCAAATGGCACGCGCTACCTTCTAGGCTTGATATTAACAGCCGTAAGTTTTGCCATTTTCTGTTGATACCACACTAGTTTCATATTTTTTTTTGGGGAGTTCCCCTAATTCTGAAGTAATATCAATATTGTCCGATGCCTGAACAGCTGGCTTTCAGTTGTACACACAAGAAATAAGTTCCATTTCTGATCTGTGGACAGTAACGACTTTTGTTACCATCTGGCCTACTAACACGCTGCTCCTGCTAGCAGTAAAGGCAACATACTGACCGAATCTCTATCACTTATTCTACTTTCTTAACAGAGGCAAGCAAACCGATAATTTCTTGCAGGGTATAGCAAGTTTGAAAATATCCAATTTTGATTTTTTTTCAGGTGCTGCGTACTGCTGTGGGGCATAGATTAGCAAAAGTTCAAGGCTATTTGTTTAAAGCGGCATTTCTTCGGCGCGTTCCAACCTTTACACACCTAATTATCGAAAATCTAATCTTATGTTTTCTCCAGTCCACAGTATATCAGACCTCAAAATACTTAACAGGGTCTTTAAGTTTGCGCTTCAAGAAAATTTTAACAGATCTCGTCCATGCTGATTATTTCCAGGTACATCAGTTGATTAATTTTGATTCTGTATATCAGTATATGTTCCTTTCCATTGCACACATTTCTCACTTGCATTGGTTCCCAAGAATATATTTAAGATTATTTTCCAAGTTTATGTCTGTCAATGGACTGATACGGTTCCAGTTGGTATCCTAGATTATAATGACCAAAGCCTTAATAGTATGGATAGTGCTGCAAAGATAACAGCTGATGAAACAAGGAAATTCATGCAGTTTGTAGTTGGCTGTAGAGTATAAATTAAAAATCCCTAAAATATAGAGGACTAGGGGATCACCGAACCAGTTTTCATGTGCTAATATTTTTCTATTTAATAACCACTCTCATTTCCGTGATAGGCAGTTGTAATAGTATTAGGTTGGTTCATGAAGAAATTTGCTTACTGTTTCTTCTAGTTGGCTTCAACATTCTGTTTGCATGTGAATTGTGAATATCCTTCCTCTCTTCCTTTCTAACATAGTAAATTTTCTTGGCTAGTTGAATTTGCTGCCACTATTTAATTTACGTAATTTATTGGGTATGGCAGTAATTATGTTGTCATGTCAGGTCGTGAAGGTTTTTATTTCATTTGATGTTGAAACAGTGGTCATATCAGTTCATCTTCTTCCTTTTTCATGTCTTATTATAGAAATATAGTAGATTTAACTGGTGCATGCACTGATGTACTTTTAGGACACAAGTTAGACAATAGTTTGGTTATTAACTTGTTGGATTTCTTTTCGAAATACAATATTCATAAGATATCTTGTTGCTTCTTTTTTGCTGTACGTCCAGAATATGGTTTACTACAAGATCTCACACGTGGATCATCGAATAACAAACCCAGAGCAAAGGATTGCTAGTGATATTCCAAAGTTCTGCTCTGAACTTAGTGAACTTGTACAGGATGATCTGGCAGCAGTTGCAGAAGGGTTAATATACACCTGGCGTCTCTGTTCCTATGCTAGCCCAAAATACATGTTTTGGATCCTGGTAAATTTTAATTGAAAATTTTGATTGCTACGCTTCATCTAATAGTTTGTGATATAAATAATAGTTATACCTCTAGTAATGAAGAGCAATGATCAATTTCTGTTACATTATACTTCCTTAGTGTTTCTGTAACATATTAATAAGAAAATGCTTTCAGGCATATATACTAGTTGCTGGTGGAGCAATTAGAAATTTCTCTCCTGCTTTCGGAAAGCTGAAATCCATGGAACAGCAACTAGAAGGGGACTATCGTCAACTCCATTCACGATTAAGAACTCATGCTGAGAGTGTGGCATTTTATGGCGGTGAGAACAGAGAAGCATCTTATATCATGCAGCGGTTCCAGGCTCTCGTTGGGCACCTGAATCGTGTACTCCATGAAAACTGGTGGTTCGGCATGATTCAGGATTTCTTTCTGAAGTATTTTGGGGCCACTGTAGCAGTTGTCCTTATTATTGAACCTTTCTTCTCTGGCAACCTTAGACCTGATTCATCTACCCTAGGAAGGGCTGAAATGCTGAGTAATCTCCGATACCACACAAGTGTGATCATATCACTATTTCAGTCTCTTGGGATCCTTTCTATCAGCTCAAGACGTTTAAATATTTTGAGGTAAAACCATCTATTGTGCAAACTATTGACAACACACAAAAGGTTCAGTTCATTTCCAGTTTTGTCATTATAGGCGACGCTTTGCGTGCAGTTTGCAGAAGTTAGTGGACAGGTGGTGCATTCACCATTTTTCATGAAGGAAGAGAATCTAACTATCATTCCAAGTAAAACACATAATGTGTGATTTTGCGTATTATTTTGGTGGAATAGAATTGAAAGTGTTAACTCCCGATTCCTGATATATTGTGAACGTGTGTATTTGTACTTTTTTCAGTATTTCAGAGTTCTTTTGAAATCACAATTTATGACATTGTATGCTGTTCAATTTGACCCATTGCATATTGTTGCTAGGAACCTTTTGTATCTTCTAGTATATGAAAACTGGTGGAGCCATTAAAATTTTGCACCTGGGCCTGCCATATTAAGTGGGTGGTATACATCTAGAGAATTTTTGGACTATATGCAAAACACACTATAGTTATAGTTTTTTTGGGGCAAACTTTAGTGGAATCCTGTGCCCCTATGGTATCTCTAATGCAGTTGCTGTTGTCTTTGAGTTCTGATTTTTTTCTTTTCCGGCATGATTGTGATGCCAATGGACTTGCACTGTAATTTTACAGTGGCTATGCAGACCGGATTCGTGAGTTACTGGATGTTTCACGTGAGCTGTGTGGGGTTCGTGATAGATCATTGAATCACAATTCTTCTGCTGGAAATTACATTAGTGAAGCAAACCATATAGAATTTTCAGGTGTTAAGGTAATAGCATGCTTGGAGGAGTATCACATTCACTTTTTATTTGTTTGTATATTTCCAAGGTTCTGATATCAAGTGATTGCAGGTGGTGACACCTGCCGGGAATGTCTTGGTTGATGATTTAACTCTCCGTGTAGAAACGGGTTCTAATCTTTTGATCACCGGTAATCCTCTCCTATCAAATGAATTTGGACTTGTGACTTAACTATTGCAATGCTTGCTGTAATGAACATTGAATGATTGAAACTTGATCCCCCACACAGGAGATATGAGAATGTATGTATGTATCAGTAGCATGATATGCACATGTGGTTATGAAGTAGGGTATGTTGTGAGATGGATGTCGTTGTTAGAGATATATATGTATAGTTGTGTTATTCCCCATTGTTATGAGGGGTTATTTGCATATTCACCTCATGTACTTGTATATATATATACTGGCTCATTGGCCCTTGAGAATACAAGTTGCTATTCCTAACATGGTATCAAAGCCCATTAGGGTTACCTGTCCCGGACGTGCAACTCGTCCTCCCTTGCCCTAGCCGCCGCCGTTGGCTTCTCCCTTCCTGCCGCCGCCGCTAGGCTGCTCCCTCTGCCGTCGTCGACATCCCGTTGCCGCTCGGTTTGCTGTTTGGGTCTCTTGGGCGCCGAAGCACCGACGCTCGCCTCGGCTCCTCCCAATCAAGTCGCCGAAGCCCCAGGTCGCCGCATCCCTCCAGGTCGCCGTTACCTCGAAGCCACGAGATCGGCACTGGAGTCGGAGAAGCCCCCGCCGCCTCATCGCTGCCGCTTGGAGTCGCCTCGGTTCCTCCCGCTGTGAAGGCCGTCGCCGCTTCGCCTCGTTGCTCCCGCTCCGAGATCGTATTTGAACAAGAAAGCGGCCGCCGCCGCCTCGTCGCAGCCATTGCTAGCCACGAGATCGGTCTGGGATCTGCCACAGATCGCCGGTACCCGACGCCGACGCCGCTGCCTCGTGCTCGGCTCCTCCATTCTCCGCCGCAAGGGCCGTCGCCACAAAGGCTGCCGCCGCCGCCGTCGCCACGGGGGGAACCCTAGTCCCCCCGTTCCACTGAGGTCGGTGCTGCTGGGCCGTGGGCTTATAAGCAGACTGGGCCGTTGATTGGCCGTCCGATTTGTTTTTTTAGAAAAACAAACGTCGTTCTAACCGTCGCGCCATCCAGCGCCGCCTGTTAGACTTCGTTGCCTTGGTCGCCACGCCGTCCAGCGCCGCCTACCAATGGGCACCGTTTCCCTCCCTCACTGCCCGGTGATCTTCGATGGTGTTAATTACACCGACTTTGTGTCTCACATGCGCATCCACATGCGTGGACTTCGTCTCTGGGGCGTCCTCTCTGGCGATGTGACTCGCGCGCTTGCCTACTCCTCCGACGAGCCTCGTCGTTGTCTTTGCCCTCGACGGTAAACAAAGGTCGCCTCGGCCTTGGCTTGCGATGAGAAGGCTGCCTCTGCCTACCAAGAGGCTCTGGATTCTTACATGGATCGATTAACCGTCTACACTCAGTGGTGCGACGACGACGCTCGGGCTGCTGCTGTCTTCATCGCCAGTGTCCAGCCTCAATTCTCTTATGAGGTTGTGGGACTTCCTTCGGCTGTTCAGATGTGGACTCACCTTCGTCGGCGCTTCGAACCCTCCGGAGATGCCTCTACCTATCGGTGGTTCGCCAGAGCACTCTCTTGACGAGGTGATGCTATCGTTGGCGCCTTCTACGCTCGAGTTCTGCATGCGGCGTCACCGGACTCTCTTCGCATTCTTGGTATCGCTCCTGCTCGTGTTGCTGGTACATGCGTCTTGACTCGAGTTTCGGCGTGTCTATGAGTTCCTTACTCGCCTTTGTCCCGAGTTCGAGCGAGACGTGTGCCCGGCTTCTTGCACGCCACCCTTGTGTCACTCTTCCGAGGCTCTTACCGAGATACGTGCGGAGGAGACCCGTCGAGTGGTCTTTGATGCGATGCCACTTTCCTCCGTGCTTCGCCGCTCGTCCACTGCTACACCAATCGCTTCCACGCTACATACAAGACATCGCCTCCTCCGGTGGCCGCCACAGTGGTGGTGGCGCCCTCATCCGGTAGTGGCCGTCCTCGCCGCTCCCTCTCGCGGCAGTCGACCACATTGAGTCCCAGTGCTATAAAGCGGCGGCATCTTTCACATCGTTCTTCTCCTAGCACTGGCACCGGTGCTTCTACATCGACGTCTGCATCGACTCCTTCAGCATCTTCTCTCACCGGCGGGAGATAGCGGACTTCGGCCCGCTTGCCGCCGAGTTCTCCTCAGCTCAATGGGTTCGCTCACGACTCTTGAACAACGAAACCACCTCCTACAATCAGTACCTCCTCATTGATTCTTGATTCTGGAGCATCTTTTCACATGACTTCTGATTCTTCTACTTTGTCTTTTATTACACCTCTTGATTCCCCTGTCAGTGTTCTTACTGCTGATGGCACCTCTCTTTCTGTCTCTAGTCGAGGACCTCTTAGCAACTCATCCTTTCATGTCGCTTCAGTTGCTCATGTTCCTCGCCTAACCATGCAGCTTCTTTCTGCTGGACAGATTATTGACCTTGGCTGTCGGGTCATTCTTGACTCTGACTCTTGTTGTGTTCAGGACCGCCACACGGGGGCTCTGGTTGGTTCTGGCCCTCGTCGCCTTGACTCACAGCGTCTCTGGGAGCTTGACTGGCTTCATCTTCCTTCCGCTGCCACCGTCGCCGCCAGTCTTTCCGCTTCTGCCACTCCGTCTACCAGCTCTTTCCAGCAGTGGCATCACCGTCTTGGTCATCTGTGTGGATCTCGTTTGTCATCCATAGTCCGTCGTGGTCTTCTGGGGTCTGTCTCAGGACACGTATCTTTAGATTGTCAGGGCTGTAAGTTTGGGAAACAGATTCAGCTTCCCTATTCTCATAGTGAGTCAGTGTCTCAGTGACCGTTTGATCTTATTCATTCAGATGTTTGGGGTCCGGCTCCCTTCCTTTCGAAAGGGGGCCATCGATATTATATCATTTTTATAGATGACTTCTCTCGCCACACTTGGATATATTTTGTCTTCTCGTAGTGATGCATTGTCTATCTATAAATAATTTGCTACTATAGTTCGCACACAGTTTTCCACTCCTATTCGTGTTTTTCATGCTGACTCTACTGGCGAGTACCTCTCTCATTACCCGTGCAGCTTTCTTGCTGAGCAGGGTACCCTCGCTCAGTTCTCTTGTCCTGGTGCTCATGCTCAAAATGGTGTCGCTGAGCGCAAGCATCGCCACCTCCTTGAGACGGCTCGTGCCCTGATGATTGCCGCCTCTATTCCACCTCACTTTTGGGCCGAGGCTGTTTCCACTGCCACCTATCTCGTCAACATTCAGCCCTCTTCTGCTCTTCAGGGTGAGATCCCTGTTGAGCGTCTTTGTGGTCTCTTCCAGACTACTCTGCCCTTTGTCTGTTTGGCTGCGTTTGTTACGTTCTTCTTGCACCTCGAGAACGCACCAAACTGACTGCTCAGTCGGTTGAGTGTGTTTTTTGGGATATAGTGCCAAGCACAAGGGCTATCGGTGCTGGGACCCTGTTGGTCGACGGATGTGGATTTCTCGGGATGTGACTTTTGACGAGTCTCGTCCCTTCTACCCCCGTCCTGCCTCTCCTTCGGTTTCCTCTGTGGAGTCCCTGTCCTTTTTGACTTTTCCAGATACACCCATCTCTGTCTTGCCTTCGTCCACCCGTCCCACTGAGCCTCCACATATACCTCCTGAGGCCTCTCCGCCTACTTTGTCCTCTGCGGCTCCTCCCACTCTCTTTTACACTCGTCGACCTCGTATTGAGACTCTTCCAGATGAGTCATCTTTCCCTGATGCTTCATCTTCTCTTGATGCTCCATCTTCCCGGATGGGTCATCATCTCCTCGCTACGGTCTCCGCGATCGTCAGTCGATTCGGCCTCCTGCCCGTTTTGGTTTTGCTGGTGTAGCTACCCATGAGTCTGTCTCCTACAGGGATGCTGTTACTCACCCTGAGTGGCAGCATGCCATGGCCGAGGAGATTGCTGCCCTCGAGCGTACTGGTACTTGGGATCTTGTTCCTCTTCGATCTCACTCTCGTCCCATCACGTGTAAGTGGGTCTATAAGATTAAGACTCGCTCTGATGGCTCTCTTGAGCGCTATAAGACGCGTCTTGTTGCTCGTGGCTTCTAGCAGGAGCATGAGCGTGACTACGATGAGACTTTTACTCCTGTGGCCCACATGACCACTGTCCGCACTCTTCTTTCGGTGGCGTCTGTTTGCCATTGGTCTGTTTCTTAGCTTGATGTCAAGAATGCCTTTCTTAATGGCGAGTTGCGTGAGGAGGTCTACACGCATCCGCCACCTGGGTTTTATGTTCCTGAGGGCGTGATCTACATGGTTATTAAGGCGGTAAGGCGAGGCGAGGCGACCCACCCCCCTCACACCTTTTAAGCGATAATGCGCGAGGCGACGCCTTACACATCCTAAGGCGATAGCGCGTGCCGCAGAAGATCCCAGCGGCGGCAGCTCTAATTCTCGGCGCGAGAAGATCCTGCCGTGCCCTACCGCTCACGATCATCTTCATAATTTAGCAAGGCGACAAGCAGCCCTCCCTTCCTCTCCCAGCTCGGGCTCTCCCTCCCCCTCTCCCTCTCCCTCTCCCTCTCCCTCCAGACGGTGAGCCAACCTCCCCCTCCTGGCTCGGGCTCTCCCTCCCCCTCTCCCTCCCGACGGTGAGGATCTGGAGCAGGAGAGGCCGGATACGGCAATGGCGGCGATGGGATGCCTGGGTTTCGAGCTCGGGGGGCGAAGCGGGAGCCCGGGCGTCGGTTCAAGCGAGACGGAGCGGGAGGCCCGAGCGGCTGGGGAGGACAGGACGCGACGAGACCGAGCAGGGGAGGCATGTGCAGCAAGGCGTCAGCGATGCCTTGACCTGCGGTGGCGCCTTACCGCCTATGCGACGCTTAGGCGTCGCCTAAGCGACGCCTTAATAAGCATGATGGTATGTCGTCTTCGTCGCTCTCTCTATGGGCTTAAACAAGCCCCTCGTGCTTGGTTTGGCGCTTCTCCTCTGTGGTCACTGCTGCTGGCTTCTCAACTAGTGATCATGATCCTGTCCTTTTTGTCCACACTTCGTCTCGTGGTCGGACTCTTCTATATGTTGATGATATGATCATCACCGGAGATGACTCTAAGTACATTGTCTTTGTCAAGGCTCGTCTGAGTGAGCAGTTCCTTATGTCGGATCTTGGTCCTCTTCGTTACTTTCTTGAGATTGAGGTTACTTCCACTCCAGATGGTTTCTTTATGTCCCAAGAGAAGTATATTCAGGATCTTCTTGATCGCGCCTCTCTCACTGATCAGCGTACTATTGAGACTCCCATGGAGCTCAATGTTCATCTCCGGCCCTCTGATGGTGAGCCTCTTTCTGATCCGACTCGCTATCGTCATCTTGTTGGGAGTTTTGTCTACCTTGCTGTTACTCGTCCGGATATCACTTATCCAGTCTACATTCTGAGTCAGTTCGTCTCTGCTCCCACTCAAGTCCACTACAGTCACCTTCTTCGAGTTCTGCGATACCTTCGTGGGACTATCTCTCGCCGTCTCTTCTTTCCACACTCCAGCTCGTTACAGCTTCAGGTTTATTCGGATGCTACTTGGGCCAGCGATCCATCTGATCGCCGGTCTATCTCTGCTTCTTGTGTTTTCTTGGTGGTTCTCTCATTGCACGGAAGGCGAAGAAACAGATCGCAGATCCCGTTCGAGTCAGAGAGGTGAGTTCGAGCTATGGTTCTCTTGACAGCAGAGATTACCTGGATACGGTGGTTACTTGAGGATTTTGGTTTTTCTACCACTACACCAACTCCTCTCTTGTCGGACAGTACATGTGCTATCAGTATTGCCCGTGACCCTGTGAAGCATGAGCTCACCAAGCATATTGGTGTTGATGCTTCCTTCATGAGGTCTTGTGTGCATGATCAGGTGATTGCTTTTCAGTATGTGCCTTCCGAGTTTCAGATAGCGGATTTCTTCACGAAGACCCAGACTCGAGCACAACATGGCTTCTACCTCTCCAAACTCAATGTTGTTGATCCACCATGAGTTTGAGGGGGTGTGTTAGAGATATATATGTATAGTTGTGTTATTCCTCATTGTTATGAGGGGTTATTTGCATATTCACCTCCTGTACTTGTATATATATACTGGTCCATTGGCCCTCTGAGAATACAAGTTGCTATTCCTAACCGTCGTTACACGTCTACCCTCTTTGTTTCGATCCCTTATAGCCTCTAAGCAATCTGTTGACAGGAAAAGTTAACTCGCTTGCATTTTACTAGGGAAAAACAGTTTTTGTGCTTCATTTTGTACCAAGTCTTGTATACCACATTGCGATTGTAAACTGATGCTGTAATTATATTCAATTGTGTTTGCTATTTTATTTTCAGTTTTTTTTTGGATCTGATAGGCTCATTCTTTTACTATATACACCCTTAGGACTTAAATACACTATCAATATGTTAGGTTCTGAAGTACTAATCTGAAAACATGCTGACTTCAGATTTCATATATTTAAACCTTAGTTTCTGAAAGAAGATCAATTAAAAAATACCGAACCAAAGTTGACTAGGACATCATTTCACAAGTTATCTGATTACATTAATGAAATTGCTATTGTCTCAAAAGGCATTCATTTGCTAGTCTGCTCAGTTACTAGATCTACCACTTAGTCATTTGTATGATGGTTAAGCCCACCTTCTTGAAGGATAGGATTTAAATTTGCTGCTTAGTTCTTGGGTTATCTCATTATACATCTCACACACTCAGTGTCCATACATCAGTTATGTGAAAAGGTGATCTTCTACTGGGCTTTTACTCTTATTTCAGGTCCCAATGGTAGTGGAAAAAGCTCCCTTTTTCGGGTGCTTGGAGGCCTATGGCCACTGGTATCTGGCCATATTGTCAAACCTGGTGTTGGTTCTGATCTTAATAAGGAGATCTTTTATGTCCCACAAAGACCATACACAGCTGTTGGCACACTTCGTGAACAGCTAATCTATCCTCTTACGGCAGATCAGGAGATCAAACCACTTAGCTATGATGGCATGGTGGACCTTCTAAAGAATGTAATAGTATTAATGTTGATATGTATTAATATTTATATTTTGGCTTCTTGAGTTACAACTTTTGAGTACATGAACCTGCTGGAATTTGAAATCATGCTCCTTTCACAGGTTGACCTGGAATACTTGCTAGAACGCTATCCTCTTGACAAGGAAGTTAACTGGGGTGATGAGCTGTCACTTGGTGAGCAACAAAGATTAGGAATGGCCAGGCTGTTCTACCATAAGCCAAAGTTCGCCATCCTTGATGAGTGTACTAGTGCTGTGACAATTGATATGGAAGAGCGTTTTTGCAAAAAGGTTCGAGCAATGGGCACATCATGCATAACAATATCTCATCGCCCAGCTTTAGTTGCGTTTCATAATATTGTTTTGTCCTTGGATGGTGAAGGAGGGTGTGATGTTCAGCATAGAAGGTTATAACCCCTGAAATAATTCATTGAATGTTTGCTCTTCCAAAGTTAATTCACTGAAAGTTTAGTATCACTTGAGTTTTGTAGGGATGACTCATCCTTTTGTACTGAAGAGTCTGACTTTACATCATCAGAAACTGATCGTAAATCTGATGCTCTAACTGTTCAAAGGGCTTTTATGAGCAGGGCAAAGGTATATGATTTCTGGATATGTCTTTTCCATTGTTACCAACTAATCTTATCTGTGTGTGTGCATTATGTGTTTCCCTTACTAGAGCAATGCTTCATCAAGGCCCAAGGAACATTCTTACTCTACAAAGGTTATAGCAACCTCCCCAAAGTCGGAAATAGAGCAAACAGTACGAACACCTCTAATCCCACATTTACAGTGCTCCCCAAGACCTCTGCCTCCCAGAGCAGCTGCAATGCTTAAAATATTGGTATGCTGTTCTGCTTCATACTCCACTTGTTCTCTTTAGATTTTTGTTCCTCAGTAAGTCAAGTTCAGCTACTACAGATATTGTAGCTTGTTAATACTCAGTTGCTCCTATGTGCATGGTGCAAGCTAATATATACATCTGCAAATGTTAGAAATTTAAATATTCGAGTGTACTAATGCAATATAAACTCAGGCTTTATGAAAAAAAACTCAAGACTATATCTGATGAAGCATAGGAAACCATATCAAGGAGGCTTATCTCCGATGTTATTATGTTCTCAAGTTATAATGCTGTTCCCATCTTCTTGCTCTCCAGGTTCCTAAACTACTTGACAAACAAGGAGGGCAGTTGCTTGCTGTTGCTCTACTTGTTTTCTCTCGTACTTGGATCTCGGATCGTATTGCTTCATTGAATGGTTGGCCTTTTTTCCCTTCAATATCTTCTATTGTTGGAAGAGCTGCAAATGAATTTCTTGTCTTATACATCCCATCCTGTCAGGGACAACTGTGAAGTTTGTCTTGGAGCAGGATAAAGCTGCCTTTATTCGTCTGATTGGTGTCAGTATTCTGCAAAGTGCTGCAAATTCTTTTGTGGCACCATCTCTGAGGTAATCTGTTGGTAGCTGCATTCATGAGATTCTTTACCATAGAGTCATGAATGATCACTTATATTTCAGTTTTAATGAAGAGCCTGTAACTTTCTGTTTGGTGCTTTGTCCAATATATCACCATCTAAGTGCAGTGGGGAACATTTATTTTAGAATTGAAATACTCTTTTTCTGGGCATGCAAATTTAAGCATGGGGGATTCATGACTATTTCTGTATATGTTTGATTTCACGGATTTAATAACTTGTATCTTCACAGAACCCTTACTGCAAGACTTGCCCTTGGATGGCGAATTCGCATGACCAACCATTTGCTTCAATATTATCTGAAAAGAAATGCATTCTACAAGGTATATCCTCTAGCATAACACATGCTAAAACTCATTTCTTTCAGTTGCTGGCCAGTGATATACAGAGTGGATGGTCTATAGCGGGTACGAAGGGTTGTCTGTTAGACTAGGTCTCTTTCATGAGGTTTGGACTTTGGATAGACTTTTGTTCAACTGATGTATCAGTTGTCAGTTTTTTTTTTGAATGTTTGCACATTGTATTCTCTTGGTGTGCATGCAGGGGGCCTGGGTTTAGGAATAAGATTGCGTATTACAACACAAGTAATATTGTGTGTTTTGACTGAAACTAAGTTATTCTGGTATATGCTTTCAGGTATTTAATATGTCAGGTAAAAGTATTGATGCAGACCAAAGATTAACATTTGATGTGGATAAGTTGACCACTGACCTTGCTGGTTTAGTTACTGGAATGGTAAAACCACTAGTCGACATTCTTTGGTGAGTTATCCTTGGTATCCTTGGTTTAATCTTTGGTTAGCACCCTAAAATTACGTGTAATAATGCCAATCGAATTCTCTAGGTTTACATGGAGAATGAAACTTTTGTCCGGACGAAGAGGTGTTGCTATATTGTATGCTTACATGTTGCTAGGTTTGGGCTTTCTGAGAGCTGTATCCCCTGACTTTGGTCGTCTTGCAAGCCAAGAACAAGAGCTTGAAGGAACATTCAGGTTAATACTGCATACTTTGTTGTGCCTTAGCCGGCCTGACTTTCTTACCACTTTAAGAGTTTCCATGTGTTAACCTGGTGAACTATGTACAAGGTTCATGCACTCGAGGCTTCGAACACATGCTGAATCGATTGCTTTCTTTGGTGGTGGTTCAAGAGAAAAAACTGTGAGGTTCTTCACGCTGAATGGATGATGTTTTTTTTTAATACCCATGTGTTGATAGCGTCAGTTCACTGTTTTTTCGGTAAATTATTTTAATCTGAATCATGAAGTATGATGATTGGTAAACACTGGGTAGTGAATGCCAGTTGCATATTTTTTACTTAACAACTCTACTAGATATGAACTATGAAGTCTCACTGTGATATTGAATGATTGGCTTCATGAGATTATATCCCAGATATTAAGCTGGTATCGTCCTGTTTAATTCATCCATGTTCTAGATGTTTTTAATGCCATTTCCCATTATGGCTTCCCAGAGATTTACATGCATAATTACCAATTCCTTCTTGCTTTCTTTGACTGGTCACCGATTGTCCCTTTGTTGTTTCTGTTGAATTTTTGTTGTGTGTTATTTTTTACATGCTGTGTTCCATACATTGTCGATTGTCTTTGCTGATTCCAACTTATATTACAATATGTGCATAATATATTTCCCCCCTTTTTTATGTTCTCACAAATTAAGGATGTTTTTTAATGGCTTTTGTTGCCCTTATTGTTAGATGAGATGAACTAAAGCCTGTATTCTTATGATTTTGTTCTCATATATCAGATGATTGATGCTAAATTCATAAAATTGCTTAACCACTCAAAGATTCTGTTGAGAAAACAGTGGCTTTATGGTATTGTTGATGATTTTGTGACAAAGCAACTCCCTCACAATGTGACATGGGGTTTGAGTCTGTTATATGCTCTGGAGCACAAGGGAGACAGAGCTTCGACTTCAACTCAAGGTTGCTAATCACCGAAACTCTTCCGTTGTCCAAAGTCCAAGCTACATTATTTTAAACTTGAACTTCACATCTTCTATTTTTATTTTGTTCAACAGGAGAGCTGGCACATGCTCTGCGTTTCTTGGCATCAGTGGTGTCACAAAGCTTCATAGCCTTTGGTGACATTCTTGAGTTACATAAGAAATTCCTTGAACTTTCTGGTGGGATTAATCGAATCTTTGAGCTTGAGGAACTTCTATGTGTAGCTCAAAGGGGTAAGTTCCAGTTGGCTAGAACTTAATTAACAACAATTTTCTTTCTACTTTTTTTTATTAGAAGTTTCTTTATTTTTTTCAGTAGCACATAACATAGTAGGGTAGCACTGATCGTGCCCTGCACTAGTAGGGTTACATGATAATAAGTAGTTTTGTGGTGAATCTGTTGTATGGCATGCATCATGGTTGCTTTAAAAATATATGACATTATCATACAGAGTATTTATGCTGAAGCATCCTGTTTGGCATATTATGATGGGGCTTTGGCACATCGCAGAATGACAGCATTCTCAATCTAGCATCGGTTGCCTTTTTATTATGCCAAACTTAATACTAGTGCTACATAGCAGTGGCCAGAAAATGGTTGCAGGATTTTGAGTGCATGCTTGTGTTAGTGCTAACTAAACCGGTCCGGCTCAATTCGGCGGCGGCGGGTACGATAACGAATTTCGTTAAATTTTTTAAAATCAATCAAAATTCGAAATTTGAATTGCAAACTCAGCCCTGAACAAAGTTGGCTAACTAATTGATATTTTTTTAGTATTGACCAGCCCTGAACAAAGTTGGAAATTTTTACCAATGGGTGGTGGGGCGATTTTATGTTCATAATGTTCTCAGTCAACTAATGATATGGTCATTTTTTAAGTTTTACATTATATCTTCACGCTAGTTAAGCATGACTTTTGAATTGTTGTTTCTCTAGATACTCTGGTGCCTTCCAATGCCATTAGCACAGCCTCAGAAGAGATTATTTCATTTCATGAAGTGGATATTGTAACACCATCACAGAAGCTATTGGCTAGCAAGCTGTCATGCAATGTGGTACAAGGGAAAAGCCTTCTTCTGACTGGTATGTGGTCTGTCTGCACTCTGTAGGCAACCTTTATTTATCTTTTTTCAGGTGAAATTATGTTAACATGTTTCTTTTTTACCTTGATTTTCTGAAGGGCCCAATGGTAGTGGAAAGAGTTCTGTTTTCAGGGTTCTCAGAGATTTATGGCCCACCTTTTCTGGGAGAGTTACAAAGCCCTCTGAAGGGATGTTTCATGTTCCTCAGCGTCCATATACCAGCCTGGGTACTCTAAGAGACCAGATCATATACCCTCTATCAAGAGAGGAAGCAGAAATGAAAATTCTTTCATTATACAGAGCTGGTAGGTGCTACTTACTTTTTGGGATATCTGCCTATTGAATTATCGAGTTAACAAGAACTGTATATTTGAACCTTGTATGATTTATTTACTAGGAGGTTGCTTGTCAAAAGGAAGTAGTAAGTTATATGTTGCTTCTCCTTGTAACTGGAAACTCTATGGTAATGTAGGTGACAGATCTGGTGCTTCTGAGCTGCTGGATGATCACCTGAAGACAATTCTTGTGAATGTTCGGTTGGTCTATCTTCTAGAAAGAGAAGGTTGGGACTCTACTCCAAACTGGGAAGATGTTTTATCGTTGGGAGAACAACAGAGGCTCGGGATGGTCAGTGTTAGCTTAACTTCAAGCTGTGTTAACTGCCAAAAACCACTTTTTGTTCACTTCCATTTTCTGTGTATCTGTATCTTGATATCTTTTGATTGAAGTGGGAGACGCTGTTTCGTTCCAGGCTCGTTTGTTCTTCCACCATCCAAAATTTGGTATCCTCGACGAGTGCACGAAGTATGTGTTGCGCCATAACACTCTTTTGACATTTTCTATTCGCTGATGAATTACTGTGGGTCCTAAATGGCATACTTCATTGCAGTGCTACAAGTGTTGATGTTGAGGAGCATTTGTATAGGCTAGCAACTAACATGGGCATAACTGTGATCACTTCCTCACAGGTAAGTGTTCACAAAATTCCCGTGACAGCGTAAAATATCTGGTGTGATCCCTGTTTTCTTCCAAGCGAACTGTTCTTTGTTGATGCCTCTGAATCCGAAAAAGTCTATACCTGCTGTTGAACATGTCGATTTTTAGTGTTGCTGAAACCTTTCGCTGTGTAACAGAGACCTGCTCTTATACCCTTCCATTCCTTGGAGCTGAAGCTCATCGACGGCGAAGGAAACTGGGAGTTGCGTGAGATCCAGCAGTGATTGATCAGTATTCCTTGGTATCATACTGGCCGTCAGCTGCTGCTGCTTGTTCATACCAGACAAGCTGCTGTCTTGAGCGTCTGGGAGCTAGAGCAGCGTGTACAATTACAAAGCAGCTATTGTTTGTGGAAAGTATACGTTGGCGATGTCACTATTCTTGAAAAAGAAATTTGACGTAGAACACAAGATTGTAGTAGTTTTAGTTTATACGGAAGTAGTGGTTGAAGGTGCAGGGATGAGCCAGGCAGCCATGATGGTGAAGTCGGTGATGTCTTTTAGAGGTGATAGACTACACAGTAACATCTCCCGAACCTGTTGATCCAACCTATTCATTCGAATTGATGCTAGATATACTATACGCAATAATGTTGCCGGTTGAAATTGAATGACGGCATCTAGAGATTGCTGGTTGTGTAATAACGACGTTGTAAATGGCAAGTGATTTTATCAAGCTTAATTGCTCATTATCATCTCTTTTGGTTTCGCATGTAATGTAATCCAGCAACAGGAAGTAACCAGGTGTTACATGTTGAGTAACCAGTGTGATCATCTGTTGCATATTCAGTTCATGCATTGTGCTTTCTTCCTCCCTCCCTTGCATCTCATTCACCAATAATCTCGTATGAATAATTTCCTCTTCTTTTGGACGAATTTTCATGAATCATGGTCTGCGTTTAAGTGCAGTGCCATACTGGATGCTTCTTGGTCACCTTTAAGTACGATTACAAGTTACATGAAAATTCAGAATGTGGTTTCCAGGTAATCATGAAATAGACTGGATGCTTCTTTTGTTTTCCTTGCTTCACTGCCCATTTTTGATTCATTTGTTACATGTTTCTAGTCCTCTCAGTGCTGAAGTACTACAGTATGATCGTAAATAGTTGAGAATGCTGTTAGCAAATAACCTCATTACCAATGTTCAATACTTATGTTAATAACTTATTATTAGTTTGGTTGGTATTAGGGTCATGTACAAATGTCGTTTGATCCTCGCGCATTGCCACCGGCCGCCGCGACCTCCGCGCTCCGCTCGTCACCGATCCGGCCGGCTCGACGCCGCTTCGACCTCCACGCCTCGACGACGACGCCCTCGCATCTCCGCGTCTCAGGTGGGAAGAGGAGCGCCGCGCTCGCGCCGCCGCCCGGACGCGCCGCCTCGTGGGAAGACTCACACCCGGACGCCGCCGCCTCGACCCGACGCCTGACTCGCTGCCTCCACGCTACCGCCATCACCTGGATCGTCGCCTCCGCCGGCCGAGGACACCCAGCGCCGCCGCCGTCGACAAGGAGGCTCGGGGGAACCCTAGTTCCCCCGCTCCTCCCCACTCGGTTTAACAGTAGGGCTGCTTTTGCTTTAAACAGTGGCCGATTTTTATTTTGCCGCAAAAAAACGTCGATCTAACCGGCCGCGCTAGCCGGTAACGCCTGTTAGACTTCGTTGCCTTGTCGCCGCGTCAGTCATCGGCGCCCTACCAATGGCTTCCGTCGCTGCGTGGTGCTACTCCACGCTTGAAAGACACTACCTCCTCCAATGTGGCCACGGTGGTGGTGGTGGCCTCAATCTGGCGGTGGCCGTCCTCACTAGGGATGGCAATCGTGCCCGATTACCCGTGTACCGTGGGTAAATACCCTAATAGAGCCGGGTATGGGCTATTTTCTTTGCCCACGGGCATAAAAATGGGGAAACTCTCTGCCGTCGGTAAACGGCACGGCATGGGTAAGATCCACCGTGCATTCGCTTTCGCCTGCTTACCGCGACATACACCGACAAAGGGGTCGGTAATCAACTACTAGGGCTAACTTATCGATCGATGGGTAAAAGCATGCTCATGGGCGATGGGTACCGCAGCGATGGGTACCACGGCGGTGATGCATCGTCTGGGTAAACGGGTATACCCACGGCGACGGTACCGTGGCGACGGTATGGGCGAGATTCTTCGCGTTGTCCTTCGTGGGTATGCCCGGGGAAATCGGTCGCGGTATGGGTATGGGCGTGCACTACCCGCATCTTCGCCGCTCCGATTGCCATCCCTAGTCCTCATCGCTCTTCATCGCGACAAGGTCGGCCACATTGAGTTCCATGCTATAAGAAGCGGCATCTTTCACGTTGTTCTTCTACTAGCACCGCAGATCGGTGCTTCTACATCGACGCGTCAGCATCGACTCATTCAAAGCTTTCTCTCCGGCGTGAGATAGCGGACTTCGACGCCGCTTGCTACTTGATTCTCCTTCGAGAGGTTCTCGCTTACCTCATCGACTCTTGAACACTCTGAAACCACCACCTCCACATCCGGCACCTCCCGTGGATTCTTGATTCGAGCATCTTTTCACATGACTCTGATTCTTCTACTCGTCCTTCATTACACCTCTTGAATCTCCTGTCAGTGTTCTTACTGCGATGGTACCTCTCTTTCTCTCTCACAGTCGAGGACCTCTAAGCAACTCATCTTTCCAGGTTCCTTCATTTGCTCATGTTCCTCGCCTTACCATGCGACTTCTTTCTGCACGGACATTCGATCTTGGTTATCGAGTCATTCTCGACTCTGACTCTTGTTGTGTTCAGGACCGCCACACGGGAGCTCTGGTTGGTTCTGGCCCTCGACGTTTTGACTCACAGTGTCTTTGGGAGCTTGACTGGCTTCACCTTCCTTCCGCTGACACCGTCGCTGCCAGTCTCTCCGCTTCTGCCACTCCGTCTACAGGCTCTTTCCAGCAGTGGCATCACCGTCTTGGCCATCTGTGGATCTCGTCTGTCGTCCTTAGTTCGTCGTGGTCTTCTGGGATCTGTCTCAGGAGACGTCTCTTTAGATTGTCAGGGCTGTAAGTTAGGCAAACAGATTCAGCTTCCTTATCATCATAGTGAGTCAGTGTCTCAGCGTCCTTTTGATCTTGTTCATTCTGATGTTTGGGGTCCGGCTCCCTTCGTTTCGAAAGGGGGTCATCGATACTATATCATATTTATAGATGATTTCTCTCGCCACACTTGGATATATTTCATATCTTCTCGTAGTGAGGTCTTGTCCATCTATAAACAGTTTGCCACCATGGTTCGCATTACGCTTCTCACTCCTATTCGTGTTTTTCGTCTTCGACTCTGGCGGCGAGTACCTCTCTCATCACCTACGCAGCTTTCCTTGCCGAGCGTGGCAATCTCGCTCAGTTCTCTTGTCCTGGTGCTCATGCTCAGAATGGTGTTGCTGAGCGCAAGCATCGTCACCTTCTTGAGTCGGCTCGTGCCCTGATGATTGCCGCCTCTATCCCACCTCACTTTTGGGCGGAGGCTGTTTCCACTGCCACCTATCTCGTCAACATCCAGCCTTCTTCGCTCTTCGTATGCAATCCCTATTGAGCGTCTCTGTGGTCTCCCTCCTGACTACTCTGCCCTTCGTTTGTTTGGCTGTGTTTGCTACGTTCTTCTCGCCGAGAACGCACCAAACCGACCGCTTTCACCTGTTGAGTGTGTCTTTACGGGATACTGATCGAGCACAAGGGCTATCGGTCTTTGGGATCCTGTTGGTCGACGGATGCGGATTTCTCGGGACGTCACTTTCGACGAGTCTCGTCCCTTCTACCCACGTCCTGTCTCTCCTTCGGCTTCCTCTGTGGAGTCTCTGTCTTTTTTGACTTTTCCAGATACACCTATCTCTGTCTTGCCCTCATCCACCCGTCCCACTGAGTCTCCACATATTTCTCCTGTGGCCTCTCGCCATTGTCGCCGCTTTGCCTCTCCTGCGGCTCCTCGTGCTCCCCACTACACTCGTCTACACTCGTCGACCTCGTATTGAGGATCTTCCGGATGAGCCCACTTCTCCCGATGTTTCATCTTCTTTTGATGCTTCATCTTCCCACGATGGGCGTCTTCTCCTCGCTACGCTCTCGCGATCGCCACCGATTCGCCCCGTCCGCTTTGCCTTTGCCGGTGCAAATGCTACTTGTGAGCTCGCCTCCTCCACCGGATGTTTATTACTCATCCCGAGTGGCGGCATGCCATGGCCGAGAGAGATTGCTTGCCCTCGAGCGTCTTGGTACTTGGGATCTTGTTCCTTTTCCATCTCACTCGTCCCATCACATGTAAGTGGGTCTATAAGATTAAGACTCGCTCGATGGCTCTCTTGAGCGCTATAAGGCGCGTCTTGTTGCTCGTGGCTTCCAAAGAGAGCATGGTCGTGACTCTGACGAGACTTTTTGCTCTGTGGCCCACATGACCACCGTCGCGCTCTTCTTTCGGTGGCGTCTGTCGCCATCGGTCTGTTTCTCAGCTTGATGTCAAGAATGCCTTTCTTAATGGCGAGTTGCGTGAGGAGGTCTACATGCATCCGCCACCTGGGTATTCTGTTCCTGAGGGCATGGTTTGTCGCCTTCGTCGCTCTCTCTATGGCCTTAAGCAAGCCCCTCGTGCCTGGTTTGAGCGCTTCTCCTCTGTGGTCACTTCTGCCGGTTTTTCGCAAGTGATCATGACCTGCGCTCTTTGTCCACACTTCGTCTCGTGGTCGGACTCTTCTCCTTCTGTATGTTGATGATATGATCATTACCGGAGATGACTCTGAGTACATTGCCTTTGTCAAGGCTCGTCTTAGTGAGCAGTTCCTTATGTCGGATCTTGGTCCTCTTCGTTACTTCCTTGGGATTGAGGTTACTTCTACTCCGGATGGTTTCTTTATGTCCCAAGAGAAGTATATTCAGATCTTCTTGATCGCGCCTCCTCACTCGATCACGTCTGTTGAGACTCTGTGGAGCTCAATGTTCACCTCCGACCCTCGATGGCGAGCCTCTTTACGATCCGACTCGCTATCGCCATCTTGTTGGGAGTCTTGTCTACCTTGTCATTACTCGTCCGGATATCACTTATCCAGTTCACATTCGAGTCGGTTTGTTTACGCTCCCACTCAGTCCACTACAACCACCTTCTTCGAGTTCTGCGATACCTTCGTGGACTATCTCTCGCCGTCTCTTCTTTCCACGCTCCACTCGTTCTGACTTCAGCTTATTCGGATGCTACTTGGGCGGCCGATCCTCCGATCGACGGTCTAACATGAATTCCTCTGTATATGAGCTTACTATCCGCCTGTTTTTATCCATTTCTGACCCGATTGCATCGTGTATTTGTCTCATGTTCGTATCCCGAATAACTCGAATTCGTATTCATATCCTACTTTCTCGTATCCGGCTCTAAATCCGGGATAAAAATATGGGTTATGATTCGGCATGAGCACTGTTTGCCCATTACAACCATTTTCATCCCTACCTACAAGTGAAATAAAAATAGATAACATTTTTTTGAGTAAATTTCAGAAAACTTCATGTTTTAGGGCATTAGAAACACAAAATCCCATGTTTTGAGTTTTTTCCTTCAGAAAACTTCAAATTTTGAGGCACTAATAACGCAAAATCCCATGTTTTGAGATCCCCCCATAAAACCTTAGGTTTTGAGGCAAACCACAACACATAACACAATAACATGATTAATGAGGTGGCATTGGCAACATGGTGGCGCACGGAGCTCGTCGGCTCGCCGGAGCTAGTGGCCACGACGGCGTGAGTGGAGGGGCAAAATAGAAAAAGGGTGACGAGGTGAAGAAGATGACGTGAGTGCGGGGTCAAGGGCACGTCGGAGCTGGCCGGCGGCGAGCTCCAAAGGGCGACACTCCGGGAAAGGGGAGGGAAGCATGACGTAGAACGCGATGCGAGGAGTAAGATGGTGGTGAAGATGAACGGCGAAGCTCATCGCTGGCGCAATCTATCGGTAGAGAGCGAAGCGGTGGCAGAGAGAGAGAGAGAGAAGAGAGAGAACTCAACGCATGATGGACGAAAGGCGAAATCAAAAGTGTAGAAGTGTAGATCGGGGCAAGGGGCGCATGGTGATGCAAACGGATTTGGGAGGAACTCATCGGAGATGATGAAGAAGGAGGTGGCACCGGCGAATGGGGAAATGAGTTATGTGTTTTCCCTCAAAACCTGTGGTTTTCTGAAAAAAATATATCAAAACATGAGAGTTTTGTGCTACTAATGTGCCAAAATCTGGGTTTTCTAAAATTTACTCAAGTTTTTTTTCGAGAGACTGATAGGTAGAAAAGGTTTTGCTTCGACGTAAGAAGGCGGGGCCAATAGAGTAGAGTAAGGCCCCATAACAATAAGGAGAGAGAGCCTAGCCCTCCATGACACAAAGAACTGCGACCTCGCCAAGATCACGCGCGATGTGGAGGCCACTGGGGGGATGGATGCTCAGTGCATCAGCCGGTAGGGAGAGGATGTTCTGTACTTATGATACGCTTAGGGCCTACCTGCCGCAGGCCGTCGAGGTGCTCGTCGATTGCATCTGGAATCCGGTGTTCCTCCGGAGTCAAGTTGAGCATAAGGTGAGGAACTGAGGATAGATACGGCGCCTCCCTATAGACTGGGAGAAGGGGAATGTTCGTTTTGTATGGATTGATTCTGATTATTGTTATGTTATTTGTTAGCTGTCTGCTGCTCAAGAGGAATTACACGAGCTGGAGAATAACCCCGATGAGTTCTACTTTGTAAGGTTCTATTTTTACCTTAATTTCATGTCCACATCTGATTTCTACATTCATCATATAGACAATTTAGTGTTTGTATACGTTCGTAGTTTTGGTCAGTCTGGCAATCCGATACCTGTACTAACACAAAATCAACAACCACAAACATTTTTTTTCCTTCTGGTTTTGAATTGCTCTTAATGTGTATATGAAATTGGCAGGCTAAGGTCCAGTGTATTTGTTGAGTATAACTTCATCGTAATCTTCCATTCTAGACCTTCACAACCATAATGGCTGCAAAATGGTTTAGTATGCATCTCAAGGATCAAGAATCTCTTCTTTGTACATCTCAACAATTAATTCTAAGTAAACAATAGAGAACAATGTTTACTGTAACAGGAAAGCTATACTTCTGACCGCTTGGTTTTAGCAGCCTCAGGCGTGAACCACCAGCATTTACTAGACATTGCAGAGCCTTTGTTGTCTGATCCAGAGAAAAAAAAACGACCGGTTACCGGCGGACGGCGGTAACCGGTTTTACCGGGTGGTTCCGGTAGAAAAAAAAACGGCCAAAAACTTTTAAATTAAAATTTGAATATTTGACTCCATAATGTCCTTTCCCAGTTGATTTAGGCATTATTATGCTAGATTACATATTGAAACATTAATTTTTAGTATATTTAGCACTATTAAAACATAAAATAGCCTTGGATGCTCCAAACAACACATGGAGGCAGCAATATCCTGTCTTTCACAGCACATGGAGCCTGCCTCCCCTCTTGCTCTCCCCCCTCTTGCCTCCCTCTGGTGGTCCCGGAATAGGACTGCATTCCCGGCTTTGTAAGTTGTGAACTCACTATAACTATTGATTATGATACTGACTTTTATACATTGTAATGAGATGCCTGGTGATTCATTTGTTTTGTTTGTTCTTTGCTAGTCTGAAGGCTAACTGCATTCTCTTGTTACTTTGCATTTTTCAAGGGGAAAGAATAACTCCTTTCCAAAGGCTACGGTGAATCACTGTTTCTTTTCAGATCTCCGGGTTCTCAATGAGTATCATTCAATCCAATTGTTTTCAGCATTTAGTACTGTGTATGATGACACTGATCTCTTTGGTATCCATTTGATCACGGTGAGATAATGTTTTTCTTCATCTTTCTTTGAGATAATAATATTTGATTTAATTGAACTTGTCGCGGCTTTTGTTTCGATTGTTTTTAATGAAAATGACATTCAATTAAACCTTGTAGTTTGAAAGTAGACTTACACTGAAATGCTAAAGAAAGGTGTCTTAAAATGAAATGCTAAAGAACAGTGTGTATCAAGCAATGCAATTTTTGTCTACAAGGGCATTTGATACGTCTTCTCACTTTGAATTGATCTAGCCATCCAAGTTTGTCTGTAAGGCTGTTGATATTGCAATAAAAGAACTGACAGCAATTGCAACACCCTGTCAAGGTACGAGTTGGCCATGCCCTGCTTCATGAGGATGCCTGTATATGTATCGTATCTGCCTTTTCTCAAACCTGTCAATCATCTTTGTGTATTCAGTAACAGAAGTTGAGCTCAATCGAGCAAACAATTCAACGGTTTCATCTGTTTTACATAACCTCGAATCCAAGGTAACTGGGAACACCTCAATCTCTGTTTTGCGCCCCTTTTCTTGGTTTGCTCTGTTGAAAAAATTTAGATATGATTTGTTGTTTTCACAGACAACTCTTACAGAAGACATTGGGAGCCAAATCCTGGCTAATGGTTTCTGATAAAACTGATATTGCCCTTACGTTTAAACCTGCTTCTTTGGTGGAGAATCATTGACCTTCTTTTCACCTCCTTTTTGATTGATGTTACAACAGGAATCCAAGCAAGCACTCCTTAGAGTTCATAGATGAAATGACTCTAGATGATATTACATCGTTTGCGCAAAAAATGCTGTCTTCACGCCCTACCATGGCCAGCTGGGGAGATGGTTGCACTCTGCCCAGTCCCCTCACACTGACTTAAATAGAATTGGTTGTTCAATGATGTGTTGTTTTTCTGCCCCTTATGCAGTCGACAACGTCCCCACGCATGAATATGTTTGCAAGCTGATTGAGTTACCGTCCAGTGATCTGTGGAGGAACCTTGCTGATTAGTGACTGGGTAAGCTGATGAGCAAATTTTGCAAAAAATAATAAAATCAAGTGTGACTGGGAATTGCTGACATAAATCAAGTGCGATGAGCAAAGTGCTGATGCCCAACAATGCTGAACCATGGACACTGGCAATTAAATTTATGCACAACAACTTGTGCCAATCCGTGTCGGTGTATGTTTAGTTTGCTGCTGATGTGCCTTGTCTGCTGTTGATGACTTGATGTGGTGCTTGTTTTTGTATGGATACATTTGGTATTCGTGCAATTGAGCTGGCTCTCCAAAATATATATTTTTTGTTTTGTTTTAGCTGATGGATAAATCTTTGGAAAATACAGCCAAGGAAGCTATAAGCTGAAGTTTAGACAAGTGTTGGTGAGTCATAGCATGGCAGACCGAGCAAAAGAGCATGGCCCGATCAAACTGGATAACAACTTAATAACCTTTATTCATGAACGAAAAAACATGATAAGACGATGGGATACGCTCCCTTTTCAGTATTGAATAAATAGAGACAAATGAAAGAGAGGGTGAAAAGTTATAATAAAAAATTCAAAAAATTCAAAAGGCAAAAAAAGGAGAGTGACAGCTGTGGGATTTGAACCCACGCCCTTTCGGACCAGAGCCTAAATCTGGCGCCTTAGACCACTCGGCCAAACTGTCTTTGTTTATCCTTTTGCCAGGCACATCTCCCTGACTTTTGGATTTGGTAAAAGTAGAAGAGTTACGTTTGGATTTGGTACGACTTTCACCAAAATTTTTACACAAGTTACATGTGGGTGTGGTTAAGCTTGGCTAAAATATAGCTCAAGTTTATCTACCACGCTACTTAAAAGCAAAAAAAAAAAAACGAAGGATGATTTGAACGGGTGAAACAAAGTACAAACTAGAAACCAAAACAAGACTAATCCATATATTCGGTGGAAGTTCAAAACGAATGAACATTGTTAAAAATATATATATAGAAAGGGCCCATCCGGGTTCGAACCAGAGACCTTTTGATATGCAGTCAAATGTTCTACCTTTATGGAATTTATAAACCTGGTGATTCCGTATCGTCGTGCGCCATAAATTGCTAATCATGGCAACTCAAGAAAAAAAAAGGTGGGCAATAATTTTGCAGGACATTTTATATCGACCAAATTGTTCATTTACTCCATTTGGCATTTGGAATATTTTTGTCCATATCTTATTCTTCCCTTTCCTCTCTCTCTTCTTCCTTACACCAGCCATGTCCGACTCGATGCTCCGGTCACCACCACCTCCACCTCCACACGGCTCTCCTCTCCACGCTGCTTTCAGCGCACCACCTCTCCCTTCCTACGCTCATCACCGCCATGTCTGGCTCAGTGCTTCGACTGCGGCCACTGCACACGGCTCTCCTCTTCGCGCTACTCTTCGCACACCACCTCCCCACCCCACGCTCGCCATCACCGCCACCTCCACGCGACTCTCCTCTCCACGCTGCTTTCTGCGCACCACCTCTCCCTTCCTACACTCATCACCGCCATGTCTGACCCGGTGCTCCAACTACCACCACTACACACAACTTTCCTCTTCGCGCACCACCTCTCCCACCCCACGCTCGCCATCTTCATGCTCTTCCTTCTCTACTCCCTCACTGGATCCCTAATCAACTCAAGGAGGAACAACGGTGGCCGCCAGCTCAAGTGGGAAGAGGAGGAAGGTGATGTGCCCTGGGTCTCCCCATGGCAGACGCGATGGTGGGTTGGCCATGGATAAGTCGGCCATGGCCAGAGCAAGGAAGAAGATGAGAGAATATGAAGGAAACAAGAACAAAAATGTCCAAAAGGGCACATGATAAGCGACTAATGAAAGATAGGACATTTGAGCTATTACCTAGAACTTAATCCCAAATGAGCAAAGACACATACAAGTTTTGAAGCCGGGCCTACGTTTTGAAGTCGGCCCGTGAAGAGCCTGGGTCAGTAAAAAAAATGTCATTCTAACCACCATGCCGTCCAGCGCGGCCTGTTAGACTTCGTTGCCTTGGTCGCCGCACCGTCGGTAGCCTACCAATGGGCACCGCTTTCCCTCATTGCCGGTGATCTTCGATGGTGTTAATTACACCAACTCCGTGTCTCACATGCGCATCCACATGCGTGGTCATCGTCTCTGGGGCGTTCTCTCTGGCGATGTCACCTGCCCACCTTGCCCTACTCCTCCGACGGAGCCTACGTCCGTTGCACTGCCCCCGACAACCGACAAGGCTTTGCCGATCTTCGCGCCCTTATCGATGAGAAGGCGCCTCGCCTACCAAGAGGCTCTGGATTCCTACATGGATCGATTGACCGCCTACACTCAGTGGTGCGACGATGACGCTCGAGCTGCTGCTGTCTTCATCGCCGATGTCCACCTCGCCTCTCTTACGAGGTTGTGGGACTCCTTGGTACGCTCGGATGTGGACTCACCTTCGTCAGCGCTACGAACCCTCTGGAGATGCTCTCTACCTATCAGTGGTTCGCCAGGAGCACTCTCTTGGCAGGTGATGCTCTTTGTGACGCCTTCTACGCTTAGAGTTACGATGTCCGCGTCACCGGACTCTCTTCACCGTTATCGCCGCTCCTGCTTCGTGTTGCTCGGTATGCGTGCTAACCTGGAGTTTCAGCGTATCTACGAGTTCCTTATTCGCCTTCGTCCTGAGTTCGAGCAGAGACGTGCCCAACTTCTTGCACGCCACCCTCGTGTCACTCTTCTGAAGGCCCTCACTGAGATATGCGCAAAGGAGACTCGTCTGAGTGGTACTGGTCTGATGCCACTCCCCTCCGTGCTCGTCGCTCATCCACCTACTACACCGACTGCTCCACGCTTTAGTACACTGCCTCCTCCAGCAGCTGCCACATGTGGTGGTGGCCGCCCTCCATCTGGCGGTGGCCGTCCTCGCTGCTCCTACTGCGACAAGGTCGGCCACATTGAGTCCCAATGCTATAAGAAGCAACGACATCTTTCACGCTGTTCTTCTCCTAGAACCGGCACCGGTACTACTACATCGACGTTTGCATCGACTACTTCAGCGGTTTCTCTCACTGAGCAAGAGATAGCGGACTTTGGCCTTTGCTTGCCGCTTGTGTTCTCTCTCGGCGGTGTTCTGCAGTTCGCTACTAACTCTTCGGGCCATGAGAAACCACCTCCTACACAGTCAGGTACCTCCCCGTGGATCCTTGATTCTAGAGCATCTTTTCACATGACTTCTGATGCTTCCACTCTGTCTTTTGTTACACCTCTTGATTCCCCTGTCAGTGTGCTTACTGCTGATGGTACCTCTCTTTCTGTCTCTGGTCGAGGACCTCTTAGTAACTCATCATTTCATGTTCCTTCTGTTGCTCATGTTCCTCGTCTAACCATGCAACTTCTTTACATTAGGCGACATCGGCCTTGGTTGTCGGGTCATTACAAGATGAGGCAAAATGATCAACTTTCTCAAATTAACACTCAACTTCGTTTTCTATTCCTACAAAACTTATGCGTTCCAAACGGAAGACTTAGGACCTTACGAACATCCTAGCCACTTAGGCTAGCTGGATAGGAAAAATGTTGTACACAACGGTGGAGTTCGAAGAACATTCTCCCAATCAGCAACGAACCGAGCTCATATGCTCACGCTCATAAATCGAGGCAGAATTATTTGGAAACAAAAGACAAGCTATGCCATTAGGCATTAGCACCATCACCATGTCATTCTTGCTACAAGAATTAATCGAGTACCTCATCTGCAGTCAAATGCTCTACCATTTACAACCTCTACTGCTTTGAGAGGAGATAGATCAATCGATTAGCTCTACAACGATCAGGGAAACCTAACATCAGGTCCAGACTCCCACATATGCACAGGATAAACAATTGGTTCGTTTTATATAAATCCCAGCTGAGTAAGGTCATCATCTGGGATTTCTAGGGCACCCGAAAGATCAATGTCTAATGGATCATCAAGACCATCAGTGAACCAAGAACTGATATCGTTTCCCTGCCCATCAAGCCCTGCTGGAACATCTAATATATCGTCTAATCCAGGCAAGTTTGTCAGAGCGGCATCAGTAGATCGCTGAGCAGTGTTCCCAGGAGTGTTTCTTGGTTGCTGTGCAATTTTGGCACCTGAAGGTCCTGCCAGTTCAGGGGGCTCCTGCGTTGTCAGTGTCGGAAATGACTCCACAACTCTACCAAGAACATTTCCAGAAGTTGATAGCTGCGCCAGCTTTTGCTTTGGCTTTGTCTTGTTTTTACGTTCACCGCTCCTCCCACTGCCTGATGAATGTCGCCCTGATTTCAAACCAGAACCCTTTGCAGATGCATCTCTGTTGTGATCCCTTTCCCTGTCACTCCTTTTCCATTTTGTGCCACCTGGTAAAGGATAAGAAAAGGTATCAGGAGTGAACATTAGATCACCAAGTAGCACCTCCTAATGTCTCCCTAATTGAGGTATAAATCATGTTTACCAAGGGTTTCATGAAGAAGGCAAGAGTTACCTTGATCCAATGGACTTCTGTCAAGCTTTTGAAGCTTCAGCCTCTCTACGCCTGAAGACCACAAGGAAAGGAGGCAGGAAATTATGATTTGGCTAAAATTGATTCGATGGGGGAAAAGTGAACATTACAATCCTCTCTCAAGTTAACAAACCAAAAAAAAAGGATTTTTCTCTCTTACAAACAGTTGCACATGTATTACCTTCTGTAGATTTTGCATCGCTGCTTGGCAAGGGCGCAGATAGCACACTCCAAAGAGAAGGCTCAGTGAAGCAGCTTTTCTTTGTTTCCTCAAATTTCTGGCATCGGGCAAGAGTACGCTTGGCAAAGGCCGAGGCAAGCTGTTTTGCAGCCTTATTGGCAGACTTACTGACACCAGCCTTGTGACTAGAACCAACTCGCCCACCCTATATATCATAAAGAGATACAATCAGTAACCAGGATCAAGGTTATTCCATGTTCATCTGCACAACTTTTTTTTTTTTGCCAAAACGAAATTATTAAGATTAAAGGGCGTACATCATCCAACATGGGTTGACCTTACAAGATGAAAAAATAAGAAAAAGAGTGCTACTGCTCCTACAATGATTTCACTCAGGGAAAAAATTCCCGGCCGTAACTGCCGGTTACCGGTTACCGCCAGGGTCCGGGATAAAAAATCCCGGCTGGTTTTCTTGGATTTTGCAAGTTCAAATTTTAATTTTTGAAATTCGGCTGGTTTTTAATCAAATTCAAACGATTTTTATCTGAAATTTTTCCGGTTTGAACGGTAACCGGCCATCCTAGCCAACCAGCGGGAAATGGTCTGGTACCGGTTATGTGATCCCTGATTTCACTAACTTTTTTTATTAAAAAAAATCATTATCAAGTTAAAGCGCTAACAAAGGGAGAATGAATAATCTCTATGGCCTCAATAAATCAACTTTTTATAACTATAAGAAAAACTATAATTTACAAGAGCAGGGCAATTATAATATCACAAGGTATTAACAATGACATTAGAAAAGCAATCATCAAATCATGTGAAGAGGATTCTCAACTACCTTAAGTTTTCTGTACGCCCTTTCAACCAGTTTGTTCATTGCATGTTGCTCCAAGCTCCTGTCAGGCAAAAATTAATAAAGTTAGCTACCGAAGTAACTTTATGCACTAGCATTTAAGATCTAATCCAAAAATATAAATACACTGATACCTCTCCTCAATGCTTTTTGTATCTTGAATTGCTTTATCTAACTTACGTAATTTGCATTTCTTTTGCTTCACCTGCAAAGTAAGAATGATACCATTTTGATATACATGTATGAAAGCCTAGTGAGAAAACTAATTTCATCTTCCAGAATATATGTATGTAAAGATAAGAAAAAGTGTCACAGGAATGCATGAAATGAGAACTAGTTTTAACATAGGATAATAATCTCAGCCATTGGGATGAATCTAGATGGCTTAGATCAACCACTTAAGCCACTGAAACTTTTCAAAAGGCTCCTTGAATTATTTTCACTTTGCACTTATACACTTCCATCTTCTAGTGATATGACCAACCAACCTTGATCTATACCATTCCAGTTTGATCAAGCAGCTGTGACTAGATATGGACCTGAGAATCACAAATATGAATAATCCTAAATTTCGAACACAAATTCAGATATATATATATATATATATATGTGTGTGTGTGTGTGTGTGTGTGTGATAGTATCGCCCCAAACCATTATGAAGAAGGGTACAAAAAAAGCAGTTTCACCATGGAAAATAACTAATGGTGCTTTGTTAATCTGTAATTGCCCATGCCAATGGGCCAACGCATAGCTCCCATGGCCCCTATACTTAATAGCACATGTTGATGCCATATGGGCAAGGCCAACTTTATACAAGCTCGCATTAAGTGTTTCAAAAAGAATTGAAAAGTCCTTACACCAAAACCCGAGTTTCAAAAACATGACAAAGATTGTAATAGTTTACTAGGATCTGATGCAAGGATTCAAAAACCGGTCCCGGCTCAATTCCCGGCCGGCGGCCGGTACCGGTAAACCGGCCGGTTACCGGTTTTTCCCGGTCGAATTTCGTTAAATTTTGCTTAAAAATCAATCAAAATTCAAAATTCAAAATTTGAATTTGCAAACTCCGGAAAAACCGGCCGGGATTTCAAATCCCGTCCCCCACCGGTAAGGCCGGTTACCGCGGTAACCGGCTGGGATTTCCATCCCTGATCTGATGCAATCACATTAACATAAAAGAGTACATAGAGTAATAAGGTAAGCATACAGGTTTAATCAAAATCGAAGAAATATTTTTCTTGAATGGAAATCTGAAGTTCTGAACACATGTTATTAGGATTGATTGTTCATGTAACCTGATCGTGCAGTCTTTTCCTCAACTCTGAAATCATTTTATCGATGCCCTCGTCCTCTCCGTCATCAAGCTTTGGCTGAAAAGGGTAGTATTGCAAAGATAAGGCAAGAATTATAACTAGAATGCAAAAAAAAAGGATTTACTAGAATAAATTCTGAAATTGTCAGGTACTCAGTTTATTACATAAACTCCAACAGCCTTTTGTAAGAGACTATATAAAGATTGGAACACGCAGAAAACTACATCAAATATCGGAAATAAAAAGAATGTGTGCACTAAGTACACGCCTATAGGATATTTTCCCTCTTAGCATGGATAGCTGCCACAAAATATAGCTGCTGCATACAAGTGGTATATTTAGGCACTTTTGATAAAGATCTAAAATCTTTCAGCAATCACACCTTAACCTTTCAAAATATATTAAACTATAACAAATATCAAACCGTATGACACAGCTCCCCAATTGTAAACCTTAACTCATCCATAGTTTTATGTTTATGGAAGGAATATAAACCTCATACGCCAGGATAACACTCAAGAAATATTATTCCCTACCAACTACCATCCAAGAAACACACCAGATTACTCAAAAGTTGTCATTTGTGATGTTTCTGCCATGTTACATGTTTCCTGACTTTCTAGGCATACAATTTTTTTTTTAAAAAAACTACATAAAGCAACAGTGAAGTTTTCAAATGCACAAACAGTTCACAAATGCAGAGTTTAAGGGATCATACCACTGTCTCTGGACAAATGCCAATACTTTGCAGCTCAATCAAAACCTTATCATTCACAGACATCTGCCCATATTGATATTCATACGGAGGTGATGGAAAAAAAATTCCTGGATTTTGACATTGCCGTGAAATCTGTGGTATCAAGTCATGCAAAGGGCCATTTTCTGGGTACACATCAAAATTGACTCCATCTGACAAATTCTCGCTATGAACCGAATTTTGACTAATTGAGCTGATGAAATTGCTGGAAGCTGTGTATCCATTGCACAGGCTCTGATGTACCACTGAAGTATTGTTTGAGTGCGTGAAATCCATACTCAACCCAAAATTAGATGTTATGGCACTGGCTTGAAGTTCATTTTCTAGGTATTTGTTGGCAGTGTAAGGAATGTGGCTATTTGAAAACTCAGCAAATATATCTCTTTGCACACTATTCGAGTTAGAGAAGTCATCTTCCATGATTAAAGCTGAAAGGAGTCTGTGTGCCATTGGGGCCATCTCATGAAACCATTTGTCCACTTCTACCTTTTGTGGTCCAGTGATGCGATTTTCCTCAGTAGGAGAAAAATAGTCAATAGAACCTTTCGTTCCAACTCCATTGGTTTTGCTTTGCTCAGGTAAGAGAGAAGAATTAGATGGAGCCAGCACCTGAGACGAAAGCTCCTCCTGCAGTTTTTGGGGGACACATGAAGCAAAATAATAGTAGATGAGTTTTCAAAAAAGGAGATAAATTTCATGAAAGAGGGTGCAGGTTTTTTCTGGCTGGGATGACTCACAAGCATGGATTGAAATACTAACGGTTTACTGGGGCGAGATTTGAAATCCCGCCGTTTTCTTTGCAAATTTAAATTTCAATTTCGATTGATTTTAAGCAAAATTTAACGAAATTCGACAGTACGGCCGCCGACGCAAAAATCCCTGCTCACAAGTCACAGTGCAAAAATAAGTCACATACCATCGTTTGCGGTCTGCTGTAGTCAGTGGATGCAATCACATTATGTTCACCATCAGGCATGCAGGACATGCTCATCTCAAACTCTTCAACAAGGTTAATCTGACCACAAGTTCCAATGTGAGAATCCGTCCCAACCCAACAAGGAAACAAGTACAGTCAATGATGACATATCTAAAACATAATGGGCACCAACCTGGTGTTTTAAGAAAGCTAAATTTTCAGAGTTTATGAAAGTTAGCATTGGTTCCATTTTCTTCCAAAAAGGCCCAGAGTATGCACCAACTGCAGAAAAAGAATAAGAAAGTTATAAAGCATCAACAGATCTCACAAGGCAAAATCAGATAAGACAGTTTATGCACCGATAGCGCTGCGAGCAGCATTTGCAGCAGCTAAAAGTTCCTCTCGGTCATCTTCTGGTTCACCTACAATGCACAGCTAGATATTAAGATATACAAGCTAAATGAGGTGGGAATGGGGGTAGCCAGAACTTAACCAAAATAGACAGAGTACAAAGGTGAAGTATCTTTCAGAAAACCTGCTATATCTGTAGACTGACAATTAAGGGCCTGTGCGTAACAGGATGACGCTTTGCCATCAGAACCTTTCTTCATCGGAGGACGCCCCACCTTACTGTACCGATGTTTAGATGATCAAATCAGTATCATAGTAAGAAAATAAATCCACAAAGCCACCAATCCTTACAAAGGAAACATTAAGTACCTTTCATTCTTTTCATGTCCAGGTCTTCCACCTTTTAGCGGCTTTCTTGTTTCTGTACCATCCAATATTTCTTTTGATATGGAAGCACAACCTTTAACATGCATAGTACCTCTTCCACTCCTCCCTTGACGACGAACACCACCATCTTCAAGTTCTTCTTTCAAAGGAATCCTATTTTTACTTGATGAAAAAATTAACCCTGTTGCATTATGGACTGCATTTACACCCCCGTTCTCCACCTCACCACTATTCGTAACTTTCTCCTTGGCCTTGCTTTCGGTAGCAGCCGATCCCTCACTTTCTGACAATCCAGCAGGAGATGAGATGTTATCCATTTTGGTTACTGTTTGTGTATTACTGGCAACATTTTTTGTAAGCAAAAGACCGCAGGACTCTATAGGTGCTGATCTAGCACCAGTATCAAGTGGTGATCCTTCAGACAAGACTTCATCAAAATTTGAGACTGGAGAAACAACATTTGCTCTTCTTGTCCGTGATATTTTCTGTGGACGTTGACCAACCCAAGCAATAGGAGGAGATGAAGCATTTGAATGTATGGAACTTTTGCGGTTGGTCATGCCTCCCAAAGGTGAGGCTTTATTTGAGTAAGGTGTTTCTTCCCATTCATCATTTCCTCCAGCTGAACGTTGGAAGCTAGAAGATGAACCCATGACAAGCGAGCTGGTTCTTGGTGCCCTGCATGCTTTAGCCTTGGGCAAGGGACTTAAGCTTCCAGTTTGTATATCCTCGGAAGTATGCGCCCTATATATACAGAGTTGCAGCAGATCATCAAAAGAATGATAACATTGGGCTACTCATCCACATATATGTAACAAAGACAAAACGTAAATCATCAGGAGAGAAGTTCCTTATGCATGAGAATGAAGTAATGCACTATGCTTACTTGTTTCCTTTTACCATAGCCCGTTCCTTTTCAATTCCAGCATGCTGCTCTCTTCTTTCATTTGGCAGAGTGGCATAATCCACATCAGTCTTGGATAAAATACGGGACCCAATGTTATTCTGATGAGACCTGCCATCCATCTTGCTACCTGCTACTGCTCCGGCAGAAGCTCCATGTCTGTAATATAAGAACTAACAAGGGTGAGTTCTAAGATCTAACCTTCTAACCTGGAGGAAGTGACAATGTTCTGACAGAACATATTTCCGCATATAGTGCTGGAAGAGGATTCAAGTGGAATATATAAACAGTACAAATCCGACTGCAAGCTAATGAAAATCTATGTGGATCATAGAAATAGACAGCAGTTCAACCTAAGAAAGAGCTGCAAAAACTCAAACGTCAATTTTGTGATGATGGACACATATAGTAATGCCATTCAACTCTATCACGATGTTGGACTTTTCAAGACAGTGCATGCTAGACTTCACTCTCTAATTCAAGTTAAGTGCAATGTGCATGATGCTTGACTAGCCAAGATGTCACATTTATTTTTCTAATGTTTAGGGTTTTTCAAGATTATGGGCTTTAATTCAGCATGATACTCAATTAGACCTAATCATCTGAGAGAAGGTTTACTGTGATTCACAAAAAATACAAACCTAAGTCCGACTTTAAGCAACAAAATTGATAGTAAGAACACAGTTTACCTATATGCAAGGCCATCACTAGATCGTGGGCGTGTTTCATTGGCTGGCTTATGTTGACCCACCGGTTTGACATCCCGATCAGCATCATTGCCTCTGTTGAGCATTGTTCCAACGGAGCGCTTGCGTTTCAACTTTTTCTCCCACCCTTCACCTCCAGTAGATAAGCCCCGTAATTTGTCTTCAGAAAGCCCTGATACTGCACCAGATGTTTTTGCACAACTCTTTTCTTTCTCCAAAGGTGCACTTTTATCATTATTAACCAAAGGACCTTGCCTTGTAGGAACACTGCCACGTCCTTCCAACTGAAATATGCAGAAATAACGAAACAAGTTTAAAATACCGCGAATGGTAGCACAAGAAATTTATAAGGAATATGAAAACATAATGATGGTAAATCTGTCATCGATGTTGTACACAAACACAGCGGACATCAAGCGCCTTGAAAACTTTGGGTTTTAGAGGTCTCGCATTGAAACAAGTTCAGCCAGAGTTACGATTTCCAGATCCCAGAGGTAACTGATCAGTTGCCACTGGGAACTCGGAATCGCAGACCAGGCTAATTCTTAGGAAACCAGCAAATTTTGGGATCGGTTCATATTTGAAGCCTGCATTTGGATCATTAGATGACCAAATTGGCTACAGACATTGAATAGTCTGAGAGAGAGGGCACATAGCTGTTTCAGTGGGGAATTAAACCAAAATCATCATCTTCAAACCTTAGTACTGTATGGTTTTCATTGAAGACCAGCAGAAAACTGGCAGGTTATAGTTTTCAAACAGCCCATAATTCAACTTACAGACTCAGAAAGTTGTTTGATCTTACATTGTTACTGGTTCCCATCGGTAACTTAGCCCAAAAAACAAGAGTAGGGCAGATCGCTGATGGCAGGAACCAGCAGTTTACCACTTGTTTTAAGCTATAACTAATTATAAGGATTTTGATAATTGAAAAGACTACAGCTTTGTGAACTCCTGCATTTCAAAATATCTACACTATTGCGTAATTAGGAAATCTCGTCCAGGTCATAGCTAACTAAAGACGTTGAGAAGTCTAAAGGCTAAAACTTTGTGAACTCCTATATTTCAAAATCCCAGGGGAATCGATGTGCAAAATGACTAGTCGACACAATATTAGCAAAGTTGACTATATCATCACAGTTACTTCTGAGGTCGGTCCTAAATACACAACGTTAGGTCAACCAAGCATAAAATAGAATTAAACAAAAATGATGAACCAAGCGATCGACAGAGCACAAACCCGTCCATCCGCCAGCGACGACCGCACACGCTTGCTCATGGCCGCAGAGTTGTTCTGAGCTCCGATCCTCAAAGCATCCGAGGAGCCTCCCCGAGCTTGTCAGCCCCGGAATCACTTCTCTGCCGCTTCCGGGTGACGATGTTCTTGTACCTGTCGAGCTTCTGGATGGCGTCCTGCAGCGACCTCACCTTCTCCCTACCCGAGGCAGCAGCAGCAGAGATTAGTTAACTAGCAATGTGGCACATTGCAAGCACTAGTAGCAGCAGCACTAGTAGTGGATTAGATAGGATTTCAATTTTAGTACTAGTAAATAGCAGTACCTGGCCTTGCCCGAGGACTCGGCGATGCTGACGCGGATCCGCTTGAGCTCTTCGGGCTGGTCGTCCGCTTGGAGCGCCCTCCTGAGCTCGCCCTGGCGCGAGTGCTTGGACTCCCCCAAGGCGAGCGGGCCCAGAGAGAGGTACTGCGCGAGCAGCGGCGGCGTAGGAGTGGGAGGAGGAGGAGGCGCCGCCTCCGCCGAGCCGGCGAGCTGCGCGCTGCCCTCGCGGAAGGGTCCGGCCATGGGAGACGGGGCAGCGGCTTAGGGCTGGGCGGGCTGCATGGAATGCTGCGAGCGCAGGGCGATTGGAGCGGGAGGGGTTGGCGATGAGGGGCGGAGGCGGCGTTGCCTTGCCGGCCGCGGCGACGGAGGGGGTGGGGTGGGGTGGGAGTAGTCGGCGGTGGAGATGAACTGGGCGCAGGCTTAGGCTTTCGATCGGGTTACCGCACCGCACCGCACGAGGGGAAATTAGAGTCAACCCTTTTTGTTGGTCGGTCAACGGCGGTCGTGATTGCTGGCTTGGCTTCTCTTTGTTTTTGTCTTTGTTTTTGATTTTGATTTTGTTTTTGGAGTCCAGCTCCAGGAGGAGGGCATGTCGTGTGTTATTGTTGCGTCCTCAATCCCAATCCCAATCCCAATCCTAATTCCATCGTTATAAAAGATATCCTCTCCTCTCTTCTCTCTTTCTTTTCTTTTGCTAGGTGGCAAACAAAAAAAAAGGTAGACGCTTGCGTTTCTTAGCGTCGATCGACATCTTTTTTTATGACGAAAAAACGTAGCCTGCTAATTGAATCTGCGAGAGAATGTAATACAGCGAAAATAAGGAGAAAAAAAACAAACAAAGAAATAAACCCATGAGCTAGCTAGGAGCTGAACATCTAAAGGCTACATCCACCCACACATACACAACTGCTTCTGCTCTGAATCTGATTTTGCTTGCCAGGGAGGAGAGAGAGACCGTAATCCTTGAAAGCATCAAGACTTATGCGCTCCGTTTCCAACCAGATGGATCACCAAAACAGAATGATTAGCGAATTCCAGATTGATACATTTGTCGCGGGGATGGGGCGTTTTTCGAACCCCTTGTTCAACTGTGGCTTTCTTGTTGAGCTAGCTACCTCCTCGGTGTCCAATGAATGGCAGTCGGAGAGTGTAAGAATTGACACAACTTGTTTACTGAAAAGGAAATATCTAGATCTGGTTAAAGTCACATACTGTAAGGCTCCAACAATGCTACGATACCAAGTTGCATCCTCACTACCAAGACTATCTCCTTCTATTACTGACAATTTTTCAGATGTCGACATGGGAATAGTGACCGATTTACAATTCATCATATTCACTTGAGTCAATAGTTCAGTAATTTACTTTGTTTGTGCCAACTGCAGTCCATCAGATGATCTCTGTACTTCTATACTAAGAAAGTAGTGAAGATCTCCTAGGTCTTTAAGTGCAAACTCATGTTGTAGACCACGAAGAAGGTTGGCTATGGCTGTTGCTGAGGATCCAGTGACAATTATGTCATCCACATACACCAGGATATATATCACATTATCTCCAATAATTCTATGAACAATGAAGTATCAGCTCTAGAGAGAACAAAACCTAATTCCTGAAGTTTGGAACTTAGCATGGAGTACCATGCCCTTGGTGCTTGCTTGAGCCCATACAAAGCCTTATCAAGTCTGCATACATAGTGTGGGTATTGTTTCTCCTCGTAGCTATATGGTTGTCTCATGAATACTTCCTTTTAAAAATGCCATGCAAAAATGCATTATGAACATCAAGCTGACGTAAATTAAGCACAAAACTTGAGATATAGCAATGGACATCATAAGGTGAATAGTAGCTAATTTCACTACCGGGCTAAAGGTATCTTTATAGTCAATGCTATACCTTTGTTTAAACCCTTTTACCACTAACCGGGCTTTGTAACGGTCAATCTGCCTTTTGCTTGGTCTTTGTATACCCACTTGCAATCAACAATGTTCTGCCCTCTACTCGGAGGTACTAGATGCCAAGTCTCATTCTTTATCAAGGCTCCAAACTGTAACATCCCAACTTTTGGCTTTAAAAATCTTTTATTTAGTTGCTAGTTGAAAATCTCACCATTTGCAATTTGTTTGAATTTATATTAAAAGCTTAATATGGACTTTAAGGACAAAATAATTTAATGTGCTTAATTCCAACATCAACAATGGCCAAACTTATTTTAATTTGATTCTATATGCTTGGATATATTTTCTAGAAATTTCTAGAATTTTTCTAAAGTCATCTGCTATTTTCTATTTGCTAAATTGCATTTTCTGGATTTGCTTAAAAGAAAAACTAATTAAAATCCCTCCGAAACAGTGATGGGCCGAAGCCCATCACTATTCCCAAGCCAGCCCAGCCCGCCTCCCACCGCTCGCCTGCCTAGCCCCTCCCGATGTTCGCCACATTGTCCGACGGACGCCTTACGCTTCGCCGCGCGCCAGTTTCTTTCGCTCACGCACCGCACCCGCGTTCGCGTCACCATCGACCGATGGCCCGCCTCGCCACGTCATCGTCGTCTCCCTCCGGGACTCTTCCCCGCGCCCGACTCCGCCCTAAGCGCTCCGCCACCGTTTCTTCGTGGACTCCCGCTCCTCCGCCTATAAAAAACCCCCCAATCCATCCAATCTACTCGCCCCGACCTCCTCCACCAAAGCCCCAACTACTCGCCCGCTCCCTCGTTTTCCCGGCGCCGCCATTGCCGAAGTTCCGCCGTCGACCGAAGCTGCTCCGCCGCTGGATTCCGCCGCCTCCAGACCCTCGGCGTCCGTGCCACCGCCGCCATTGTGAGCGCAATAGTCACAGCTCCCTCCCGCCACCGCCGCCTTCGCCCGAGAGCCTCCCAGTCACCGTTGCCACGCCGTCCAACAAGGGTTAGCCATCACCGCCGCCGCCTCCTTCGTCGTCGCCGGTGAGTCATCGCCGCCCGAGCCCAGCCACCACCCCAACAGCTTCGCCGTGCCTCCAGGGTCCCATTTTGCTACCTTGCCGCCGTGAGGCTTCATGCCGTCCGCCGTCGCCATCGCCGGCAAGTTCCTCGGCCGTTGTCTCCTCTGCTCTGTGTTCGGTGCGGCGTGGCGGCCAGGGCTTGAGTCCACTCGGCACCACCTCCTCGGTTTCTTTGGCGTGGCGCCAGTCAACAATGGGTGGCGCCCATTATTTCTCCGAGCCATCTCTTGGTGAGCGAGTTCACGGCAGCCGAGCCACCACGATGGGTCCCACTTTGTCGATCGGCGTTTTGTTTTTCTTTCTTTTATTTTTCGGCGGAAATTTATCGCTGACGTCAACCGACGTCATTAATCCGGTTTTCCTTTATAAAAATAGTTCGGGAATTATTGGATTTCCAATCTTCTAAAGCCCATAATTTTTGCATCCGACCTCCGATTGAGCCCATTCAAATTTCTAAATTTATATAAAATCAAGATCTATTTAATGGTGAATTTTATTTGATTTTTGGAGTTTGTTTTGCCTCTGTTTATTTATTTGTTTTGTTTCTTTTGTATCGTTTGCGAGTAGACGTCGATACTTCGAAAAAATTTGGAGAAGAAGGAGCACCTCAAGATCAAGACCAGTACCTAGACATATTCCAAGGCAAGTTATACCTTTGATCATATTGAACCTAGTTTTCAAAATACTTTGTTTCAATGTATTGCATTCTAATTTAAGTATTTATTTAAATGATTTTGGGATAGTTATTAATCCAAATTGTTATATTCACCTTGTCTTTTGTATGCCATTATCTTTGTCACCCTAGGTTGGTTTATTACTAGTTGGTATTATCGTAGCACCAACGTGGGTTGGTTAGATACGAGTAGATTGCTTAGTTATGCCACGAGTCATCATTTCATGTGAGTCGCAATTATGAACTTGATTAATGGAATATGGAACTGTGTGATAAAACTGTGTGCTGTGTGCTGTTACTCGTTGATGACATGTGTTGCACTTAATCAACAGGGTGGGAAAAGATTTAGACTGAGGCAAGTGGTGAATCTGTGTGATTGGTGGAGCTGTGTGCTATAAACTTTGTGATTTGGGTTAAAACTGGAAGTCTTGTCTTAGTCAATTAAGGACTTAACTTTGTGCGCCATTGAACTGGGCCTTATTGTACGACCACATGCCTAGTATGGGCTGGGCCTAACTTAGTAAGTTATGGAGTCTTGACATTGACAATTCAGGTTGTATTTAAGATGTGTGATGGGCTGGAGGTGTGATATGTCACATCGCGGGACGGTTCATTGCATCCACATCCCAACGATGTGTGTCGTAACCAAACGCTGTGTGTATCGGTTGGCCGGCAGGAAAGCACATCGGGAGTGTCATTGTTTGAGATGAAGTCTCTGAAAGGTTTTGTTGTGATCAACTCTGATCCGGTTGATTTCATCGTGCGGGTAAAGTGTACAACCTCTGCAGAGTGTTTAAACCAATCTATTCGAATAGCCGCGTCCTCGGTTATGGACATGCTCGGGAATATCACACGAGGGGTAGTTTTTCATAAAAAACAATTGGGAAGGGTCGGCTGTGTGAGATAACTTGTGCAGCTGTGTGAATAACTTGATTAGACTGTGTGTTCTTTGTGAAATCAAATGTTAAATTAATATTCCTTATTTGTTTTCTATTACGTTTCAATCTACTATCTGTATTCAATTGCAAATATTGCATTTCTGCAAATTAACCACAGAAGCCATCCCTTTGGATTAAGCCATCATGTATAATTGCATTCTGTGGTATGACTTGCGAGTACGGTGTGTACTCACTCTTGCTAAACAAATCAACAGAAGTGGAGGAGTCGTCACCAGCTTTTGAAGAGGAATTCTATGAAGGTTGATCGTTAGGATCTTGATCCCAGTCAGTTGCCTGTGGTGTATTGATGGGAGTCCGCTGGAGTTTACTTTGTTTCCGCTGCAGTTTATTTCTTTATTGTCGGCCTTGCATGGCTTAATAAATGTAAAACTCGACCGTAAGGTCCCAACAGTTATTTGTTTTTCAAAGTACTCGTTTATTCTTATATTCGTTGTATGGATGTGATATTTCATCGATATTGACACTGTGTGCACTAGTGTGATCTTGGACTAGTGCATAATACACAGAGGATCCAGATTTGCATATTTGGGTCCCGACACAAACTCATCATCCATTTCGCTTCGACTTGGAATCCTCCATGGCTTCTACATGTGATGTTGGCTCCTCAACGACTACACAGTTATATGCATACCTTACTGTTCCATCGGTGTACTTCTTTGGCTGAATAACGCCGCCTTGTAGACGAGATCGCGGGCGCACCAACTCAGCCAGTGCAGGCGACAGAGCAACCACAGAGGACTCAGCCGCCTCGGACAGCGCCAAGTCAGGAGCATCAACGTCTGAGAACATTGCCAGCGGCCTGCACGTCCAATTCATGTCGGGGAAAAAAAAATCAAGAGCTGCAGCAGGCACATTAGTTGAGTTGTACGTTCATTAATCAATCGGTCACCCCCATCATCCGAACCACAAGGAGGAGGAAGGAGTAGTGTCTCTGAGTGCAGACGGGGGCCGGAATTTGGTGCCAAGTTGGAGAAAAGGGGAAAAACATCTTCATCAAACACGACATCCCTTGAGATGTATATAAAACCGGTTGGAATAAAGATACACTTATATCCTTTGTGAAGGGAGCTATAGCCAAGAAACACGCACTGTTTAGAACGGAATTGGAGTTTGTGTTGATTATAGGGTCATTGGTTAGGCTAACACACACAACCAAATTTTTTTGAGGAATGTGTAATCGGTTTTTTTTGTCCAAGCAAGCGTTCTAGAGGTATGAGAGAATAAATGACTTTGCTAGGAACCCGATTAATAAGAAAAGTGAAGTAGAGATTGCTTCATCCCAAAAATTAGAGGAATATGAAAATGAGCTAACAGTGCGAGACCAATTTTGACAATATGACAATGCTTCCTTTTGGCTAAGTCGTTATGTTGGTGTGTGTGTGGACAAGACACATGATGTGAAACACTAATCCGATTGAAAAATAAATTTAGTTTCTGGTATTCTCCACCCCAGTCAGTTTGCATGGTGATAATATTTCTGTTTAGCAGTCTTTCAACATAAGTTTGGAACCGAATGAAGATCTAAAAACTTCAGATTTGTTTTTAAAAAGATATAACCATGTAAACTTGCTAACATAGTATTTGTATCCCCCAACGGATTTGATTGCAGGCCCCAATACGTCAGAGAATACAAGTTCCAAAAGACTAGTAGACATGCTGCTAGAACGAGAGAAAGGTAATTGATGACTTTTTTTCTTGTTGGCAGGCATCACAAACTGACACATTATTCGATATGCTAACACATGGAAGATTATTTGATATAAGAACTTCTTGAACGGTCGAAAGGGATGGATGACCCAAGCGATTGTGCCATCGTTTTTGAGAGGGTTTGGAAGCCGCAAGAACTTATCTCGAAGAAGGAATGTCCTTTGACGATATAGGATAGAGCCCTCCCTGACATGTCCCTCTAAGCAGATTTTTCCTTGTGTCCCGATCCTTAACAAAAAAAAAGAATTAGGATGGAATTCAACGAAAGCATTATTATCGAATGTCAATAAATGAACATAAAGAAGACTTTTGGGTGCTTTAGGCACATGAAGAATATTTTTGAGATGGATATCTTGGACAGAGGTACGGATTTTGGAGTGACCAATATGTCAGACCCCAACTTTAGAACTTGAGACCTACTGTGTATATTTGTGTCATTCCCTGGATCAGTAGATAGCACACACAGTTACATTGTTGGTTCAAACACATATCACAAAAATGCAGAGTTATTACATAATATTAAACAAAGCGTAAAATATACCTTACAACTTTTGGCTTGCAGAATGGTCAGATATGCCAAATACTTTCAAAGAGCAGCTAGCAACGGAAGATGAATCAAAGTATAACATGTGGAACCCTCACGATATACCCACAGGTAATCGATTGTGGGCTCCCGACCTAGTTCTTGGCCTTCTTGATCTTCAGTCTTGATCAATACTCATAATTGTCCATGTAGTCTTCTTTTGTGCGTGCTGACTAAAAGAATATAAATAGCGAGTATGAGTACAAACCGTACTCGCGAGCCAACACATAATGCAGTTATTATACATGCAAGGCTAATCAAGGGAAGACTCATGGTTATTTTATTTTTGTATAAAGCCAGGTTTGAATTAGATTAAGTAGTAGCAAAACCTGAGACTTAGCATTTTACTAACACAAGTTACACAATATGAATAATAAACATACCTGCTCCACTTGTAGTCTGCACTTGGTCCCTTCCCTTGTACTTGTCCTTTATAGTCAAGCGGTTGTAGTCTGGTTACTGGTTCAGTTCTGGCCGCCATGGATGAGTTCAACGGGTTGTAGTCTGCATCTAGTCCAACGAGGACATATGAGACCACATCTTCATCGGAGAGTGGGTGCCCTGCGGAGGTCATGGAGTCCGCAAGCGCTTTGACTTTGCCGAAGTATTCGGCCGCCGTCTGATCAACCTTTTGCATGTTCGCTAGTTCCATTCGGACTTGCATAGTTTTCGCCCTCGATTGGGATATGCAAACATGCGCTCAAGAGTTGTCCAGACCTCCGCCGAGGTGGACGTGAAGACGACGCACGTACCCCAGCACCTCTAGGGACAAGGAGGAGAGCAAGGAGCTCACAATGAGCTCGTACCACACGTCGTAGGCCTGATTTGGCTTCCGTAGCTCTTCTCCTTTCTCAGAGATCGACATGATCTCCTTCTCCAGAGCGACCTTGGATCTATCCACGTAGCCGTAAAGCCGCTGTTCTCGAAGGCTTGTGAGGACCTGCGCTTTCCACAGAAGGTACGTAGTTTTCTCGAGCCAACTTTATGTTGACCTGATGGCCAAAGGAAGCTAGTCAGCAATGAGAAACACGATGAGCCGGACGACATGATGTTTTGTTGAAGAGGTGGCTCTGATATACCATGTGAAGAGCAATGATACAGAGATTGGTTTTAGGCTTCGTAGCATATCAGATGCTGAGCCATACAAGTACATATTCACGGCAAAGGCAAACACAAGGATATATGTATGTACACGGAGAGAATCTCGAAATGACTTTCAAGGAACTTGTAATCCTTTGTGCGAAACTTAACTTGTATGCAATCTCTTTGTTCAAATTATTTCATAGAAATTAACCATCCACGGGGTCCAACAGTGATGAAATTAACAATTAATCGACAGTACACATATATGGTATCGATCGGCTTACATTACAAAAGAAATTAAAACATGATCACTTCATTAATTAATTAATTAATATGCTCGATCGGTCGGTGCATATGGTATGCTCTTTCATTATTTCTCTTTTGCATATGGCCGATTAATTGCCAAAATAACAACTATTCATGCACGTATACCAGCTAGTAGACACATCGATCGGCACGTACGTAGCTCACGCATCCAGTACTGTTTGACGTGATCTACACGTACTTGGCGTCCGTGACCATGGCGATGCCGGCGCCGGTGAACCTGGCCACCGCGCAGTCCGTGGCGAACAATCCAGAGGAGACGAAGCTGGCGGCGCCGCCCATGACAGGCATTTTGGCGCTGACGTTGAGCCTGTTGACGTAGTCGGAGCGGTAGGTCTGTCCGAGCACGCCGTGGACGTCTTCGGTGAGCGCCTGGAACTTGAAGCCGAGGTCGAGGTGCGCCAGGCAGTCGTCGTCGGGGACGCCGTAGCTGTGGACGCGCGACTCCTCCGCGCTGATGGGCACGGCGTTGGCGACGATCCGGAAGACGCCCCTGAGCTCGACGACGACGGCATTGGCCTGCGCGGTGCGCGTGACGGAGAGGTTGGGCGCGGAGGCCGGGGACCAGCGCGCGCCGTCGACGGGCGGCAGGGAGACGCGGTCGTCGTCGAAGGTGACGTTGAGGTGGTCGGCGGCGGGGTCCCAGCGAGCTGCCCGGACGGCGCCGAGGTGTAGGCGGTGGTGGGCGAAGAGGACGCCGAGGGCCTGGATCCAGGTGAAGTCGCGGCCGGTGGCGGCGTTGCGGTTGCCGATGAAGTGGCCGTTGATGTGGAGGCCGGCGTCGGAGAGGATGCAGAAGTCCTGGTCCTTGCTGCCGTGGAAGTAGAAGTTGTTGCCGTCGCCGCCGGTGAAGCGAGGGTCGCCGCAGGACACGCCGGGGTAGAAGTCGCACACTGCATATGATAGATACGATGATGCGCATGCATGCATGCAACGAATGAACACTACTCTGGTACAGCAGAGCAGATTAAGAAGAAGAAGAAGATGATGAAGAAGAAGAAGAAGTGTACGGCAGAAGGTCTTGCAGGTGGGGCAGAGGACGAGGCACTTGGTGGGGCAGCGGTTGGGGCAGGCAGCCATGCAGCCGGGACGCTTTTTCTTGGTGTCCTGGCACGTGAACTTGCTGTTGCGCTTCCCGTCGAGCACCTGCATTTCGCCCGGCCCCGGCAGCGCCTGCGCCGACGCCGACGCCGCCAGCAATGACAGGAGGCTGGCGCCGAGCACCACTGACACGGCCGCGGCCACGGCGGCCCACCGCGCCATTATTAGTTGCTGTAAATGCTAGCTAGCAAATTCGTTATACGCAGATCGGCGGAGCTTTTGCTGGCTGTATATTGCTGGTTGTGGACGATCGATAGATGTTATGGTGCGCAGGGTGCATCATGTCTTTCTTATACTAGCTCGCTAGGCGTTGACCCAGCTAGCTAGCTAGCTAGCTAGAGCCTGGAGAGTACGTACGTGCCGGATCAGCAACGCAGTGGCTTTTCTTATCAGCACAAGCTAGCTAGGCACATGTGCATGCGCACCAATTAAGTTTTGTAGGTACTTACTGTAACACAACCCCGGGCCCACCCTCTGAGCCTAAAACACTACCATTACGAAGTTTGTGCTGCGAATTTAACAACTAAATATATTACAACAAAAGTGGTTATATAGGATAAACGTTTTACAGTAAAAACAACATCTGACGTGGCTGGTCTATTCTCGCTCCCCCGATGCATACTATTATCGTCACTCACCTAAACACACAAATAAACAAGTGTGAGTCCGAATACTCAGTAAGCACATAATAGAAACGATAAATACCGCCACACAAACATAGCCATATCATTACCATTTTCTTCTCATTAATGCAATGCACCCATATTCTACATGCTCATTTGCTCATATGAATCTCATCAGCTGATACCGGTATCGCGGAGCGTTCACCCGTCGATGACACACTCTTCCCCATCTTCGTTAGGATGGGGTCCTTACATTGTAGGACTTTATCAAGTCCCTACAGATGTAAGACTTTATCTAGAGCACTCCGGATTAGCCATGTATCTTTCTCACTGACCTCACCGGAATAGTTACATGACTTTCTCACCGACCTGGCTCGTGTATTCTTACCATGATGCAAAATGCATATGTCCATTGCCATCATTAACAGGGTAGCCTCATTGCTCATCCCGTCCATCATCATTGCAATTACCATAAACATTATCATAAGCATCATCAAAATACAAGAATATCACATTTTTCATACCATTTGCATGATATCGCTCTACCATGCACTTGCCTGTTAACCAAACAGAGCAAAGCAACTTGCGGATGGTGCCGTTCTCGAACCTCCACCTGTACAGGCAGTCAACTAGACTCAATACATTACAACATTACATGCACACATACGGACGACATCGTTCCTACGCGCAATCCGACACGAACGAACCCTCTCACCAATCACTATTCTACTGACCCGATGCCCAAAATAATAATAATAAAACAAAATGGGTTAGAGATCGCATCGTGTAGACTTGCGAATAAAAATTTATCTGTGCGCCCATAATTTCTTCCCCTCTTTTTTTTCCTTCCTTCCTTTTCTTTCTTCTGGCCGACACCACCGGCCGGCCTTATCTCTTCCTCCCCCCATTCTATGTCTCTCTCTCTGTCTCTGTCTCTCTTTCTTTCCTGGTGTTTCTCCTCGGCCGAGGACCGGCGCATGGCGCCGCCCCGCTCGGCCTGCATCCCCAAGCGACGCTCCAGCGCTCGCCGCCCCGCTCGGCCTGCATCCCCAAGTGACGCTCCAGCGCCGCCTCGCCTCTGGCTCCTCCGCCCTTACCGAAGTTGTTGCGTCGCCCGCTCCCGGCCGCCTTGCCGGTCGCGCCTCCTCCTTCGGCTTCCCCGCCTCGGTGCGGCTCCAGCCTTGCCCGTGATACCTCCTCCTCTGGTGGGCTGCGTCGCCCGAGCCCCTTGCGCCGTGGCCGCCCGAGATCCCCTCTACACACCGTCACCTCCTATAAACTCTACCCCGGGACGGTTTTCTCTACTCCCCTTTACCTTACGCATGATAATATTGCCATACTTGCTCGACTGTGATGGATGGGGGATTAAGGCAAGTCACCTGGGATGCTGCCTTAGCGTGGTTCCTGGTGGTAGCTGTCGGCTCTAGTCGACGCTATTGCCGTCCATGCTCCGCCGGTCCTCCCCACTCCTTTTGCTTTGGTTGTGAGTGCCTTCGGTTGGCTCTGTGGTGGCTCCTCTGGTGCTTGCTTGTGGAGCTCAGGTGTGAAGTGGGTCTTATGTGGGGAGGGAGAATGCTTTGACCGTGCTGGGGTTGGTCTTATCCCTTCGCTCCTTCACTGTGGTGGCTGATTTATCCCTTTTCTCTCTCTTCTGTTGGCTGGTGAAAAATGAGGTTTTACCTCATGGCCAAAAAACTCGTGGGTAACACTAAATGGAATTTCTACTTCGGAAGGTAAGATGGTAAGAATGATGATGCCCACATATGTGAGAGGCGCCGACCGGCCGTAGTCAGTCTGGGAACCTCAGTGAGCAACAATTTATTCGGCATTTCTAAAGCCAAAGGGTTCTGACGACAACCCCCCCTTTTTTATCACTATTGTTCTCCCTTGGATTGTTCTCAATTTTTGCTTTTCTTTCTACCGACATTTTGGTTTTTGAAGCCAAATCTGTTACTTTTCTGCTCGTTAGATGTGCTATAAGTTCGTGTTGTTGATGTGCTGCAAGAAAAAAAATATCATAATATATAGTCGAATTTTCATTCGTCCAATATGCTTTGAGATTTGCATTTTTCCCATCTGATGAATTGGGTCCAAATTTATTAGAATTTTTTTTCTTCGGAACATAACGAGTTAACTACATTACCGTATTTTGTTGGTATATAATTTTATTTTTTGTCTTTATTTTTGCTCAACCTCTCAAAGTACATGTAAAGAACATAACGGGTTCACCACATTGCTGTATTTTGTTAGTATATAATTTCATTTTTTGCCTTTGTTTTTGCACAACCTCTCAAAATACATGTGAGATTTTGAATCATGTGATGGAAATATGAGATATTAAGAGACTTTTAAGAATAATTAGAGTGACAAAGAACCAAAATTACATAAATAATTTACTATAAAAATTACAAAAGTAATTTAATGTGATTTATGTATAATGGAGTTTTAAATGAACTTTCAGAATATGATAGTTTTTTTTACAGAGAAAACAGTCGAATCATAATGAGATGGTCGATGAGATGGAAATAACATGCATCAACGCATGCATGTATATATAGCTTCAGAGAATCAGAGTGAAAAACGTAGGAACCGTGTGTGTGAGACCATGCATTACGGAGCTACTGCTCCAATTTCTCCCTGCTAAGCTAAGCTAAGCTACCGGAGGTGATTAATTAAATTACTCATCACTCACATGGCACGCATATAATTGTGCTGTGCGGTCAAAAAAGTTAGTGTGCACTGGAATGCAATGTATACATTCCGATCGATTGCGTCGTGGTCACTGGTCAAAAAGCACAGTACATATATCACTAGTTAGTAGCCATTAATTAATTAATTAATTAATTTCACGTACCTACCTACGTTACGTACTACTTGGATATCCTTCCGTGGAGTTGCACTACCGGCCACCTCGATCCATCCATCTGCGCGGTAGAAATGATCATAGATATCTCCGTATCATCCCAGGCGCCACGAAATAAGGCAACATTTACGTTGACGCAATGCAGAGCTAGCTAGCATACATGTATACATACTCCATATATATATATATATACTTACTATCTCCTCGATCTTGTAAAATAATGATCATAGATCAAAATCAGAATCAGAATCAGACGCACACGTCTCAAAATTAGCTAATCCAGTGGCTAGGAAAAATGTCTTAGATTAACTTAACAAAATGTTAGCCAACTTATATTACAAATACTAAAGTCGAGCAAAAAATTAAATTAACTCAAACTTGTCATTGACGAAGAAGAGAAACTAAGCTATAAATCCAGTACGTGGCTAGGAAAAATCCAGTGGCTAGGAAATTAAAATGACGAAGAAAATCATTGACGTCTTATAGCAATACAGATGCCATGTTATTGCCGATCCGATCCGATCTATCGCAAAAGGAATGTGTTGCAGTACTTCAAAAGTGCAGAATTAATTAAAGGAATGTGTCAGATGATATGGACGGACATGACATGACAGTTGGCACCTGCACGATTTTCTTCCTCTTGCATGACATGACAGTGATATGAACTGCGGCGTTATTGAATCACGAGACGTAGGCGACGCCGTCACCGCGGAACCCGGAGATCGCGCAGTCGGTGATAAACTCTTAACATGGCTGTAGACTATAAATAGAAAGTGTTAATCATTGTAAAAGATTAATCGTATAAAAAGCAATAAAGAGAAGTAAGAAACCCTTTACATCTCTGTATTCAATCTACTATTCTGTTCTTATATTCTTGCATTGTTTGATGCGATTCTATGTTTGTCTACGAGGTTATCGTTGACTGGACACGCCAGCGACGGTTCCTTAACACGTTATCAGCACGATCGACTCTCCTCGCATCGAAATGTAACCGTCGTCGAAGAACGACACTCATAAATTGAATCGTATTTCCTAGATTGCTTTCAATTCTGCAAATTTGCTTTCTAGATTTGTTTTCTACGGTGCAAATCCGTTCTAATCTATCGCGGGCCGACTTGAAGTCGCCAACACAATGTCGATCGGTAGATTACATGAAAGATTGGATATCGATTGTACCGTAGATTAAATTTGCAAAATCATTCTATCATACTGCGAGCCGACTTGAAGTCGCCGGAAAAGCCGACCTATAGACGCATGAGCGATTACATCGCGTATGAGCGATAAAAAACAACCCCCGCCTGCACAGGCCGTGCTCTGCGATCGCACTGAGCCACCTACACCGGGCCATGGCGGCCGCCAAGACGGAGGCGCCGCTCGTACCCTCACGAAGAGGCACCACCGCTGCCTCGGCGGTTCTGCTGACCACCCTCGGCGTTGCACCATCCGAAATAAGCATCACAGGGAAAAAAAGGGGAGGGAGAGGGAGGGGAAGAGGGAGGGGGAAGAGCCACCGCCGGCAATGGAGCCATGGATTGCCTCGCATAGGCTCGCTCCGGCGGCCGAATGCAATCCTCTGGCGACTGAAGCCGCCGCCCAGTTTGGCCGCACCACCCAAATCAAGGAGAAGGGAAGGGGAAGGGAGAAGAGCCGCCGCCGGCCGCCACAGCCCGTGCTTGGAGCCACGCAGCTTGGAGCCTCGGCATGTAGTGAACCGAGCCGCCTTGAAGCACCGCCGCCGCACCGCGCCGCGGTCTTGGTTACGGCGCCGCGTGCAGCGCGCGCCTCTAGCCGCCTCGCCTGACAGCCGACTTGAGCGCGCGCCAGCGTGGTGCCCATACGATGCCAACTTGAAGCACCGCCGCCTCGACACAAGGCGCCGCCTCCAGCCGGCCCAACTCCTCAGTCGGAAAAAGGGGAAAATCCTATTTTGCGAAAACCCCCTCGAAATTCTGAAAATTTCGAGAATTTTCTCGAATAAGGAAATTTTGCAGAAAACCCATCGTGAAATTTGAAAATTACGCGAAAATATTTCTTAGAACCGAAATTTCACGTTTTAACATCTGGAAATTGCAGATATCACTGAAAGTTCTTTCTCAAGCAGAAAAAGGCCTCGGGAATTCAAATTTTGAATCAGTTTTTGCATTTGAAATATGTTTCACTTTGTTTTTATTATTTCTATGCAATTTATTTACTGTATTTATTATTTTGATTATTTGTGATTATTTATATCACTTTTATTATTTGTGATTATTTATATTGCTTTTAATCACTGAAAATAGCAATAAATCATGATAAATGCATAGTAAAATATGGGATCACGAACCGGATTTCAAAGTGCATAATGAGAATTTTTGCAACTATTTTATATAAATTACCAGCAATAACCTTATGAACCTCTTGAATTAATATGTAGATGACTGGCATTACGAACCAGAAATTCGCATGAGCTGGCCCAGCATTGCCAGAATTTGTATAGAATTTGTACAGTCTCTAACTCTGTGGTAAGGTAACCACGGATGAGCAGAAATTTGAGAAGACTCTCTCTACCTTTCACCCGAATGCGGTGCAATCCGCACGCAATTATTGTCAAGATGGCTGTATGGAGTATGCCTAATTAATTGACATTATGAAAGTTGCGAAAGCTCAAGATAATATTCTAAAAAAGAACTACAACCACCTAGTAGCAATGTTGGCCATGAAGCCAATGCTAGCAGCTACAAGGCAAGGAAGCCTCTCACGAAGGAGAGGGGCAAGAAGGGTAAGGTCGTGGGTCGCAAGCACGTTAGTGATGCTTTTTACTCTAAGAAAAAGGGCAAAGGACAACATGAGGTACACCTCACCATTGCAGGCACAGAGGATCCACAGCCCCTGGATGTGGTTAAATAATTTTTGAAGCTCCCAGTCAAAAGGTCTATTCATCTGAAAATTCCAGAGAGTTTTGGATTTTCAAGTTGAAAATTTGGCTTAGTCATTTGGAGCGGTCGGACCGGCGTTATGAAATCGGTCGGACCGGTGTGAAATCGGTCCGACCGGTGGGTATGGCAGTCAGACCGGCTTCCACTTGAACTTCGGCCACTTTGGCATTGTTGTGTTTTGATGGTGTCTATTGTATGAGTTTCAATGTTTTATTATTGCATATTGTATTGTTGAGCTAACGTGGGTCAAGTTGTGATGAACTTGATCCCAGAGATGATTTCTTTATCTATTGCTGTACAGGTGGCTTGCAGGTCAACCGCTGATCAACTTACATGTGATGAGAGCCGCTGATCAACCTACATGTGATGAAACAGGCGATTGCTTCAACAGATTTGTGTGTGTGTGTGTGTGTCCCATTTGTATTGGGCCTTAATGGGAGTCCACTAGAAACCCTATGCCTTCCTATAAATAGAACGGGGGAGTTGGAAAAACTCCCCCAAGCATTCATTTGAGAAAACCCTAAGTTTTCTAGGGTTTGGAGAGGAGAGGAGAGGTTTGGGTTTAGAGAGAGATTTGTTTGTGTGCTCTTTGATTAATCTTGTGGATATCGTGAGGATATGTGCACGATCTTAGAATGATGAGTCAATTGGCAATGGCTTTGTTGGTTTGTAAAATCTCGCGTTTTCGGTTTTGCTTGATTCTGTCGGACCACAGTGATCGGCCGGTGTATCATCGGTCGGACCGCCGTGGAAAATCCGACCGGCCGTGGTTGCGGTCCGACTGTCTTGCCTCAAAGTGGTTTTTGGAGCTGAGCCAAAAATAGGTTGTGTAGGCAAGTGAGGGGAGTCTCCTGGATGTGGTCACATTATTTTTGGAGCTCCCAGTCGAAAGTTCTATTCATTTGAAAATTCGGAAGGTTTGGATTTTCAAGATGAATATTTAGCTAAATCATTTGGGCGGTCCGACCTAGTTATGAAATCGGTCGAACCGGCTGAAATCGATCGGACCATTGTGTGGAAGCGGTCGAACCGCGATCACTGGAGGTTAGCCATTTTGGCATTGATGTGTTTTGGTGTGTTTAATGTATGGATTTCAATGCTTTATTGTTGCATATTGCATTGTGGAACTAACGTGGGTCAAGTTGTGAAGAACTTGTTCCGGAGGCGATTTGTTTGTCTATTCTTTGTGCGGTGGCTTGCGGTCAGCGACGTCAGCGGTGAGGTGGATCGGGACTACGCTTGGAGAGTGAGGTCCGAACTATCATGGATCTTGGGTGAGGTTGTGTGACTCAAGCATGGTGCAGAATGGGCAAGATGGATCGAACGGGTAGTTCGGTGCAGCTGGTTGGATTAGGCGGTGCGGAAGTCGGTGCAAGTCTCTGGGAGATTCTGATAGGATTCGGACGGGAGAGTCTTGCCGACATGATGAAAGCCGCTGATCAACCTACACGTGGTGAAGCAGGTGATTGCTTCAACAGATTGATGTGTGTGTGGGTCCCATGTGTGTGTGGGTCCCATTAGTGGAAACCCTAGCTCTCCTATAAATAGAAAGGGGGAAGATGTAAAACCTCTTGAAGCACTCATTTGGACCCCTTCACCTTTTTCTAGGGTTTGGAGAGGAGAGGAGAAGCTAGGGTTGGAGAGATTGTGTGTGTGCTCCTTGTGTGAGCTCTTGTCCTCCTTGAGGGAGTGGCTTTGTAAGCATCTTGTGGGATCAATCAATCTTGTGATGCTTGCTTAAGAGATCGATTGTCTCCTTTGTGTTCTTCTCTCTTTTTGATGAGTTTGGTGCTTTCTTGATTCAAGCGTTTAAGCTTGGTTTCTTGACCTATTTTATCTTTCTTTGATGTGTGGGAATACTCCTAGAATTCTAGATCATAAACCCCCACAAGCAAGTCTTGAATCAAGATTTTTATATTTCTAGGGTTTGTGCACTTCTTTGGTAAAATCGTGAGAGATCATTTCTGTGAAGTGGATCTGGAGGATCGTCGCTAGAAATAGGTCTCTAATATCCTTAGGGAGGTGTGCTCCAAATTTGGTCAAGTTTCATTGGTTGAATCAAAAGTTGGACCAAATTTCGTTTTGGATTTGGGCATTGAGTTTCGATTCGGACTAAATCGATCGTCTGGATTTTTATCGGCGGTCGGACCGCCGACATTGAACCGCGGCTTAATCGGTCGGTCGAACCGATTTAAATCGGTCGGACCGCCCTTTGGTAGCCGGTCAGACCGCCAGTGCCCAGACCAGACCAGTGAGATCAATTCTCCACATTTGTGTCTTGTGGTTGAGGGTTATCGAATTGACAAAGGCTTCCTCATCAGGCGCTTCTTGATCTTCTTAGCTTTCATAGCTAAAGTTGTAAAGTTCGTGTTGAATTTGATTAAGGCGAAGAATTCGAGAAAGCGCCTATTCACCCCCCTAGTCGCCTTTACGGTCCTACAAATCTCTTGTCCTCCTTGAGGGAGTGGCTTTGACAAGCAATATCTTGAATCAATCGATCTATGGATGTTTGTTCAAGGATGAAGTCTCATATGTCTTCTTCTCTCTTTTGATGATTTTCGTGCTTCCTTGATCTGGTTGTTTCTGGTTGGTCTCTTGACCTCATTTACCTTGCTATGATGTGTGGGAATACTCCTAGAACCATCTAAATCTTCAATCCCCCACAAGCAAGTTTTGGATTAAGTTTTTCATATTTCTAGGTTTTGAACACTTCTTTGGTGAAACCTAAAGAGATCAATTCTTTGAAGTGGATCTGGACGATCGTCGCTAGGAATAGGTCTCAGATATCCTTTGAGAGGTGTGCTCCAAGTTTGGCCAAGTTTCATTGGTTGAATCAAAAGTTAGACTAATTTTTGTTTTGGATTTGGGCATTGTGCATTGCTACTGGACTAAATTGGCTGAACTGTTTTATCTGGTGATCAGACCTTGACCATTCGGACCGCCAGGTGAGCAGCCGGTCGGACCGCCCGGCCGTCGGACCTTGACTTTGACCGCCTTGCGTTAGCGATCAGGCGACCGGTCTACTTGAGATCAATTCTTTCTGTTGAGTCTTGTGGTTAAAGGGGTAATCGGATTTAGCACAAGGCTTCCTTTGTGCATTTACTGATCTTCTTAGCTTTCATAGCTATAGGAGAAAAGTGTGTGTTGAATTTGATTAAGGCGAAAAATCGAGAAAGCGTCTATTCACCCCCCCTCTAGTCGCCTTTCCGGTCCTACAAGTGGTATCAGAGCCCGGTTAGCTCTTCTCATAATCTTAACCGGTCTTTGGAGCCATGGCGACTGATAAGTATTCAACCAAACTACATATTTTTTATAGAGTTGATTTTGCTTATTGGAAGGCCGGAATGCAGGCCTACATCGAGTTGATTTTGCTTATTGGAAGGCCCGAATGCAGGCCTACATCGAGGCTCAAGGGCACGCAATTTGGCTTAAAGTCAAAAACCCTTATGTCGTGCCAGCCGATGACGATGTGATCACTCCAGATGTGGAGGCCAACAGTAAGGCTCAGAATTTTTTGATCCAAGGCCTTAGTCGATCTGAGTTTGAGCGTGTCGCTCATTTGCGGTCTGCTCATGAGATCTGGCGGACTCTATGTGATTATCATGAGGGCTCCACTGCGATCAAGGAAGTGAGACAGAACCAGCTCAAGAAAATATACTCCAAGATCGAGCAAAGTCCTGGTGAGTCTTTAGATGAGCTGTGGGGAAGGTTCTCTAAGATTCTTCATGATCTCCGCGCTGTTGACCTTGTTTTTTCTGAGTCTGAGAATGCACGCCAGCTTTTGGGTGCTCTTGATGTGAAAGTCTGGGGGATGAAGATCACATCCATTAATGACAACACTGTCACGAGTGAGCTTACCATGGATAAGCTATACTCGAGTTTGAAGACGCATGAGATTGATTTTATCTCGCGTCTCCCCAAGACAGAGTCGATGGTTTTAGTTGTCGACTAATCTAAGGGTAGTTCTTCAGATTCTTTGGATTTTAGCTCATCGGGTTTTTCTTTATCAGCTTTGCATTCTTTGAGCGATGAGCAACTTGAGAAATTACCCGAGGATGATTTAGGCCTCCTATCCACCAAATTCACGAGAGCATACAACAAGGTGAGGAACAGAAGGAGAGGTGGCCCTATCACGTGCTTTGAGTGTGGTGAGCCAAACCACATTCGCTCGAGGTGCCCCAAGTTGAAGGGCAAGGAGGAGAAGGACTCTCGGAGGCATCCTCAAGCCACGGATGCGAAACCCAAGAAGAAAAATTATCGCAAGTTTGTCAGCCGGGTCCTTGCCGCTCTTGAGAATGTTAATATGAGCGATGTGGACTCGGAGACGGAGGACGACGAGTATGACTCCCGTAGCAAGAAGAAGGCACGGGATTTCACCGGCATGTGTTTCATGGCCAAGGACATCCACGACATCGACTCCTCCAATGACGATGATCCTTTCAGCGATCCAGATGAGGTATGCCTTTCACTTGCTGATATGAAACGGGTTTTGGTTCTTGCTGAAAAGAAAATGCATAAGCAAGCTAAATTGATTAAGAAACATGACATTATGACTGATAATTTGAACCTAGAAGTTGTTAGGCTTAAATCCATTAATCCTGATGATATTTGTGATTCCTGCTCTAGCTTGCTTAATGAATTGACAAGCTTAAAATCTGCTCATTCCTCTGTTGTGAATCAATTGAAAGATTCTTTGGATGAAATAGAATCTCTCAAGTCTAGTCCTGTTTGCACGAATGCTATTTCTCTTGATGAGACTGCTTTAGATGCTATCCCTTTATCTTGCTCTAACTCTGCCTTGCTTGAATTAAAATTGGATAGTGATATGAAAGAATTGCAGAAATTTGATGCTAATCATACTTGCTCTCATTGTAAGAATAATAGGATTAAAATAAAAGAGATGACAGAAATGGTTATGTACTCTAGATCTGCATCATGTGAAAATTGTCCTAAGCTCACAATTGAAATTGAAGCTCTAAACAAGACTCTAGAAGAAAAGGCTAAAATAGAAAAATCCATGTCTTTTACTGCTTCTAAGAAAGTTATTGACTCTACCTCTTGTGTCTTGAATGCTGAAGTTGAAACAATTGTTGGTAAGATACAAGAGGCTTTTAGAGTTAAATTTAAGGAGAAGTTGAATAGGATTAAGGATTCCTATTGTGTGTCTTGTGAGGCTTTGAAAGTGGAAGTGGCTCTTCTTAAGAGTAAGCATGATGAGGCAATCAAGTCAAGAAAGTGCACTAGATGTGAGGATTTAGCCAAAGAGAATGATTACCTCAAAGTGACTCTTGAGAGGTTTTCTAGTGGGAAGAAGAACTTCAACATAATTCTTAATCAATCTAAAGTGTGTATGAAAAATAGTGGCCTAGGTTTTAATTCCCTAGAGCATTCTAAGAACCATCCACCTAAGATTGCAAGAGTTGTTAAGAGTGGTCTGTTTGAGGTAGAACCCTCTAAGCCATCTAAGGTTATTTTTAAATCTGCAGGTTTTGTTCAAACTCTTTCTAGCAAGACAGGTGCTTCTGCTTTATCAGTACAGACCCCTCAAAAGGTCAAGTACCATTACACCTTCTGCAAGAAAGATGACCCTATTGTTAAGTTCTGCTTCCGTAGAGCTAAGGTTGAGAGAAAAGAGAGAATGAGCGCTTTGAGAACCATTAGAGGAGTCCCTTCACCTGCTGTAGTCTCTAGAGCCAGGTAGGCTATTTTTCGTACTACACATAGGACTAGATTTGTAGAGAACTTTGTTGATTCTTTTGGTGGGTCAAGGCAGCGATCTGGTTTAGGATATCGTGAGGAGAGACCACAGGTAGCATCTAGACAGTGGGAGTATCGATCTTTTGGTGGATCGTTTCGGAGAGGTCTAGGTGGTTCTCGTGTGCACTCTTATGATTTTATTCCTAATATTTTTACTGCTGCTCCTACTGCTGTTCCCAGACATCGTGTATCTCGATCTTTGGATTCCCGGTCTTTTATCACTAACTTGATCTTGAGGCACGGATGTTTCCTGTTTGTGCTTTTTTAGGTCTGTCGTGCGAGGAAGGAGGACATATGGCTTGTTGACTCCGGGTGTTCTCGACATATGACCGGAGATTCTAGATGGTTCTCCTCCCTCACACGTGCATCCGACAATGAATTGATTACTTTTGGGAATGCTTCTACCGGGACCGTGACAGCCAAGGGCACTGTGCGTGTCAACAACAAGTTCATACTTAAAGACGTCGCTTTGGCAAGTAAGCTGAGGTATAATCTGCTATCTGTTTCTCAGCTGCTTGATGAGGGTCTAGAAGTAAGGTTTAAAAGTGGTGAGTGTAGAGTTCTAGATTCCTCGGGTGAGCTTGTCTTTGAGATCTCCAGATTTGAGAAGATCTTTTGTGCTAATTTCAGTATCTCCTCTGCTTCCGGTCCTAGGTGTCTTGTAGCTTCTGATTCTCATGATCTTGTCTTGTGGCATCGTAGATTTGGGCATATAGGTTTTGACCACTTGACTAGAGTCAGCTGCAAGGAGTTGATTAGAGGTTTGCCTAAGGTCAAGGTCATAGAGATCTTGTGTGCTCGCATACTGTAGATATGGTAAGATGATTTACGCTTCCCATCCACCTCTTACCTTGGTGATGGTGATGGACCAGGACGACTACGCACTTAGACACCTTATTGGTCCTTCTAGAGTTTAGTCAGCTGGTGGGAAATGGTATGTGCTGGTGATTGTGGATGATTTCTCCAGGTATTCATGGGTTTATTTTTCTGGTTTCTAAGGACGAGGCTTTTGGCTTCTTTAGAGAATTGGTCCTTAGACTTGCTGTTGATATTCCTGGAGCTTTGAGAGCCATTAGGAGTGACAATGGGACAGAATTCAAGAATTCTTCCTTTTCTACCTTCTGCTCTGATAGGGGAATTGAGCACCAGTTTTCTTCTCCTATAGTTCCCCAGCGGAATGGTGCTGTAGAGAGGAAGAACAGGACCCTTGTAGAGATGGCTCGGACCATGTTAGATGAGCATTCTACTCCTAAGAGATTTTGGGCTGAGGTGATCTGTACTGCTTGTTATATCTCTAATAGGGTTTTCTTGAGATTTGTGATTGGGAAGACTTCCTGTGAGCTTAGATTTGGTCATTCGCCCAAAGTCTCTCATTTCAAAAATTTTGGTTGCAAGTACTTAATTCTTAAACATGGCAACCTTGATAAATTTGAGTCTAGATGTTCTGATGGCATATTTCTTGGTTATCCTGCTCATTCTCGTGGCTATCGTGTATTTAATGGTGACACTAACAAAATTGTTGAGACTTGCGAAGTCACTTTTGATGAGGCTAGTCCTGGTACTAGACCCGATGCTACAGGTACACAGGTTCGTGAAATTCAAGAAAGCATCTTCATCGATGATGACTCTGAAGATGAGGACCCGATACATCCTCCAGTCACTTCTGAGAGAGTTGGAGAGCCTACTACTACTACTCCAGTTTCAGCTGAGCAGCCTCCTCCTATCTTCACCGACGACCTGAGTGGCTCTGTTCCTACCTCCACAGCTCGTGAGGTAGAGGCCACTTCTGCACCAGGAGCTCCTCTTCATATTTAGCGACTGCATCCACCTGAGCAGATGATTGGGGATCTTCAAGAGCGAGTCACTCGCTCCAGGTTTATTTCTCCTGATTCTCATGCACATTCTGCTTTTGTCGCTTCTTTTGAACCCCGAGATATCACCCATGCTTTATCTTATGCTTCTTGGGTCAATGCCATGCATGAAGAGCTTGAAAATTTTGAAAGAAGCAAAGTCTGGACCTTAGTTGAGCCTCCTTCTAATTCTCATGTTATTGGAATAAAATGGATTTTTAAAAATAAGCAAAGTGAGGATGGATTGGTTGTTCGCAATAAGGCTAGACTTGTAGCTCAAGGTTATTCCTAGGTAGAAGGCTTAGACTTTGAAGAGACATTTGCTCCTGTAGGTAGATTGGAAGCCATTCGTATTTTACTAGCATTTACAACATCCAAGGGTTTCAAGCTTTTTCAAATGGATATTAAAAATGCTTTCTTAAATGGTTTCATTGAAGAAGAGGTCTTTGTTAAGCAACCACTTGGTTTTAAAAATCATAAGTTCCCAAACCATATTTTTAAACTCTCCAAAGCCTTGTATGGATTGAAGCAAGCTCCTAGAGCTTGGTATGATAGGCTTAAGAGTTTCTTACTTGAAAATGATTTCAAAATGGGAATGGTTGATAAAATCTTGTTCACTCTCAGGCATGGCAGTGATTTCTTATTGGTTCAGATTTATGTGGATGATATCATATTTGGTGGTTCTTCTCATGCTTTGGTGTCCAGATTTTTCAGATTCTATGAGCAGTAAGTTCGAGATGAGCATAATGGGAGAGTTGACATTCTTCCTTGGTCTTCAAGTCAAACAACTGAAAGAAGGCACCTTCATTCACCAGAGTAAGTATACAAAGGACATTCTTCGGCGCTTCAATATGGGAAGTAGTTGGCCAATGTCTACTCCCATTGCCACAACCACCGTGCTGGACCCTGATGAGGATGGAGAGCCCGTGGACCAGAAGGAGTACCGCAGTATGATTGGATCCCTCCTCTACCTCACAGCGTCGAGGCTGGACATACAATTTGCTGTATGTCTGTGCGCTCACTTCGAGCTTCCCTCGTGTTTCTCATCGTCAAGCAGTACGTCGCATCTTCAGGTACCTTCTAGATACTCTTGACTTTGGACTCTGGTATTCTTCTTATTCTGCTCTCTCTATTCGAGTATTTTCTGATGCTGATTTTGCGGGGTGTAGAGTGGATAGGAAGAGTACTTCTGGCACATTTCATTTTTTAGGCACATCCCTTATCTCTTGGTTTTCTAGAAAATAGTTTTCTGTTGCACAGCCCACAGCTGAGGCCGAGTATGTAGCTGCAGCCAGTGGTTGCTCTCAGGTTCTCCGGATCTTATCCACGCTGCGGGATTATGGGTTATTTTTGGGGAGTGTTCATCTTTTCTGTGACAACACTTCTGCCATAAACATTGCCAAAAACCCAGTACAACATTCTAGAACTAAGCACATTGATATTTGATACCATTTTCTGAGAGACCATGTTGAGAAGGGTGATGTTGTGCTTTATTTTGTAGAGTCTGAGCAGCAGCTTGCAGATTTTTTTCACTAAAGCGCTTGATTCTTCTCATTTTGCTACTTTGCAGGGAGAATTAGGGGTTATTAGTCCTCTTGAGCTGTTTTGAGAGGGAGTTTGCTCTTTTTGCATTCATTGTATCATAATGCATTTTAAAATTCGAATATCTTGCATTGTATTATAAACTTGTGGAGCTTTGATTATTATCCTTGTATGGCATGTTTTCATACTTTATATCATGCCATGTCTTGTACTAGTCAGCTAGGATTCTTTTATGGCTCTTCTTGTTTAGCTTAGTTTTTGGCCTTGTTAGCTTTATATATGTAAGCAAATTGAATCAAATCATATTTAGTTGGATCTTGTGACTAGTTTTGCTTTAGTGATCCTCTCATTATTCATGCCATGTCATATATGTTAAATTGAGTTTTGAACTGAGTTTGAGCTGTAAAATGAGCTTTGTTAATTCGTAAGTCAAGCAAATGAAGAATGAGTTTTTATGTGTGAAAAAACTGATCTCACCAATTCTTTCGATGAGGCGCTTGCCATTGCACTAGGCATGAACTCAGGGGGAGTTTTGGCTGACCTATACTATTCTTTTAAGCTTCATGCTTGAGATGGTCGCAGCAAGGCTTGAGATCTAGCACAATGCTATAAAAAAATTGTCGGTGTATTAGAACCGATCTTACGTAAAGATTGTTTGATTCGGGGGGTCTCCTAGAGATAAGATCACGCAGAGTGGATTGACACGGGATGTTTAGATGCGAGTTCGGGCCTTCTCCGGAGAATAATAACCTAATCTGTGTGTATGGTATTCTTGATGATCAAGTAAAAGACTAAGACTATTACAGAGAAATAGCACTTGTGTTCCTACTTGGTGGCTCTTGTTATTTGTGTCCCTATCTCTCCGATCGATGCCCTTATATAGTCGTGAAGAAGTAGCCGTTTTGCCTGCGGAGATGCGCTGATTAATCCGATGCTTGCGCATGATGGCGATAATTCTTGGCGCCTCGGCTTCTTCACGCCGTCCGCAATTATCTTCCGGAGATAATGGGGTAATTACGCACCATTAATAAGCGGAATAATAGTGCGTGCGCACCGTTCGGATTCCTTAATCAATTGGACCCACTACTTTGTAGGTTTGATTATAAGGTGGTCGTAGTTTACAGTCGTAGAAGAGCTTACGACCGGTGTAGCGATCGTAGAAGGACTTACGACCGGTGGCGCATCGTAGAAGGACTTACGACTATGTAGTGGTCGAGAAAGACTTACGACCATGATATAGTTGTAGCAAGACTTACAACCACTTATTGGACTTCTCCCTTTTAGATAAGGGGTACCTCTGGGGACTATGTGATATCATATTTACCTATAATAAGAATTATAGATAAAAGATAAAAATGAGGATTATTAGATCCTCGTCATCTAGCCCCCCAGCTTCAAGCGAAAGTAACTTACTTGGTAAAGGTTTCGTAAATGGACTTACGACCATGAGAATGTCGTAGAATGATAGTCGAAGGAAAAACTCTTCGACATTTGAGTGTTGCTTTGACCAGGAATTTGCTTTATCAGGAAGGTTGCTTACGACTATCAAAAGTCATAGAAAACCCTATGACCGTCGGTGGTCGTGGTAGGGAATCGGAGAAAAAGCTCTTCCGATTGATACTTCCTTCGACTAGAAAGACTTGGTCAAGAATGTAATTTTGCTTGGAGGTGACAATACGTACCTACTTTTTTCTCGAACGGACCATCTGGAGAATTGCAACCGTCTCTCATAGTGTTGTCCGATGAAGCGGTTCCCGAAGCGGTACAACCATCTATCATAGACCTATAGCCGGGACGGTTTCCGAAGCGGCGGAGATCGTGCGGTTATAAAAACTTACCAGGAGGTAGACTTGGATTTTTACTTTTCCCCAAATCACTCCGCCGTTCTTGAGCTCTTGCTTTCTCCGTCTTCGACTAGGTTTCATTTTCTCCACGCCAACCCAATCAAAAACTTCTTATTTACGGCGAAATGGCCAAGAGAGTTTACGAATGGGAGGAATCGGAGATGGATGCGGCTAAGATCAAGATCTTGGTCGATCTCGGGAAGATCGAGAAGGCTCGGTGAAGTGGATTCCGCTATCGGGCAAGATCGCCATCGGGGAAAATGGGCAAATCCGTCTTCCAAGCGTATTGTGAGTGCGACCTTCGATTGCCGCCACCCCTTTCTTCTGATGGTACTCGAACACTTTGGGGTGGGCGGTGAACTTAGGTCCCAATTCCATTACCATGTTGAGTGTGTTCGTGTATCTGTGCGAGGCGTGCACAGGGATTCCGGCGGATCTCGAGTGTTCCAATATTATTATGGGATGGCTCGACAAACCGAATCGCCGGAAGTCTGTGGTCAAGCTCCACGACTCGAAGTCGAAGGAGTACATTCGAGTTTCACCGGTCTTCGTGGCGGTGGAGGAAGAGGTGGTTCTCTTTGGAAGGTCACCTCAAAGACACCTTTCTTTCGTGGGGAAGGTGCTGAAAAGAAATCTTCATGGGATTCAACCTGAAGATATTAGCGGATTAGCCCTTATATTCAAGCCATTAAGGACTTGAAGGAAGAAGGGTGGACCGGATGGCATGTGGTGAAAGATTTCATCACCGCGAATTAGTCCTCTGAAGAAGCGAGCATCTCCTATGTGGAGGTACTCGGGAAGAGGAGGCATACCAGAGACTACGAGGAGGTAAGCAATTGTCGACTTAACTCTCCGTTTGGTCTTTCTCAACTTTGTCTAATATTTTTATCTGTTTACACAGATCTTTCACAGTGAGGTTGACTCAGTCGACTCATCTGTGAAAGTCCCCGCCACTCAGAGGGCGGTTCCTCAAGTCATTGCGGTTTTGTCCGCAGATGAAAGGATAGGCGCCTAAAGGTAATCAAATCGATTCTCTCTTTAGGACTTTATAGTCGTAGAAGATACTTACGACTAATGGTGATCGTAGAATATCTTACAATCAAGAAAAGTCGTAGAAAAACTTACGACTTGGTACTAGTCGTAGAAAAACTTACGACTTGGTACTAGTCGTAGAAAAAACTTACGACTAATTAGTGATTCTTCTTTTTCTGTTTTGCTTTACAGAAAGTAGGCATGGAAAATCGCCAGGACGACGAAGAAGTCGTTACGATGACTATTATATTGGGTTGTCGAAAGACAAAGACTCGGCTCCTCCCTCGAAGAGACGTCGACTTGTGAAATCTGCCGACAAGGGGGGAGCAAGTTCGAGTTCTGGTCTTTCGACCAAACCCTCTACAAGGCCTGCGGCAGCTGTAGTTGTATCTGAAGCCGAGGCCGCAGCCGTCGAAGCCGAGGAGGTTGAAGCAGTTGAACCTCTCAAGCGCAAACCTCGCAAGGCTAAGGTACCCTTCTATTATGACACGGAATCTTTCGCAGTTGGTGCCACTCCTAGTTTTATTAAGAAACTTGAAAGGGAGAACTGGAAGGATTTTGTGTCTTTATGAAGGACGATCTTTGCATCGACACAACACAATCGAGGGCGATCTTTATCGGAATGGTCGAGACCGATCTCGTCCATCCAAAAGATCAGGAAACCAGAGCTCTGGTTCCTGTTCAAACTCTACGACCAGACGTGGTCGTAGCTGAGCCAATTGTTGAACCTCGACCAGACGTGGTCGTGGAGAAGAAGAGGTCCTCCGTTGGGAGGATTGCTCCAAAATTCCTGGTTAAGACCAGGTGCGAGGTATGTGAAATGTCTTGAAGTGTAAGAACGACATTTACCTTTTCTTTTCAAAACCGATTTGCTTTTCTTTATTTGATCCGACTCCTTCCCGGGAATGCTTCTGTTGAGAGTCCATTGCTATCCCTTGACTCATCGGAGAGGTAGCAACGGAGGTGGTCAAGCATCACCCTTGGCCAGTGGCCGATGAAGTCGAGACTCCCAGTGTCTCCCACATCTGCCAAGTCGTAACTTCAACTCTTGAGGTAGCGGTATTCTTCATTGAGGTGGCCGCTCGACCATCAAGTCGTAGAAACAATGTGGCAGCCGGGAAGCCTCTGGTCAAGGTGGTGACCACCATGCACCGCCTGGGAAGGAAATAGTAGGGGCGTTCCTTCCCTACCCAAAGAGAAATCCTGAGAACGGAAGGAGAAAATTTCAACTGTGGTGACTTCTTTGGGCTGCCTCCGTCGTAGGGTCTTACGCACAAATCTCGTGACCGAGTCCCCATCCCAAAGATATTCCCAATACGATAATACTTTTGACAACGAGCCTCGAGAAGGTGTGGTGGGACAAAGTCGCGAGGATAGATAAGTCGCAAAGACCTTGACCTTGTATATTCGATTTTTGCTAGAACGACTATGAATGTAAGTATCTTGAATACTTACATATGTGGCTTTCCTTCCCTTCTCACTGCTTTTCTTTTTGCGAAAGCTCGGAGCAAATTCTTTGTTGTCGGTGAGTATCATCGACAACTTTTAGACTAAGACAAGAGAAGGAACTACTCTGCAGAGGCGAGAGGGTGGTAAGTCACTTATCATTCATAGTTGTTTTGACTTAAATACTCGTAAAAAGTTTCACGAGAATAGTCATGGAAGAAACTCATGATGAAGTATCGATCGAAAAGAACTTACGACTATTTACGACCGTGTGGTGGTCATAGAAAGACTTACAACCATATCTTAGTCGCAGAAAAACTTACGACTAGGTCGGTGGTTGTAGAAGTACTCACAACCATTCACCGATGTTTATCTTCGTTCGCTTTTTTGTAGGTTAAGCGGTGATACGAAGACCTTAGTGACTCACTCGACTATGAAAAAGAGGAGTCGAGGAGGCTAAGGAATGAAGTATTAGTTCTCGGATAGACTTGAGACTGTCTCTGCATCTAAAAGATTGCGAGGAAAAAATAAGCGATAAGTTACGAACTTAAGATCGCTTTTGATCTTTAACCTTTACTCGACCCTCCTTTCTTCTCGGATAAAGAAAAAGAGATGGAAGCTCGGATCAAGTTCAAGAAAAATCTTTGGTTATTCAGGAGTTTTCCCGCATTACCGCGAATAAGGATCAAGAACTCGATGGTTTTAGAACTCGATTAACAGGTAAGTAAATCTTTACTGTTATTCTTTTTAGTATTTTCCTTTTCTAATGCCAATTTCTTGTTCGAAATTGCGCCCAATTGAGAAGCCTCGAGGTGAAATCCAAGCAAAGACCTTAATCGCAATGAGTCCGTCCGCATTGCTAAGATGAATCTGAGAGGACATCGAGCATGGGAGCAAAAGCATGCTTTGAAACTATTGCTTCCCATCGAGAAGAGGTCAAGAAATTGGATTCTCAATTAGTAGGTAAGAAAAGCTTTTACCTATAATTATCTTTGTGTTATCTTCCTCTAGAAGTATATCTTTGTTTGACCGATATTATTCTTTTCAGAACAAGTGGTCGAAAACAAGAAGCTTCGCGAGGTTTCGACTTGTACCCAACAGGAGATGGAGTCGATGAAGACTAGTCTTCAAGGCAACATCACTCTCCTGAACAATGTGCTTAATGAGCTACATTACGAGGGAAAACTCCTCGAGAAGATACCATAGTTGCCACACAAGTACTATTGGAGAACAAGTCGGAAAATTGCAAGAAATGGTGACCACTCTGAAGACTAATCAAGCTGAATCAATAAGGGAAGCAGTCGAAGCTGCAGTAAGTTACGCTTTGGCGAAACTTAAAGCTCAAGACCCCCGCCTTAATGTTAAACCAATTGAAGCCGACTTCGACTGTCCTGAATCAGAGGCAAGTCGTCTGATTGAGGAAATGCAGTCAGTTGGTAAAAAGGTGGCGGAGGAAATGCAGCTAGGCTCTCCCCCTTCAGAGTAATCTTGTAACTACCTTGTAAGGCAGACAATTTTTGTTAATGAGTAATATATGATCCGCTTCATTTCCTGAAAATCATCTTGTCGAGTAGTTAGTAACTCAAAAGATAATAAACGAACGAAAGACTAAGAATTGAAGTCAAATTAATAACTTTATCCTAGCCCCCGACTATTTGCTTAGATTGTGTAGACAATCTAAATAAATAGTGTTTAAAAATGGGGTTTCTGAAAACAAAGAGAGGTTTATTTAACTTATAGCTTTTGTTACGGTTGTCAAGCACTGGTCGAAAAGAGTAGAAACGACTCGACACTAGGAAGTTCCTTCTAGTGGGCAGGACCACGTGCAGAAAGGGAAGGCTTCGACTAGGTGATGTTCCCATCTCCGACTAGTTTAATCAAACCAAGAACAGCAACTTGAGTTAAGCAAACGTCTTAGAGTACTTTAGTCATTCGTTCGTCCTTTTTTGGTGGACTTCGATAAGTCTTTTCCAGTAGCAAAAGTAGGAGACTGAGCGACACTAGGAAGTTTCCTTCTAGTGGGCAGGACCACATGCAGAGAGGAAAGACTTCGACTAGGTGTGTCTCTTCCTTCGACCAGTTAAAACAAATCGAGTACACCAAATGTGGTCGAACAAATGTAAGAAAGTGCACTCTACTTAGAATATTTTTTGAATTTCTGGAAAAAATAGACTAAGATTGAGAGAGTTGGCTTTGATAACATTACGACTAGATAAAACCCGAGCTCTTTGTATTGGCGCAAAAATGAGTAACGAGTCGATGCTAGAAATTCCTTCTAGTGGGCAGAACCACATGCAGAGAGGAGAAGTTTCGACCAGATGACGTTTCTCGCTTTTCGGCCAGTGTAAAGAAGACTGGGTGTTTTCATATCATAGTCGAAAGATTAAAAAAGCACTACTAAAGCAAAAAGAGGTAGAAAGAACCTGGACTTTTATTGCTTGAGGAACTGGTCACACATAGAATTTGCGTAACTGGTCGATGTTCCAAGAGTTTGAGAGAACCTGTCCATCTTCCATTGCTAGTCGTGCAGACCACGCCGAAGTTACTTCGACCCTCGTGTAAGGACCTTCCCATTTAGGGAAAGTTTATTCCGATTAGACTTGGATTGGCAGAGCCTCAACACCAAGTCACCTCTGACAAGGTCTGCGAGGTTGGACCTTACGATTATAGTATCTGCGCAGGCTTGTTGGTAGACCGCCGAACGGATTAAGGCTAGGTTTCTCCTCTCTTGAGTAGGTTAATGTCATCTGCGCCAAGTCGTTCTGATCCGAGTTGTTGAAGGTTTCAACTCGTGTCGACCGCAATTTTAGCTCCGGAGGAAGCATGGCTTCGGCTCCAAAAACTAGAAAAAAAGGTGTTTCTCCTGTTGCTCGACTGGTGGTCGTACGGACTGCCCATAATATGGAAGGTAATTCTTGTACCCAAGCCCCCGAGCGCTTAACAAGCTGGTCGAAGACTCGAGTTTTAATTCCTCGCATTATTTGGCCGTTTGCACGTTCGTAGCCCCATTGCTTTGGGGATGTGCAATGTAAGCATAGCATAGCTTGGTACCCAACTCGTCGCAAAATTCACGAAATTTTGCACTTGCGAGTTGTTTACCATTATGCGTAATTATCAGACTTAACTCCAAATCGACTAATTACGCTTCTCATCATGAACCTTTTTCTCGCTTAGTTGTTATCGATTCTGAGTTCGACTTGATCCATTTTGTGAGCGTGTCAATAGCCACAAAAGGAATTGAAACCTCCTGGAGCTTTGGGAAGCGGTCCTAGGATATCAAGCCCCAGTGCAAAAGGCCAAGAAAGAGGTATTGTTTGTAATGCTTGAGTGGTTGGTGTACTGTCTACCATGGAATTGGCATTTGGACACACTTTTAACCACCTCCATAGCATCGCACAGGTCAGATGGGCGGTAAAAACCTTGTCGAAAGGCTTTACCAACCAATGTTCATGAGGAGGCATCGTCCCACAGATGCCACTGTGTATATCGTGAAGGAGTGTTATTCCTTCGTTTTGCGGAATGCATCGCATGAGTATTCCTTGGGTTCCTCGTTTATAGAGGACTCCTTCAACCAAAGTATACATTTTGGCTTTTCGGGATAATCGATCTGCCTCAAGATCATCTTGAATCTGGAACCCTTGTAAAGATACTCGTAGATGGGAGTCATCCGGTATCCTCGTAATCTAATGAGGCCATTTCAAGAGGAGGTGTTTACGGTTCTTCGACCGAGAGACGGTTTTAGAGTTGCTCCAAGAAAACTCCTTTTGGTACTGTGGATCGGGAAGAAGCCATCCGAGCAAGTTGGTCTGCGAGGAAATTATCCTTTCGAGGGATAAATTGTACCTCGAAACCTAAAAAATGTTTTTCTAGCTTACGTACTTCTGATAAGTACCGAGCCATTGTTGAGTTAGAGCATTGGTACTCTTTCCCGATTTGATTCACGACTAGTTGAGAGTCTCCTCTCACGAGTAGTCGACGAATTGAGAGTGCTTTCGCAGCTCGTATGCCAGCTAGCAAACCTTCGTACTCTGCCACATTGTTAGTAGCCTGAAAGTTTAATTGTATGGCATACTTTAAGGTTTCTCCGGTAGGAGATACCAGGACCACCCCAGCCCCCGAGCCACTTAAAGTAAGTGACCCGTCAAAGTACATCATCCACTGGTCGTGGAAATCGTCTTGGGATCTGAGCAGTTTCAGATTTGTCCATTCGGCGACAAAGTCTGCCAAGATCTGGGATTTTATGGCCGTTCGGGACACGAAATGGAGGTCGAACTCCCCAAGTTCGACTGACCATTTTGCCATGCGTCCCGCTGTTTCCTTATTATGGAGGATTGCTCCCAAAGGAAACTCAGACGGCACAGCTATTTTGTGCGCCTGAAAATAATGCCGCAGTTTCCTCGAAGACATGAGGAGGGCATATAGAAGTTTTGGACTGAGGGTAACGCTCCTTAGGCCCGTGTAAAACTTCGGCGACGAGTAAACCGGTCGTTATAATGTTTTCACGCTCTACGACTAATCTGCGCTTCTTTGCTGTGGCGTGGCAGCTAGGTAAATTAAGAGCGTCTCTTCTGGCTTTGGAGAAACCAGAACAGGAGCACTCGAAAGATACCTCTTGACATCCTCAAAGGCAACGTTTGCCTCGTTCGACCACTCAAAACCTTCATGTCTCTGAGAAGTTTAAAGAAAGGTAGTCCTTTTCTCCTAGTCGATGCGATGAAGCGACTTAAAGCCGCCATGCACCCAAAGTGAGTTTTGGACTTCCTTTTTGTGTTTGGAGGACGATCCGGAGGATGGATTTTATTTTTCAGATTTGCTTGATTCCTCGTTCGGATACTAGGAATCCAAGCAATTTTGAAGAAATTCCAAACACACACTTCTCTCGATTGAGTTTTAAGCGGTGCTTTACGAGGTTGTCGAATGTTTCTTGTAGGTCGGTGATATGATTAAGTCTCTTAATGCTTTTTACGACTAGATCATCAACATAGGCTTCCAAATTCCGGCCTAATTGAGATGAAAAAGTCGATTGCATTAAGCGTTGAAAAGAAGCACCGGCATTCTTTAGACCAAATGGCATTTTGACATAGCAAAAGGTACCAAATGGAGTAATGAATGCGGTCTTTTCTTCATCGTTTAAACACATATTGATCTGGTGGTATCCAGAATATGCATCTAAAAAACTTAATATCTCACAACCTGCAGTTGAATCAACCAACTGATCGATACGAGGTAAAGGGAAATCATCTTTTGGACAAGCTTTATTAAGATCAGTAAAGTCCACGCACATACGCCATTTGCCGTTTGACTTTTTGACCATTACAGGGTTAGCCAACCACTCTGGGTGGTTGACTTCTCTTATAAAGCACGCTTTAAGTAGCTTATCCAACTCGATTTAATAGCATCTCGTCGATCGGGGCAAATCTCGTAATTTTTGTTTTACGGTACTTTATCGGTAGTAAAGCTAGCACGGCTCGATCACCTCCACGGGACTCGGGCATGTCGGATGCTTGCCACGCAAAGACATCTGCGTTAGCTCGGAGGAAGGTAATGAGGGCGTCTTCCTATTTGGGGTCGGAAGTCTCCCGATGCGAGCAGTCTTGAAGGTTCTTCTGCGTCCGGAGGAACCTCTTTGACTTGGTCGTTCGGCTTTGGTGTGCGACTTTAGGCTTCACTTGCTAGTCGGTCGACTTTCATCTCGAGTTGGTATTTGACCAACCATCTCGAGGATCGACGGTCGCAGACTATACGCCATCTTTTGTCACACTTTGAATGGTGATCACTCCTTTGGGACTGGCATCTTAAGACATTGATACGTAATGAGTAGCCATTAAGAATTTTGCCAAAGTTGGTCGTCCGAATATGGCATTATATGCCGATCGAAATCGACCACATCAAAGGAGACTTTCTCTCGTCACCGAAATTACTTGGTGAGCCAAATGTTAAAGGAAGAGAAACTTGGCCAATAGGTTTGGTGAAGACCGGTACAATTCCATGGAAGGAGTATCGTCGCCTTACCTTTGTCTGGTACTTGCATCTCGTCCGGGCATTAGTAAATAATATGTTCAAAGAAGCGCCACCATCAACCAACACTCGATTGACCCGACGGTTGTTGATGGTGGGTTCGACCACAATCGGATATCGACTGATCGACTCGTAGTGATCGGACGGTCATCCTTCTCAAAAGAGATGGTAACTTCCACCACTTGGTAATTTATTGACGAGAGGAGTATGTAGAGAATTTACCTCTCGTCCGTGACTTTAAGTTGTCGTTTGGAGTCGTATGTCGATGATCCTCCGTAGATGTGCTCAACGGTATGTTGCGGATCTTGGAGCAGCATCTCCTCATCATCCGACGACTTTTGGCCACTCGTATGTCCTACCCGCCGAGAGTAGGGAGTGGTGCTTTGCCGTTGTAGTAGTCTTGAGCTTTCTTTGGAAAACTTCGGCGATTCTGAGGTCATGTCCTTCCTTTTATGAAAAGGACGCCATCTTGGTTTGTCGTTCCTACGATCGTATGCTTACCTTTGCCTTGATCGAGGTGCGACTTGGTGGTTTGGGGCTCTCCATCTTCACGGCGAGAACCTCCTTGGAACCAGCGGCTTGTGGTTTTGATTTTTATTTTCTTCTTGGACTTTTTGCTTTTTATCCTTACCAACTTCACCGGCTCTCGAGGAGTATATGTTTCTCGATCGATAGTGTTGTTCCACTCGATTGCCTCGAAGCGATTGCATATCGATCGGCCATCTCAAGAGTTCGGCAAGATGTTGGGAGGATTGAGCAATGTCCTCCGTTATTCTTCTCTGCGGACTCCTTGCTTAAAAGCCACGATCACGAGGAATCGAAATTTCCGGAATTGAGTTACGAACGACTAAAGCGTTTGATGAATTGACGCAAAGTCTCGTTGTTGTTCTGCTTTATCCGTGCAAGTCGTCTTCTTTTCGTATGGTTGTATGTGCCTTGGAAATTCGCTGTAGAAGATCACGAGGTGTTGCCAAGAGTAGATCGACTCGAGTGGTTGGTTTAATAACCACGATCGGCGGATCCTTCGAGCACGATCGGAAGGTAATTCGCCATTACATGCTCTCCTCCTCCTGCCGCCGCTCGGACACTGTTGTATAGATCTCAAGAAATTGATGGGATTTTGAGATCCATCAAATTTCTCCATGTTCACCGGTCGAAAATGAGGTGGCCAGTGAACTGCTCGAAGGTCAGGCGAAAATGCCCAGCATCCGGTAATCACTTCTTGACGCCTTCTTTGTAGAAAAGAAGGGTTAATGTCACCAGGTGATCGTATACGACGATACCCGTAACAGTGACGACTGCTCGTAGTAGGCCTCGCCTCTCGAGGAGAATACTCCTCGTATTCCACTCGTTGTGAATTTCTTTGTCGAGTGGTGAATGATCACCTCTTCGAGGGGCTCTTGATCTTCACCGATCGAAAGGTATTTCTCCGAATAGGGAATCGATTCGACTTATGGTCGTGTCGATTCCTACGTAGAGAAATATTCGATTGACTGGTAGCTGAGGAAGTCGTATTGCTACGACTACCTGAGTGTTGTCGATGAGGTACCTCCAGTCTTGTCATCACAATTCGAAGTCTTTGCGTAATCTCTTGAAAGAAAGAGATCGTACCACAGCGTTCGAGCAAGCTCTTGATCGATTCTCGAGCAAGTCGTTGATGTTCGGAGTTCTTGTACCTCCTCCGACTGATGTTGAATGCGCCCAGGCAAGTTCTTCTGGACTGCAATTTTCTTTCTTCTGACGACATCAAAATCCTCCTCCTCAGGTCTTTGAGGCCTTCTTAGTGGAGTGCGAGAATGTCGAGGATTTCCTCGCTCATCGAGTGTTGGTCCTCTCTCGCCAACGGTGGTGCCCTTGCCATTACCACGAGGGGCGCAGTGTGTGATCTTCGGGAGTGTCCTTATCTCGGCCTCCATGAGGTGACCACGATTTGGGGAAGGGCGAAGACCTCCGTTGATGATTCTCACTTGCGCCGAGGCCTCCCGCTTGAGGAGTGCTCGAGGACACCATCTGGCGACTTGGAGTAATCCTCCGGTAGGGGAACTCCGGGTTATAATCGCTCCGTTCGCAAATGAGATCTGCGGGAGGCGGTCGAATTTGGTGAAAAGCATGCTTGATCCCACCCTCTCTGGAGTTACCACGAGAGAGAGAATCACTAGATCTTTGGTGGAGTCTCGGAATGGTGGCTCCCGAACTTGACTTCCCAAGTCGGACCGTCTTAAGGGACTTGAACACTTGGAGGAAAAACTCGTCGCGTTGTGAGTCCTCCTGAGGGCGGTCCTGGTCGGATTGACCCTTGTCCTTTGAGGGAAATGGCTCCTCTGTTGGACGTATTGTTGTGGGGGATAAGGATCCCTCCTCAACTCTATTAATGGGATGGTTTCCTGGAGAATAATCTCAAGGCAACATCACCATCGGCGGATGCATCACTCGGTTCATAGTCGAAACCGCATCCATGTCGACGTCTGCGAATCGCCAAGTCAAACCAGTTCTCCTCGTTCCATTCTCCGCCATGATTGCATGAGATTGGAAAAAGAGAGTATGTTGACAAGAGATTACCTAAGATCCCCACGGACGGCGCCAACTGTCGGTGTATTAGAACCGATCTTACGTAAAGATTGTTTGATTCGGGGGGTCTCCTAGAGATAAGATCACGCAGAGTGGATTGACACGGGATGTTTAGACAGGTTCAGGCCTTCTCCGGAGAGAATAATAACCCTAATCTGTGTGTATGGTATTCTTGATGATCAAGTAAAAGACTAAGACTATTACGAGAATAGCACTTGTGTTCCTACTTGACTGCTCTTGTTCGCCGTGTCCCTATCTCTCGATCGATGCCCTTATATAGTCGTGAAGAAGTAGCCGTTTTGCCTCTGCGAGATGCGCTGATTAATCCATGAACGCGCATGATGGCGATAATTACCGGCGCCTCGGCTTCTTCACGCCGTCCCGCAATTATCTTCCGAGATAATGGGGTAATTACGCACCATTAATAAGCGGAATAATAGTGCGTGCGGCAGATCGCTCGATTCCTTAATCAATTGGACCCACTACTGTAGGTTTGATTATAAGGTGGTCGTAGTTTACCCGGTCGAGAAGAGCTTACGACCGGTAGCGATCGTGAGAAGGACTTACGACCGTGTAGCGATCGAGAAGGACTTACGACTATGTAGTGGTCGTAGAAAGACTTACGACCATGATATAGTTGTAGCAAGACTTACAACCACTTATTGGACTTCTCCCTTTTAGATAAGGGGTACCTCTGGGGACTATGTGACATCATATTTACCTATAATAAGAATTATAGATAAAAGATAAAAATGAGGATTATTAGATCCTCGTCAAAAATCTTTTTCAGCAAAATGCTCAAAATGCTAAGTGCTTGAATAAATTGCTTCATATTTGAACTCTTAATACTCAAAATGCCCCAGTTTCTGGTTTCTGGTCTCCATTTTACTTATAGACATGGCTTGACTCATTTTTGCATACCTTGGTGAAACTATGATATTGAGCAACTTATCATGGCATCAATTCATTTAATCTCAGATTATTGCTATTTTGGTCTTAGCTTTGTTGTACATATTTTTCCATGATTGAACATAGCTTCTTCACTTAATATGGCTTGGTGTAATACTTGTACTGTCTTCATGGATAATCTTCATGGCTCCTTTTGCTAAAGTTCAAAAACAAAAAAAATCAAAAAAAACTTGTTATTCCTTCATACTCTATCTTTTTCCTTGCATCTTGATGAATTCATTGTCAAAGGGGGAGAAAGATTAGAGAAAATGTGATTTTTAGAGCTTTTTGGAGTCATAAAGGGGGAATTGAATTTTCTAGAATTGGTGATCATAGTGAGTGGGAACTTACATCTAAATTGCATTCTCTTGGTCTTATTGCTTTTTCTGATTGTATTGGCAATTCTAGAAGACTCACAATGATCAAAGGTCAAATAAAACAAGTGTTGGACCGAAATGGGATTTTTGGCTATTATCTGGAAATTAAAACTTTTTGTGCTCTCGTTGCCTTATCTCACTTGCCTATACTATTATGAAGCCAGCTTGGTCATTTACTAGGCTTTCTCTTGCTTATGGACCAAGTTGTGCATTTGCGCGAAAACAACGAGTTTTTTCTTTTTAAACCACAAACTTACATTTTCTGGGAAATTGCCAATGTGTTCATTAAGGGGGAGATTGTGGATATCGTGGGGATATGTGCATGATCTTAGGATGATGAGTCAATTGGCAATGGCGTTGTTGGTTTTAAAAATCTCGCATTTTCGTAAACGCTCTGTCTTTGTCGTCGTTTCTGGTAGGTCCAACCGCCAAGTGCGCAGTCGAGACCGCCGTGGTGTGGCGATCCGTGGCGAGCATTGCCGATCGACCGCCATACTTGATGATGGATTTTGGAGCTAGGACAAAATAGGTTGTGAAGGCATGAGAGGGGAGTCTCCTAGATGTGGTCAAATAATTTTTGGAGGTCCCAGTTAAAAGTTCTATTCATCTGAAAATTCCAGAGAGTTTCAGATTTTTCAAGTTGAAAATTTGGCTAAGTCATTTGGAGCGGTCGGACCGGCGTTATGAAATCGGTCGGACCGGCGTGAAATCGGTCCGACCGGTGGGTATGGCAGTCAGACCGGCTTCCACTTGAACTTCGGCCACTTTGGCATTGTTGTGTTTTGATGGTGTATATTGTATGAGTTTCAATGCTTTATTGTTGCATATTGTATTGTTGAGCTAACGTGGGTCAAGTTGTGAAGAACTTGATCCCGGAGACGATTTCTTTGTCTATTGTTGTACAGGTGGCTTGCAGGTCAACGACGTCAACGGTGAGGAGGATCGGGACTAAGCTTGGAGAGCAGAGGTCCAGAATGATCATGGATGCCGGGTGAGGTCGTGTGACTCAAGCATGGTGCAGAATGGACAAGATGGTTCGAACGGGCAGTTCATTGCAGCTGGTTGGATCAAGCAGCGCGAGGGTCGGTGCAAGTGCCTTGGAGGTTCCGATGGGATTCGGACGGGAGAGACTTGCCGACATGATGAGAGCCGCTGATGAACCTACATGTGATGAAACAGGCGATTGCTTCAACAGATTTGTGTGTGTGTGTGTGTCCCATTTGTATTGGGCCTTAATGGGAGCCCACTAGAAACCCTAGGCCTTCCTATAAATAGAACGGGGGAGTTGGAAAAACTCCCCCAAGCATTCATTTGAGAAAACCCTAAGTTTTCTAGGGTTTGGAGAGGAGAGGAGAGGAGAGGTTTGGGTTTAGAGAGAGATTTGTTTGTGTGCTCTTTGATTGAGCTCTTGTCCTCATTGAGGGAGTGGCTTTGACAAGCAACATCTTGAATCAATCGATCTATGGATGTTTGTTCAAGGATGAAGTTTCATATGTCTTCTTCTCTCTTTTGATGATTTTGGTGCCTCCTTGATCCGGTTGTTTTTGGTTGGTCTCTTGACCTCATTTACTTTGCTATGATGTGTGGGAATACTCCTAGAACCATCTAAATCTTCAATCCCCCACAAGCAATTTTTGGATCAAGTTTTTCATATTTCTAGGTTTTGAACACTTCTTCCGTGAAACCTAAAGAGATCAATTCTTTGAAGTGGATCTGGACGATCGTCGCTAAGAATAGGTCCCAGATATCCTTAGGGAGGTGTGCTCCAAGTTTGGTCAAGTTTCATTGGTTGAATCAAAAGTTGGATCAATTTTCATTTTGAATTTGGGCATTGTGCAGTGCTACTGGACTAAATCGGTACGACCGATTTTATACCGTGATCGACCGCCACCATTCGGATCTCGGTGAGCGCGGTCGGACCGCCGACTTTGGACCGCTTTGTTGGAAGTCAGTCGGACCGGTCTACTTTAGATCAATTCTTTCTATTGAGTCTTGTTGTTAAGGGGGTAATCGGATTTAGCACAAGGCTTCCTCTGTGCATTTACTGATCTTAGTTTTCGTAACTATAGGAGAAAAGTGTGTGTTGAATTTGATTAAGGCAAAAAATCGAGAAAGCGTCTATTCACCCCCCCTCTAGTCGCATTTCCGGTCCTACAGTATGAGTACACAACCGTACTCGTAAGTCATGCCATAGAATGCAATTTATAGATGATGACTTATTCCAATGGAATGGCTTATCTGGTTATTTTGTATAAAGCAACATTTGCAATTGAATATGAATAATGGATTGAAAACAATATTTAAAATAAATAAACAATAATAATTTGACATTTGTTTTCACAAAGGACACACCGTATAAACAAGTTACTCACACAGCCATATGACTTAGATCACACAGCTCCCTTCCCAAATATTTTATAAAAATTTACCCCTCGTGTGAAATCCCTAAGCATGTCCATGATCGTGGACACGGCTATTCGAATAGATTAATTAACACTCTGCAGAGATTGTACACTTTACCCACACGATATAATCAGTGTAGCTAGCACTGACCATAACAAAATCTTTCAGAAATTTCATCTCAAGCATTGACACTTTCGATGTGCTTTACCACCATCCAATCGATACACACAGCGCTTGGCACGACACACACCATTGGACAGGGAAGCGGCAAACTGTCTCGCGATATAAGAATCACACCTCCAGCCCATCATACAACCTAACATACAACCCGAGTTGTCAATGTCAAGACTCTATAACTTACTAAGTTAGGCCAGTCCCATACCAAGCATGTGGTCGTACAGTAAAACTTAGTTCAATGGCGCACAATGTTAAGTCCTTAATTGACCAAGACAAGACTTCTAATTTCTAACTAAATGTCACACAGACCAATATTCCCATTCACACAGTTCCACCATATCACACAATATCCACCACTTGCCTGAGTCTAAATCTTTTCCCACCCTGTTGGTTAAGTGCAACACATGCCATCAACGAGTAATAGCACACAACACACACAGTTTTATCACACAGTTCTATAATCACTTAGTCAAATTCATATTTGCAACTCACATGAGATGATGACTCGTAGCATGACTAAGCAATCTACTCGTATCTAACCAACCCATGTTGGTGCTACGATAATACAAACTAATAATAAACCAACCTAAGGTGACAAAAGATCATGGCACAACAATAGACAGGGTGGATGTAACAATTTGGATTAATAACTAAACCCAATAACATTTAAATAAATACTTAAAATAGAATACAATAATGTGAAATAAAGTATTATAAAAACTGGGTCCAACATGATCAAAGGTATAACTTGCCTTGGAATATGTCTAAGTACTGGTCTTGATCTTGGTGCACTCCTTCTTCTTCAAAAGTCCCCGAAAAATTAACGTCTAATCGTAAATAAAGTAAATAAATAAAATAAATAGATAATAGAGATAAACAAACTCTAAAAATTAAATAAAAATCTTAGATAAATATATCTCGAATTTAGATGAATTTAGGAATTTGAATGGGCTCAATCGGAGTTCAGATGAAGAAGATACGTGCTTTGGAATATCAAAACTCAAGAAAATACCATAATTAGAATTTCTGGAATTTCTGAATTATTTTTCTAAAGAAAAATCTAGATTATGACATCAGCTGACGTCAGCGAAGGAAATTCGGAATAAAATAAATCCCGGGAAAAAGCTATAGTAGCTGACATGTGGGGCCCACGGTCTATAGACTGACTCCACGTAAAAGCTTATTAGTCTACGGGATCACGGAACAGTGGATCTGACAATGGGACCCACATGGCATAGGCACGGCTCATGGTAGACCAAATCCATCGAGCGATTGCATCTAGGGTTCAGTGAACCGTCCACGCATGCGCGCACGTGGCTGCTGACTTGGCGCCACACATGCGCATATGCTGAGGTGGCGACAGACGTGGACACGGTGAGGCGACGACGCTCGGTTCCAATGGTCAACGACGAACAACGGCAGCTTGCCGGCGATGAGTGGTACCAGTGGATAGCCTAGGCTATTGCGAACCTGGTGGTGCACTTACGGGGGGGCTGAGGTCAACGGTGATGGCCGGTGGAGAGGTCAGAGTGGCGAGAGAGGTGCGGCTGTTGTCGGGCGAGTTCTGACGACGTTCCTGCAGCGGGGAAGGGCGCACGAGGTAGCCTAGGCGGCGGTGGACTCGGCGGTGCGGTCGAGGTTGACGAGGCAGTGATGACGGCGGTGCAATTCGAAAAACGAAAAGCTTCGGTTGCGATTGCAACGGCGCTAGGGTTCTCGGGCGATCAGGGTGTGGGCTTTGGGTTGCGGAGGCGCTGGCGAACCTCGGGAGCTATTTTTAGGAGCTCGGACGCACGAGATAAGGAATCCCCAAATCGAGTCCATTTTGAATACAAAAACGAATTCGAAATCCCAGAGATAGAAACCGATTTGAGGTTTGATTCGGCCGGATTTGGATCCGGGAAGATACGGGATAAGATTTGACGCGGAAATCCGGGGCAATTTAGTTGGAAAAACCGCATTGTCGTTCGGAGCTTGAGCTCCAACCATGGTGGACGGACACGTCGGCTACATGGGGAAGACGGGCGCGAGGAGGACGACGTAGTGGCGGGACCTACCCGCCAGCGAAATAGGAGCGACACGTGGAGAGAGGAAGAGGCTGACATACGACGTCCGCATGTCAGTCGGAGGCGAGGCGCGCGCGCGGGCGAGCAAAGATGGGCCGCACAGTGTTGGGCCGGAAGCGGAATAGGATTGGGTTTCGCCCGACGCTCTTCCGAGATTTTAAATTAGTTTTTCTTTTTAGAAAATACTAGAATATCCAAATAGCAATTAGAAAATAGCAAATGAACTCAAAAAATTCTATAAAATATATCCAAGCACATAGAATCCAAACAAAATAGTTTTGACAATTGTTGATGTTGGAATTAATCACATTAAATTATTTTGATGCTAAAAGTCCATATTAAGCTTTAATTAAAAATTCAAATAAAATCTAAATGTTGAATTTTTGAACTACTAACTAATAAAAGATTTTTAAAAGCTCAGAAAATAGGGGTGTTACAACTAGTTGCTTGAGTTAGTTATGTGTTGATAGCTCGCCTTGCTTGCTCTAGCTCTCGTTGTCATGTTGCCGATATTTGTGAATGTGTTTTGCAAATGGTCACGGCTCATGCATAATCCTTGTAGCATGTGACTTTAGTTTGTGAATGTGTTTTGCAAATGGTTTAAATCCATATACCATATTCCTTGTGGCGTTGATTCTAAAAGTAGGTAAATGTGTTTTGTAACTTGTTGAGAATTTTTTCTTTAACCCTTGTTTGCATCGCGCATTAATTGGCAAATGCGTTTTGCGAATTGTTTTGAGCTTTTGGAAATCTGTTTTGAAAATCGTTAGCACCGACGTTTTCTTGGCGGTACTACCGCACAACGGTATGACCGGGAAGGTGGTGCGTACTACCGCAACCCGGTCGGACCAAAACTTAGTTGGTGGTACATTATCTCCAGAGAGGGCCGTTTTGGACCTCTATGGGAAGCGGTCGTACCGCCCTATGTGATCGGAATTTCGGAGAGTAGAACTGCCGTATATACAACGACGGTAGTACCACGCTGCATATTCAATGACTAGTTCAGAGTACTAAATGCTACTGTTTCGACCGTTGAGCGAAAATCGGTAGTACCGAGCTTCATTGGAGGTACTACCGCAAATCCTGATTTTTTTCAGGAAGTTTGTTCCAATAGCTAGTTTTGTGTGTGGGCTATAAATAGCCACCTTGGCCAGTTATAGACAAGGTTGCTGGTGCCATATTAATTCCTTGAGTAAAGAGCAAGTCATCTACACTCTTATATACATGTGTTGCACTTAGTGAGTTTAGAGAGCAAACACTAAGTGCATGTGTTGCATTAGGTAGTGGATTGTGTATCTACTTGAGCTTAGGCACTTTATTCATTCAAGTGAGCGTCTCTGACTTGTTACTCTTGGTGTTTGCCGACACCTAGACGGCGTGGAGGAGTTGCACCGGTGATCTTCTCAAAGAATGTTGTGAGAAGACTCGGGCGGTTGTGAGTGGTTTAGTACTCGCCATCTCCGGAGTGGAGGAAGAGCTACCCCGAGTGGATCGAGGTGTTGGTTCATGTTGGAACCGGTCCAAGTGGTTCGACTTATCTCGGATGTGTTGGCTCAATTTGTGGAGCCGGTCCAACGTGGTTAGACTTATCTCAATGTGGATTAGGGGAGACCGGTAAGTCTTCGAACACCACAGTAAAATATCATTGTATCATTGTGGTTTGTTCTCTTGTGCTTTACTCTATTACGATTTACATTTATGGAATTAAATTGCTCTTATATATTTGCTTGTTTGATATCATTATCAATAGTCTTAGAATTGTTGGTGCACTTAGTGAAGACTAGTTGATTTAGATTTTAATTGTGCAAAACCGAATTGTTGTTAGCTTCCTCATTAGAAATCAGTTTTAGCCAAAAGATTTTTAAAACCGTCTATTCACTCCCCTCTAGTCGGCCTCCTTGATATTACGACCATGCTTTGTACGATTTGAAATTGAGTTGTGTTGTTACCCGAGAACCACATGGCACACATTGAGAGTTAGTACAGCTGAAGGGAATAAGGTCATGACAGTCATACATAAGCGTGGCGATGGAGCGTGGGTGGGACTTGGTCCTTCTAGCCCAGGCATATGTCAAAGCTTCGCCTGCATGTGCGGCTGAACAAAGGGTAGTTGGTGGTGAGGCCGAAGAAGTTGGAGACTTCAGCCACAACATGGCGCACACAACGGCCGAAGGTCAGGGAGTTACTGATGTCACTGATGAAGATGGGGGTCGATGAACACGACGTATCAAGAACGATATGGACAAAACAGAAGCCGAACGTCGTACAAATAAGTGTTCTATTTGCAGGGAGTCCTAGCCCAGTCGATTGCATGTGGCAATTGCATGGGGGCCTGCTCTTTTGGTTTACTATATGTTGATGCTACTTGCTTTCCGCTGCTATTTTACCCTGAACTTGTAGGCTACTCTGGCATTCCCGGTAAACACTTGGCACTAAGGCCTAATTATAATGCTACGTAATAATTATGTACCTTTTTCATGTGATATTTGTCGATAATTGTAATTTGAGTTAGTTACTGGTCATGAAAATAGCTCAGAACACACAGAGGATTCTAAATGCAAATTCGGATCAACTCACAATCTCTCAAGCATGTTAATTTTATTATGTAAATTTTAAAAGTAGATAAGAACACAATTTGAGTATTCCCGTACAAGAGGATGTACTACGGATGACATTGCTTTATATTATATAGATGATATTTGATAACGTATGAGATATGAGTACAGATGGGGACGTTTTCCTGCTTTTGCACTTTTTTTAAACAGCAGGCATATCACATGGCAACAAAACAAACATATTTCAACTTCCGGACCGTCTCTTTTTTTTTCCAACAAACTTTTCTGTACAATGCTTACTCTTAAGCAAGAAAAGTTTCTGCAAGCCATGCCATGCCGGCTGGCAGATTCATAATTTAACGTATTAACCAAATTACAAACCCAAATTACAAACCCATGAACACGGAGGCTCTGTCCTGTTTTATGACAATCAAGAGTCAAGACCATGAACCCTGCCATAAATCAATAAATCATGTTGGATGTTGCCGCATTTTCACCGCGAGGCTTCGGTTTCGATAGAGCTCGACCAGTGGCGGTGTCAGAATTTTTAAACATGGGTAGAGCGCGAGAAAATATTGGTCGTCTTGTTTTGCCTGAACACGACGCTATTTTTCGGTCGTTGTCGTCGACGAATTTCATCAAAGGCGCGTCGTCAGCAAATTCAAACAACTGCTTAGATTGGAGGGACAGTAAATCCGCCCCTGAGCTGGACAACTCCCGTGATGTTACCAACTGTTCTTCACTAATAATTAATAATAGAAAATGAAAAAGCCGGACCAATGTTTTACCAGTGCACTTTAGTTTTCTGCTCCAAATTTCACTAGCCAAATAATTACAGCAGGGGAAAGGATCATGCGTCAACGTGACGCAAAGCATGAATACGTACTGATAAACTTGCATAGATGAGTTTAGCACATACATTATTGCCACTCCCAACACTTTGGTTGGACAAGACCTCTTTACTGAATTACTGACAGGATACCAACCAAGCAATGTGTAGTGTCCACACAGATACATAAGAGTTGGTGGAAGAACTCTAGACAACAACTATCACAGAGAAACTTCACTTGAGAGCGTTGGGATACGGGTTGATTACATTAGCACGCAATTAAAACTTTTAACATGTAAACCAGAAAGTCATACGAGTAAGAGATCATAGATCGTTATCACTAGACGTGTAGTGCAGTGCAGCAGAAAAAGAGTTGGAGCAGCCTAGTCCAACGTTATGTGCCTTAATGTAGTGGAAGTAGTAGATCGTCCAACATCTTTGGCCGATGATCATCTCCTCCAGCAACCTCTTGTGTTCCCTACATACATAGCAGATCGTCCTCAATCAGCGCAGCAGCGCCTCTACCGTATCTACATGTACAGGGGTGGAACGCAGCACACCGGTGTGCTATTACCAGCGTGCACGACAGAGCCTTCGGGGAGGTGGTGACTAGGGTTTTGGTGGGGTTGTAACTATTGCCAAAAGCCCCCAGTCTCTCCTTCTATTGAGCTTCTAATGGATCCAATCTGAAATAGTTTGTTCCAACCCATTAAGTGTGTGACCCTATATGTTCGTGTGTAATCGGTAGTGAACCAGAAACTTCTTTTCAATCCACAAGTCGACAGCAGTTCCTAGCAGGACATAGCGACCCCCGAATACTCATAAAGATTATGTCAGAACCTTATGCAATATGATCTGCGACCAGATCCTTATCACTATGCCCAGCTTGTAGCTCCTTATGACTAGTTCGTAATATCTTACAACCAGTTCGTCGACCGGTTTGTGATCATGTACGACCAGTCTGTATCCCCATACAACCAAGTCGTATCTGATCGAACTAAACGACATGTTTGCGTATTCTCTTTTACCTCACGATATCCGATCAAATTCCAGGTGAGATATATGTCATCTATGAACTGTTCAATCTTTTTCGATTTAGTGATAGATAATTTCGTGTGGTCGACTCTCCGACCACTTATGGCACAACCATGCACATCCTTTACACGAGCACATCGAGGGACCCAGAGATATCTCTCATGTTACGCTAGGAGGGACAAATCCATATCCGACCAGTCACATCCCTTCGCATATTTCATAGTATGCCCGAAAGCTACCTTTATAACTACTCAGTTACAAAGTAATATTTGGTAACCCTAAGTGTACTATTACATATGTAGAAAATCATACTGATATCAGATCTAATAATTATACATCATCATTACTTGAGACTAACTGATAACACATGGAAACATAATAATCTCAAAAGTGTCTCAAAGTGGGTCAATCCAACATCATGTTATCTAACATATGCTCACATTATTAATTTGATATCCCCCATATCTATAATCAGCAAGGTTAAAGAAAGCGCTAGGCGCTAGGCGGGCGGTGGCCCGGGGCCTAGCGCCTAGGCGGACTAGGCGGTGACCAGGCAACCGGCTTGGCTACGGTGTAGATAAGCCCACAACAGGAATAATATGATGAATTGAGCAAGCATCAGGCATCAAAATTGAGCAAGATAGAAAGAAAATTACCCGAAGAAGAAAGACATAGGCAATTTGATGTAGTCATGTATATTATCTCTCCTCCAAAAGTTTGATGTAAATATGTATGTAATCAAATAATGATGTAAACCTGCATATTTTATCAATGATAAGATATTTTGCGTTCTTGAGTTCTTGATAAAATGACAAATCAACGATAAATCATAACATACATATCACATATTTTATACATCTATTATCAATGATAATGAGTGTAGACTATGGGGTTTAACTGAAATTCACTGTGATCCACCCGTGCAAATAAGAATCCATAGAGACCAAATAACTTAGTTTTCCAGACACACAACATTACAGGGAATTTAGGCTCGACATTGGGCTCCAAGCTGCTGCTAGTGATGGCTAGCAAGGAGCCAAGGAGTATAAATGAACATGGTTGATAAGATTGCACCAGGTGCATCACAAATTCACAAGTCATATGGTAGACATTAATCGCCAGCATAGTAAAAACTGAATATTGTAGAGGCTCGACATTGGGCTGCAAGCTGCTGCTAGTGATGGCTAGAAAGGAGCCAAGGAGTATAAATGAACATGGTTGATAAGATTGCACCAGGTGCATCACAAATTCACAAGTAATATGGTAGACATTCATCCCTCACAATGACAGAGGCTTCAGATAAAGCTGAAACAACAACTAGAGCATATCAACCATGCTTCGCACAACTATGGAACTTGTAGAAAAGATTCAACATGTGCAAGGTAACATTACTTTCCATTTTACAAAATTAAACACTGACCTTTTAATCCATGTAGTCTTTTTTCATCTGGCATCCCATCACGGTGATACTAAGTTAATTGAACCACTACTTCTTCAGGCGTAGCCTTGTGCTTTTGAACAATAGCTTTCCCCTCATCATAAATCTGTACACATCACAGAATCGGTGCCAGGGGAGCAGAGAGAGCAGAGCAGCACAACAAAGGGCGAGTGGGAAGAGAGGGGAGGTCGGCGGAGCGAGAGGGTGGCCGGCGGAGCAGAGAAGGAACGAGAACAGGGAGGGCGGCGCGGTAGGGAGGACCAGAGGGGAACGAGAGCAGAGGGGGGAGGGCGGCAACGCGGTAGGGAGGACTAGAGGGGAACGAGAGCAGAGAGGGGAGGGCGGCGGCACGGTAGGGGGGACCAGAGAGAAACGAGAGCAGAGGGGGAGGTCGGCGGCGAGGGAGCAGAGGGGAGCGCCGACGACGTATCTCGATTCGGCGGCGAGGGAGACGCGATGTGGGAGCCTGAACCCTAGCGGCCACGACGAAACGATGGGCTCGGGGAGTCGGGCGCAAAAATCTTATACCTCGCCTCAACACCCGCCTCAAGCTGCCACACCTCGCACCACCGAGGACCAGCTTGGACCGCCGATCCTGTCCAAGGCGGCCCGCCACCTAGAAGGAAATCGCGGTGCCAGCTTGCCGTTGAGCACCTAGGTGCCGCCTCGCCAACGCCTGAAGCCGATTTTTATAACCTTGATGATCGGTGAGACAGTCATCATTCATCAATCAATATATGTGTCGGTCTATAAGTCACTAGTGTCCCGACTAGTGACATCCAACTAGGGATCCTTTTAGAATGATATCATACAACAAATAAAGAGCTTCATGAACAAGTTACATTTTTGTTAATCTTTATAAATGATAATTCATTTAAGGAATATAATAAAACTTATTCTATAATTCATAGACATAGATGTGATACAATCATCTACATGATTGCCTCTTAGGGCATATCACTAGCAAAGAGTACATGCAATTGGACTTGAAAGACGATATGAAATGCACATGCGCTCCACATGGATGCTGCCACCTTTGGACTGGGACATGTCATCTAACTTGACGATGAAGTCTGCGACATTTGCCTCTTGACGGCCTCCTTGTAAGTCTTGTGCTGATAGGTCAATGTTGTCTCCAGCAAATCCTTGAGAGGGGTCTTTGGGTTCCAGCCTACATTCAGAAAACAATCCCCTTTCATTGCTAACCGTAAACACATCGCAAGAATGCATATCATGACACAAAAGAGTCTTACCGAGCTGCCTGTTGATTATGGTCATGTCCGGAATTCGCTTATCGCTATCATCGTATCCTTCACCGTAGAACTGCTTGGAGCTCACATCAACCATTGGTTCCTCAAGTTGTGGTTCTCCAGAAACCTTAGAGTAAACCTGGTACATGAACACCATGGAGAAATCAAAACAGAAAGCGTAGCAACCACCTTACCGAAAAATGGAGGAAAAAAGGAGCTTTCAGTTCATGTGCATACCTCTGTCATCATTTCAGCAAGTTCCCTAACAGTAGCTTCATTGTTAGGATTTCCAACATTAAAGATTTGACCATTCGCTCGAGCAGGGTTTTCCTTCAGTGAAATAGCAAGCAGCTCAGTTTCATTATTCCAGTACACAGAAATGGGTGGAACAGGAAAAGGCTGAAAGGACAAAGGACACTGGGCATACAATCATTAAAAGAACAGCTTCAATAGCATCCTTGATGTACACAAAAGTTCTTTGGGACTGACCACCGTCAACCAGCTTCAATGGCTCCCGACGGAGCAGATTCTGCAAATTTATCGAAAACAGTCAAAGCCAGAGGTCACGACATTATGCACTGAAAACATCCATTCCACGGCAATGAAGAAGGATACATACGTTGCTGAAGCAAGCTAAGACTCGAGGAACACCCTCACTGGGACCATCTACTCCTGGGATAAAATCCATCCTAGGTCCAATCCAATTAAAGGGCCTCACAATTGTGAACTTCAGGCCATTTTCCGCACCCTCAGCTAGTGGAAACCCACAAGTAAATCTCAATATTGCCATAACAAATGGAGGATGCTGCCAATAAACAAAGGTTCCGTCTATACAAGATTCGATTGTTTTCTCAGTCTAAAATAGTTAAATTTGAGTTCAATTACAACTTCATTATACATAAATTACAGTAATTTATTTATGTATTTTTGTTCTTAGTCATTGTAATTATTCTCCAAAGTCTTAATAAGTCATATTTCCATCACATAATTCAAAATCTAACATATATTTTGAGAGATCGAGGGAAAACAAAGACAAAAAATAAAATTTTATACCAACAAAATACGGCAAGACGGTGAACTCGTTATGTTTTGAAGAAAAAATCATAATAAATCCGGACTCAATTAATGAGGTGAGAAGAATGTAAATCTCAAAGTACATAGGACGGATGAAAATTCTTTTAGCAAAACCGATAAACAAATAACGCATGGAACTCTACTCACCGAAAACGAGCCTCTCAATAAGTTGTTTTGCGCACGCATAGGACCAGCGCTGCTTCACAATTGGACCGAAGATGCAGGGTGATTCATCTTCTTTAAGCACACAAAATTCAGGTTCCTGTTTCAACAGTATGAGGCGCTCATCAGAGAACAGCAGTATGAGGTGCCCATCAGAGAACACCCAGACGGCGTTGTATCGACGAACACGAAACGGAGACGAAATATCATCGTCATCCACAGTTTTTCAAAGCAACAAGCATCTAAGCTTGTCCTGGTGCTCATTAGTCACCACACTAAGCAATGATAACTCTTGGATTGGAAAAACGAAAACAAGAACTAGAACGGTATATACTACCAATTGAAGTCAAGCATCAAATAATCGACAACAGGCATGTGTATCATCACATGATTTTCGTGAGGGTCAGTACTTAGAGATGGTTGGAGGGAAAATCATGTCATCACCTTGCGGAGGGGATGGTCCTTTGGAAGGAAGCTCCCGATGGTCTTGCCATACACTTCGCAAGTGGAGAAGTGGATGAGACGCTTGCCGTCCTCCGAGCAGTACTTCACCTACACACAAGTCCAAACACACACAACCAAAATATCTGATTGGATTAGTAAAATCAGTAAGCTGCAAGATTTTGCGGGAACCGTGAGAACATTATAAGTGGTACAGACAACGGGGAGTGCGTCGATGAAGTTGCTGTAGATGGTGTCGAGTGGTCGCGTGTTGTAGTCCGCCGGCGTGCAGATCGCCGCCAAGTTTATGGTCTTCGCGCGCGCATACGCAATTCAGCCCAAAACAAACATTAGTAGGGATTGCCGTCAGTAAATTCGGAGCACCAAAAGATATCGGAATCCGAGCGTAGATTGCAACATTGCGGAAACCACGGCCTGGTTAAGAAGAGAGAAAAGAAAGAAAGAAAGAAAGAGGAAGAGAAGGGGGTGGGCGGGGTGGGTGGGAGGAAGAGGGTTTGGACTGACCAGGTCGGCCATCTTGATGAGGCCCTCGAGGCGGGAGTCGCTCTTAATGTTAATGCGGTGGAAGGAGATGCGGCCCGCGAGGTGCGGCGGCGGGGGGTCGACGAGGTGGCGGATCTTGTCGCCGTAGACGTCGACGGCGAGCACGACGTGCGGCGTCTCGGCCATGAGCTTCTCGCAGAGGTGGGAGCCGATGAAGCCCCCCGCGCCGATGACGCAGATAGTCATAGGCTGTATGGGGTTGCCGTCCAGATCCACCCGGCCGCTCGCCGCCGCCAACGAAGCCATTTGTTGGTTGCTGGCTTTGGCGAAATGGGCGCGCGCGGGGGCAGTTCGGATGTTGAGCGAGCGAGTGGATTGATTGGGTCGTTGTTGTTTTTGTTAGGTTCGGTGCGGCGGCGACGGAGCGGGAGACGCGGCGATGTGGGTGGCGGCGGGAGGTGCCCGTGCGGTGCGGGTATATAAAGAGTGGCTCGGCTGGGAGTGGGAGGGAGAGGAAGATAGGATGGCCCACCTGACAGCCACTCAGACCGGGGGCTGTTCGTGGATCACGTGTTTGCTCGTGAATCACGTGTTTGCTTTTTTATATATATATACCAGTAGCGTGTTATTATCTTGCAATGGAATCATCTAAAGAGGGTGGGACGCCGTGGTAAAACATACACTAAATATTACATTTTTTCGCACGCATATAAAGCAAAATATATCTATACAAACTAGTACATAAATCAAATCATAAAAAAATACATATTATAAAATCCCAAAATTTCCAAATTCCTTCGGTTCAATACCAATTGGGTTCAAATGGGAATTGGGATTTCTAATTAAATCCATAGAATCGAGTCAACACATTCAATTTAGCCCTAATGGGAATACCAAATAGGATATTATGGAGTTAGGAAATCACCTTCGGATTTGGTCGTCGCTCTCGGCTCCTCGTTGCTCAACTTCGATTGCAACCCTCTCTGCTCGCTGGATGCTTTCGAATGCACATACGCCAATTCACCACCTCTTCTGCAGGGCTTGACCGTGCCATCACCATTGCACAGGTCACTACCACACCTCTTGTTGTCGCATGGCATTCACCTTAGGCCGCCCGACGCCACTGTCCTCGCCCCGACCTCTCTCCCTTCTCCCTTCGCTCTCTGGCCCCAATTGGCCACCATCATCGCCACCTTCACCCTGGTTCACTCCCTTCACTCTCCTCTCATCACTCCATCATCACAATCGATTGGGACACTCCTCCCTCTTCGCCCTGGTTCGCTCCCTTCGATTGGCGCTCCTCCTCTACGCCTCGATCTCCTTCTCCAGCCTCCGCCTCGCCCCCGGGACACCCCTGATGCAGTTTGTGAGATGATGAGAATTGGGATCGTGGGCGCCACAACCCTACAGGTTGCAAGCATGCAATAGATCCAAGAAGGAGGAGTTGTGAATTGGGAGAGGAGGAAGTTGGCTAGGGCTTGGATTTAGGAAAGAAGTGGGGATAGCAAGTGCAGGGGGGAGGGAGAATGGGTGCACGATTGACATGATGACCCACATGTTAGTCTTTTTTTAGGGGTGGGCGAGGGACTACGCTGCGCTATGTGCTATGGCGCTAGGACGGGATGAGTGTGTTGCGCGCGTGGGACAGGTGGAACGATCGTCCCGTTGCACGATGGGTAAACTCCTTCTTGTATTAGTAGTGCACTACTACATGCTTCCAGTTGAGCTAATTGAATAAATGAGTAATATTGCAAGAAGCCAATATAAGAACCCGGAGGAGGCAAGGAACTAAGGGGGTAGTAATCACTTTTGTTCATGGAAATTGACAATGAATTTTCCCAAACAAGATCAATCAGCATGGAGCAATAATCACTCACCACCAAATTAATCGAAATTCCCTCATCTTTATAAACTAAAATTCTCATTCAGAGTACTCAGACATGTTCATTTGTGGCACAGAAAAAAGGGCAAGTGTAACCTTAGAATTTAGCAGAGCATTGGCACAGGTACCTACCAGCGAGAAGCTCAACGATGTCAGCCAACAACGACAGTCTGCCCTTTTATGTCAACAGCCTTAGCGATGGCTTGTCATCGGAGGAGGAGGAGCACGAAGTCGTAGAGGAGCAGGATGAATCTTGGAGGAGGGGAGCGTAGGCTTTGATCGCACAGGCGTCGTCTTCCTCCTTCACCCTACCCTCTCCACCAGATCACCACCTATCCAGCGGCCAGCGCCGACGCCAGCCCCAAATCCTACTTCCTTTATCTCTAACAATCACGCCACCACTTGCTCGTCTCCCACCTGTGCCCCCCCTCGTGCTACCACCAGTAGCAACTCTGCACCCCCACCTTCCCCTTCGCCTCTATCCCTCAACCACACCTCCTCTCTTCTCCAAGTGGTCCCCACCGCACGTGATCTAGCGAGGCCTCTCGGTGCTGCTCCTTGTGAAACAGGTCTTCCATCGCGTCCTCACGGAGCGCATACACCGCCACAACCTTGCTCCTCACCGCCGCCTTCGTTGGCATGGCCTTCACCATCCAATTCATGCGCAAGTTAACCCACCTTGGCCTCCAACGCTTCGTCGACGACGTCCTCGCCCTCATGCTCTCCCGTGAGGTCACCCTATCATCACTACCATCCACAGCTCTGGCATCCATGCGCAGGTCGATCTCCACCATCCGTTGTGCCGGCCATGCCTCCGCATTGTGCATGGCGTGAAGGAAAAGGGAGAAGGAGGAGGCCAGCGATGGCGCAGATCAGGAGGGGGAGGGGGAGGGGTTGGGATCCGGAGGATAACATGATGACGAGGTTCCGCATGAGATAGAGGTGGGGTGACAGTTGCTATGAATGTCGTGGCCAAACAGACCAGACAGTTTTCAATGGGAGGAGATGGGAGTGCAGAGTGTGGTTTCTGCTCGATCAGGAAAGGCCAACCGTGCGTACGGGAGAAAGGACAATTATCCCGCTGCGTGGGGTAAACTTTTTCTTTTATTAGTTGAGATATAAAGGAAAAGACACTATGGATGTGGCGTGGACATGCGGTGGAATACTTCCTCAATACTTGGCCCTTTTTTATATCTCATGGTATCCAAAGATAACCTTTAACTTTTAATTCTATACTAATATATTTATAAAATATTATATGAGTATAATATTATGAAAGTATATTTTGACAAAGCTAACAAATACCATTGTAATATGACCAATCAAAATATTTAGCAAAATATTATTGGTCAAAGTTCATGTTTTGTATAGAGAGTGGAGTTGAGTGGGTGATCAATTCTGCAGTGTATACGTGGGTTCCACTAGATGCTTTTCTCAATCAATGCTTCGTTTTTTAGGTTCCCACTTGTCGTCTTACTTCGATTTCTTTACTCCAAACCCTATTTGCTCTTCTCATTCTACAACCACAACAAAATCAAATCAAAGTGGATCAAGCGCCTTTAGGAGAAATATCTAGAGATAGGGAATCTCACACACTCTCTCCTTCCATCTCCATCTCTCCCATTTCTATAATCCCTCTCTAGCGGGCACGCCATATAGATATATATCTCTCTCCCACCATGACGAAGGACCCCCCAACGAGGTCAACGTCGACGAAAAACTGTCGATGATCGAGTTGCCGATCTTACGAAATAAAACAGAGAAAAATGACAAAGAGTTCTTGGGAGAGGATGGGACTGCTCTTTATTGCTATGAACTGGATCCTTTAGAGGGGGTGTTTTTGACAAGGCAATAGACTAATCCTAACTACACTAAGTGTGATGCTTGCTATGTTAATGCTCCAGATGAAATCCAATCGTCTCTTGATCTTCCCAATTGGATTGCCTTCTGCCGTTCGCGTTCTTCCCTAAGTAGCTGATGAAGTGGTGGCAATTAATCTTGGAAGAGGCGCCTGTTGTGTCGGGACCCCGGGTATGCAACCTCGAGACCCTCTGCGTATTCCGAGCTAGTCCCAAATCAGTAGCTGGCTTACACCGTTGCAAGAACAATATTGTCATATCCATACAACAAAGAGACAAATGAAGCAGACAAAGTAATATTAATAGTGGCAAAAGGACCTTGTGGTCAAGTCTTACAAAGGTTGCCACGCAGAGCTTAGCATCAAAAGATAACTTTGTGGCGGAAAACAACATATCTCGTGGAGGCCAATCGACATACCCACAGGCAATCGAGTGGAGGACGCATCCTAGTTCGCGTAGTCTTCAAAGTATTCCTCCTCGTAGAACTCAGTGTTCCCTGGTTCTTCTGTGGGGATTGATTAACAAGTGACGTAAAGCCGTGAGTACTTAACGTACTCAGCAAGTAGCAGGGAAATGTATGCAAATAGTATTCATACAAGGCTTGAACAATGATAGCTTTATGCTTAATTTACAGAAAGCAGTATTGACACTAAATACAATAATTAGATTGTAAAGAATTGTTTAAAAGATTAATACATAAATAATCAAGTTCTTTGAAACAACTAGTGAACACCCTGTTCACTTTCCAACCATTCCAACCAAACCATTCCAATATTTTTATGAAAATCTACCCCTCGTGTGAAATCACCGGGCATTGTCCATAACCGAAGACACGACTATTCGAATAGTTTTTAACACTCTATAGAGATTGTACAGCTTGACCCACAAGACACGACTTCTCTAGTTTGTTTGGCATCTGTCGATACCATCGCTCACTACCTTAAGTAAGCAATCTAGAGCACGTGACAAATCCTTTACAAAGCTCTGTTTTGACTCAGTTCTGCTCGCTAAGGATTCGCCTTCCTGGCCCCCTCTTGTGCCGCTCATCAACCAAAATAGAACCGACTCAAAACATGACTAATTATTCAGCCAGGTCCACCCCATAATGGACTTGTGGTTGCACGGTATGGCCCAGATCAATGGCTTACAAGGTTAAGTCCTTGAAGACTACTCAGGCGAGGCAACCACATCCCAAAGTGCTTTCCACACCCCCTTTACTGCACGATCACTCGCCCGAGTATAAATCATTTTAGAATCAACCCGACCAAGTGGCAACCCTTGCCATGGTACAATATCTTTTAACAACAGTGGCCGTGCCATAATTCCATCTTTCATTAAGTCAAGATTAAACATTTAAGCATGTGATCATGGATTCCATCGTGCCTAAGCAAGACTAAACATAATACGCACTTATGTTGGTATTACAATAATGCCCAACTAAGATTACCCCATCCTATGGTGCCCAAGGATTTATGCCATTCAAGAGAACATGTCAATAGCAATTATCCAAGGTGGCGTAATGACAAACGGGTATTTAACTAGTCCCGAAAGTATTTTTATACAACTAGCCATGCATGTTGATATAGAACAATATAATTTTATAAAATAGGTACAACATGATCAAAGGTCTGTGACTTGCCTTCGTTGAAGAGTTGAGTTGTGTCGGTCGTCGGGTCGAAGAATTCTTTCGAAACGCTGGAATCAATACGTGCAAAAAGAACAAAATAAATAAAACAATATCAAATAAAATCCAAAAATTACCAAAGTAGAACCAAATGAAAGGTACTGATTTTATATGAATAAAAATGAAAGGTACTGATTTTATATGAATAAAGAAATTTGAATCACTCTAATCGGAGTTCGGATGAAGAAGATATGGCCTTTGGAAGTTTGAAAATACATAAATGGAAGAAAATCAGAATTTTTGGATTTTTAGGATTATTTTTCTAAAGGAAAATTGGTTTATTGCATTATGCTGACGTCAACAGTGCATTTTAATTTTTAACCAAGTTATTTTTCAAAAGAAAAAGGGTTGAGTCGCTGACAGGTGGGCCCCACGTCATGTATGAACTGGGTCCACGGGAGGGCGCTAGTCCACGGTGGACCGAGCGCACAGGGCGCGCAGAATAGCACTCTGGCATGCGCTGGCACAAGGAGCCATGCTGGTGCTGATGCAGCTGCCACGTGTGCGCTAGGGCGAACCGGGCATTGCAGTGGCACTGAAGTGGCACGCCACGTCGGCGGCGAATCGACGGCGCATGGGGCCCGATGGTCGCCGGCGAACGACGGGGAGATGGCCGGTGACGAGGGCACCGGTGGCTAGAGGGGAGAGTGGCAAACTCGGCGCTTGCGGTCTAGTCGACGGGGAGAGGCGGAGTGGCCGGCGGTGAGAAGGAGAAGCGGTGGTGGCCGAAAGCGGTGGCGGGGTTTCGAAGGCGGCCCGGTGAAGTGGGTGCGCGCACAAGGTGCGCCGTGATGAGGCGATGCTAGGAGTGGAGACGGAGATGGCGGACGACCTCCGACGGCGGCGTAATCGTCGGCGGCGAGGTGTGCGGCTGAAGCTCTTGGAGCTCAAATCCCCAACGATTGAGGCGAGAGAGAGAGGTGAATCGGGGGGAAAGGGAGAGGGGCTTGCGGGCTTCTCGGTGCTCCCTTTTATAGAGTTCGGTGAGGTCCGGATGGAGGAGGCCGAGTGCGGAGCTGCGGCGGGATTCGCGAAGCTCTGGGCATGGGCGACGGTATGGCCAGCATGGGCGTGGGTATGGGGAGTGGGTGGCAACAACGGGTGCAGCGATCGACGGGGAAGCGACGGGTGGCCGGCGCAAAAGCCGTTCACGGCGTTGACGTCGCGCAGTATGGGGCGGCAACGGGCGAGAGGAGGACGAAGCACAACGGTGGCGGCGACGACTGACAGGTGGAGCTGGGTCGTCGTCAAGAGAAGAGGGGAAAACGCAGAGCAGGCCGCGCGGCGGGAGGAAGGCCGGGAGATGGGTCGGGCTTGGAGGAATAGGAACAGGTTGGGAGAATTATGCATCTTGTAGGTGAGATCTTCATGCAGGTCAACAGCTTATAATGGCATCTGCTCTTCTGGTACACACAGGTGCTTCTTCAGTTGAGACACATGGAAGGCATCATTCACATCGGATAGCTGAGGTGGGAGCTCCAATTTGTAAGCAACTTCTCCTCTTTTGGTAAGAATTAGAAAGGGTCCGATGTATCGTGGTGCGAGCTTCCTTCTTACTCTAAAGCGATGCATTCCTTTGAGAGGTTAAACCATCAGGTACACATGATCTCTAGGTGCAAAAGCTAAATCCGGGCGAGTTATCAACACAATTTTTCTGTCGGGTCTGTGTTGTTCTCAGATTTTCTCTGATTGACCGAACTTGATCTTCAACCTTCTTCAAAATATCTGGCCCAAGTACTTGTCCTTCGCCGGATTCAGTCCAACACAATGGTGTTCGACACTTCCTTCCGTAAAGAGCTTCGAACGGGGACATCTGCAAGCTTGATTGATAACTGTTGTTGTATAAAAACTCCGCATAAGGCAACATTTGATCCCAGCTGGTCTGGTTCTCTAAAGCGCGGGCTCTCAACATGTCTTCTAGGATCTAATTTACTCTTTCTGTTTGACTATCTGTTTGAGGATGGTAGGTTGTACTAAAATTCAAATTAGTGCCCAAAACGATGTGCAACTTATGCCAGAATCTTGAGGTGAACTGGGATCCTCAATCCAACACGATCTTCTTTGGTACCCCATGCTGACATACTATCTTTGCCATGTACAATTCTGCAAGTCTGTCTCCTGAGTAGGTGGTTTTGACTGGGATAAAGTGAGCAACTTTTGTTATACGATCTATAATTACCCAGATAGAGTCATATCCAGCTCTTGTTTTTGGCAGACCGGTGATAAAGTCCATACCAATTTATTTACATTTCCATTTAGGTATGTTCAAAGGCTGCAAGAGCCCAGCAGGCCTCTGATGCTCGACTTTAACTCGCTGGCAAATGTCACATTGTTCTACATACTCAGCAATCTCACGCTTCATACTAGGCCACCAATAAAACTCCTTGAGATCTTGATACATCTTAGCGCTTTCGGGGTGAATGGAATACAAGGTTCTCAAGAGCTTCATTGAGTATTAACTGCTTAAGTTCATTCTAATCCGGTACATAAATACGCTGATCAAATCAAATGGTCCCCTGCTCATCTTCTGAAAATCTTAGGGATTTACCCTTCATGTTTCTCTTGATCTCCTTGATATCTTCATCTTCTACCTGAGTTTCCTTGATCTGATCTTGAAGATTTGGTTTCACTTCCAGAGCAGCTAAGTAACTTTCTTCAACTAACTCAAGCTTAAGCTTCTGAAATTTTTCATGCAGTGATGGCTGACTTTCCTTGAGTATGAGAGTATTGCAGTAGACCTTTCTACTTAAGGTGTCTGCCACGACATTAGCTTTGCTTGGATGGTGATGGATTCTAATATTGTAATCTTTGATCAACTCCAACCATCTTCTTTGCCACATATTGAGATCAGCTTGAGTGAAAATGTACTTTAAGCACTTGTGGTCAGTGTAAATTTCACAGTGATTACTGATGAGGTAATGACGTCCTATTTTCAAAGCATGCACTCCGACAGCCAATTATAAATCATGAGTGGGGAAATTTGCTTCATGAGGCTTCAACCGACGTGAAGCATATGCTATTGCCTTACTTTCTTGCATCAGGACACAACCGAGACCTTGTCGTGACGCATCACAGAAAATCTCAAAATCTTTCCGAACATCAGGCAAAATCAACACTAGAACGGTGGTTAAACGCTTCTTTAATTCTTGAAATCTCTGCTCACATTCTGGTGTCCAAGCAAATTTCTTTTCCTTCTTCAACAACTGAGTGAGGGGTCTTGCTATTCTGGAGAATTCTTCTATGAATCGGCGGTAGTATTCCGCCATACCAAGGAAACTTCTGATCTGAGGTACTAACTTAGGTGACTCCCAGTTGAGCACATCCTTGACTTTGCTGGGGTTGACGGCGACTCCTTCTGTAGACATGACGTGTCCCAAGAAGATAACTTCATCCAAAACTCACATTTATTGAATTTAGCATAGAGTTGATGATCTCTAAGCCTATTCAAGACCAAGCGAATGTGCTCTTCATGCGCTTCTTCACTCTTAGAGTATACTAGAATATCGTCGAAAAAGACAATGACGAACTTATCCAAATACTCTATGAATACTTTATTAATCAAGTTCATAAAGTAAGCAGGGGCATTGGTCAATCCAAAAGACATGGCCGTGAACTCGTACAGTCCATAACGTGTTGAGAAAGTTGTCTTGGGTATATCCTCCTGGCGAATCTTCAACTGATGGTACCATGTCCGACCAAAGATCCTTGTAGTTTATTTTCAAGCAGTACGAGTGAAACTCTACTCCATATACCGGAAAGGTGCTGCATATCGTAGTACTCAGAGATGTATGGCATACACATCTGCCTCATTTGCGCGCACGCCTTGTACGCGTGCAAGCATGGCTTGTGCAGGAGTTTCGCCTTGTTGCATGCGCATGTCGCCACATCACCCAAGGTGCATGCCTGTTTCCTTTCCCCCCTGGCATGACTGTTGATGTATTTCTGCCAAAGCCTGATCTCGTACTTACTCCTGAGGCCATTGATCACCCGGATGTCGTGCATGGAAGGACTTTGTGCAAGGCTGCCAGTGCCATGGATACGAGTGCATGCTACTCGTGCAAATATGTCTGAAGGGAGTCCAAGGACGCCCTGCCGACGGCGCTCGTCCGGTTGGTGGGAGAAGCTTAGACGCGCAACGCGTGCTTCATGAAGAGGACGCGGTGGCCGATGTTGCGGAGGCATAAGAGGATGCAGTGGCTGATGTTGTGGAGGGAGAAGATGACACGGTGGCCGATGTTGAGGATGCAGAAGACGACACGGTGGCCGATGCTACGCGAGGCAGAAGACGATGCGGTGGCCGATGTTGCGGAGGCATAAAAGGAAGATCACACACCACACGCTCAGCCCACTACACATGCATATGTGATGAGGACATCCCTACTATGGAAATAGCCGTGCCTACACACACAACTCATCCAAAACCAATACAAGGACCTCTTACCCGAGCTCGTACTCGCCAACTTAATTACCATGTGAATTCGTTCCTATGTTTATATATTACTGAGTGTGGATTTCATGGGGATATGCTCCAGATCTTAGGATGATGTGACAATTGGCAATGGCGTTTACGGTTTGTCGTTTCACGCTGCTGACAGTTACGTGCTTATCTTCAGGCGGTCCGACCGTCCTTGCTTACCCGCGGCGGTCCGATCGGTCCCAAATCGGTCGGACCGGCCAGTGGGGCGGATCGGACCGGCGATAACAAAAGTGTTCAAATCGAGTGGGCCAAAAATAGGTGTTGTAGACAAGTAAGGATCCCAATGCACTTGGTCTCATGATTTTTGCAGTCTCGGTGAAAAGTTCTATTGGTTTAAAGTTTCCGAAGGTTTGGATTTTGGGAGCTTGAATTTGGCTAAGTCTAAGGCGGTCGACAGCTCACGTGGAGCGGTCCGACCGCCATGGGGCGATCGACCGCTCACTGGAGCGGTCGACCAGAACTACTTGAACGTCGGCCAACTTCGTGGCGATGTTGTTTTGTTAGATCAAAGTCATTGGTTTCATGGCATATGATTTTCATGATGCATGTTTTGACTAACATGGGTCAAGTTGTGAAGAACTTGTTCCCGAATCGTGTTTTCTTGTCCGTGGTTGTGCGGGTAGCTTAGTGGTCAACGACGGTCAACGGCGAGGAGAATCGGGACTAGACGTGAAGAGTTGAGGTCCGAACGATCGACGATGCGGGTGAGGTCAACGACTCAAGCGTGACACAAGATGGACAAGGGTGACCTATTGGCGAATCCATGATGCATGGTGAGGCGGTTTAGGTCAAAAGGTTAAAGACGGCGCTTTACTTAAGCGTGCGTGTGTGACCCGCTTGTTAGTGGGCCTTAACGGAGCCCAATTAAGTCAAACCCTAAGAGTTTTAGGCCTCCACTATAAATAGGAGGAGATGGTGGCACCTCTCTCTCTCTCGCCTTTTTATGTTTCAAAACCCTAATTGTCTTTAGGGAGTTGAGGTGGAGGCAAGGGCTCTTGATGGTTTGTGGTGAATTTCGTGATCTTTGATTGTCCATCGATCCATGATGGTGTGGATGTAATCCGGCAACAATCACGAAATCAATCTATGCAAGGTTTGCTTGAGATAAGTCTCTTTTCGTTCTTGCTTTCAATTTCGTGTTTTTAGGGCTTTCTTTGATCCGCGAGTTTGTGATTGATTCTTTCACGTGAATTAGCTTGCTGTGATATGTGTGAATCTATCTAGCATCATCTTGATCATCAATCCTCACGAACAAGCTTTAGGATCAAGTTTTCGTTCTTGCCCTGCTTAGACCTTCGTTAATCAATTGGTAATTGCTCAAGATCGTTCCAAGAATTATCATAATATTCGATTGGAATAGGTCCTCAATAGCATAGAGAAGGTGTGTGCAAAGTTTCGTGAAGTTTGGAGTTGAGAATCAAAAGTTAGACCTAATTGCAACTTCGTCATCGGCTGATTTTATTGCTTCAGATCGGTTCAGATCGCGGTCCGATCCGCCATTACCACCGGTCCGACCGATTTGGAGCGGTCCGACCGTCGATATAACAGCGTCCGACCGCCCGACAATCGGTCCGACCGGTTCACTACAGAGGTCAGACCGACAGGACTTGTGTTGCTTTGATTCTTGCTGATTATTGTCGCATTGCTTAGGGGTTTTTATTGGATTCAATACTAGTCTTCTGCTGTACTGGTATATTGATCTTCATAGCTTTCTAATAGCTACTGGAGTGAAATTGTATTGAGTTCATAATTTGTGAAAAAGTGAGCGTGCTCCTATTCACCCCCCCCCCTCTAGTCGCCTTTACGGTCCAACACTGAGAATAAACCGTTACCTAATGCAAATGATTTAATTGTGGTTAGGAACATGGGAATGGACCAAGGAGAGACCTGTGGAGTCATGGACATGCATGGAAGACATAATGGAGGTCACCATGTCACTTTGGGTCCATGTCAAGCAAGAGTTCGAGTTGGGCTCATTCTGGATTCGAATTCGGACTGTTGCGACAGTACTAAGTTTAAACGGTCATAACTTCTTCATACGAACTCCGTTTGGGGCGATTCTGGACTTCATAGAAATATTATCAAGTCTAATTTCCAAAAGACCCAAGATCGTCATCAAACTCCATCTGAGCCGGCCATAATCATCAAAAGAGTCCACATCAGTTTCTAAGTCCGAGTCAAAAGGGTGCTGCGCCACCTCCACTTGGGCCCATGGGCCTTGTAACCCTAGGGGCATGTGTCCACTTTGCTGGCCGCCACCCCTAACCGTCTCCCTATATAGGAGCTGTCGTCTCCTTTCGCTAGAACTTGGATTTCGTTTGATTAGTTTCTCCATTGTGAAAACTCTCGTTCTTCGCTTGTGTCGACTAGACCAATCGTAAAGGACCTCTGTGGAATCCCACCTCTTGAACTT